>CM053622.1:743637047-743716013 GCA_028646595.1 Phalanger gymnotis
GGATGGGAGGGGAGTGGAGTGACAGAAGGGAGGGCTGACTGGGGAACAGGGCAACCAGATTATATGCCATCTTGGAGTGGGGGGGAGGGTAGAAATGGGGAGAAAAGTTGTAATTCAAACTCTTGTGAAAATCAATGCCAAAACTAAATATATTAAATAAAATTAAAATATGTAACAAAAAAAATACCCACCAAATACACAAGTTTTAGGAGGAAAAAAAATAATAGCACCTACCTCCCAAGGTTGTTATGAGGGTCAAATGAGATATTTGTAAAGTGCTCATTTAGCATAGTGCCTGACCCATAGCAGACACTATATAAATGCTTATTTCTTCCTCCTTCCATCCCTTAGGTACCTTTGAATTTATGGTAATATAGGTAATTGGAGGGTGATGGGGGTTATTCCAGTCTTCTCAGTCTTAAAGGTGGTATGGAATGTGGATATTTCATAACATTTATAGGCACTGCTGTGAGCTTGCTCAGCAATTGTTTTCTGATGGGCTGTTTTTTGAAGGGCTCCTAGGCTACTCTCAGAGGATCATCACTCAAAGAGTAAAGGGAATTTGCATTTTCTAGAGTTCATTTTTTTCTGTTGTGGAGGGTTTATGGAAAGACATAGTTGAGAATTACGCAAGATAGTGGGTTGTGAAGGAACTAAAGTCTGTGCTACTGGACCGATTACTCATTAAATGAGTGCCTGGCACATAGTAGTTTAATAAATACTTGATGACCTGTAAACTTCATAACATTCCAGATCCAGCCAAGAATCTAAGACTGATGGGGCTTGGTTATACTATATTAACATTAGTGCAGAACAGTTTTGTTCTGGCTGACCTCATCGAGGTCATGCCTGTATGAGGCATCATCTCTACCCTCAGAGAGCTTCTGGGGAGACAGACACACATAATCTAGTAACTGACAACATCAGGCAAATAGATGATGTGTCAGACAAGTGATACAGATAGTAACTGTTAAGAGAAAGAACAGTTCACAACAGAGACAGCTTCACAGAAATATTGGCACTTAGAATCCAGCGTAGGTCTTAAAGCTTAATATTCCCATTTTATAAAAGAGGAAACAGGCTTAGAGAGGCAAAATGAATTGCTCAAGATTGTACAGACACCTGGGATTTGAATTTAAGGTTCAAATAGACAGGAGATGAAGAAGGACATTCTTTTAGTTTTTTCTCAGAGTTAACAGGGTATTTAAAGGTTATTTAGTTCACCTACATGGATAAGCCTCCCTCACCTCTACTTGAACACCGCTTCGGATAGCAAACTCATCTTTCCTACTGTAATAATGGCACGAACTGGTATGCCAAGACAGGAATCTCCCAGGTTTTTGTTGTAGACTGTTTATAGACAGGATTGGCTGGAGCCAGAGGTGTTTTGTAGGCGAGAAAGATAATTATAGTCAGAATGTAGAAAATCTTGAATGCCAGGCCTAAGCTGATATCCAGTCCAGTTGCTCTCAGTGTGTTCTGGAACGTGGCTGAAGGAGAGGAAACCCTGCTTGTTTGGGAGCAGTCTGTTGTACTTAGCATTTCTGTAATAGCATGTAATGATTTACATTTTTATAGTGCTATAGGATTTACCAAGCACTTTGTTCCTAACAGTTCTATAAGGTGGGTGGTACAGGTGTTACTATCTCCATTTTATAGATGATGAAACTGAGGCTAGCTAGGAAGTATAGGAATTGGATTTAAATCCAGGTTTCCTGATTGGTAAGTCTAGTGAGCCTTCTACAATTGATTGTACGAGATAATGTTTCAGAAATAAAATTAGATGAAGTAGTTGCAACGACTCCCTGGTTCATGGTTTTTGCATTGACTGTGGGGGTGGCAAGCCTTCTCCATAGAATGTTGTATAGGATTCTCATCTGTTTCTATTTCTGCTATACCTGAGATGACCATTGACCTGTAGACTTGGGGGAGAGCAATGAGCTTTAATCCTAGTCCCTATTTCTGTTCCCTGGCTCTTCCTGCCCCTCCCCACAAATGCACAGCAGAACAGGGGATTAGGTTCTGGCAGCTCTGCTGGGGTTTTGTCAGCCATTCCACACTGGACAATAGCCCATAGTAACCTGTCCGGGAGTGTAGCAGCCTGCACACTGGGGCCAGAATCATTTTTGTTCCGGGTAGCCGAGGGGGAGGAGCAGACAGCCTGGAACTTGGCCTTGCCAAGCTGAAGGTATGGAGCAGAGGGAATTCTTTTGGGGAATGGATTTGAATGGCAGCCATGCCCTAGAGTTGGTAGCACCAGCGGAACTGTGTGTGTGTGTGTGTGTGTGTGTGTGTGTGTGTGTGTGTGTGTGTGTGTGTGTGTGTGCGTGCGCGTGCGTCTGTCTGTCTGTCTGTGTGTCTCTGCAGAAGCCCCGTACCAACAGGAACCTGACCAGTTAGAAGACCTTTTAGCCTGCGTTGGCTCTGTGCCTTGCTACACAAAAGATGTACCATCCAGCCCTTGAAGGCTTCATGGACTTGCTGAAGGCTCAGCTGATTCTTGTGGGGAGCCCGTCGGCCCTGGGGAGCCCGCTGAGCTCTCGCTGATGGGGGGTTGGGAGATTGCCCTGAAACATTTGGAGAGGGAATTTCTGGGATCGGACAACAGGTCTGACAGCCAGGCCTTAGAAAATGCATTTCATGTGTCTAGGGTAGAGCTGGATGTGGCCGCAGCTCCTCCCCTTCAGGCAGGCCCCCCCCCCGCCCCAGCCCCCGCAGTCCGGGCCCCCCCACCAGCGGCGCCCCCCACCCCCGCCTGGGAGGAGCGCGCCTGGGCGGAGGGCTCTCCCGGCGGCGGCAAGAGGAGCCGAGCTCGCTGCGCCTTTAAAGAGCGCAGACTGCGGGCCGTGACGCACGCCTGGCCCGCCGCCAGCCCCCTCGCTTCTGCCAGGCTCACCGAGGAGAAAACCAACAACTTTTCTTTTGTGCGTGTGGCTACTTTTCTTCCTCCCTCCTCCCTTCCCTTCCCTCCTCCTCCTTCTCCTCCTCCACCTCTTCCACCTCCTCCTATTTTCGGGTCCTTCTTTGCCTTCCAAGATTTAAACGCTAATGGCGGATTAAAAGGCCCAGACGCCTTCGGCTTTAGAAGTCAGGTAAGGCCCTTCACGCGAAGACTTTGTCTCTGGGGTTTTTGTTCAAATGTGGAAGGAGGGGGTGGGGTGGATTTTGCGCCCCTTGCGCTTGCTGCGCCATCCGGCTAATGGGGGGAGGAGGGGAAGGCGGGGAGAGAGGGGGAGGGGAGGGGGAGGGAGCTGTGCGGAGCCGAGCGAGTAAACAAGCAGGCCCCAGAGCGCGGCTTGGCTTGACTTGGCCACATCCGGGACTTTGGCGCCTTGTGGAGTAAGGGTGGGTGGCGGGCTGGCATTTTTGCTTCGCCCCCTTGTAATGTCAGCGGGTTTTTGTTTAGGGGAAGGGTGTGTTTGTGTGTGTGTATGTGTGTGCGCGCGCGCGCGCGCCGCGGCCTGCGCGTTCAGCCACCGAAGCAGGCCAGGAGACGGTTCTTTCTCCCTCGGGAGGCCTAGAGGTAGTTGAAACAAATGGTCTCCAGTGGTGGGGATCAGACTGGCTCGAGTCGGGGCGAGGGGCGGAGAGAAGACAGGTGGGAGTGAGCTCTGGAGAAGGGATTCTGAAGGATTGGTCACCAGCGAGAGTTCAAGGAAGATGTGTATTGCCTGTCCGTCTCCTTTCTTCTCCCAAATCCTGTGGCTCTCTCCAGGCCTGACTGGGCCGATAAAACACTAAAATGGAGTGATAAACCACAGAAAATACCTGAGATTCAACCTTCTCCATTGCTCTCCAGGGCCTTTGGGCTCTGGGCCAAACTTCAAGCTTCAAAGAAAAGGTTAGGCTCTGTGTGAAAGGGGAGGGCCTGAGCCCAGATTTGCTCTTTTCAGAAAGCCAGGTTACATGGAAGGGAGCCCTTCCAAGAAGCCAGCTGGCCAGACTGCCAGACCCCAAAAGTCCAACAAGACCCTACAGACTAGAGAGCCATCAGCTTGGTGCTATCCAGGAATCAGGATCTCATTTTGTCTTCTCTTGCCTTTTTTCGGTCTCTTTTCCCTTCATGCACTTCTAACCTCCAATGTAGAGAGACACAGGTTTATCTTCTTTCTTCCTTCTTCCCCCTTACAAGAGATACCAAGTAAGCACACAATTCTCATTCCCCTCTGTATTCTGGACAGATTTGTCCTCTATGACCCTTTAGAGTTTCTGACAAGGTGAGACCTTGATGTTCTTCTAACACCACCTCACCTCCATATACATTGCTCTGAAGTTGCTGGAGAAACAAGAGAGCGAGGGACATATTCTGCAGGTGTGTGTAATTGCATCAGAGGCAATCTCAGTGTACCTTTTGGAGACATAGGGAGTCTGGGACCCTTGTAGCTAAAGACAGGATATTACTCACCTGAGTGATGTGATTGACAGTCTTGATTTTCAGGAACCTAGAGGAGGCATTTGACTTATCTAGGAAATCTCTTTGTCCTCAAGCCCTTTGATGGGTGTGAAGCCAACTTAAGGTGATCTCTTTGAGTGGGCAGCTATGTCCTGGTGAGGGAAGTAGAGTATTAGGAACATGTAAAGGAATGAGAAGTCCTGTATACACAGGGAACCATGGCCAACTGCTCTGTGGTATCAAAGGTAACATTACTGCTTTAGGTATTATCTCAAGGTAAGCCTGTAGTTTAAGTCAGGCATAAGGAAATTAATAACAATCTTCAAGGGAGCTGTTAGCTACCTGGGTGGAGAGACCTTGATCTCCCAATGGTCAACATGAATCCGTCTGATGTCTCGTTTTCCTCCATCTGAGCATGTGGTTTCCATTAGCTACAGCCATAGGCATGGAGCTGACTGTTTAACCTGTTGAGCCACAGAGAAGGTTTAAGCCCAGGAGCCCAGCTGACTGGTCGGTGAGAAGCCTTCTTCCCTCCCTGGGGCTTGACTCTCATAGCACTGAGAGGGTTAAATATAAAAATGTGGGAGTAGGTCATGCTAGGGAGGAGCCCAGTTGCTTTATCACAACTTTGGAAATATGAAGTGGCTACTAGTAGTTAAAAGGCCAAAGAGAGCTGGAGCCCTAGTAGGCTTCTTTAGGCATCAACGACCTGAAGAATTAAAAAGCTGTAGGAAATGCTGAAGGTCATTCAGAATTGTGGTGTGGGACTGACAGATCTCCGTAAAATGGCCTCAGGTTCTGTGAGTGAGGAGAATCACCCTGTTTTTCTGTGTCGCCATCTCCATGGCTGTGTCTTATGGGTGGGGCCTTCCTCAGATTTCAGAGGGAGGGAGGAGAGGATGAAGCTCTGGCTGAAATCCCTTGGGTTCCTAGCCAATGCCTTTTTAAAGCCATAGCACCCCCCTTGAGCTGAAGGACTGGCTATGCCATTCTAGGATAGTTCATTAATCCTGTTTTACTTAGAAAGAAGCAGTGGAATGGTTGACTCTAAGAGATGAGGAATGCTCCTGTATACACCTTAGATTAATGGATCATAGATCAAGAGTTGGAAAGTACCTACAAGTCAGCTGGTAGAACCTCTGAAGCACACGGGGGTTGGGGGGAAAGGGGAAGACAGAACAAGGGGAGAGTGGTACGTATAACAAAAAACCGTATTAGTTTTGCCAGCAAGGGCAGCCCTGAAGGGGAAATAATGGCTACTAGATGATAAATCTAAGAGTGGGATGGGCGAGAAGAAGCTCTACTCATTCTTTAAGGGCTTTTTTCTATACAAACCCCAGATTGTCAGTTGGTAGAACCACTTTTTTTTTTTTTACAAGATTATAGGATTTAGAGCTGGAAAGGACTTTAGAAATTTATCTAGTGAGAGATGTGAGTTGACCAAGATTATAAAGTAGTAGTACAGTAGGAGTAGGAGTAGTAGTAGTAACAGAACCAAAATTTGAACCAGTTGCTCTGATTCCAAAGTCTCAGATTCTTGGAGTAGAAGGGACCTCAGAAACCATTTAGTCAAGCCTATATCTGAACAAGAATCCCATCTAGTGATCAACCAACTGTTTCTGAAGGCCACCTGTGGTGGGGGGGCCACTGGTCCTTCCTAAAATGTGGTGGCTAGAATTGAACACGATACTATTGATCTTGGCAGTGTAGAGCATAATAGGTCTTTTCGTAGTCCTGCCACTGTATACCATGCTGTTCATAGTGCAGTTTAAGATTACATTAGCTTAAAAAAATTACATTAGCTTCTTTGGATGCCATGTTGTGTTCTTAACCCATATTGAGCTTAATGGCATATAGTGAATTCCTTAAAACATTCAGATCTTTTTCAGGTGAACTACTGTCTAGACATACCTCCTCCATCTTATACTTGTGAGATTGATACTTGGAAGCAAAGTGTAAGACTTATTCATATTAAATTGCATCTTACTTGAAGTGATAGAATTTTTTAAAAGAAACAATTTATATTATCAAATTAGAGATGTTGGAAGGTACTCCATACACCCATTCTTCAACCCTTTATAATCAAATTTCTGTCTTTACCATTCAGCTTTCCACTCTTTCTAGTGCAGTGGTTCTTTGGGATTCTCTTGTTTCATGGAATGTAAATACCAGTTTTGGCCAGATCATGTTAATACTAGCATTACTTTTCTCTCAAATAGTAAATATAAAATCATGCATCAAAATAGCAATTTGGGAAAATTGGCTTGATTTTCTATTTCGGTGCAGAATTTCTCCATTTGACCTCACCCCTTTAATCTGGGTAATTCTGGATCCCAGGCTCCCAAGACCAATATATGGAGAGGCATCAGAGTGGAATGAAAAAAGCACTTAACCTGATAGTTAAAAGATTTAGGTTTTAAGTCTAGGCTTCAGTACTAATAGCGGTATAACCCTGAGCAAGCCACTTTGAACATCAGTTTTTCATCTGTTAAATAGAAGTAGTGATACTTGTGTCCACAAGTTTGTGTTGAGAAAGGTGCTTTATAAACTTTAAAGCATGATGTAAATGTGAACTGGTATTACAGATTCCTTCAGTATTTCATTTGGCCAAATTTGTGTAGGAAACAGTTCTATAGGGAATGGAGTAGTGTGACCCGTGGCAATAATTTGCCATCTAGACCTTTCTCCTCATACTATAAAATGGTTACTCGTGGCTATATTAGGTGAACTCTTAAATTTCCTATTAGTTCTAATGACATATAACTTTTACCCTTTGCTCCTGGGTCAGGAGTAGAAATGAAATCTGTTTACAAATGTATTTTCTGTCCTAAGCTTTTGGTCTCATCAGTAGAAAGGCAGATGATTGGTGGGAGAGTAAGGGCATCCCTAAGCAGTGATGAGAATAATCCAAGGATGAGTTTGGTCTCAAGAAGAAGGATTGAGATTGGACTCTTGCCCCAGGGTGGGAATGAGCAGAGAAGGAAGTTAGCCTTATTCCCCTTGCCAAAAAGCAGGGGAGACCCAAGCTGAGCCAAGAGAGTACTTTTGTCTGGCCTCTGACCAGAATATTTCACCCTCAGGATTCTGGCTTTCTGTAAACCAGCAAAATCTTACCCCAGGGGCAGGCTAGCCATCACTTAAGGACTGCCTAATAATCATGAGTAGATTTTGCTGTATGGCTAGGACTTATTAAATAATAGCAGCTTACATTGATAAAATAATTTCACATCTGTGATTCTCAAAGCAATTCCGTAGAGTAGGCGGGCAGTCAGTTTGTTGGGCTCTCCCTTAATTTCTTCATTCTCTATTCTTAAATCTCAAGTCAATCTAGTTATCCTTAGGACTATGACAATGGCATAACATGGAATCTGGATGGGATTTTGTAGAACAGTCAATAGATTCAAGAGGCCTGAATTCAGGTGCTGGAGCTGTGTGTGACCTCATAAACTAAAGCATTGTAAATGTGATCATCCTCAGGAAGCACTTCATTGATTATACGTAGCAAATATGTATCACTAATATTAGTAAGTATTGTTTCAGGTGTGTTTGTATTTCTTCTTCAACTAGATTATAAATTCCCCTGGGTTAGGGATTGGGTGGCACAAGGGGCAGCTGGGTGGCACAAGGGGCAGCTAGGTGGTGCAGTGGATGATAGAGCTCCACCTGTGGAATCAGGAAGACCTGAATTCAAATGTGGTCTCAGATACTTATTAGCTGTATGATCCTGGGCAAGTCACTGAACCCTGATTGCCTGTTTCCTCATCTGTAAAATGAGCTGGAGAAGGAAATGGCAAACTACTTCAGTGTCTTTGCCAAGAAAACTCCAAATGATGTGACAGAGAGTCGGACATGACTAAACAGCAGCCTCTGCTTTCTATTCACTGAAACTTGAGAATGATAGAAAATCCTCAAACTACTATGCTAAGCACATGGACGTAATGTGCCAATAACATTGACCTTACTGCTCTATATACTCTTCAAAAGGTCGGAATAACTCTGGGGAAAGGTCTGGTTTTAATCATTCCTGATTGTCAGTAAGTGGTAGTGTGAACTACTGAGAGACATATCGACTTCCATAGCAAAGGTTCTAAAGACAAGCCAGCACCTGGATTGGTTGCTTCCTAGGGTTGCAAGTCCTCCATGGGAAGGGAAGTTGGGGCAAAGAATTCCAGGACAAAGCCCTACTCTAAGATTATATGTGGTTGATTTTGAATATTCAACACCTAATATACCTTGCACATAGTTGCCATATAAATGCTGATTGGATTATGATTATGTATTATAGCCATCTCTGTTGGTATCTTCTCTACTAACTCTAGGAAGGCAGGAACCTTATCTAAATTTACCCCTCCTTAGCAAAGTACTCCCTATACCTAATAGGTACTGAATAAGTGTCTGTTAAATTCTGAATGTCCTAAGGAATCCCATGTTCTCTTGAAGGGCTGGATTTATCCTTACTTATGGAGCCTTGATTTTGACATAACAATTCTAAGGTGAGGCGTCTTGATGTAGTGAAAAGGATGCTGCTTAGGTTTAGAATCAGAAATTGGGTTTGAAATACAGCTCTCTTTACCTATGTTACCATGGACAGGTCACTTCTCTCTGGGCCTCAGTTTTCCTATTTTTATATAAAATGAAGAAGGTGGATTATAAAGTCCCTTCTAGCTCTAAATCCTAGGTAACTTAGATTTTAGAAGACCTTTTAGTTCTTCCACCCCAACTGATAGTATTGAAAACTCGGGATGGGAAAAGAGAGCCCTTCCCTGAAGACCTGCTTATGTAGATCAGGCAGGATTTTAGGATCTTGCAGGGAAGCCTTGGAATCTTGCCATCTTCTGCTTAAGGGAGAGATCTTCACAGAATATGACTGGTCCAGCCTGACAAGTTATCTTTCCAAAGTATTTTAGAACTTGGATAGGGGATGAATATTGAATTTAGTCCAGTAGTCTTCTCTGTAAGGTTGTCAATGATAATCTGCTTTAGGCTAACAGTAGCAACTTCTCCAGTTCTCTGGAAAAATTGTCTTATTACCTAGTATTGTTGCCATTATTGGGCTTAAGCCATGAGTACAATTTGGATTGCTTGGGGACTTAAAGACAGTATTTCTTTCCTCATGTAACATGGTGAGTTGACCTGACTTTTTAAACTTTAAAGTGCTGCTCTTCTTCTCTTTAGGTTCCAGGTGCAGTGGGTTGAGCACCTGACATCACCAGTATGACTCTTCATGCGACCAGGGCAGCTGCACTCCTCTCTTGGGTAGGTGATTATTCCTTGCCATTGTCTCCCTGGTGTTTCTTCTTGGTGGGCAAAGGGATTCCTTTCTTTGTTCCATTGGCTTTTGAGTTCTGCTAAACCTGCTGTAGACTGAAACCAGTATTGAAAGTTCATTTAATTTCTTCCATAGCCTTCAACCAGGAACTCACTTTAACTACTATCTTTGTTTATGTACTTAAAGAGTTATTAAATCTCCCCTAAATCACCTCCAGCCTTATTGAATTGACTTGTCTTCACCTTTCCTGATAAGAATCATTTAAGACCTTGTTGCAGCAATTTGGCTAGCAGCTGCTGTGGGGGTGAAAAACCAACACAAGCCCAACAACAAGAATGCTGCAAGCACAGGTTCTTTTGATCTGCTTTACTAAGGAAAGTAGCATTAAGGAGTTAACAATCTTACTTTAATCCAACATACAAATATCACTCACTCTACTCAGGGGGAAAAGCCAGCACCCTCAGCTTCAGAGCAAATCCAAAAGAGCAAATAAACATGAATCAACAGACAGATTTCTGTCTGACAAAATCACAATATACAGTTACCAGAGAAGCATCAACATCTGAGTTTTCTCCAAAGCCGGGGAGCTCACAACAGTGGCTGGCCCAGAGTCACGTGTCACTCCTGCTACGACTCAGAGCTCCAAAAGAGAAAGCCAACCTCTGGGTTTATATATCTTGTTCACAGTCGCATGTTCGACTCACCCATGTGACCTAAAAGCATCACAAAAACACGACTTAAACCCATGTGGTCTGAAAGCCTCTGATGTCCCAAACATGTCACTCAAACCTATGTAAACTAGGCTTTCCCATGAGGCAAGGAGGTCATCAAGGACTCCTAATTTAATTAAGGAAACAAAGGCCAAACTCTTCAAGGGCATTTGGTTGAATAAGTGTTAAGAGCCCATCTTCATTGCCAATACAGACCTGTGGTTCTAGTACCTCAGCAAGAATGTCATCTGTATACCTTATAAGTAGCCATCCAACCTTTGCTCAAAGATCTCTATTAAGGGGAGGACCCACTACTGCAAGAAGCAATCCATTTCTCTTTTGAATGTTACTCATTTTTGAGTTTTTCCCTTATACCGAACTGGAATCTGCCCTAGTAACTTTGACTTTGTTCCTAATTCTGTCTTGCCAGGCAGAACTTATTTTATCTTTCTATGTGACAAACCCTCAAATACTGGAAGACAGTTTTTATATAAGGGCCCTTACCTGATTTAGATAAATAATGTTTAATTAACATAATCATCCCCACTCTTTCTTTGTGAAGAAAAATTGGCCTCCTTGCTGTTCTTCACATAGAACATTCCATCTCTTATCTCCATGCCTTTGACAAGTTGTCCCCAGTTCCCCTCATGCTGTACCTGGAATCTACTCTTTCTCATCTTTGCATTTTAGAATCTCAGATTTCCTTCAAGTGCAACCAGTACCCACAGAGGCCTTGAAACCTTTTTTGATCTTCTCAGCTTCTTGATGAAATTACCTTGTATTTTTCATGAGATGCAGTGTCAAGAGTGAATAGAGATAATGACCTCAGAGTCTGGAAGACCTGATAAAGTATTGCCCCTTGATACATACTTGCTATTTGAACCTGGGCAAATAATTTAAGTTCTCAGTGCCCCAAGGCAACCCTCTGTGACTATAAATTGCTGAGTTTTTGTGGTCAGTAATAGAAAAAGGAATTTCCTTGCTGGGAATTCCCTCCACCTGGGAAATCACAGGTCCAAATTTAAAATACAAATTTTGCATATACTTTGTGTGTAAGTGCCTTTTCCCTACTAGAAAATAGGATCTTTGAGGGTAGAGATTTTATTTTTTGTCTTTTTATCCTCAATAGTAATGTTGCTGTCGTTCAGTCATTTTCAGTTGTGTTTGATTCTTTGTGACTTCATTTGGGGTTTTCTTGGCAGAAATATTAGAGTGGTCTGCCATTTCCTTCTCCAGCTTATTTTACAGATGAAGAAACTGAAACAAATAGGGTTCAGTGACTTGCCCAGGAGGCCAGATTTGAACCCAGGAAGAGTCTTCCTGTCTGCAGACCTGGCACTCTATCCACTGTACCATCTAGCTGCTAGTTAATGGTAGGCGTTTATTAAATGCTTGTTTGATCGCTTGAACGATTGATTGATCAGCCATATCTCCCAGTTTTGTGCCATTTGCAAGTTTCATGTTATCCATGTCTTTAGCCAAGTGGTTAATAAAAATGTCAAGCTGCACAGGGCCAGACAGTTCCCTGGAATATTCCCCTACAAATGTTCCAAGTTATCATCAAACCATTAGTGACTCTGCCTCAGGTCCTGAAACCAGTTCTTAATCTGCCTTAACAGTACTTTTGAGCCCACCTCTCTCTTGTCTACTAGAAGAGCACGAGAGGATTTGGTAAATGCTTTGCTAAAATTTAGGTTAACTGTTTACAGCAGTCATCCATTCTACCATTCTATTAACCTTGCCCCCAAAAAATAATAACTGAGTATTGCCTGGGATGAGACCTGTTTTTTGATGAAACCTTGTTCGTTCTTGGTGATCTCTGCTTCCTTTTCTAGTTGTTCACTAATTGTTAAGGAAGCAGTGGTTAGAAACAAACTAGACTTGGGGAGGGATAGGATAAAAAGAGAAAAGAAGTAACAGAAAATGGGATGGAGGGAAATACACAGTAATCATAGCTGTGAATGTGAATGGGATGAGCTCACTCATAAAATGAAAGCAAATACCAGAATGGATTAGAAACCAGAATCCAACAATATGTGTACAAGAGACCCATTTGAAATAGAAAGCTATACACAGTTAAAATAAAGGGCTGGAGCAGATTCTAATATGCTTCAGCTAAACCAAAAAAAAAAAAAAAGCAGGGGTAGCAATCATGATGTCAGAGTAAAAACAAAACTAGACCTAATTTAAAGGGATAACCAGGGAAACTACGTTGTTCTAAAAGGTGCCATAGACAGTGGTGTAATATCAAAAATTTTTGTGCCAGGTTTCTTTGATAAACACTTCATTTCTCAAATATATACTGAGTAAAAAATTGAGTCAAATTTATAAAAACAAGTCATTCTCCAATCGATAAGTGATCAAAGGATATAAACAGGTAATTTTCAGAAGAAGTAATTAAAGCTATCTATAATCATGTGAAAAAGTGCTCTAAAACACTATTGATTAGAGGAAGGCAAATTAAAACAACTCTGAGGTACCACTTCACACCTATCAGAAATGATGAATGCTGGAGGGTATGAGAGGAAAATAGGTACACTCAAGAACTGCTGGTGTAGTGAACTGGTCCAGCTATTCTGGAAAACAATTTGGAACTGTGCCCAAAGGGCTATAAAATCACATACCCTTTGACCCAGCAATACTACCACTAGGTCTGTACCCCAGAAAGATTAAAAGAAAAAAAGAAAAGGACATATATGTATAGATACACACAGGCACACACGCACAGGCACATACACAAAATCTTTTCTTTTGTGGTAGCAAAGAATTGGAAATTGAGAGAATGCTCATCAATCAGGGAATGGCTGAATGAGTTGTGACAGATGATTGTGATAGAGTACTATTTTGCTATAAGAAATGACAAGGGGGGGGGTGTTTTCAGAAAAACATGGCAAGACCTATATGAACTGATAGGAATTGAGAAGAACCGGAAGATCTTGTATATGGCAACAGTAACGTAATCATGATCAACTGTGAAAGACTTGGTTACTCTAATCAGTACAGTGATCCAAGACAATTCCAAAGGACTCAAGGTGAAAAAATGCTGTCCACCTCTAGAGAGAGAGAACTGATGAACTCTGAGTGCAAATTGAAGTATAATTTTCTCATCTTCTTTATTTTTCTTGCTTTTGGGGGAAAATAGGGAAATATGTTTTTCATGATTTTACATGTCTAATTGATATCATATTGCTTGCCTTCCCAATGGATGGGGAAGGGGGTGGAAGGGAGGAAAAGAATTTGGAACTTAAATTTAAAAGAAAAAACAGCTAAAAATAAAAATTTTGAAAAAAAAAATTTCAACTTGAATCACCCAAAAAAGGACATTTCTTTGAACATAGCAAAACACAAAAAGATCTAGGAAATGAAATCTTCATGTCATATGTCTTGGTATATTTTTATGTATATATATATATTATACATATATATATATATAAAATACATATATATATACATACACATACACACACACACACAGATACACATCCACATATATATTTCTACATATTACTTTCAAAACTGCCCTGCTTGTCAGTACTTCCTTCAGAACTTCTTTCATTTTTTTTCCATGTGCATTTAAAAAATGGTTCTCTGTCCCTTTGATTTTTTCAGAGGTTATTGATAGTGGCAAAGCTGTCATGTCTTCTCTTTCTTTCATAACCCTAGGATCTAGTTCATCTGGACCTGGTGACTTGAATTCATTAACAGCAGCTATAATTCTTCCTATCATCTCCCTGCTTATCTTGGGTTCCAACTCTCCATTGGCTGTTTTTGCTCTGGCCTTTATAGTCCAAAGATCATTCCCCTTGGCCATGATGGTAGAAACAGAATAAGAGATGTATAGCCTTGATGTCTCCCTTGTATCTGTTATCGTGGCTCCGCATATCTTCTTTTTCTGTTTTTTGGAGGGGGGAAGGCAAGGCAATTGGGGTTCAGTGACTTGCCCAAGGTCACAAAGCTAGTGTGTCAAGTGTCTGAAGCCAGATTTGAACTCAGGTCCTCCTGACTCCATGGCTGGTGGCCTACTCGCTGCGCCATCTTGCTGCCCCTATATCCCGTAGTCTTTTCCCCAGTATTTCTAGGGGTGGGGGTACCCTTCTTTTGGTGTTCTTCATCTTTTCTCAGCCACAATTCATCTTGAGCTTTGGTGTTCTGACAAAGTTCTTACGGAATCATGATTTTTAAAAATTTTTTATTCAATTTTATTTTCAATTCTTAATTCTCTCCTTCCCACTGCCCTCTTCCCCACCCATTGAGAAAGCAAGAAAAACATTACCTGTTACAGATACATATAATCAAGGAAAACAGGTTCCCACATTAGTGATGTCCAAAAAACCCACAATGCTTCAGTCTGTACTCTTGAGTCTATCATTTTTCTATCTCAGAGTGGATAGCATGATGAATCCTTTGGAATTGTGGTTGATGACATGCTTTTGTATTTATCCTCTAAAATCTGCCTTTGCCTTCTCTGTCTTTTAAAAATCTAAGTGATTTGATGGATTCCCTTTACATTTGTATAGATCTCTTTGAATAATTTTTTCTTTTTCCTTTCCATTGGACTGTTTCTTATAGCTTCACAGTCTTATTTTGGAGAGCTTTTTATCCCTCCTGACTTCTGTAGAATTTTAGTCCATGGAATTCTACCTATCCTTTCTCTAATCTTTTGAAGTCAGCTATCCAAAAATCTAGGATACATATCATACCATCCCCAGATTTCCTTCTTTATCAAAAATAGTCATTTCTTAATTATCAATATTCCCATAATTTTCCCCAAGGAATCAGTTCTTCCTTCTTGGTGAGAATGGGGTCTAGAATAATAACTTTCCTTGTTGATTCCTCCATCTTTTAAAGGATGAAGTTATCATTATGACAGACTATGAAATTATTAGTTATTCTGTTTTTAGTAAAAGGAGGACTGTAACAGGCACCAAAATAATTGAAGTCCCTCATAATTGCTATATAGGACTTCTATGCCAACCTTGTGATTGGTTTACTGAAGTCAGATTTGCAGCTGTAGCTTTTAATGATGTCTTTTCCAAATACTTCCATCTTTGGTTTCCAAAGATGGTGTGTGAAACCTATAAATCATGGCTTACCACTTCAGTAGTACAAAGACAAAGTTCTATGAGGTAGGTACATACATGTCCCTTAATGATAATGGGAGGGGTAGAAATCAGGTAGCCCTTAACTGTGGTGCAGGGAAGCCTATATGGTATTTACATGTAAATGAGATGCTAATTATTTCCCCATACCATTCTAGGAGGTAATTTTTTGACATCCAGAAGAATGAGCCAGGAGAAGAGGTCATATCTGCCTTTGGAGGCCTGCAGAAATGGGGCCATTTTCCTCAAACAAATAGTCTGACAGTGTCTCTAGCAAAGTCATCTTAATTGGCCACCTGTCATCATTTCTTCAAAATTTTTCTTTTGACGTTTTCTTAGTATTCTCTGTCATCTACTTTTGTAGGACAAGATATTGGCTGGTTGTTTTGGCAGATAAAAATAATAGACTGGTATGTAATGAAACCCCTAAGGTTTTATTAATAATACTGTGATAATTTCTTAGGAATGGATGACCTTATATGTAAAAATTAGTTCAAAACAACCATTTTTTTGATTGTCTATTTTGTTCATAGTGCTGTGGTTGGCACTGAATCATTCATGCCTTCTTGGAGCTTACCATTTACTGAAAAGCTCTTGTCTCTTTAAGGGTTTAGAAATATTTTTCCTCACAACAACTCTGTGTGGAAGCCAGTGCAGGTGTCATTTTTCCCATTTTATAAATGAGGAAATTGAGGCTTAGAGTGATTAAACTTGCCCAACAACACTCAGCCAAGACTCTCAAATCCAGTACCCTCTCCTTTGCTCTCACCAATTCAGGCAAATAGAGGGAGAATGACCTTAGGGAAATAGTGATTTGCCAATTTTAATGTGAAAGAAATGCAGATTCATTACTCTCCAGTAGTAGAATTTTACATAAATCAGATTATCTTAGATGATGACTTAAATCATCATCTAATTCAGTAGTCTCAAGAAAACAGAATTTATTCTTCAGAGAGTGAAAGAATTAATCAGGTTAGTTTTAGGTCGAAGTTAATATTTTCTGTCCTTGTGCCTCTCTCTTGCACTCAGAGAAATGTAATACTCAGAGTTATTTCAGAGGTTGCTCACTTCTGTGTATTTGGCATGGGAAGTAAGCAGTCCTGGGGGTTGAAATTTGGGAGAACAACAAAGCCATTCTTTAGTCTTAGTTGCAATGAATTTGGAAGGGTATGGTATGTGGCAGCGAGAGTAAGACTTGGATGTGATTTGGGAGATCAGGGTTATAGGCCTGTGCTTGCCACTTTAATGTGTGATCTTGGGCCAAGTCACAGACCATCTCTTGGCCTCAGTTTCCTCATATGTAATACAAATGAGATTGAACTAAATGGTGTCTAAAAGGCCTTCCAGTTCTTACTTCATTCTTTGAAAAGCTTATATTTTGGGGGGAGGTATACCTTCCCACAATACAGATTACAGCCTTTTCATTAGAGAGAGAGAGAAACAGAGAGAGAGAGACTTGTGTGTGTGTGTGTGTGGTGTGTGTGTATGTGTACACGTGCATATATACACACACACTTTTTGTCTCCAAACTTACTTAGCTGGTCCTCAGAAGACATGGACGCCGTACTCAAAATCTTTCAAACATTTTCAACTTTTTATTCTACTCTTATGTCCTTTTTGAGAACTAAAATTGCCTTCAGGGTTTGGAATAGGACTTTGCTTTTTCCACAATGCAGTTCATTTGAGTATGTTTTACAATTAAATTTATAACGCCATTAAAAACTTGTATTATTTCCCAAAATTAGCAATGTGTTGTTGTGTAGAGTGGACAGAGAATTGGTCTTACAGCCAAAACCTGAGTTCAAGTCCTTAACTCCATTATATAGTAGCTTGGGGTAGTTTCTTAACCTTTCTGAGACTCAGTTTTGTTTTTTGTTTTTGTTTTTTGTTTTTTTTGATAGGGATAATAGTATTTAGACTGCATACTTCAAAGGGCTATTGTGAGGAGAATACTTTTGCAAACCATAACCTCTTATGGAAGCATGAGCTACTGTTATTATTACATGAATCAGATATTTTGCAAATTCCAGGAAGAGAGTTAAACAGATGTTTGGAGAGCCATTTGCTATGTTGTTTTAGGAGGGAAACCCTGTTAATAAAGACAATAAATATCTAAATTGTCTTAATTTAAAAAAAGAGCTCATTCTGGGTATTTTTCTTTAGCAATAAACATGTATTTTGCCAATAAGAGGATTCATTTTTGAATGTACAGCTTTATTATGTTCACTTTTTATTTTTAAACAAAAGTAGACTTTGAGTTAGGGCAGTGCAAGAAACCTAAAACACCAGGTTTTGCAATGATTTGTCTTTTTCTATACATTGACTAAGGGCACTTTCTGATTTTCTAAATTCCCAAATGATTCCTTACTTTTGAATTAATTCCTTTTTTTTTTGGAGGGGGCAAGGCAGGACAATTGGGGTTAAGTGACTTGCCAAAGGTCACACAGCTAGTAAATGTGTTAAGTGTCTGAGGCCGGATTTGAAACAACGAGCATTTTTAAACTGCCTATCATGTGCCAGATGCTGGAGAGACAGAGACAGCAAATGGTGAAATACCTACCCTCAACGAGCTTATCAAATATGGGAAACTAATTTATATACATATAAGATAGATACAGAATCATTTTAGGAATGGGCAGGAAGACAGTGGCCCCCGGGAGGGTCTGGATGAACCTCCTGTAGATTGTCTGGACTTGAACTTTTAAAGGTTGTTCAGCATTCTTAAGAGCCGAGGTGATAATGAAGGGCATCTCGAGCATAGGAAAAAGTCTCTTCAGAAGGGGAAAAAAAAATGAGAGATGGAAAATCATGTGTGAAGAACAACAAGGAAGGCTGGCTTGCTTGGACCATAGCGGGTATAAACCTGGGAAGGTAGTAGGTTGGAGCCAGGTTGGGAAGGGCTTTAAATAACAAATAGCTGAAATTGTAATTGATCCAAAAGGCAGTAGGTTGCCACTGGAGCATACTGCTCAAGGGAATGACCTAGTCAGACCTGTGTTTTAGGGACATCACTTAGTGATATAGCAATGTATTGCAGAGGGAATATTTAGACTAATTTGGAAGCTAATACAGCAGCTCTAAGCAAGAGCTGATGAGAACCTTGAACTTGGATGAGTGGTGTTGGTGTGAGTGAAGGAAGGGGATGCATGGGAGATGTAGAGGTAGCATCAAAAAGACTTAGCAACTGGTTGGATATTATGTAGGGTGAGGGAGAATGAGGAGTCATCTAAAGATGACTTTAGGGTTATGAACCCAAGTGAATGGGAGGATGGTAGTATCCTCCACAAACAGGAAAATTTTGGAAAAGGGTGGATTTGGAAGGTTCTGGAAGGAAAGATTATAAATTATGTATCTGTTATTTTGAGCTCCTTATGCGACATCCAATTGGAAATACATTTTATAGGCAATTAGTGACATGAGACTGGAGTTCATGAGAGAGAGTAGAGGTGAACATACAGATCTGAAAATCATCTGAATAGAAATGGTAATTGAATCCGTGGAAGCTTATGAGTTCACTTAGAGATAGAAGAGAAGAAGGCCTAGGATAGAGCTTTGGAATATACCACAATTGGAGAATAGGACATAGGTCCAGCAGAAAAGAGTGAGAAAGAATGGCCAGACAGAACAATCAAAAGTTAACTTTGTTTCTGTTAAATAGAAAGAATTATTGGGAAAAGACAGATGTATTTGGTTACCTGAAATAGACAATTTCCCTGTAGCTATCCACACATATTCTTGTTTTACATAAATTCGCATAATGCAAATTTGGCTTTGTGTAAAGAATTCTGAAAGAAATCTGCATTTCAGAAATTTATTTTGAAAATTCTTTATGCAAAGCAGGTGCTGTACTATGTGGGCATCATAAATGGTGTTGTAAGCTAAGAAGCATCTCTTAAGTAAGTTCCCACGTGTCTGCAGACAGTGAGTGATACTGCTTCCCTGTGTTAATCATGATCCTGGCAACAAACGGGTTCTTCAGGGGAAAAGTGAACCATCTCATAAGTGTGAACTAATAGACTATGTTATATAAACTAAGTGAAATGGGTAGGTAGGGGAAAATTCACCATACATAAAAATCACTTTACATAGAAGTCCACTTAAGTAAGATGAGAACTGTAGAACTGTTTAGAGAAAGAGAATAAAGAATAAAGTCTAAGAGAATATATCATAACATAGGAACAATGTACTGAAATAAGAGAAAACATGGGGAAAATACAGTGAAAACCTGGCATATAAAATGTGTAAGGAACTTACATAATTTTATCAAGAAAATTTCCTACCCCAGTGGATAAATGGTCATGGGATGTGATCATTTTGGAGAAGAGCAAACAGAAATTGTTGGTAAACACTTGGAAAAAATATTCAATCTTACTAATAATCCAAGAGATACAAACTAACATAACCCAGAAGTATTACTTCATACCTACCAAGTTGACAAAGAAAAAAACCCAGTGAAACACTGCTCTTGGGATAGGTGAGAAACAATCAGATACATTTATTGTTAATGAAATTGTAAACTAGCAGAAATTTTTTAGCTAATGATTTTATCGTTGGGAATATACCTTGGGAATATTAGTGTGGCTAAGTTATTCAGAAAAATTTGTAGGGTAACATTCCTTGGCACCAAAAAATGCCCAAACAAACCTGAAAGGAACCAATGATAAGGGAATTGTGGATTAGTGAAATTGTATACTAATGAATATGAGAATACAGTTAAGATCAGCCAGTGTGGGGATCATGAAGAGATCCGGAAGGAACTTTTTGAAATAATTCTAAGTGGAGGAAGAAAAAGCAGAACCAAAAGAAGGGGTACAGTCTTAACTACCACCATATAAACAGAAAAGTAAACCAGAACGTACAAAGAAAGACTTTACCAGAGACTTAAGGGAATCAACTAAAAAATTACGACTTTCTGTGTTGAAATTTATTGAAGTATAAAGGAAGCCGAAGTAATTGCAGTGATGGTTAATATTATGATAAAATTAAACTATTAAACTGAATTATCACTTAAGTTGCTTAATTGATAAGTCCATGTTTATATGAGTTATTCAGTTTATATTTTTCTTTCAGTCTCATCAATAAATTTTTATTTCTCAGGCTTTAGCAGATCCCTGTAAAATAGATGGATTATGGTGGCGTCATTGCTAGGTGCCTATATCATTGGTGACTCTTCATTTTCAGCAATTAAATATTGACCCAGTTTCATAGGTCATAGCCTTAGAACTAGAGGAGACCACAGAGGTCTCTCTCGTTTTAGAGTTGAAAAAAGTTGGACCTGGAAAATTTAAGTAGCTATATAATGTTCCACAAATGGTAAGTGATAGAGCAAGGATTCTAATATAGGCCTTTTGATTCCAAATGTAACAACTGAGTTTTGAGATTACTGCCACTAAAAGTGAGTTTGATGATTATGCATAGCCTATTGAGACTTAGTTGCCACAGGACTTATTAAACATTTTGTAAAAGTTTACAGAAATATATTGAATATAGCTTTATCTCTCCCAACATTTTTAGCACATTGCCTAGTACGGAGGTGCCAAATACGTATTCAGGGACTGCATGTGGCGTGCATCACTCCTGAGTGTGGCCCAAACCAGATTAAAATGTAATTGGGTCAATTAAAAAGTAAATAAAACAACAAAATAAGTAAAAATACAATAAATCATACATAAAGTTAAGGTATGGTTTTTGAAGTCAGTATGTACAGAGATCTTTATGTATGGCTTAATGGCCTTTGACTTTGAGCACAATGGTGTAGTACACTGTCTCAGTCAAGCATTTATTAATGCTTGATTATATGTGCCGAGGATACAAAGACAAAAAGAACAGTCTATGATGAAAAGAGCTAGCGTTATATTAGGCAAATGGCATTTACATATGTATACATAAATAGAAAATAAGTGCAAGGTAATTTTTTTTTGAGGGGAAGCATTGGTAATTAGGTTGAAGCTGTGCTTGAGCTGAGATTTGAAGGAGGTGAGGAAGGGAGTGCCCTCAAAATATGGGGGACAGTCAGTACAAAGACATGAAGGAAGGAATGTTACGTGTGAGGACCATCAAGAAAGTCAGCTAGACTGTATAGAAAGGGAGATAACATATAATGGGCCTACTTATTAAGGGTTTTAAGTACCAAGCAGTTTATATTCTACCTTAAAAAAGCCCTGTGAGTTATGTAACAAAAGTAGTAGTATCTCTAATTTACAGATGAGAAAACTATAGGTCAAAGAAGAACTTAAGGGAACCTAAGGGTTAGTGTAGTATACAATTATATAAATGTGAGCTATCATTATTACTCTTTTGAAAAAAAATTATATGATTGCAAATTTAAAATGAGAGAGCAATGAACCACAAGTCCAAAATAGTCTGGAATAATATTCTATCCCCCTGAGACAAACAGTATCCTAAAGCTCTGAAAATCCAGTAAGGAAAGCCTTGCTTCTTTCCTCTACTTCACTGAGCTTAGAGCTAGAAGAGATCTTAGAAAGCAGTTTATTCCAACTCCTCATGGTGGCGGGGGGAGGTAGGGTGCATGGCGTGGGGAAAGGGACATGGCAGTAGGCTGGTGCAACATCTGGGAGAAGTGACTTACTAAGGTTATACAGGCAGCTCCTCTGACCCCATACACCTTCCATTACACCATGAGATAATATGGGTCATTCGTGAGGCAGTCACATATGACAATACCAAAGCCTTTTCAGCATCCTTAGCCAGTAATTATTAAGTTCCTGCTTTGTCACATGAAGAAAGCATATTGGGGAAAACTCTAAACTGGATATGTATTTTATTTTTGTTCTTAAGTAGCATGCCAATTGGGGGCATCCACCACAAGGCAAAATATAGCAGTAAGTTGAACAGCAGGCAGACTTGACCATTGATTTTGATGATTTTGGCTGAAATGACTTGAGTATCATCATTATTTTTGCTATTCTACTAAGGTTGACAAAGCTTCAAGCATTTATTAAGGGTTCGTTATGTGCTCTGCACTGTTCTAGATGCTAGATGCAAATACAAGCAAAAAGAATGACTGTCTCTGCCCCACCTCCTCCAGGATCTTACATTCTAATAGGACAGGGATGGGGAACCTGCAGCCTTGAGGCCACATGTGGCCCTCTGGGTCCTTAAGTGCAGCCCTTTGACCAAATCCAAACTTCACAGAACAAATTCAGAGGGCCATTCTTGAGGACCTAGAGGGCCACATGTGGCCTCTAGGCTGATAGTTCCCCACCCCTGTAATAGGGGAATATATAAACAAAAGAGAACAGATGGGCAGCACCCTTCTGGGGCTTGGAAAGTGAGAAGCAGAACAAAAATTGCCAGGCCTGAGCCTCTTCCCACAGTGGAGGCCTCAGGAGGGAGAGGGCCAGCATAACTGAGCAGTATTCCAGAGTGAGAAAGTTGTGGTTGCTGAGGTGTCTGAAAAGTAAGAAACAGCTACAGGATGTCAGGGGTTAAGAGGCCATATTATCTCACTAGGTCTGTTTTATTCTTATTGCTTAGAACAGTCATCATTCCTAGCTTTTATCCAGCATTCTATAATTTTCAAAGGTTTCCTCACATATGGTACGCCTTTTTTATTGTAACAGTTCTTCAATGAGGTTGAACATCCATTGTTTTTTATACCTACTTGACATATAAGGAAACTGAGGCCCAAGGTCACATAGAAAGTTAATTATTACTGAGAATATAATTTAGTTCTCTAGATTTCTAGGCTGGTGCTTGGTCCACTACTTGTTTATAATGAACAGAAACTATTTGTATGCAGACAGTTACTGTATTAAAGTTCTTAGCAATTTACTGTTTAAATAAGTTCAAGGAACTCACCCAGCTGGAGTGGCCTTCCCTCCTTCCTTCCACCCCTCAGTCTCATTTACATTTATACTTTGCTTAGCTAGCTCTTACATTTGATAATGTAGTGATAAATTCTTGCCAACAAAGGCTGGTTTTGAATATTACATGAACATTGGATTTTTAGTCAGAAGCCCTAGGATCAAATCCCAGCATACTCTCTTCTCTCTAGGTTTTTAGGACACTTTTCTCTTTGTTCTCCTATCTGACCACTCCTCAAGTCTCCTTTGCTGAATCTTTATCCAGGCCATTTAAGCTAACCATAGGTGTCCTACTGGGCTGTCCTGGACTCTCTTCTTATCCCCTTCTATACTATTTCACTGGCTAATCTCTTCAGCTCCCTTGGATTCAATTATCATCTCTAAGTTGATGATTCTCAAATCTACTTAGCCAGCCCTAATACCTCTGCTGATCCCCAGTTTTACGTCTCCAGTTGTCTATTAGACATCTTGAACTGGGTGTCCCATAGACATCTTAAACTAAATGTTCCATGGACATCTTAAATTCAACACATCTAAAAATAGAACTTATTTTTCCCACCAAATCTTTCTCTCTTCTGAACTTAAGATATAACTTTTGAGGGTTCCACCAACTTCCTAGTCACCTGGGCTGGAAACATAGGTGTCATCTTCAACTTATTACTGTCACTACCCTGCTCCACCCCTATCCTGCTTCCATATGTAGTCTCTTACCAAGTCCTGTCATCCTGACCTTTACCACATCTCTCCAATATACCCCCTTCTCACCTCTGACACTGCTACCACCTTAGTCCAGGCCCTCATCAGCTTATGCCTGGGCTTTTGCAGTAGCCTATGGGTAAGTCTGCCTGCCTCCAGTCTTTCCCCACTCTAGTCCATCCTCTACTCAACTGTCAATGTGATCTTCCTATAAAATGCAGGTCTTACCATGTCACCCTCCCCCCCCCCAATAAATTCCAGTGGCTCCTTATCAGCTCCAGGATCAAATATAAAATCCTCTGGTATTCAAAGCCCTTTATAACCTCCCCCTTCCTTTTCCAGTCTTCTTATTCCCTCTATTCTTTTTTTCTCCCTTATTCCAACATACTGTTCAGTCCAGCGACTGACCTCCTTTTCAAGCATTCTGTCTTTCAACCCCAGTCTCTCCACTGGCAGTCTCTCCATGCCTAGAATTCTCTCCCTTATCTCTTTCTGGCTTACTTGGCTTCCTTTAAGCTCCAGCCAAAATCCTACCTTCAGTAGGAATCCTTACCCAATCCTTCTTAATTCTAATGTCTTCTCTCTGTTGATTATTTCCAGTACATTTTGTTTGTAAGTAATTGTTTGTCATCTCCCCAATTAGACTGTGAGCTTCTTGAGGGCAAGGAGTGTTTTTTACCTTAGTATCCCAAATGCTTAGCACAATGCCTGACACATAGATAATAATAAATGCTTAATAAATGTTTACTGACTGACTAACCTTCCCCCCTTCAGGCCATAGTTTCCTCGTCTTTAAGATGATATGATCGTTAAAAAAAAAAAAAAACCAGCCAACTAGAAACAAAATAAGTAACCATTGATTAGGGAATTGCTAAACAGATTGTGCTACATGAATGAAATGGAGGAGGAAGGGAGAAGAAAGAAATAAGCATTAGTGTCTTGTGTGCCGGGCACTCTGCTAAGTGCCTTGCAAGTATTATCGTACTTGACCTCACAACAACCCTGAGAGAGCAGTGCTTTTATCATCCCTAATTTTACAGTTGAGAAAACCGAAATAGAGGTTAAGTGACTTGCCCAGGGTCATACAGTAAGTGTCTGAGACTGGGACTTAGGAGTTTTTGGAAGAATTCAGAAACATGGAAAAAATATGAACTCATAAACAATGAAATAAGCAGAAGCAGAAAGTATACATCATGATTAATAATAATATTAATATCTCTCAGTTACACAGTGCTTTAAAGTTTTCAAAGCACTTTATAATTATTACTTTATTCTTACAATAACTCTAGGGAGGTAGGTGCTATTATTATCATCCCTGTTTTACAGATGAAGAAACTGAGGTTGGCAGAAGTTACACAGCTAGTATTAAACTCAGAACTTTCTAACTACAGTGTAAATGAAAAAAAAATTCCTTCTAAACTCTGAATTCTTTGTAATTATGATCAGTGAGAAGTTGAAAAAATATACTTCCCTCTCATCTTTGCAGAGGTGGGGACAACAGGTGTGGAAATGTTAGACTGCAAGACACAGTTGATAAGTTGGTTGGTTTTGCTGAACACTTTTTTTTCCTCTTTGTTCTTTGTTACAAGTTATGTCTTGCTAAGTGGGGAAAGGGAGAGAGAAATAATCAGAAATGAAGGTTACTAAAATGCCAACAGTGTCAATAAAATTTATAAAAATAAAAGCAAATAAGAGTTCTGACTAGATGACTTCTAATGACTCTAAATATATTAAACATATGCAGAAATACTTGTCATTCTTTATTGTGGAATTCTACCTATTCCTGAAGGAATCTCCTCTATAACATTCCCCAATAAATGTTCAGCCTTTGTTTGAAGACTTCAAACGAAGGGGAAACTCACTATCCAAGGCAGCCCATTCCATTTTTGCATAGCTCTTAGGAGTTAAGGTGTTTTGTTTTTTACATGAAGACTAAATTTACTTCCCTGTGGGTTTTCCCCCTTCTGTAGTTCTTCCTATAGAGCCAAACAGAAGAAATCTAATATCTATAATAGATCTTCAAATACTTGAAGAGAGTTTTCATGTCTTCCCTTAGTCTTCTGTTTTGCAAGTTAAAAATCAGTTCCTTCTGCCTATCAAATATGGCACCCCCCATGCCTAGTTATTTGCCAAGTCTTTTTGATTCTTCCTTCACAATATCACACATCTGTCCTCATCTTTCTCTTCACACAGCCCCAGTAGTCAGTAGAATGGTGTAAGCATTCACCTAAGCCCTATGTGTGATACGAATTTATGAATCAAAGAATTAAAACAGGCGTCTCAAGGTGAAAATAGAAAGGAAAATTTGTTATGATCCTGTGGGAAAGGGCAACTCCAGGCACCTCTCAGTGTCAGAGCTCACTGGACACAGAGAATTGGGGTGTTTATATAGGTCCCTAACTGCAGTTCCCCCTCCCAACCTCCTTCCTCTCAGCTTGAAGACGGAAGCTTTGAGGGTACAATCTGGTGTTGTTTTCTTCAGTATACTTTTCAGTATTTTTTTGAGTCTCTTTTAGCAAGTCATTGACTTGTTTTTCATGGTTTTCTCTCATCCTTCTCATTTCTCTTCCCAATTTTTCCTCTACTTCTCTAACTTGCTTTTCTAAATCCTTTTTGAGTTCTTCCATGGCCTAATACCAGTTCATGTCCCTCTTGGAGGTTTTTGTTGTAGGCTCTATGACTTTAACTTCTTCTGACTGTATGTTTTTGTCTTCTTTGTCACCAAAGAAGGACTCCAGAGTCTGAGACTGAATCTGGGTGTGTTTTCGCCATCTGGCCATGTTCCCAGACAACTTAACCCTTGAGTTTTTCAACGGGGTGTGACTAAAGAGTTCTATGTTCCACGCTTGGGCGGATGCGCTGCCTCACCAGCACGCCTCCTTCCCCAAGAACCCCCAACCCAGACTGGGCTTAAATCTTTAGCAGGCTCTGCACTCCTGCTCTGATCAGCCACTTAATTCCTCCCACCAGGTGGGCCTGGGGCCAGAAGCAACTGCAGCTGAAATTCTAAAGCTGCCCTGCCTCCGCTACCTCAGGGGTGGAAGCTGAACCGCAAACTCTGTCCCTTCCCGCAGCTTTTCCCACTAACCTTCTGTGTAGTCTTTGCTGTTTGTGGGTTGTGAGGTCTGGTACATGCCACAGCTCAGTAATTCAGCATGCTAGGGCACTCTCCGCTCCACTCCTGGTCTCGTCGGTCCGTGGTCTGCCGTGCCGCGGAGGGTACAATCTGGACGAGATAAATCTATCCCAGGGACAATAGCAAAGAACAAAATTATTTTTGACAAGCAAGTGACGGACATAACCTTCCCACCATTCTTACCCCATTCTCCCATCAATCTGAAGTGATAAATCTATCTTAATGACAGTGACGATGAACAAATGGTTTGGTTATCTGTGACAGGCAGAAGCCAGTTGTTGGTTACCTCATCTTCACATCTGTGGCAGACTAGCCTTTCCCACTGCCCTTGCTTCTGCAACAGATGCCTCCCATCACCCTTACATCTGTGACAGATATCCCCCAGCACCCTTACATTTTGTCTCCCATCATTCTTATACCTAACTGGTCTTGCACATCTACATTGCACCTGCCTTTCCAGCTTTTCATCCATTCTTCTCCTGAGCCGAGGGTCCCTTATCCTGGGGTCAATACACAAGGGGTGAGCATCCTGTGTCCTATCTTCATTCTCAGAGGATTTTATGGTAGCTGACTTATTCACCTCTATCCGTCCTTCCGGCCTCTCGCCCTTAGGTAAATACACAGGATGGGAATATCCGGTGTCCTATTCTTATCCTCAGGCCTTTTGGTCACTAGCTTAGCTTATAGAAAGGAGAAATGGCTTTATAGAAAGGAAAATATCTAAGTAGAGAAATGGCACTCATTATCCTACTTATTTAATTTGTCCCCTTTTACGAGAGGTCTTCACTCGTTCCACACAGCCCTAAGCCTGAGTAAGGTCTGACCTTTGAGACTGCCCTGCTAAGTGCCAGTGACTGCTGCTTTATCTGGCTTTCCTCTTTTCTTGCAGGTGAACAGCCTCCAGGTTGCTGAACCTGTGACATCAGTGTTAGAGCTCCAAGACTGCAACATCTTCATCCAGATCATAAATCGCATGTAAGTAGGAACCCTCCCACTTCCAGTAACCTTTAAGGGAAGCAAGGGACTCCCGGATTGGGGACACAGTGCCCAAGAGACCCTCTTTCCCCAATGCCTGTGTCCTAAAGGGATAGATGTGACAAACATTGGTTGACCATAAGTGGGTGCCTAGAAGAGAGTAAATTTGTCTGTGCAGGGATCAGGTAAAGGAATCTTGAGATGCTGAGCATCAAAAAGAAAATTTGAGAGTTGGGAAACACTGGCTGACTATCTTCCAATCTCTAAAAGGCTTAACCTGGGGAAGAGGGATTAAAATGCTTGACCCTTGAGGGTAGGTATACAAATGGTAATTCTTGATCATTACAGAGCTCCCTAGATGCCCCAACTCAGTAGTTGTAGTGGGATGATGGGGGGAAGGAGGGGGAGGTGTGTAAGTGGAGATCCTGAGAGAGTCCAGAGGTGTCAAACCGCCCTTAGGCTAAAACGTAGTTAATTCTAACTTGTAGTTTTTTAAGTCAAGTCAGTAATTCAATCCCAGACTTTCTAATTCCAAATGTAGGGATCTTTTTGACTGAGATGCTATAAGAGGCCGGTTGGCATAGGGTTGATTATCTCAGGAATCTTCTTTCTCTGACATGTATGCAGTGATTTCCACTTTGCAAATGCTCTTTCTCAGCAGTTTGGCAGAAATCTTGCTCACAGCGACATCTTAGGCCACATACAAAATAAGCTGAAAGTAGATATAGAACCTCAATATTAAAGGTCTACTTTTTTTAAAAGCAGGAAAAATTCAGATCAGGTACAGCTTTGGTTAGAGGGAGAATTCTTAACCAAACAAAACTTAAAGGGAGGTAATAGATAAATTTGTTTACATGAAAATGGAAAATCTTTTGCATGAACAAAAGCTTTGCATCAAGTATCTTTGATTAATGTCTGATTTCCAGAGTAGGTAGGGAACTAACACATTATGTGACCAAGAGCCATCCCCAAATGGATGTGGTCAAAATTGATGAACAAACAGTTTCAAAAGAATTGCAAAGTATAAACAACTATATGATTTTAAGAGAAGTCCACATCAAAACAATTCTTTAGGTTTCACCTCACACCCAGAAAGTTGGCAAGTTTGTCGGAAGATGGGAAGTCACTATTGGAGGGGTTATGGAAAGACAAGAACAGTAATATACTATGGAGAGAGCTGTGAATTGGTCCAACAATTCTGCGAGCAGTTGGGAATTAGACTAAGTCCTCATGTGTCTTCTGTCCTGGTTATATCACTTCTAGAGAGTCATATACAGTTATGGAGCCATATTTAGAGAGAATGTTGGCAAACTGAAGATTCTTTAGAAGGGAACAGGATGATGAAATTAACAGGACATTAGGTTGTGCAAGAATCAGTTAAAGGAGCTGGAGATATTTACCTTTGAAAAGAGAACTTAAGAGGTCCTGATTCCTGGCTACAACTATTCTGAAGGGCATATATGTAGAACTGGAATTTGAGTTATTTTGTTTGGCTTCAGAGAGAAGATTTGGGAGCAAAGGAGAGAAAACAAGAGAGGAAGGAATAAGTTTGACTAGATGCCTTTTGAGCTCATAGGACCATAAATTTAAAATTGGAAGGAACCACAGAGGTCATCTAGTATAACTTATTTTACAAATGAAAAAACAAGTACATAGAGACTAAGTGACTTGCTTAAGGTAACATGCAGAGATGGGATTTGAAAAGACATTCTTGACTCCAAATCCTGGGCTGCTTCTACTAAGCACTCATGCCTTCTCATAAGAGTCTGATTTTCAGGGCTGATTCTGTAGTTCTGTGAAAATTCAGGGTATACTGGCCTCTTAGCCCTGGGCCTTGTTCTTGTGGTCAGAGATACTTTAATGTACTCCCCAAAACCTCAGTCACTTTTGATTCTTTCTTCTTCCTCTCTCTCCTCACCCCTAATCCCAGCCATGCCATGCAATTGTCAAATCCTGTTGATTCTTCTTTGAGTGTCTTTCATTTGCTCCTTCTTGTTTGTCTTCCCCCCTCACAATCCTTTGTTTCTCCTTTACTGCAATAGCCTTCTAAGCAATTTTTTCACCTACCACCTCTCTCTGTCTTCTAATACAGTCCATACATTGATGTCAGGCTATTCTTTTCTAATGCTGCTTTCATTATATTATTTTCCATATTAAAATTTTTCCCAACCCACCCAGGGCTCTTTTTCCTCCCTTCATCCCCAAATCCTATTTTGTCCAGATCAAGGCTTACTTAAGACACAAGCAAAGAGAAAGAAATTACTTAAAACTGTTTTAAATAACAGATAATTAGGGCACGAATTGTGGTGTCCACACGAGCACAATCTTTTAACCAATCGTTTATATATGTATGTATATAGGTTGATACGTATATACATAGCATCCCATTGGAAACCCTTTCACAGGGGCTGAAATGTAAGGAAGAACATTAGGGATGTTCTGCTCTAACCTCTTCCTTATGAAGAATTGAATTCAGTTAAGGAAAACATAAAGTACCTACTGTGTCCTTTTGAGAATAGGAAGCTGAGAACTCCACCACTGTACATGAGGAATAATGAAAAGGGCACAGAGGAGAGGCCCACCGTGGCTGTTCCAAAGAAATAGCAAAGACTTAGTGTGAAAAAAGTAGCCCCAAAAGAACAAGTACAGGTTGACTAACTGTGTAGATAGGGGCAACAATACCAGCCAGAAATCCGTGTTTGAAGCTAAAAAATGATCCAGAAAACAAAAGCATTCTGGGTTCTATGAGGTGAAAGTGGCATATACTTGTATCTTTTGGGGTGGAGCTAATCTGTAAATAGAAGTTTATAGACTACATAATTTATAATTTCTGTTTTGGTTTTTCATTTTGAAAACTCATCATTCTTTTGTCATGCCCTTGTTTACATATTTGCTGCTTATACTTGTCAATGGAAATTAAGATAATTTTTGTTTTTAAAGAAGAAAAGTCTTGGGGGAACATGATTGCCATCTTTTAACCAAGACTGTCACGTGAAAAAGGGATTTAAATTTATTCTGCTTGGCCTGGGACCAGTGTCAGTAGTGAGTTCCCATCCCTAGAAGTCATCAGGCAGAGTCGGGGTGTTGTGAAGGGAATTTCTTTTCAGGTACAGGTTGGACTACATAACCTCAGGGATCCCTTCCATCTATGAGATATTAAGATGTCATAAGGGAAAGAGTTGTAGGAGTACAGCAGGGCTTGTTTCTGGGTGTAAAAAGCTTATTCAGTATGTGAAAACTCACAAGCTAGGGAAGAATGAACATGGGTCTGCGTTACCTAAAATTCAGTCTTTGCTGCTTCTTGGGATGACAAGTTAAAACTTTATTTTTAAAACAGTAAGGTGACAGACTAGACAGCTTTGAGGTGTTTATTGTGGCCAAGGCAGTGAAGATTGTCTGATGAGCTCTGCCAGGGGACCAAGTGGTGACAGTTAACTAGTCACATTTTCTTGCCCCTCCGTTCATAGTGTAGACTATCCTAGGTCTGCCAGCCAGTAAGTATGCCTGCGTAAGCACTGTGCTAGACATGGTAGGGAATACAAAGATACATAAGATATGATCTGTGCCTGCCAGAAGCTGACAGCCTAAAGTGCGTTAAACTGTTAGAAAATGTTTAAATATTAAACTTTGTGACTGATTATGTATGATACAGTAATTCAGGCACAGGAAATAGGACTGGGGCTGGTATCCTGGAGGCTTTATAGAGGAAAAGAAGAGGCTTCCTGGGGTTTGAGCTTGGCCTTGAAGGATGGGATTATTTAGTATTTAGATGGGAAGAAAGAGGCCTTCTAAGTTGGGGTAGGTAAATGTGTAAAAGTCATTAAGGCAGGAACTAGCAGGAAGGATTTTGTTGAATTTTAAAGCCAAACTTTTGTTCCTTTTATCTGTTGTGGTCTGCAAAGCTGTTGGTTTTTACTCTGATTTGAGAGCTCCCTCTGCTGACTTCTCTGTCATGGTTCACTTTGTTCCTGTTTTGTGCAGCCTATTAAATACTAGAGACAGTGAGAGATTAATTGTTCTTATACCCAAGTTCTTATAAAACGTGTAACTCCTTGGGCTTTTCAGAGATGCTGTTTGCCTTCAGCCTTATTCAGTGGTGAGCTCTGCCCTGTCTTTTCAGAGACTCTCTCCTTTTCTCTGTATAGTCATTTTCAGTTGTTGGTCACATCTCAGTATCTCCACAGCCCCCATTCATTGTTATCCTTAGGTATGTCCAGGACTTTCTAACATCTTGTCATTTCTTCTGTAGCCCTTCAAGAGTCATTGGCCCAGATTTCCACTCATTCCTCCACCTCTCATCTGTTTTCACCCTTTCCATTCTTGTTTCTTCTGTTTCTCTGGAATCCTAGGAATTGCAAACAAACCATGACCACTAAATGTGTACTATTTATAGAGCCCTAGGTTGAGGATTGGGAGAAATGTAAGGTTTGATGAAGCACAGTCTCCTCAGGGAGGTTAGAGTCTAGTAGCTGAATAAGGCGCCACTACAGATAGTCATAATATATAATATTACATGAGTAGTGACCCTAAGTACATGAGAAAACAAAGATCCAGAAGGTTGTGACAAAAGCTTCCTGGAATAGGTGGTATTTGATTTGGAGTTTAAAAGATGTATAGGAAGTTTAGTACGTAAAGAGCAAGACATAGGGCATTCGGAGCACAGGCGATAGTATATGCAAACTCATCAAAGTGCAGGTATTTGGAAAGGTAGAGAATTGCCCATTTTGACTGGATTTTAGAACAACTGATGTGAGATAAGACTGGAAAGGTAGGATGCTACCAGATTATAGAGGTCTCTGAGACCCAAGCAGAAGACTTTTACGATAGACAGTAGTGAGCCACTGAAGACTTTTGAGCAGGGAAATGACTTGAGTAGATCTAATATTCCACTAAGCTTTCCCATATTGGGAGATAGACTACATCTGGCCTCGGCCTTCCCCAGATAATTAAATGTCTCAAAGACTTCTATCTGGAAGGGACCTAAGAGAGTATCTCGCTTAGCTCCAACAGCACTTTGACTCTAACATCCTTAAAGAGTGGCCATCCAGCCTTTCCTTGAAGAACTCCAGTGATGGAGAACTCATTACTTTATCCTTCATCCTTCCTTCTTTGTACAGGAGCAAACACTAGATAAGGAAAGTAAGAAGGCTGTGAATGGTAGGCACATTTGTTTCTTATTCTGTTTCCCAGAAACAAGTACAGGTCTGGCCTGCCTGTGGAACTCTAGGCCTCACACAGGGCAGGACTTGGGGGGATATGTTTGGGGATGAATGGAGCAGTTATCTTGTCTCATCTTAATAACGTCCTCTCTTTCTAGCCATGGCACTGAAGAAGGGCAACAGATCCTGCAGCAGCCTCTGCTGGACAGATTCAACTTCATCTCCAACTTTCTGCAGAGTAAGCATCTTTCCCATCTTGCTGGGGAAGGAGTTTCATTTTCTTACCCCTTGGGGACCAGGGAGCCAGAAGGTGAGGTCACAGGGGCCCTTGGAGAAAGAAGAAGGCCTGGCCTTTTTTATAAGGGGAATAAATAGGACAGTGCCAACTCTGATCCCACAGCCACCATGGCTAAAGAGAACCTTGTGTTTTGTGAGTCTGTCTGAGGCAGCATGTCACACTATGCATGGCTTTCCTTCTCTCTCAGCCCTGGGGGGGGGGGGGGGAATTAAAGACTCATGTCTCTCCTTCCTTCCTTGGATATAAAAATTGTACAGACACTTTAGCATATTGCTTCTGTTTTTCCTCTTGAACTTCACTTTCTTCTCCTGTAAAAAGTGGGAGATAGTTGCCTTCCTTTCCTTACAAGGTTGTGGGGAAGGTGAACTGGCACAGGTGAAGATTTTGAAAAAGTAAAAACAGTAAGATAACTCCCATTTCTGTAATACCTTTAAGGTACAAATAATGTTCTTCAAAACCACTGTGTTAGGTAGGGAGTGCAAGTATTGTAATTCCCATTTTGTAACCAAAGAAATTGAGGTTCAGAGATATTACCTAACTTGCCCTGGGGTTACAGGCCAATAAGTACCAGAGCTAGGACTCCAATCCAGGACCTGTGACTCCAGGGCCAGAGCACTTTCCATTACAACATTGTTTCTACCGTTTCAAATCAATTCAGTTCAACAACTGAATTTATACACTAAATATAGGTATTATTTATTAGGTGCCTACTATATTTAAGGTGCTGTGCTGGGTCCAGGAGGTAGAAAAACAAGAACACAACAGTCCCTGCACTCCCTCAGAGTACACGTGTCTCAGGACAGTCTACTAGAGAGACATCCTGTATTCATTTGAAGAGGAGAATATCACTAGCAACTGGGAGATATCAGAGAAAGTAACCCTCAAGAAGGGCTTGGAAGGAAGCAGAGGATGTGGAGGGCAAAAGGCTTTCTTGGCAGAGGAATAGGATATGTAGTGTCATACACGAAGAGCCCCTCCTGTTCTTACTTGTCTGGAATGTGGCTCGTGTGAATAAGGCTTGGCTGTGGAGGGGCTTCAGTGCCAAGGCAAAGCATTGCTATTTTATCCTAGTGATGACGAGAAGCCATTGAAGTTTTTTGAAAAGGAGAGGAGTGACACGGCCATACTTTTTATTTTCCGAAGATGATTTGTCAGCCGTGGTGAGAATCATTTGGAGTAGAAAGGCTCTAAGCAGAAAAACTAATTAGGAATCTGTTGTTGTAATCCAGAAGAAAGAGTAATGGCTTTGGCTAGGGTGGTGGCCGTGGCCGTAGGGAAAAGGCAGTAGATGTGAGAGATGAGGCAGTAGAATTGAAAAAAGATTGCAGTCATTTCTAAAAAAAGGCAGGTTTGGGGAAATGATGAAAGATTCTTTTTTGGACACGTTAATGTTTTAGCTGTTAATGAGATCTCCATTAGGAGTTATGTGGCTGGCAGTTGAAAATTAAAGACTAAAGTTAAGAAAATATTAAAAGCAAGATATGTGGATAGAGGTCATTAAACCTATAAGAACTGCCGTGCTAATCTGGGAAGAGAATACAGAAGGAAAGAATGCCCAGGTCCTTGGGACGCATCTACTCTACAATGATGAGAAATAGATGATCCAGAGAGCATGAAAAATCAATCCAAAAGGTAAGAGAAAAACTAGGAGAGAACATTGCCACGAAAAAGCAGAGAGAAGAAAGGATACAGGAGAAGAGAGGGGTAGTTGATGGTGTCAAGCTGCAAAGAGGTCACAAATAGGATGGGGATTGAGAAAAAGCCATTTGAATGAAGAGTTTTTTGGTAATCTTGCAGAGAAAGTAGTCCCATTTGTGCAATTAGAAGTCAGACTGCAAGTAACTTGAGAATTGAATGGGAGACAAATGCTAGCTGTTGATAAGGAAATGGAAACGAGGGCGGGGAGTGTAGACATTGATTTCAAGGATTTGAGCAGTAAAAGGGGAAGGAGATATAGGATTGTAGCTTTAGAGGGCAGAGTAGGCTCAAATGATTTTTTTAAGAATGGTTGACTTCTGTATGTTTATGTGTTGCGTGAACAGAGCCATTAGATAGACAAAGGTTCAAAATAAAAAGAGAGAGAGGAAATAGGTGGAACAAGCTCCTAGAAGAGAGATAGAAGGAAATGGAATCAAGGGCATGGGAGAAGAGGTCAGCCTCAACAAAAAGAAAGACTGTCTATCCTCGGATATGGAATAAAAGGAGGAAGAGACGGATGGTAGTATAAAGGATTTGGGTCTCAGGGCCTTTCTAGAATTCCGGGCAGATAAGAATAAATAACCCGTTCTATTATAACCTTATAATCTGTCTTTTATAGAAGTCTTAGATTGCTTTTATAGAAATAAGGAATGACTAATTAGGACTATTCCAGGCCAAAATAGACACTATCAGCCCCCTCTTCCTTTCCTCTTCCTCCCCTTCCCAGGTCAGCTATCTTCCCTAGCTAACCCTGCGACTTCAAGCAGGGAAGATCAGTGTTGTGGGAAAGACACAGGTGGCACTGCAGCTCAGATTGCCAGTCTGCCAGCCGATCAATCAATAAAAAACAGAGGTCAGGCAGAGTAGGTAACTACTTGAGATACAACATACTCACATGTTGGACAGGGGCAGGACAGAGAGGAACACTTTGGGGATATTACTTTTTATTAAATATAAAATAGAACAGCGATCTGGGGGTCAAAAGACGTGGGAGCAAGCCGTTACTACAAATGCACGTACTTTTCATTTTATTTTCTGTAACATGGAGATGTTGATTTTTTTTCAATGTCAAATGCATTACAGTAATGACTCGAAGCTTCTGACAGATCATAAACACACAGAGGACAAAATTTTCATGTCTCCCAAAGGTGTAGAAGTTTATCTCAAATCTAGCTAGCATTTCCTTAGGCAGGATTTAGGGTATACTCATTCATGCCTTTTTCCTGCTTTTTTGTCATCATAGAGAACCGCAAGCATCAGTCCTCCTCAGAGAACCTAGTGTCTGTGCAGAAGCTAGAAGATGGGGAGGAGCTGGAGTTGGCCAAGGTAACTAGTGGTGCATACATCTGTGTGTGGGGTGAAGTAAGACAGGACCTCTTAGGCCTTTAGTCCCACATACAGAGATGTTGTGGACACTCTGTTCTCAAAAATAAGCGAAGTGTAAATGTCTACCTGCCTTGGCTGGTTTAGATGTTCACCTGCTCAGAGAAGGAGGGAAAAGAAAGTTTGGAGTAGACGCAGCTTCATTTGTCTTTCCACACAATCTGTGAAGACTCCTTTCTGCTCAGGGATTGTATTAACTTATCCCTGTGTCAGGCATCTGAGAAACAGGAAATAGGAAGGAGCTAGCAGGTGGACCTTATTTGAGAATTAGGGCAGTGTCACCTTCCAGTTTTAATTTAGGTCTATTTGTCTCCATCTAGGCGAAGATAAGCATGTGTTCTAGGTGGGGCAGCAGTGCTTAATTAAATTGTTGTATGCAGCATGCCTCAGACCTCTTCCTCACAGCCTTTGGCCTGAAATTATCTGGACATGTGATGCATGCTGACGTAGGATCCTCCCAATCACAGGTGCTCAGTCAGTGTTTGTTGACTCACGAGCGCCCTGCTGGTCCATCTCATTGGCTGGGGAATGTAGAACAAGACTCTTCCTCTCACTTTAGTTCCAGTAAGGCAGGCAGATACACAGTGCTGCTGGGTGTTGGTGTGGTTAAAGTGTGTACGTGGATATAGAGACCCAAGTTGGGAGCGTTGGGAAAGGTGACTGAGAGCTTGTCTTCATAACTGATTCTAGGTGATCATGTTACTCTTGTACCACTCCACCATGAGTTCCAAAAGTCTGAGGGACTGGAACCAATTTGACTACAAAATACAGGTAAGCCCTTGCTTCTCCACACCCCATGCTGGCCTGATGTTGGAGCCCTTGGCTTCATTGTTAGCTCTCCTCATTTTTTAATCTGAATCTTTTCTTTAGGAGGATGGGCTGACAAAACCATAACCACCTCCTTCCACTATTCTGTTGCTCTGGGGCAGTTGTTGCCATTTCTTTCTTCTGTGCTGTTGGCCCTCTGGCCTCCTTTCATGGTGGAGTGAATGGACGTGGTTCCCAGAACGGGACTCTGACATGGCCTGTCGTGGTGCTACCCTAACCTTCTACTCTTACTTCTCTATTATTCCCCCACAAACCATCTGCTCAGCTGAATTGGTCTACTTTCTATCTCTCTGAATGCACAATGCTCCCTGTCCTCAGTGCCATTGTTTATATTTTTTCCTTTGCCTGAGATGGTCTCTATTCTGCCCTGCCTGTTGAATTCCTGCCTATGTGTCCTTGATATATATCCCAATTAAAATGTCTTTTCTGATTCTCACCCCCACCTCCTACTTGTCAGCTACCTGTCCCTGGAATCTCACATAGAACTTCCTTCAAAAGCAAAAGAAATTCAAAGAAACTTTAATTTTTTTTCCTAGATTTCTTTGAAAGAATGAAAAAAATACAAAAAATGCTTACTATGTGTCAAGCACTGTGCTGAAACACTAGGGATACAAATACAAAAGCTAAGATGGTCCTTGCCTTGAAAGAGCTTTAATTCTAAGGGGTGTTGCCACACATAGGCAAATGGTAGCCAGAAAGGAGCACTTTGGTCTAGAAAGTTACAGAGATGGTGAGCGGAACTCTGGAGGAGTCACCTGACTCACCCCATCCAAGAATAGTAACATAGTTTAGTGTTTCATGGTTCCTTACCTGTAGAGGGAGAAAAGAAAAAGTTATGTACTCAACATCAGAGGTTGGCTAGGAGGCCCATGGAGGAGAAAGACAAAGCACAAGCTTGAGAGTGAAACAAACTTCCCTGGAGTCCACTTCCCTGGAATCATTGTACAAGAGAGGAATCCAGTCAGGAAGGGAAGATTGCCTGAAGTTTGTAGTGAGCTGAATCACAAGCTACCTTTTACTGTCTTCAGCTGGGAAATGGAGAAAGGAAAATAATTAGGGTAGCTACAGCCCTCATTTGTATTCACCACCCCTGGGTATACATTCTCTTTCTGTTCCATCTCTGTCTCCCTTCCAGGCGGAGTTGGCTGCCATCCTTAAATTTGTGCTAGATCATGAAGATGGGCTGAGTCTGAATGACGGCATAAAGAGTTTCCTACAGAAAGGTGAGCAGTCTCTGATCTACACGCTTGAGAGGGTCCAGAGCTTGCCAAGGGCACAAACAAGGATCTCTTCAGTCTAAATTTCTGCTATGTTCTCAGAATATTAGAGAGAGATCCATGTGAGTCACACAGCTCCCCAATCCCTAAGGCTCTTTTGCTTCTTTGTATCAGCAGCAGTTTAGCTAGTTTTCAGCTGGTTGTTTTATCCATGTAAGTGTGTCCCTGATATCCAGTTCATTGCCTCCATCAGTCCTGCCCCAGAAGTTACACTAATGTCCCTTTTCAGTCAGTTCACATCTTACCTAAGAAACTGAGATCAATCACTGTGCTTGAATTGGCTTAAAGATTCTATTCTCCCTGGTGGCGAAACCCCAAGTTGTTCTGTGTTTTGTGTTTGGTGAATTGATTAATGTTGTCCTTTGCTGGGTCACAAACAGGCTGTTCCTTTGAACCAACCTAACCTGTCATTAACTTTTGTGTGTTTCCTCCCCACCCAGCTCCTCTCCCTTCCAGTAGTCCCAGCACCAGCTCTGATGAGCTTTCCCCAGTGCCTCCCCAACAAGCCAAGAAGGAAGTTCGATTCTTGGAACTGCAGAAGATTGGCTCCTCATCAGGCCTGAACAAGTGAGTCCTAGGGCCTGTTCTTTTCACTTCTAACCCTGGCATCTTTGCATCCCAGAAGTTGAGCTGTTAACTGACCCAAGAACCCTTTTCTTTTGACTATATTCTCTACATTCTGGAGCTCAGTGGGCAGCATAACTTTACCTTACTCAATTCCAATTACGGAATCGAGTGCAGGGATATATTGGGCCAAAACTGAATGGTTGAAGGAATGAAGGAATGTATGAGTGAGTGACTATCAATCAACCCTTCTTTCCTAGAAATTTAACTGATTTGTGGCAGTTTTCTTTCTCCTCATAAAACACGTGGGAGTCTTTTTCCCATTCTATAAAGAAAATAAAAGCCGGAAAATGAGATTTGCCTCAGAGTCATTCTAAGAACAGAACCTAGGTGCCCAAAACCATGTCTTGGTATTTGATATACTTGATCTCTGCCTTTCCTGGGATGTGGGTGGCTCCTCCGGCTTTGACATCTGATGTTCTGATTTGCGGTTCCTGGGACATCTTCCTCAGCTTCTTGTCAGGGTCTCCTGCTTCTCCAATGGGTGATATCCTTCAGACCCCCCAGTTCCAGATGAGACGGTTGAAGAAACAGCTGGCAGACGAACGGGCCAGCCGTGATGAGTTGGAGCTGGAGTTAGCCAAAAGCTGTCAGCTCCTGGCTGAGAAGGGTGAGTAGCTAGGCCAGCAGATACGAGGCTGCCATCTCCTCCCCTCACAGAGGGCTGCTACGTTGGGTCCCTACCCCGAGGGAGTACTGGGCTTACCTGGGAAATGTCCCCTCAGCATCCTCTTCATCTCTCCCCACAATCAGGCCATCTCCTCCCCTCGGCTGTCCCCAGCTCTCTGGGTTCGTGCAGAGAAGAGGGCAGGTGAGCCACGGGGCTTTGACTTTTTTGGAGGTCGGTCCTGTGACTTTGGCTTTCTAGTCTCTACCAGATTGTGGGAAGTAGCCCAATTAAGAGAGGTGGCGAGGTTGGTTTCCTGGGAGGGCCCCTCTTCCTGCCCTTTCTCCTCATGCTTCATTTCCGTGACTTCAGTTGCACCTTAGACTAAATACTCCCTTGCCACTCCCACTGCTACCCATCCCCTAACACACACCTTCCCGTGCTGCATTAAAAGCAGTTCATTTGGGATCCTGCCTCTGAGCATCTCTTCTTACCTCCTCCAATCCTGGCAGACACACAGATCTCCATGATGCAGCAGCGTATTGATCGCTTAGCTCTCCTAAATGAGAAGCAGGCCACAGGATCCATGGAGTCGAAAGAGCTGGAAGAATTGCGGGGCAAGAATGAGAGGTATTCATCATCCCTTGACCCCCTTCCTCCTGCCACATCCAGCTTACTCTGGGCCACAGTCTGGTGGTCAGAGGTAGGAAATGAGCTCCCTCTCACTATTCTCCGCTTCTTCCAGTCTGAGCATACGATTACACGAATCCTTGAAACAGTGCCAGGACTTGAAGACTGAGAAGGGCCAGATGGAACGCAAGATTGACCAGCTATCTGAGGAGAATGGGGACCTTTCTTTCAAGGTGTGTGGCTTCGGGCATTGTACCATGTTAGTGAGGTACCATGACTTTCCATGAGGCAGCTAGCTGTGATGCTTCTAGAACAGTATAAATGGGTCATAAGATAGCCTGTGTCTCTCTAGTGAGATACTTTGGCCACGCCTGTCCCCCAGTCTCCTATGATTCATTGCTCTTTAGCTTCTAGAAAGTATCAAATTCTGATACGTAGGAACTGAATTAGGGTTGTGATTGGAGCGTGGAAATGTTCTGGGCAGGGTAGGGGAGTAGGGGATGATGGACCAGGATTAAAAATGGCTAGCCTAGATCCTAGGAGATTTGGAAAATTCTTTTTATCTGTCTGCCTTAGCTTCGGGATTTTGCTAGCCATCTGCTGCAACTACAGGAAGCTCTCAATGATCAGACCGAAGAACACAACAGCTCCACAAAGGAATGGAGGGAGAAACAAGCTCACTTGGAGACAGAACTCAGCACAACCTTGCAAGACAAGGTAGTATCACCAAAATCACAACTTCCTAGAGAAGTGCAGACCAAGGACTTTGCTCAATATCTTTTCCTTGACACCTGATGAGAAGCCAGCACATCTGTAGTTGAATTTGCCAGTTGTCCTCTTCTGAGCCTTTAATTTTTATTTTAGTTTTATGCAAGGATGAGAATGATTCCTTTGTGTGATCCAGGAAGAATAAAGGACCTGAGGTTATTGAGATTTTTTCATGTAGAAGTAATGGTAGGTGGCCAGGAGAGCAGTCTGAGGAGGTGGGTAGGCTATGGTCAGGGCTTCTGCTGTAGAGTGTTATAGAGTAACAAAGCCCTTAGCACAGGAGTTGGCTGGACTGATTATAGCTCCAGCTCTCTAAGGATGTTTCTTCCCAGGTTTACCAGCTGAAATTTGTTACCATGTCTGTCATATAAGCAGGTTTACATGATTGATCTTTGACTATTCAGGTATGAGGCTAAGGGAATTGAGAGTCTCAAGGGACTGTTCTGTGGCCCCTGACTATGCTACTTCTTTGCTCATCTCGGTATCTTGTTTCTTTCCTAGAAATGCCTAGAAGAGAAGAATGAAATCCTCCAGGGAAAAATCTCACAGTTGGAAGAGCAGCTGGCACAGGTTGGGAAGAATCCATCCCAAGAGAAGGGAGAGGTGTTGGGCGACATCTTGCAGGTAGAGAGATGGTGACGTGGCTCATGAGGCTTCAAGATAAGGCCCTGTATTCCAGGCTCATCCCTTCGACTCTGAGGTCTTAGCAGTGTGGTTGGGATTGAACTGGAGGCAGTTCATTTGTCTGTTTCTCTAGTGCCCAGAAAAGGAGCCTAGAGATGGGTACTCAGAACCTTCAAAGCTCGCAGTTACTACTTCTGTTAATGGCTGCCTCTCTACGTGTTCCTATAAACTACCTCTAAGAAGAGGAGTTCTGAAAAGATCACATGGAGAGATGGCGTGGTATAGAAAAAAGCACTGGGCTTGGGTTCAGGAAACCCACATGAAGGGGAATCCTAGATCTGCAGTTTAGTTGATGTGAAATCTTAGGAGAACTGGTTCATTTCTTTTAGTCTGCTTTTTTCATCTTTAAAAGACACACCTCCTGGGGCAGCTAGGTGGCGCAGTGAGTAGAGCACTGGCCCTGGAGTCAGGACACTTGACACGTGTACTAGCTGTGTGACCCTGTGCAAGTCACTTAACCCCAATTGCCCTGCCCCCAAAAAGACCCACCCCCTATAATCCCTGCTGAGGTAGGAGGATCCCTTGAGTTTGAGAGCTTTGGGCTGCAGCATGAGATGTCTGCTCCAAGTTGTTCTGTAATTTGGTTACCCCAGTGGAATTGGGGGCAGTGGCACACCAGTCTGCAAACCAGGCCAGGCTGGAGATGGAGCAGGTCATAGTTCCTTGTGCTAGTCTGGGTGAGCTCATGCTCACGAATAGTCCCTGCAACTTCCCAGCATAGATGAGGATCTGGGAGATCATGGGTTTTTATTTGTTTGTTTTCAAACAAGCACAAGCTATTGAGAGATATCACCTACCTTTCCACTCTTCTGGGCTACAGGGTGGTGGGCAGCACCTAATGTGTATCTTTTCTTTTTGCTAGCTGGAAGCCCTGAAACAAGAGGTGGCCAACCTTGCTGCAAAGGAGGCTGAGCTTCAGGGCACAGTGAAGCAGCTGGAGAGTGAACGAAGTCAGCGAGAGGCAGAGCTGCAAGCTGAGCGGGGCCGCTTCAAGGAGGAGAAGCAGCAACTGGAGCAGAAGTCTCAGGCCCAGGAAGCCCAGCTGACTGCCCAAGTGGCCACCCTCCATGCCACCCTTCAGCAGCAGGATCGTGATCTGGCTCACCTGAAGCAACAGGCTGAAAAGGAGCAGGCACGACTGAATGAGACCCTTCAGCAGCAAGAGCTGGCTTCCCAAGGCCTCCAGCACCAGGTGGAGCAGCTGAGCAGCAAGCTGAAACAGGAAGAGGGGAAGCTACAGGAATTGGTCCGGGATTGGGAGGTGACCAGCCAGGCCAAGGACCAGCAGCTAGCAGCAGCTATGGAGGAGTGCAAGGAGGCCCAGCGGGGAAAGGATGCAGCCTTGAAACAGCTGGAAGAGCTGGAGAAAGAGAAAGCCATTGAATTGGGAGCTCTGCAGCAGCAGCTCCAAGCTGCCAAGGAGGCCTGTACCAGTGCCCAGACTTGTGCCATGGAGGCAGAGCAGGAGAAGACTGTGATGAGGCAGAAGGTGGAGGAACTTGGTGCTCGTGTAGTTGACCTGACAGCCTGGCAGGAAGAGCACAAAGCAGAGGCAAAATCAGCAGAAAACCTTCAAATGCAGGTCCAAGAACTGGAGAGCCAACTAAAGGCTGAGCAACAGAAAGTGGCAGAGAGAGAAGGGCTAGCTCGGGAGAATGCTCAACTCCAGGAACGCCTGCTTTCCTTGGAAGAGTCAGTGCAGAACACTAAGGGCATTCTTGAGGATGAGAAGCGACGGGCTGCAGAGGCCCTGGAGGGGCATCTACAGCACATTTCAGAGCTGGAGGCAGAGACACGGAGCCTGGCACAGCAGCAAGAAGAAGATCGGCGGCATCTAGAGGAAGTGAAGGCTGAGAGGCAGGGTCTGGAGGCTCAGCTTCAGAAGCTTGCGGAGGGGCACCAGGCCAAAGTAGAGGCCTTGCAGCAGGAGCTGGAAAAGGTAGCAGCTACCCAGCAAGAGGTGGAGGGAGAATGCAAGCAGCTGGCTGCGGAGGCAGCCTCCTGGCGCGCTCGTTTTGAGGAGAGCCAGAAGGGGGAAGCACAGCGTGGCGCCCAGCACAAGGAGCAGCTAAAGGCTCTAAACAAAGAGTGTGAGAAAGTGCAGCAGCAGCTGCAGGCGGCCCAGGAGAGAGTGACAGCGCTGGAGGCGCTCAGCGAGCGCCGGGACACCCAGCAACAAGAAGAACGTGCCCAGCTCAAGGCTGACCTGTCAGGCACCCGCCAGCAACTGCAGGAGAAGGAAGAGCAGGCGAAGAGCCTGGCCGACAGCCTGGCCAGGCTGCAGGAGGAGGTGGCCCAGCTCAAGGCTGCAGCCAGAAAGGCCGATGAGGAAAAGGAAGCCTCCTTACAGAGACTGGCTGAAGAGCAGCGGCGGCGGGGAGAGCTTGAGGCTGCTGCGCGGAAGCTGGAGGAGCGGCAAGGCCAGGAGCTGAGCAGGACTGGAGCAGCCTTGCAGGCCAAGGAGCAGGAAGCAGAGCAGCTAGCGAGGGAGCTGGAGCAAGCACGCAGAGCTCTGGCTGAGAGCCGGGGGTGCCAGGATGAAGAGCGTGCCCGGCGGGAGCGCGAAGTGGCACACGTAGGAGAGGAGCGCGACCAGGCCAAGGCAGACTTGGCTGCCGAGAAAGCAGCCAAGGCAGAGCTGGAAAGGAGGCTGCAGAGTTCCCTGAGTGAGCAGCAGGTAGAGTTCGCTGCCCTGCAGGAAGCCTTGGCCCAGGCCTTGGAAGGAGCCGAAGGGAAGGAACGACAGCTCAGAGAACTCCAGAAGCAGGAGGCTGTCCTGCAGGCAGAACAGGCAGAGTTGCAGACAACTGTCAAGGAGTTGAGAGAGCAGCTGGCCAAGGCGGAGGAGACTGCTTCCCAGGCAGGGCCCCTTGGGGTCGCGGAGGCAGGCACCCAGGAGCTGGAGGCTCTGCGGGCTCAGCTGGGCAAGCTACAGCAGCAGTGTCGGGAGCAAGAGGAGAAGATCTCTGAGCTGATGCACCGCCTTGAGGCTTCTAGGATGTCCCAGGCTAGTCAGGAAGGCACTGCCACCGCTCTTCAGGCCCAGCTGGAGGAGAGTGCCCAAGAGCTGGCTGCCCTCCGAGCTGCCGCCCAGGAACGGAGCAAGGCTGAAGAGGAGTGGAAAGCCCAAGTGGCCCGCGCCCAGCAGGAGGCAGAGAGAAATAACAGTCTTATTGGCAGCCTAGAGGAGGAGGTGTCCATCCTGAACCTCCAGGTCCTAGAGAAAGAGGGAGAGAGCAAAGAGCTGAAGAGGCTGGTGCTGGCCGAGTCAGAGAAGAGCCAGAAGCTGGAAGAGCGCTTGCGCCTGCTACAGGCAGAGACAGCCAATGCCAGCGTACAGGCAGCAGAGCACAGTGCGGCCCTCAGTTCTGAGGTGCAGACGCTCCGGGAGGAAGCTGAGAAGCAGCGAGCAGCTGCAGATAGTCTCCGGCGGGAGCTGGCCTCCCAGGCTGAGCAGGCCGAAGGCCTCAGTCAGGAGCTGAAGGTGTGGCGGGAAAGGCTGTCTCAGAAAGAGCAGTCTCTGTCCTCGATGCAGCGTGAGCTCACCGCCGCCCAGACCCTGGTTGGGGAGCTGCTGCCTGTCAAGCACCTCTGCCAGCAGCTGGAGGCCGAGCAGAGTGCCCTGCAGAGCCGTCACCGCGAGGAGCTCGAGCAGGGTGAGAAGGCTGCGGCAGCACTGCAGGCAGAGCTCCTCCGGGCCCGCCGTGAGCTTGGAGAGCTCACCACACTGCGACAGAAGGTGGCAGAGCAGGAGCGGGCAGCCCAACAGCTGCGGGCGGAGAATGCTGGCTACGTCGATCAGTTGAGCGCACTACAGCAGGCCCACGGCCAGCTCACGAAAGAGAACCGGGACCTGGGAGAGCGGGCCAGCCACGGGCGACAGCAGCTGGAGGCCGAACTCAGGAGAGCCCGAGAGCTCGAGGCGGTACGGGCCGAGGCAGAAGCCCAGGCGGCCCGGAGCCGAGAGGAGGCTTCGGACGCGGCCCGGCAGCTGGAGACCATGACGGCTAAGTATGAGAGTGCCAAGGGCAAGATCCTGGAGGAGAGGCACAGATTCCAAGAAGAGCGGCAGAAACTTACTGCCCAGGTAAGGTGCCGACAGGCAGAGGAGGAGGGACCTAGTTACCCCACGACATCCTCTCAGAGTCCACAGTGTAAGATCCTCCCCCAGGCCCAGTTTTACTCTACCTGTTGTTTCTCGTCTTGTGCTGTCGAGAAAGTTGGCAACTGCCTCCTCATTCCCTGAACCTGGAGGACCACAGTGCCCTTAGCATGTCCTAGCCCCAGGACTCTTCTTTCTCCTAATAAGTCCTAAGCTGTTGTCTGCCTTTGTTTCCCATATTGGATCTGAGACCAATGAGGAAGATTTATGATGAAGTCACTGGACTGTTCCACAGGGGCAAGCTTGTGTTTTAGGTGTACTGAGTCACTGAACAGCACGGTCTGGATGCTAGCTGAGCAAATGAGGGGAGACACTTGGCTGAGCCTAAGAGATGGATTCCTCCCACCCCCGTCAGGAAGCCAGTGCCCTAGGATCAGCAGATATCCCTGTCCTTTACCTAACCCTTGGGTGCCCACCCCAGATCCCCAGCTTTGAACCCCAGCTGAGGTAAGCCTCGCAGCAGGACCAGCCTCCCCCTCTGTCCCTATCCCTAATCTCACTGTTTCCATTGCTCCATCCCCCTTACACAGGTGGAGCAACTAGAGGTATTTCAGAGAGAACAGACTAAGCAGGTAATGCCCGGGGTACCCACTAAACACTGCCTGCTTAAGCGGTGACAATGCATGACCCTGGCTGCAGCTTGCCGTCATCATCTCCTGCTACGAGCTGTTTACTGCGGTGGGGCCTCCCCTTTCTCCACTAGGGTGGGGGATGGGGACGGGGGTGTGCAAGTGAATCAAGGCCCAGGTCCTGGGCTGTTGTGGATTATGCTGGGCCTTCCCCACAGAGAGACAAGGCCAATGCCTTGACCTCATCCCCCAATACTTTCTGCAGGTTTGAACTTCCTCAGTGGGCCTCCTTTACCTGCTGTGCTCTCTGTCACATTAGGCTAGTGGGGCGGGGAAATGAGACACATCTTCCTGCACTAGCTTCATATTTTGCCCCTTTTGGTTGTATTCTCTCCAAGCTGTACTTCAGGGAGACAACCCTTTTACTTCCCTTAACCCTTTTGTTCCTGAATGAAGTCTGCACCATGTTGCCCTCTACTGCAACCCTTCTGACTCTACTCCCTGAACCAGCTGATTGCTAAAGTGAAAACTGGAATTCTAGGGTTTAGCCTTTAAGTACCGTCTTTCCAGTAACTATGATACCATCCACAAAGCTCCAGGCACAAGCCTTGCCCTCTATTGGGAAGAGAGAGAGGTCTTCACAACTTGCTCTTCCCAAAGTTCTATCAAAGGAACAGAATTGAGCAGGAAAGAGACTTAAAGAATGCCTCCCACCCTTTGTAGCCCTCCCCCTTCCCAGACACTTTGGAGTATGGCCACTTTTCCAGAGCATTGTGATAGGAGTAACTTGGGACAAGACTTTGGATGAGAACACAAGAGGTAGAAAATAGTGTAGAGGTCAAACTCAAACCCTTAAAAGCATTGTTTTTATGCATATAAGGAGATAAATTTGGGCCCATAGCTGTCTATAAAAGCACCAGCCAGAGAGGCCCCATGACTAGGCCAGTCTGGGCTTCCTCTCTCTCAGAGAGATAGCTTAGTTTTATCATAGGCTGACATCACTGCTTCCTGTGGGAAACAGTTCAGAGAAGAGCCCACTCTCCCGTGCTGAAGGTAGTAGTAACCCATCAGTGCCCTTCCCAACCAATAGCAGGGATGCCCACCCATCTCCTCTGCCATGGACCCCATAGATAGTTGATTCTTTGGACAGCAAAGAGTTGACAATGGTGATACCTCCCTATCCCCACCACATATCCTATTCGAGTTGGTGATTTTGTTCCCCTTCCTGTATCTTTATGGGATCTGGGTATGCTGCTAACTTGTAGTGCTTCCTAAGTGCTCACTCACCCCTCTATCCAGCACCCCCTCTACCCCTACCTCCGATGCTAACCACAGCACTTGAGCTGCTAATGCCCTTGACAACCTGCCTGGCTGCTAGTGAAGATTGAACAGCTAGGTTGGGAGAAGCTTAGAAATTGGTTGGTGCTTCTCTGAGCTTTGGCTTTGCTACCTTCTAGCGAGGGGGGGTGGGGACTAGAGATTGATTGACCTAGGATAGGTGGAGAGCAGATGGAGGAGGAGATTTCCCTACCACAATCCGGGAATATAGATGGCTGAGGTAAAGATGAAGCATCCAGCAGCCACATCTGCCTATGCTCCATATCAGTTCCTTGAAGATAATTCTTCAGGCTTTGGCCTGGGGATAGATCTGTGTCTTGATTTTCTGGGGACAGAGGAGTGTGTTGGGGGTACGGGAGGAAAACAGTAGTAACATAGATGATCTGTTTTATATCCACACTGAAAGCCTGCAGCCACTGGTACAGAGCAGGCTATTGGGTTGCATCACCACCTCACTCTTAGACCAGGGCTGGGGATTTTGGCCCTTGTTTACATGCTTAGATAGGCATTTCAAACCCGGTCCCTGTACCCGAGTGGAGAATGCTCATCTAAGTCCTTTCTCCTTCCTCCTATCTGCCTTTCCTTCTCTCTAGGTGGAGGAACTGAATAAGCAGCTGGCCCAACAACAAAATCTGAAGGTAAATTGTGGGAGCAGAGATAGGTTACTGCCTCTGTACCAGGAGAAACAAAGATAGTGTCTCTAACCAGTGCTAAGTTCTGTCTCTTTAACTCTGTGTGTCAAGGTCAAAGGGGAATAAAGAAATTGGTTATGGCGCTATGGGTGCCCTTACCTCTGGGAGCAGCATCTCCAAAGGTCACCTGGCTTTGGTTCAGGGGTCATTGAGTGCAGAGGAGGCACTGATCTGAGGAAGAGATTGGTGTTTTCCTTTCTCCTTCTACCCTCCTTGTAGCCTGAACACTAATCATATGCCACCAAGCAGGCTAGGAAGCTATCACCCATTGGTAGGAGGTGCCCAAAGTTTTGGCAGCATCAAGTGAACCAATTTGGATTGTATGTGGAGTACGTGAAGAGGAATGGTTAGTGTAAACTATCTGGAAAAGTGGGCTAGAGCTAGATTATGAAAGGCTTTCAGGGCCAAGGTCAGTCTGTATTTTAATCCTTGAAATAACAAGAAGCCAAGGAAGCCTCTTGAGTTTAAATAAGGCAGTGATACAGTTTGGTCAGGCTTGTGCTTTAGGAAAGCTATCATGTTAATTACTGTAGGAAGGGTGGGCTAGCGGAGAGTGGAGACCAACTAAGAAACATTCACAAGAGTCCAGGCAGGAAGTGGTTGAAGTCCTACACAAATCTTAGGGTTGTGTAAGTAGAGGGGGGCATGGTAAGAGATGGGTATAGAATTGGCAAGATTTTGGCAGCTGATTGGGGGCAGGGAGGGAATGGGACAAGTCGAAGATGACACCGAAGCTGCAGACATCTCTAGTCTAACATACTTCAACCTTCAAACCTACTCATACTCTTTTATGTCTGGCCCTATGCTAAGTGCTGTAGGGGAGAAGGAATTAGTGTTAATAAATACTTAATGAAATATGTATTTGAGGAAATAATACTAGATTTGGTCACAAGACTTAGGTTTGAGCCCTGTCATGTAGTATTGCTGCTCTTGGGCAAGTCATATAATTCCTCTAAGATTCAGTTTCCTGATTGCTTTTTTGGGGGAACCAAATGTGATGAATATGTGAAAACACTTTGGGAACTGGTAAAATATAGTCAGATGTGAGGGGATAAGGAGAGAGGTAAAGCAAATATTGAGACAGCCTTGAGGCTTAAGAAAGGTGGACAGAAGTGCTGCTGATTAGACGATCCTGCCTTTCCAGGAGGATAACATTTAGATGCTCCATGAGGGAAGGGGCAGTGCAGCAGGAGCTTCCTGGCAGGCTCAGGTCCTCCCTGGGTGTGCCATGTCCTCTCTTCTTCAATGGTATCATGATAGCACAGCTAGAAGGGACTTTCGAGGCTCCCTAGTCCAGCACCTTAGTCTCGCTGATAAGGAAGTGGCATCCCAGAGAGGTAGCGTGCTCCCAGCCATACACTAGCAGTTGGCATAGCTGGGATTCAGACTGAGGCCGGCTGACTCCAAGTCCAGCGCTCTCTTATGCTATGCCAGATCTTTACCCAAAACATTAAGAAACAGCACCCTTGGAAGAAAAGACCCAGAATGTGGGGCTGCCAGGCATTTGTGGGGGCTGCTTGAGTTGAGAAGAGTTCAGATTGGCTTCATAGTTAACCTCTTCCTCCCTCCTTCCACAGCCCCATGAAAGTGAACTCCAGCAGGAAGCTCATCTTCACCAGGCCCAGCTAAGTGAGCTGCAGGCCCTGCTGAGCCAGAAGGAGCAGGCTGCTGAGCACTACAAGGGACAGGTGAGGAGCTCCAGCCCCTTAGAGCTAGGGTGCCTTTGTGGCCCCACTTCTGGGGGGAGTCTCCTGAGCTCTTTGTCATCTTCCCCCTCGCCTGCAGATGGAGAAGGCCAAGGCTCACTATGATGCCAAGAAGCAGCAGAATCAGGAGCTGCAGGAACGGCTGCAGAGCATGGAGAATCTGCAGAAGGAGAACACTGAGCTTCGGGCTGAGTCAGAGAGGCTTGGCTGGGAGCTGCAGCAGGCCGGGCTCAAGGCCAAGGAGGCCGAGCAGGCCTGCCGCCATCTTACGGCCCAGGTTCGGACGCTCGAGGCCCAGGTGAGAAACGAGCAGGGCAGAGCAAGGAAGAGACGATCCCAGCCTTGAGAAAAGCTGGGGGAAGTTGTCAGGTGCTCCTCTTGATCAAGAGAAGGTTCTCTTACTTTTATGTTTCCCTGGTGGTTTGGTGCCTCACTACAAGCTAGAACTCTGAGGAGAAATGCTGTCTGTAATATGTGTTACCAGGCGCTGGATGTGCGAGGATAAGATAAACAGTGAACAGAGGAGTAACTTTAATTGAGAACAGAACAAGTCACTGACAACTAGAAAATTAGGAAAGGCTTCTCTTGGAGATATTGCATGAACTCCTAAGGAAGCTCTGCAATCAAAAAGGGGCAAGGCAGGAGACAGAGGCTGCTGCAGGCACAGAGAACACCCAGTCCAAAGTCACAGAGGCAGGAAATGGAGTCTCAAGTTTGGAGGAGGACGTCAGCCAGTTTGGAAGGCTGAGATGTCACTCTCCTGAAGGTGGGGAGGATGTAGAGCAGCCCAGGCAGAGGGCAGGGTCTCTGCTTGTGAGACACTTTTTAAGTGTGGAGTTGAAACTGGGTAAGGCAACAGTTTAGTTCATCAGTAAACATTTATTAAGCACCTACTATGTGCCAGGCCCTGGCCAGAGCACTTGGAGATACAACTAGGAAAGATAGTCCCTGTCCTCTCTGCAGGCCAGTCTAATGAAACAATTAAGGTTAGTCAAGCAAAATAGCTCAGCATATTGGCAACATCCAGAAGTGTCCACCTTGCTGCGCACCACTCTCCAGTGAGGGGTGAGAGGCACCTCCCAGGAAATCAGCTGAAGTTGGAGCCTTTGGGGGTTGTTCTCTTTTGTTATTACAGTCAGCATGTAAATGTTCTGACTTTGCTCTGCATCATTCAAGTCTTCCTAAGCGTCTCTGAATTATGCTTGTCATAGCACAGTAACGATTACAATTGTGTGTTGTAGTTTGTCCAGCCAAGCCCCAATCTGTGGGCACCCCCTTTCCTTAAAGTCCCTGCTCTGAAGGCTTTTCTGTGCGGGGGACTTTTCCTTCTGTCTTCGTCTTCCTTACGGCTATATGCCTAGTCGTGATATTGCCTTGTTCAAGGCTAGGCGTAGTTTAGTGATTTTTTTTAATTCCAAATTATTTTCTAGAGCAGTTGGACAGATTGGCAGCTTTCTTTGCCTTCCCATGGCACCTGCAGCGTAGATTCCCTCACTTTTTTATTATCTTTGCCACACTGATGAACACAAGATGAAACCTCAGAGTTGATTTGATTTGCGTTTTTTGTATTAGTGATTCGCTCATTGATTCTTCCATAAGCTTTTTGATAATTGGCATTTCTTTTGAAAATTACCTGTTCATACCCTTTGACCCCTTAATAGCTGTAAGCCAAGTATTTCTGACTCCGAGTCCAACACTTTATTCACTACCCCATGCTGCCTCTCCAGGCAAGCTTTTTACAATTTCTAAGTAGGTCTCCTCTTTACTTTCCTAACCAAGGACCAACATAAGCATCTCTCTATCTCTCCTCTCCTCCCTGCCAGGTTGCCCATGCAGACCAGCAGCTCCGTGACCTTGGAAAGTTTCAGGTGGCGACAGATGCATTGAAGAGCCGAGAACCCCGGGCACAGCCCCAATTGGACCTAAGCACTGACAGCCTTGAACTGAGCAGTGAAGAAGGGACCCCGCTGACCTCTACAAGATCAGCAGCTCACCGCACCCGGTTTGTTACCTTAGCAACATGGTGTATCTTTGCCTTGATCCAACCTTTGAATGAGAAATCTCAGCTGTGGCTAGATCCTGAGATTTGATAAGGGCTGGATCCTATCCCTTCATCCTGAGATATTCCAAGGGCAGAACACAGGTGTAGAGGTCAGTATCATGCCTCTGGGATAGCCTTCATCAGGCTGGAATGGAGTCCATTCCAGGCATGGCGCATGAATGGGCCCTTGAGATGGGAGAAAAGAGAGTGAGAGGATGGAATGTAGACTGCTGGACTTGAATGAAGAGTTTGTGAAGGGGGAATTAAATGAGGCTAGAAGTGTAGATTGGAGTTGTCATGGAGGACCTGGAATGACAAAGTAAAGAATTTCCACTTCAGTAGGCACTAGGGAGCTACAGGAGGAGTGTGATCTCAGCGGCACAGTGAGGGAAGATGGGAGGGGGTGGAAAGGCAAGAAACAGGAGAACAGTCAGGACAAAATTGGATCTCAGCTGAAGGGCTTACAGTGTGGAAAGGGCATAGACACAAGAAAGGTTCTGACCCTCAAACTGACAGGACTTGCCTCCCACCTGATGGTATGTGAAGGGAGAGGGGAGCAGCCAGGTGACTTCAGGGCTGTGAGCCTGTAGCAGCCGCGCTGCTGGAGTCGATGGGGCAGGAAGAGAAGTGGAAGGAGATTTTTGGCACACGTTCAGTTTTGATCGTTATGAATACAGTGCTTTCCAGTTTTTTAAATGCTTTCATATGTTCTTTCAGTTGAGGGTCACAGCTTTCTTAGGCTGCAATTCTTTAAAGAAAAGGACATGTACAAGCTTTATTGTTGACTTTATCATCTCAAGTCCTTGATTTGAGTTTTCTTGTTATTTTACATTGTCTTTATATAGTTGTTAAAATGATGTATGTCATTCTTTTGGATGCACTTTTCTTCATTCTGTATCACTTCATTGAAGACTTCCCATATTTTTTGAAATCATACTTATTACCCACTAATAGTCCATTTCATTCACATAGCACAAATTGTTCAGTCTTTTCTCTAATTTGTTATTGTAAATATTGCCTGTATGAATATTTGTGTAACAGAAAGGTGGCACTGTAAGCTGCATCTTAAGTGATGGGTAGAATTTCAACAGGTGAAAATGCCAGAGGTGAGAAAGACATTCCAGGCGCTAGGATAGCATATAAGCAAAAGGGCGTTTGTTGGGAATGTAAGTAGGATCTATGGAGTATTGACACGTAGTCTGTTCATTGGGGAAAGATTCTCCAAAAAGCAATAATGTTTGCAAAGGCAGGCGAGAACAAGACCTATTGTGGGGAAAGGGTAGGCCCCTCCCTTAACAGAGCTATCATTTCAAGAGTCAAGGTTTACAGAGAGCAGAATGCAATTTTAGTTCATTTGCATCTGTCATTACTTGCCACAAAGATAGCACAGATCTATCTACCACTTGCCAAAATCGGCAGATTTGTGCTGCATATCTAGGTGGTAGACCCACCAGGAATGAAGATGGTTACAGTGCTGCCCAGACACAAAGAGGTAGATTCAATAACCTCCAGAATGCCTTGCAGCTCCAAGGATCTAATAATGGGTTTTGCCTCCACAGAAAGTCATCCCGAACCCAGCCCGATGGCACCAGCCTCCCTGGGGAGCCAGCCTCCCCCATCTCTCAGCGCCTGCCTACCAAGGTGGAGTCCCTGGAGAGCCTGTACTTCACGCCAATCCCTGACCGAGGACAGGCCCCCTTAGAAAGCAGCTTGGACTCCTTGGGTGACATCATGTTGGATTCTGGTCCCAAGACCCGCTCAGCCCGAAGGCGGACCACACAGATCATTGATATCACGATGCTATCCAGGGTGAGGCTGAAGTCAGGGAGGAGGGGAAGTGGAGATGATTTTGGATCCGAGAGATGACTAAATTCAGGTGCCTCAAGTGGGTGCTCATCTGAAGACTTCCTCATCATTTCTGTTAGAATGTTAATTCCTTATGATCAAATGAGATGATATTTGCACAGCTCATAGCACCATGCCTGGCACCTAGTAGGCGTTCTATAAATACTTAGTTCTTTCTTTCCTTCTCTTCATTCCTCTCACTTTTGCCTTTATATCCCGAGTGCCTAGCCTGAAGTAAAAGATCCTCACAGCTCTTTACAATGGCAGAGCTAATTCATTACCCCCATTTGGTATATTATGAAAGTGAGGCCCAGAGAGGGTGTTACATGGTGAGTTAGCAGTAGAACTGGCAAAGCTCAAGTCTCCTGACTTTACCCCATGCTGTGCTATGTTTACTTCATTCAGTCTCTAATGAGGAATGGGATGAATGAAAGGATTCTGGCTCCTTGTAGATTCTCCTTTATGGCTGAGATGTCATTGCCCCTCCAGACTAAGTTGCTGCTCCTGACCGTGGCCTGAGCTTGCACACCCTAAGCCCTTGAATTTATTTTTACAGCATCTGGTATGACTCTGAGGAGGCTCATCTCTCTCTGGCTTACATGGGGAAACAGGATGGGAAGGCCTCCTGGGTGCAGAACTCTCTTTTGAGTACAAAATTTTAAAATGAGCTTAATGTTAGGCACATTTAGGGCTAGTAGAAAGAGGATAGAACTGAGTCGAGACCTGACCTATATTCCCAGCTATTCTGATATGAACCTGTGAAGTTATAAATGTAAAAATACTCTACAGATGCAAAGGATTATTTTTATTAGCAGATGTTGCAAAGACTGACAAAAACAAGAATGTTTACAAAGGAACGTAAACATAAGGGCTAGACGAGAGGGTCCCACAGTAAATAAGTTCTAAGTCTGCACAGCAAATCGAGGTAGCTAAGTGATCTGTATAGAGACCTGGGCTGACCTGACCTCTGCCCCAAACTGTAACTCAGCCATCTTCTCTTTCAGAAGCTGGATACAGATGAACCTGACAGCTCGAATTCATCCTTCTACAGCACACAGTCAGCCCCTGCCCCACAGCGTGGCCTCCGTGGTGGCCTTCGCTCTGCATCCTCAGCTCAGTCCCTGGCTAACTGCCCTTCCCGGGAGTCACGGACCAGGCTGGGTTCCCTGGAGGATGGGAACTCAACCCTGTTCAGCCTTCCTGGCTACAGGCCCACCACACGCAGCTCGGCCCGGCACTCCCAGGCCAGAGCGTCTAGTGGGGCTCCTTCAGGTGAGAGTCCCCAAGGGAGAGAGATGGTTTACAGAGGGAGCTTACAAGTCAGCAGGTTCCCTCCAGGGCACCAGGCATACAGACCCAATTAGGCTTCCAGCAGTCCTAGCATTGGGAAGCTGAGTTATCTACTCAAAACACTTTGGAATATTTTTAATCCTGATCTGCCTTGTGTTAATTCTTTGACATACTCAAGCCAAGCCACTGTGTGCTCTTGGGGCCTGCAAACTAAATTTAAAATCAGTCTGTGGGGTTCATAATTGGGATGCTGAAAAAAAATCATACTGCAGCCTGGTGCTCCAAAGCATGTGTCTCTTGGGCTATTTGCTGTCCGTGGGATCAGCAGATCCTGGGGTCCTGGATGTCTAGTTAGGCCAACCCTCTTGTTCTACAGATGAGCAGACTGAGGCCTGGGGGTAGGGCTCCTACGGGATCCAAGTTTCTTGAGAATAGGGCTGGTTTTGGTTTTTTATCTTTGCATTTTCATCACCTATCAGAGTGCCTGCAGACCTGTAGATGTTTTATAAATGTTGATTGACAGTGTGTGGCATAGTCATGATTTGAACCCAGGTCTCCTACCTCCAAATCTAGTTTCTTTTCACTGTGAATTTGCATTGTTCCCTGGCATTAACTTAGGACCTAACCCTTAGGTAATCAAAAGCAGACTTGACAGAGGCCCATGGAAGGTTAGATTGCCCATTCCTGTGTGTGGCCCTAGGGAGTTTGAGGCATTTGTCTTTTAGTCTTAACACTCACCTGGTCAGTGGGAGGCACTAGGGGGCTGCTGCTCCAATGTTTTCCTGGGCTTCTCACCCACACCCAAGGAAGAAGGCATCTATCGAGCATTTATGGGAAGGGATTTAGGATAGAAGGAATCCCTGGTCTCCTCACCAGATTTGATCATGTCTGGGGGTAAATGGATTTAGGGCACATCAGAGAAGCAGAGTGTTCAGTGCAGAAAAGCTAGCTTCCCTCCCCTGGGCCCTGTCTCTTCTTCCTATCCCACACTCTTTCTGTACATCACAGGTCGCAGCAGCTTCTATACGGGCACCTGCCAGGATGAGCCAGAGCAGCTGGACGACTGGAACCGAATTGCGGAATTGCAGCAGCGCAACCGCGTCTGTCTCCCACACCTGAAGACCTCTTACCCCTTGGAGGCCAGGGTGAGGCCAGCAGCAGTGGTCAGGCCCCCAGCCCTCTCCTCTTCTCTTCTCCCACTCTTTAGAGCCTAGCCTCTCTCTCTTCTCCCTGGACACTTTAATAACAAGCCCAGCTTTGCATAGTTTTGTCAGCTCTGCTGTTGAGCCCTTTGGGCCCCCCAGGGTGGATACAGAGATCAGAGGCTCAAGCTTCCCTCTCTTCCTCCTCCTACCCCATGCCTGGATGTGCTTTTGTCTAAATGGGATATCTACTTCTCTTATCCTTGCTCTGAGTACCTATCCCCACCTATCCTTTATATTGAGTCTGCAGGTAAACATTTCCATGGCAGAAGCTAATCGTATTTGTCCATGGGCTTCTCAGTCCAGTTTTCTAACCTTATGGTAGTCATTTCAAGCAGGATAGGCGGCCTTGAGTGGGAAGATTTTAAGTTCTTCAGGTCAAGTGTGGCCATCATACATGGGCCCTGGGAGCCACCCCTAAAGGCCCAGCCCACCCCCATTACGAGCTACTTGCCTGTCTCATACCTACCTTCTCTTTGTCCCGTGCTTCCCTCAGCCTTCCATGAGCCTGACCACCATCACAGATGAAGAGATGAAGACTGGAGATCCCCAAGAGACCCTTCGCCGAGCCAGCATGCAGCCAGCCCAGATCAATGAGTACAGCGCTACCCATCGCATCCCCTCAAGCGTCACTACCCGGCAGCACCGGAAGCGTGTCTCCACTGAGCCTGACCAAGGCCTTGGCACACCAGAGGTGCGTGGTTGCCTGTGCCTCTGCTGCCACTCTTAGATCTTCACAGGGGGTGGGGTGGGGGGCCAGTGATTGAGATTACTGTCACTTCTTTGCAGTTGCTCAGACTGAATCCCACAGAGATGATGTGACTTGCTTAAACTCACAAAGGAGATTGGCAGTAGAACATAGCTTAAGGCTCCCATCTCCCAACTTGAAGCTCAGAGCTTTCTCTGCTAGGGCACGTTGTGAGGAGAGACTCCTTTTTGTGTTCATCTTCGACTGTCCATGCTGTTCCCCGTCCTGAGCCTCCTTGGGTGTGACTGCTCTCCTCTCCCAAGATTCACACTCTTCCTCTCTTGAGGATCCTGAGCGTAGAGCAGGATTCAAGCCAGCCCCTAGGCCGCCTCCCAGGCTCCCTCAGGAGAATCCTGGAGGCCCTAGCTCGGCTGCTCCACGCTCCCTCTTCTTCTACAGGCTAAGAAGCCAACCAGCTGCTTCCCTCGTCCTCTTACTCCCCGCGATAGATACGAAGGTCGGAAGATGAGTACCGCTGAGGGCCACAAGAAAGGGGCTCCTGCTTCCAACAAGCAGGTTAGTGGGGGAGGGCCCTGAGAGGGGTACAAGAACCCTGAGGGGCTGTTGAGCTCTTCTCAAAGGTAAGGCTATGGAGGGGGAATATTCTCACCTTTGCACAGAGCTGGATATGGGCGCTGCTCTGCCCACCTACGTGTTGGAAGCTTTATCTTCCTCTTCCTTCTCAGACCAACAGACGCCAGTCATTGGCCTTCAACATTCTGAACACACCCAAGAGACTGGGGAACAGCCTGCTTCGGGGGGCTGCTAAGAAAGCTGCAGCCAAGGCCTCCCCCCTCACTCGAAGTGGGACCCGCCGCTCCCCCCGCATTGCCACCACCACAGCTGGCAGTAACACCTCTCCCCGGGCCAGGGGCAAGGTAGGGAGCCTGGGAGGGGATGGGGCTTCCCAGGCATGAGGGTTACCCCGGGCAATGTGCCTCCATCAAATCTGACCTGCCTGCAATCCTCCTCAGACCAGGGAGCTGCATAACTGCCTCTCTACACTCCAAGGATCCTGTGCAAATAATGATGGTCTGGGGACACCTTTGGCTCAGGACAGAAGTGCTCTGACCCTGTGCTTAACCTTGAGGAGCTTGGTCTGGTTTGGGGACAAGATTCACACATGAAAATATTATTTCAGGACTTCTAACTTACTCTTCTGGGGGAAACTTTAAGGGCATTTTAAGTATCCAAAGGATTGTGAGCAAAGAAATGCTAATCCCCAAGGTTAGGGAATGGGTTGTTTGATCAAGGATCCTGTCCCTATTCGCACTTCACCTGTCTGCCTGTGTTGTCTCTTTCAGGCAAAGCACTGAGGGACCAGGATCTGTGAGCACATTTCTGCCTGTATCTTCTATGACAGCTCCCTGTTCTCTCTAGGGGCCCCACATGCTGGGCCTCAAGCCCACTGTTCTCCAGTGCCTTCTTTCGGTGCCCAGCATAGGGAGACTTCTCATCTCCCCAGAGACACTGATACCTGCCTCTTACTCCCCTGCCTGGAGTCCCACACAGCACACCTTCCCAGAGAGGCAGATGAGGAGCTGGAGGCTGCCTTCTGGGAGTTGGATCTTGGCTGATTCCTAGCCAGATCATCCTGTACCTGTCCCCCCCATTTACCTTGAAGCACAGTAATCCCCAGTCAAACCGAGACCATCTGGCTGGCCAGGGACCAGACTGTCCAGCTCCCCTTTCCTCCCTTCCTGAGCCTTTCAGCTACAAGATTTGGAAAGTCCCATTGGTCACAGAAGGGGGGGCTACCTTCTGGTCCCCCTATGCCTCCCTTTAGCTCTATTCCTAGGGATGGTTCCTGCTCTGATGGTTGTAGTTGCTTCAGGGGCTGACATTGGAGAACCAAGTCCCAAAATTAGTTGGGGAAGAGAGTCTGAATCTCTGCTACCCACACCCCAGCTGTCTGGGCTCTTCTGCCTTTCTCCCCAAAGGTGGTACTCCAGCCTCCATCACAATCCTCCTCATCTAATGACTAAAGCTTCTGTAGCCCCACCATCTCTAAGCCTCTTTCCTGCCTCTCAGTGCTTAGCTGCCCTGAGGAGGCATTTGCCAGCAAACTACCCTGAGGCCCTCAGTCCACCTTGCCCCCCAGCTGATGGAACCCATTGTAAGGAGAACCTGGGGAAACAGACTGGGATGGCTGTGTCCCCTTTTCCATCTTCTGCCCTTGTGGTTCAGGGGGCGATCAGAGGGACCCATCATGGCACTTCCTCTGGGTACTAACTGCTTCCCTGCTCCTTGAAGATTTTGAAGAGAAAAGGAATAGGGAGGGTATAGTGGAACCTGGAGTAGAAGGGAGGGGGTAGGGTCAGGGGTCACCTGTTTGAATTTTTTAAATGTTATTACTTGTAAATAAAGTCTTATTTTTCTCCCTGAGGGCTGGGCTGGCTTTGAGGGAGGAGAGGGGTGGGAGGAAAGGTTCAGACTACTTATTCCCAGTATTGCCTCTTTTCTCCTATGCTAGCTGGGCCCCCCAACCCCTGCTTCTCCCTCTGGTATTTGCCAAGGCCAGGCAAGGCTACCACACTACCCCCCTCAGAGGAGGAGTTGTGAAAGAGGACCTCCAGGTTCGTTCTTTTCCCAGTGTCACCCACACCTGTCCCTGAGATCCTGCTCATCTGCTTCTCAGGACTGGTTCCCCACTCCCTGGCTTCCTTTGCCCTTCTTTTCTCAATTCCACAGGATTCTTTTCCTCTGGTTTTTAAAGGGTTTAGTAGAAGGATTTTTGGATTTTGATGTAGAATTCCTGGGATTCAGCTGTGTCTACTCCTTTTTGTCAATGACTTTGGAGAAATCACTTCTCTCTGCACCTTTTTCCCCATGTGCACAATGAGACGGATGCTCCCTTAAGGAGCAGTTCGAAATGCTATGATGGTGTGCAGACCCTGTCCTCACCATGCCTGGTCAGCCAACCCAGGGTGGTGGGCAATCGAGCTCAGGCCTGAGGAATAGAGACCACTTGCCACACCTGCTGGGGCCTTTTTGAGGAATCCGATTACCCAGGCCCAAGGATGAGAACCAGACAAGCCCTGAAATGAATGCTTTATTGAAAGGCATCTTTGTCCCATCTTTGCTGCCTCAACTGGTCAGGCCTAGTCAGATGTTGGAGTGGCCGACTGGGATTCTTCTCCAGGCCCGGAAGTTGTCAGGGATGCGACTGGAGTAGTTGGCTGGTGGCTGAGGTCTGGAGTTTTGGATGTTCTCATGTCAGTCTCCTAATGGGAAATAAGTGTCAGGGGTGAAGGAAAGTCCTAGGATTGGGAATGCTTCTGAGGGAACCCCACTCAGCCCTGTGACAGCCCTTCACAGTACAAGGCAGAACTAGTAGGTGCCTAGAAAATTGGCTTTGCTTTCTGAGTCTAAGAGAACATCCTGGATAGATGGCCTGGGCAAGGCCCTTTCTTTTGCCGGGCCTCTGTTCCCAAATGTGCAGCTGAATCTCTGGACTTCGCTAGCCAGTGCTTCCTTCTGTTGGCCTCCAGGTAATCCTTTTTTAGACGACCAGGAAGGGAGGAAAGGATCTTGTAGCATCCTATCAAGCACACGTACACAACCTTTCCTCAGCCTCCACACCCATATAATCAGTGTGCCTGCTCTACCCCTTCTCTTGGTCCATCTGGCCACTCCCATAATCCTCACCCAGAGCTGGGCCAGAAGAACGTGGCGCTGAGTGACCTGGGCCGGGTCTACTAGAACGCAGGAGAAATTGGTCCTTTGCAGAGTGGGGCTTGGCTCCTTCAGCACAAGGTCTCGCTGTAGCCAGGTTACTCCATTCTGTTGCTGCCTCCTGTGGAGGGTGTGGGTAGGTGAGGGAGAGCAAAGCATCCCAGGTCTCAGATGGCCTTTCCTCCCGGCCTCCCTCACAAACACCTTCCCCTAGTTACCGAGTCTTTTCCTCCCATAGTTTGCCTGGAAGGTGTTCTATGAAGGAACGGTTGCCCAGCCAGTACAGGAAGCTGGAGTGAGCAAACTGACTACAGCCTTTGCAGGACAGGATCAGCGTCCCATCTGAGGAGGGGAGGACAAAGTGTTCTGGGTCCTAGGGCCAACCTAACTTTTCCCATTTTCTCCCGAACTCCTGTCTGAGCTGGAAGAGTGTCTTAAGAATTCTTATTACACACCTGCCACAAGCTTACACACCCAGTCTCCCTCCCTGCCCTCATCTATTACAGGTAGGGAAACCATGCCCATAGAGGGAAAAGACCTGAGCTGGAGCAGAGGCAGATAGATGCTAAGGCATTGTGGTTCTCGTTTCCCACTCCTAAAATTGTTGGCTTCTCACCTGTCAGTGCTGGAACCACTTAGCTGAGGTCACCAGCTTCCTGATTCCTAAAGGTCATCCTGACTTCTGCCTACTCTGAACCAAGGGCTTCCTTCCTCCAGCTGCACCCTCTTGGCCTCGGGGGAAGGAATACTGGGCTTGGGGATAGCAAGACCTGAGTTTGAATCCTGCTTCCAGGGTCTTCTGGCTGTGTGACTATGGCCCAGGTCATTTAATGTCTCTGGAGCCTCAGTTTTCTCATCTGTATGAGAATGATGTATTTTCTCTTTGGCAGCTGTGGGGATTCAAGGTAAAATGAGAATGGAAGGTATTTTGCAAATTTTCTAATGTCATATAAATGTCTTTTGTTGCTTTTTCTGTTACTGCATCCTTTCCCTGACTCTTCCAACTTCCTCAGTCTCCATTGTGGATGTTCTGCAAGGCTAGTTGTTAGCTGTGGAACTGTAACCAAGGTGAGGTTATCAGAGATTGGTCTCAAGGCTCCAGTGGGTAGTCTACTTGAAGAACCTGTTTCTTGCCACATCTGGTACTGCTTCTCATGATCTGCTGCCTCTGATTTCTCTGGAGTAGCCAGCCCTTACCTGGTGCAGTTGCCTAGACTATTGGCTTCATGTGTGCCCCAAGGCTCCTAGAGTGGTTACCTATACACAGGCAATGACAGAATCTCAAATCAAGCACCCCAAATAAGCTGCTCCTCGACTGGCTCTGCCTGGTTTCCTCCCTCTTGGGTCTCTACCCAGAGGGCTTTGTGTCCCAAGGTCTGAGGTGTTTCTTTCTACCTCCATCCCCATCCATTTGCTCCAGTTACCTGATTATGAATACTGGCCATATCAAGTTCCCTTTTCTTTACTCTCCACCTTCACCCTCAGCTATGTCTTCTATGCCCACAACTCTTAGAACTTGGGTGAGTGAATGTATGAGTGGCTAAATGAAGGTGGCTCAGGGTAAGAGAAAGATGGATCAAATACTTGTTCTTAAAATATCACAGCTGAAAAGGTCTTTAAAGATTATCTAATCCGGGGGTGGGGAATCTTGGACCTTGAAGCCACACGTGGCCCTTTAGGTCCTCAAGTGGCACTTTGAATCCAAACTTCACAGAACAAATCCCATTAATTAAAAAAAAATTGTTCTGTAAAACTTGGACTCAAAGGGCCCCACTTGAGGACTGAGAGGGCCCCAGGTTCCCCACCCCGATCTAATTCATGCCCTAATTTATGGATGGGAAAACTCAGGGTCAGAGGGCATGATTTGCCCCATGGTAGCATGGGCAAGAGCAATATAGCTACAACTTTGCTTGCCTCTGGCCATGTGCTTTCTCCTAAACCAAGGGATATTACTCTTTAGGGGTGGGTGCCCTAATCCACCTGCCTCCAACCTCTGTCCACTGTCGTCTCACTTGGCCCCAGCCACCCTCCCTCCCTGCCTTCTGGCCTATCTTAGCTGATCTCCCAGCTGTCTCATGCCCTTTCCTTACTCATTGGCGTCTCAGACTCTGTCACCATCACATCCAGGGTCTTCTCTGGGCACAGCAGCACTGTGGGCAAGAGTGACATGGCATGTGGGTATGCAGGTTGCTATACCCTGGGGCAAGGGGTTCTGGGTTCTGCCTCCTGTTATACCCCAGGTGAAGAAGCTTTTATCCACTCATCTCCCTACACCATAGCATAACCTGAGAGGTGGGCACAGGGGGCACTTGGTAAATGGGGGGGCCCCTCTCCCTAATCAAGGACCCTGTTCTCTCACCTGCATCCTGGGCCAGAGCCAAGCTCAGTATCATCAGCAGCATGGGGAAGATGAGTGAACCAGACCGGACCTCTAGGCCTAAAGAAGGGAGTGGAGTGAGCGATTGGGGCTGTAGAAGGGGAGGGGGTCTGGAATTCTCAGACCTTGAGGATTACGGCCAAGTCAGGTGCTGTGTACTGTAGCACCTGCCCATGTCTAATTGTCAAGCAATCCTGTCTCCACTGCCTCCCTCACACAATCACATTCACCTTTTCACAAACAACCCCCCTCCTCCTCCCCACCCCCCACTACACTGACTCCTGCTCATCACAGATTTCATTCACCTACCTCTTGCCTTGGATTTCCTAATGTTCATGGTCTCTCCCAATGGTCCAAAGGTCTGTCTCCCTCTGTATGTTACTGGTCCAGCTGAAGCTGGACTTTATATTGTCACCACTTCCCTCCCACACTGGTTCCATTTCCCCTACTCATCCGTTTCCCTGGCTGGTGTGGGATGGGAGGGGCAGAGACGTCAACTCAGTGACCACCAGTGTGACCCATGAAAGTGAAATGTGTGTGTGTGTGTGTGTGTGTGTGTGTGTGTGTGTGTGTTGGAGGGAAGAGAGATCAGCCTCAGCCTGCCTATGGTGAGGCTACAGTAGCATCATAAACCATCTTCACATCCATTGTCCATGGAGTCCATGCAACTACCGTGAAAGGCAGAGCATGTGGTTCCTTCCATTTTATAGGTAAGAAAACAGGATCAGAGAGGGCAAGTCACTTTCCCAGAATCACTCAGTCACCTAGGAGTGCAGCTAAGACTGGAGGCAGCAATACAGTGTTGGGTCTAGAGTCAGAGGACAGCTTCCACTACTCACTAGCTGTGTCCTTAAGTGTCTCTCTAGGACTCAGTTTCCAAACCTGTAAAATGAGGCTGAGCCAGATGATTTCTAAGGTTTCCGTTTTAAATTCATAATCCTATGATGTTTTCCTGACTCAAGCCTGTGAACATGATGCTTTTCTTAACCTTTCCAGCCTTCTTATATCTTACTCTCCTGAAACTTTTATGAGCCCTTGACTAGCACACGACTCTAGGGACCTCTCTTGATTTTGTGCTTTTTCACTGGCTCTGTCTCCCAGTCTGGAATGCTCTCTCTCCTTGTTGCTCTCTCACCTTTTTCAGGAGACCTTTCCCATTTCCCCATCTTCTCCCCAAGCCTCCACCACCCCCTCCATTCCTTCCTTCTGAGACTAGCCCCATTTACACTTTATTGATCTGGTATGCACTTGGTTTCATGTTTCATGGAGATTGTGAGCTCTTTGAGGGGAGGGACTACGTATCTGCCTTTCTTTGTACCCCCCCCCCCCGAGCTTAGCAATGTCTAGCACTGGTATTTAATATGTGCTTGTTGAGTGACTGGGTTAGGCACCACTTCTTTAAGATCACAGAATCAAAGAGCTGGAAGAAGCCTCAGGGACCATCTCAGGTGACTCATACTGAGAGTAATTCCCTCTACAATATCCCTAACAAGTAGTCATCTGTCTTCCCCTTGAATAGCTCCAGTAATGGGAAACTTACTATTTACTCATCATCCATGCTACTTTGAGACTGTTCTAATTATTCAGAAATTTTCTCCTTCTATTTAGCCAAAAGCTCCTTCTTTGCAACTTTCCAATAATTATGACTAGTTTTGCCCCTGTGGCTAACCAGAACATAGCTAACCCCTTTTCTTCACGACAACCAAGATTCTCATAATCTAGTTGGGGAGATGGGACTTCCTTCAATGAGTTCAATGACAGTAAAAGAGAGATGAGTCACATGAGTGGGAAGAGACTCTAAGGACCAGATGAGTTCTGAAAAGTGAGAGACATCCTTAGCGGCTGGGTTGGAGAGACTTCTTGGAGGATTCGGAGATCAAGCTTAGAGGATCAGTGAGATTTGGAAGGGAAGAGAGATTAAATATGTCTGTAAGCTGAAATTAGGAAACCAAGAAGTTCAGGGATTTTGTGTCCCTCTAGGGCATTTCCTGATATTACTGTGATCAATGGTGGTCCATTAATTCTTTAGTTACTGGAGAAAATTCTCTCCTTTTAAAGCATTGGTAATAAATATAGTGCATTTTCATTCACGTGTATTTCTCCATTGCTCTTTGGATCACCTTCAAATGTGATTCCTTAAAGATCTGGGTGTTCCATGATTCCCAGAACCAGAGCATCACAAGAAGATTGGTATTTAGAGTACTTCCCATAGAGCTAGGCACGTGCTGAAGCCCTTCGGATATGTCTTACTTAGCAACTAATGAATTGTCCTTCAGCGTCCATGACTGGGATTTTGGGGAAGATGATGGTTGAGTAGGCCAGGAAGAGCCTGCCCATTTAGTAACCTTGAGGAGAAAGGCTCTAGCCCTATTTGAGCAGCTTCCTTTGGGGCTCTGTCAACTATAACCCTTGGACTTTAGGTGAGAGAGGGAAGGGATTTATTTTCTTATTTCCTTTCCTCCCCAGTAGCAATACAGCCACATCTTGAGCTCACAGCATTGAGGATACACATTTGTTGGGTCCTTGATCCCCTTCTGCTTCTGTTTCTTCCCTGGGTATAAGCAACTGATGGAATAGACTATGGAATGGACATTTCTAGCTATAGAGGCTATTTCATAAGGTTGAGTGTTCCTGGGTTCTTACCAACTACTTAACACGAGGTAATTCCTGCAACTATAATGCTTCTTGGAGATGACTGCCTATAGGAGCATCCTGACGTGTGAAGACTAAGGAGCCATTTCCAACTGGAAAGGACACCTGGACCTGGTGAGTTATTCAGCTGGTACAGGTCTGTGGTAAAGTGAAATGTGTTCAGCAGCCCCACAAAATACCTTTACCTTTTGGGGTGGTGACAATGATAGTGATGGAGAGGCAGCATGGCAGAGGAGATAGAAAGGTGGCCAAGCAGTAAGTTTCAAGCCCTGGGTTCCAGTCCTGCCTCTGACATATACTCATTGGGTGACCCTGGAAAAATCAAGTTAACTTCTTCATGCCCAGGTGACAAAAATGATGCATTGCAGAGCAATTGCCCTTCATCGGTGGTGGGACCAAAATGAAACGATGGTGGTGGGTTGTTGTTTCATATCTTAGGGATTTGTCAGTGTATGTTTATGAATTTTGTGTTTTAAACATTTCTTTTGTGGTAGAGGAAATAAATAGCTTTCATACCTAATACCTCATTTGTATATTGAGAACCTTTTCTAGAAGGGATCCTATTAATCTCTTTGTGGGAGACTCCAGATGAAATGGGAGGAGTTAGTCCTTGACCAACTAATTTTCTCCACCCCTGGATATAATCACAGATGAGATAGTAAACTAAGCAAAATGGCAGCTAGGTGGCACAATGGATAGAGTGCTGGGCCTGAAGTCAGAAAGACTTCCCAAGTCCAAGTCAGTTGTCAGACACTTACTGTGTGGTCCTGTTTGCCTCAGTCACTTATCTGTAAAATCAGCTGGAGAAGGAAATGGCAAACCACTTCAATGTCTTTGCCAGGAAAACCCCAAATGGGTCATGAAGAGTTGACACAGTTGAACAACAACTAGGGGCAGCTAAGTGGTGCGGTGGGTAAGAGTGCTGGGCCTGGAGTCAGGAAGACCTGAGTTCAAATTCAGCCTTAGACACTTACTAGCTGTATGAAACTGGGCAAGTCTCTTAACCCTATTTGCCTCTGTTCCTTGTCTGTAAATGAGCTAGAGAAGGAAATGGCAAACAATCAACCCTAGTACCTTTGCCAAGAAAACCTCAAATGCGGTCATGAAGAGTCAGACATGCTGAAAAAAACGATTAAACAACAAAAGCAAGCAAAGAGCAGCAGACTTGATGAGGTTAGTGTTCAGCAATGTGTCAATATTCTCAATCAATTAATGAATATATATTTAGCACCCACTATGTGACAGGCACTGTGCTAAGCACCAGAGACACAAAAAGAGGCAAAAGACAGTCCCTGCCTTCAAGTAGCTCACAGTCCAATGGGGAAGACAACTCTGCTAGCTCTTTAGAAGTGTGAAGCTCTCCCTGATGGAATTGGAGGAGCAGTTTACTTTGTTGGCTGGTGGGGAAATGACCACTTCCTCAGTTACCTTTAAAAAGGTAGCTTGCTAAGCTCTGGAGTCAAGGAAACCAAAAGTAGCTTTATGGAGCCATCCTTATGCCTATACCAGAGGGCATCATGAGGAAAGCGGATAGGATCTCCATTCTTATACCCATTGGCCATAGCAGTAGCACTACTTCTTGAGTAGGGGATAGTGCATCCTGTGGGGAGCAGAGACCTCTCCACTCTCAGAAACATACCCAGGACACACAGAGAAGGGGTAGAGTTTAGTCACCTGAGGCAGGAAGCAGCTTCGAGGAGTGGGTCCTCTCAGTAAATGAGAGCCGTCTATGGACTTGAGAGAGTAATAGCCCTAGCAATTGAGAATTGAGCTTCATGGTGAAGCAGCTCCTGGGAGCACAGCTCATTGACTTGCCTAACAGAAACTCTGTGGCCAAAGGAATGTAGCAGGATTCCACAAGAAGATATATAGAAGTCCTACAGGATCTGAGATATGGGTTGTCTTGGCTGTATGTGATCCCTACATGTGGGTCACTAAGCCTGAGCTCACTTTTCCTGTGGATGGGTGGACAGATAGATGGATCTGTGGGACAGTGAACCCCCAGGTTTTTGGAGGGAATGTTTTGTGGCTATTCTTACTATGCCATTTTAGGAAATGTCATTATTTTTGAGTTAATTGTATCTACTGGCTGTTAAAATGAATGTGACTTGTTGGGGAGGGGGAGTCAAGGCTCATGGTTTTGGGAGGTCTGGGCCACAGGTTGTTCTAGCACCAAGGGAGTAGCAGCCACCCTCTGGGTGCCCAACCCTTGAATACAAGTGCAACTTCAGAGAATAAGGACAAGATAAAGCCACACCTAAGCTTTGTTTTAGATTTTTCCCATATTTCTCCAGGGTGGGGAAATGATGATGAGAGGAGCTTGATGCCTTCTCTTTGGACTTCGACTGTCCCCAAGAGGAATCTGGGTCCTAGATGAGTCCAGAGTAGGAGCCATTTGGAACCCCAGGAGCCACAGGACATGAGGTTTTGCATCAGGGAGCAAATGCAATAGGTATCACTGCAAGCCTTATACAACATCCCAAATTCAATCCAACCCACTATTTTCATCCTATTCAAATCTGAGCCCATTTCATTAGCTATGTGTAGAGTCTAGACAAGATATGTGTACTAGTGATTAATCCAAGTGGGTTGTCTGTCCAAATGCATATTATAATTTAACAAACAGATCACTCTCATAAACCCTTTGTAAAGAGGTTATAAAGCTTAGTAGTTGCTGCTGTCTTTCCAGTCCCCGTCTCGTTCCCCACCCCACCTCCCCGCCGTTTTTTTTTTTCTTTGATCAGATGATCATAGCTTCTGTGATCTTTCCCATTCCTTTGGAATCTTTTACTATTTCACTTATATTAAAATTCAGCACTTGAGAGCATCACCATTGCACGGCTTTCTTCTGGGGGTGCTCGATCGGGTGTAGCTGCTTTATCCCATCTTCCTCTGCTCCAACGCTGCCTCCATTTCCTCATCTAGCATTTCGGCCGCAGAGCTGTTTGGAGTCCACATGTAGAGATTCTCTGATGAGAACTGCTTTAAGAAATGTTGTCAGATCTGTTTCGTTTTGCAACTGTTGTTTTCTTTCCCATTTTGTTTATAATACTTTCTTGGGACTTAGCCGAGTCTTGTGGCTGTTCCTGCAACTAGTTTGCTTTTCTACTGCTGTCTGCAGGTGCTTGTGAGGCAATCAAAGGCTTATAACCTCCTGCCATTTTCTTTCACAATGTTTTGCAAATGAGCGTGTACTTTTAATATATGAATCCCAGGGCTGCTGTATCTCCTTGTTTGTAAAGGAATCCATTGCATTCACTAGCCCATGGCCTTGGGCAAATCGCTTGTCCTCTCTGGGCCTCATATCCTATTCCACTCTAACCAAGGGGATTTCTGGGCTCTTTATGGTGACTTTCTTTTTAAAACCTCCTCTGAACTTCTTAAGAAACAGTGAGAATCAGGGATCAGTTTCCATTTCCCACTTTTCCAGACTCAATGGCTTGTTTAAATAGGCTGCGCTGGACCTGTGATTACCTCCAGCATCAACTCATTCAGCTCAGTACTAATTTTGACCTTTGCCTTAAAAAGATTTGAACTGCACACGATTCTGAAATGCCTCCCACGTCAGTAACGAGTAATTTCCTCTCTAATGTAAGTCACTTTCATTTCGGGGGGTTATTGTTTCATGGCTCACCTCATGCCTCCTGACAGGCAGGAAGCTTCTGAGTAATCGATCCACAAGTACATAGCCTCGTGCACACCTTCCTCATAATATTTTCCAGCTTCTTATTCTCCTCCCCGATCACACCTTCACACAGCAAGGTTTGTTATCTTGAAGGTTTGGTGGAGCTTGTGAGGCTCTTTGGAGAGGGGGGATTCTCTGAATCTTGTTCTACAACAGGATTCAGTGCAAAAACTGCAGTGATCTTCATGGTGGTTTGTTCACCACAGCTCTTCATGGGTGCTGCAATCTGAGATGACCAAGCATCCCATGAAATGATGTCAAACGAGGGAGTTGGCTTCCTCTCCTCAAATGTCACTTCCATGTTTCATATTTCTGAACCATTTAGGCCATTTGCAATGGTTCTTCCATCATCAGCTGACAATAATGACTAGCATTAATATTGTATTTTAAGGTTCAAAAAGCACTTTACAGCTAGGTGACTCAGTAGACAGAAAGCTAAGCCTGGAGTCAGGAAGACCTGAGTTCAAATGTGACCTTAGATACTTCCTAGCTGTGTCACCTTGGGTAAATCTCTTAATCTCTGTTGGCCTCAGTTTCCCCAACTGTACAATGGTGCTAATAATAGCATCTACCTCAAAGCAGGATTGTTGTGAGGAACGAATAAGATATTTAAAGTACTTAGCATGGTGCCTGGCACACAGTAGGTGGTATATGAACACATCAGCTATCATTATTATGTCAATTGATCCTCACAATAAACCTAGAAGGTGGCATTTTAGCCCTATTTTATGGATGAGAAAAAAAGGCACAGAGAGATCTGAGTGATTTGCTCAGTCATACAACTAGATAAAGTCTGAGGTGGCAATCAAACTGGAATTTTCCTAACTTCAAATTCCACTTTTATCTACTTATCTTCCTGGCTGTCTACAAATAGATCATTCTAGAAATGCTGCCTTTCCTATAGATGGTCTCTAGCATCCCTTCCAGCTCTCCAGCCTAGATGTTCTATGACCCTAGCTCAGGCACCAAATTCCTTCAGCTTCTTCACCTTGCCCTCCAGGAAAGCAAAGCACAATTCTCTCCCCCAAGTCCACTCAGTTCCATATTGATTCTCTTTGGCTTTATCATCTCTCTGCTTGCTAGGGAGGGGCAGGGCACTTCGCATCTTCACTGGGTTTAGGGTTGGGGGGGATAGGGCAGGGAATGAAGGACTGGAGGAATTTCTCAAGGATGGAGGGCCAGGGAATGGTTGGGATGGGGCTCAGGTATTAGGACTGTGACTCAAGAGTCCTCTAAAGTGCTGCCTCCGCCCCCCACCCCCGGCCTCGACAATGGGAAATTTGAGTACAGAGAGATCCCTAAAAATATTTAGAAACCTGTCCTCAAGCTTGTCCTATTCACTTTCACTCTGACTAATAGGGAACTCATCCAGGACACACACAATGATCTCTGGCAAACTTAGTTTCACAAATATACGACAGATAAACACCTTCACTCTCAGACTCTCCTCCACTCCCCACGTACACACACATAAACACTACCCATTATTCTATCCCAAGGGGGTGCTTGTATAGTCTAGCCAAATCTGAAGGTGAGTCCAGTGTCTTTCAGCTGGGGTGTCCATAAGTTGCCCCAAGGGTATCAGCCAGTGGTAGGAGGCTTCCTCTCACATATGAAAGCCTTGAGCACTGGCCAGATGGATGTCAGCCCTGGAATACTGATGCAGGGGGATGGCTACAGGAGGCCAGTCTCCCACTGCAGTGCAAGGAGGGAATATTTTCATCCCTTGGCCTCCCTATTCAGGGATGAGTTTCTAGTCAGTATCCAGCCTCTCCTGTGGGTGAGATGTTTGTCTTGCCCTCTGAGAGGGCTTCTCTGGGCAACTAGGTGAACTCTACTGCTGCCTCATCACACATTGAAGGTTTGCTCCCTCACTCTGTTCTGTTTCCCTCACGGGTCTGGGAGCTTCCTGATGGTGGCTGGCTCATACCCCATGCCCACTTGCCCTGTAACTATCAGGCATACAGAAGATCACTCCAGTTCCCCTCTCCATGTTTCTGGTTCTTAACCTCAATTCCCTTACCGACCTCATCACAACTGTGGTGGTGGTGAGAAGATGGACATGAAAAAAAGCACTGAGGGAGGGGTTGAAGAGGCTCTCACATCACATTGATCTGGCCAGCTCCCTCAGCCTTCTAGATGCCAGTGTGGAGAGGCCTCAGATATCCTTCTACCTCAATCCCAGACATTTTGGGCCCCAGATAACCCCAACCCATCTTGAACTGTTTTCCTAAGTATACTGTAAGGGCATTCCCTCTTCTTCCAAACTTAAGAGTACCCAGATACCAAGCCCCAGCACCCTTTGTGCCTGGTTGGAACAGGTATCCTAGGGAACTCTTGAGTATAGTAGATGGGGAAATGGAACTCAAGAATAAGAGATGTCTCCTGCCCATTTTGGTCAAGTTCAGAAAGCCAGGATCAAGGACCTCTACTTTCTAGTTTCAGTCTCCCCTTTTGGGCTTATCTTCACATCCCCCTCAGGTTAGTATCTTCTCAGGCACCACAGTCTTGTTCCACTTCTCCATCTTTGCTTCCTCCCCTTCACCTCCACCTTGCAACTTGGAATGTCTTCCATCCTCTTTCCCACCCAGCTCCTCCACATCTGAAGCTCAGTTCCCGTGTTCCCTCTTCCAATAAGCCTTCTGTGTTCCATTTTTGATACACATATTTACCAAGTGACCTTTACTTAGCTTTCAAATGCTTGCACATCATTCTGAGCTTTCCATTGCAAAACCTATTCTCTCTGGCTGCAGGGAAGACAAATCAGGGACTTCCTCATGATACTGCAGGGCCCACCATCTCCATCAATGGTTTTTGACACCAAATGGGCTCTTCCCGTTATCTCTGATGAAGTTACAGGAGGGCTCTGTAAGTAGAAGTTGCACTACATAGTGAATCCCCTAGCCAAAATGCGACTAGTCACAGGGAATGGGTAAGCTGGGGACAGCAAGAAAGACCTGCTCGTTGGGGAGCGGGGACTAGCTCAGCCCACTCCAGGAACAATGACTGGGAGAACATGGGTAACCACAGGACAGGGTAGCTAGCTAGGTCTATGAGTGCAAAGTCTGGCTGGGTTATCACTTGAATAATACATATAGGTCACAGACTTCAAGATCATCTAGTCCAAAGCCCTCATTTTACAGATGAGAAAACCCAGTGAGGATAAGCGGCTTTTTTGGCCTGAAGCACAGAGGTTTAGAGAGAGACCTAGGTGGGCAGGCACAGGCTGGTGCAGAGACTGATGGCTTACCATGTCGTTACAGTGATCCCATGTTTGGTCAGTATCTTGTAACCTGGGACAAATGAACCCTTGCCTCGTTGGTATGGAAGGAGGCAGAAGGTTCTGAACATGGTGGCATGGTGCCAGCTAGGTTCAATCTTTCTTCCTGGAATAGAGGGCATGGGAAAAGCCAAGGAAAAGGAACTCAGGAATTTCTCTCAGCTCACTGGGTTTTATTAAAATTGGAGTTGTGAGAAAGTCTGGGCCCACCACCTTCTTAGGGGACAGGCCAAGGAGTTGACCCCAAAAGCTGAGGGCTCCCCTCTTCCCAGTTTGGCCTCTGCCCTCCCATGATTCCCACCCCTATCCCCACAATAACTGCAACAACAAGAAAAACCTACCGATAATGGCCCTCCCTCCCTCCTTGTGAAATTGAGGGTGCAGGGAGGGGGTCAGCCTAAGATGCGACCTCTAGTGTAGAAGCCCAGGCAGACCTGTGGTGTTCCCTCTTCCTTCCTCCCTTAAACTAGTGGCAGCCTCAGCTAGCCTGAGAGCTGAATGTGGGAAAGGGAAAGAGGGGTTCTTGCATCTTAGAGATCCTTCAAGGCCAGGAGATCATTTAAATGGAGCAGAGGGGAGAGAAGTTCCCAACTGAAATCCCATAAAGACACTGTCCTCTGTCTTCTCCTTCCCTGGTCTAAACCTCTCCCTAAACTGGTCCGATGACTCCTGTCCTCAAGAAGCACTGTCTAAAGCTGTCACTCCAGTCTTTGTAGCCTTGTGGGGCTCGAGCTCACTTTTCCTACTGAGGGCTCTACCCCTAACGCTGATGACATCCAGATACGCAGAACTGCTGATTGGCCAGCTTTCTACTATGTGGGCCCTGGGCCCTGAAGATCCCATGTAAATAACTTCCCTCTCCCTTCACAGCCCCCATCAGTGCCTCAGTGAAGAGCTAGGCCAAGCAGCAAATGTACCCCACCCTTACACCGAGAATTCCCTCCCTGAGTTGGCCTGTTCTCAGCAACATGCGCACAGATCCAAGTCTAGGAAAGTCATTACTAGAGGAAGGATATGACTCAGCTTCAGCTCCAGGATCCCAATTTCCTTCCCACCTTTGGCACAACAGTTACTACTTCCAATTTCGCTTTGAAAACCTGCCTCATCACACATGCTTTCAAATTTTTCTGCCCTGACCCAAATAAGTGTCCAAGATCCAATGGGAGCTTTCTCCCCAGTTCCCTGATGCCTTGGTTTCTCTGGTTCCAAACCTTGGATGACGGCTCTCCAGCTCCTCAGGGACAGTGATGGCTCTTTCAGGGTGCTTACACAGTCAGATGATAAAAGTAAAGACTGCCACCCTACCCCACCCCTCCCATAATGAGGAACTCCCAAAGGAGTAACTCTTCACATGGTCAGGTCATGACAGCTCTTCCTGAGGGGGCAGGCCCAGCTCTCTTCATGCTGCTCCCCAGGCTAGTAGAAGGATCACCTAATGCAACTATTTTCAATTGAGATCTCCAAAACACCAAGAGTCTTGGGTTTCCAACTTCGAAAACATCAAGAAGTGGGGATGAGGAGGTAGGGTGGATGTGGATGTGTACCTGTGGGTATGTCTTGTGGGACAGGGCAGGATCCAGAGGGAAAGGATGGTTCACCCTGGAAGAGGGCCCCACCCAACCTGATGGAGGCTGCTAAAGGCCAGAAAGGAAGGCACCCAAGGAGCTGTCACTGGCCAGCTGAGCCTCAGAAGAGCCAGCACCACCCAGGTGCACAACTGTCACCTCTGGGTATGCGACTACCTCAGGAGGAGATGGGATCCTGCAGCTAAGTGTACAAAAGGCGGTGTGGCTTCCTCATGCTCTGGCAGCCCCAGCCTCTGCAAAGAAGCATTAGGCAGAGAGACCTCATTATCTGCCTGGCTCTCTGGAATGCTAATACCCAGGAATCCTGACTGACAACACTGCTTGGCCACAGAACGGGATTTGGGCACACTTCCTCACGTAGGCCCAGATTTCCAGGCACAGACGCTCTTAGGGAAACCTTCCAAGTCTGCACATCATGCAGGGCTAGGGCTCTTTCCAGAGCTGGGGAGACCCTCTTTTGGGAGTTACAAAGAGCTCCAAAGGGGACATGGTTCTGCCTGTGACCCAGGCTGCCACGCATTTTCCCATTTCAGTTTTGGGCTCTCAAGCCAGCAGACAGGGATGAGGAAGGGTAAGAGAACTGGGAAGTGGGGGAAGGGGAATGGAGAGTGGTTGTCACTGCCTCACATTGTTGCAATAAAAAAGGTTTTTAAATATAGTCGTTAAAATAATTTTCTTTTAAAAAGAACCTCCCTGTCTGGGAGCCCCCACGGGCTGGTTCACTGCCACACCCCCAGAAACAAGAGTCTTCCCTTGGAGCCGAGGGAGCGAGTGTTCGGATGTGGTTGTAGAGGATGACGAGGTCTCTGCCAGCCGTGCTGAGGGGAGGGGGCTGGTTTGGCCCAGGGGCCTCAAGCTGCTGGCCGCCGCCGACCCCTGTGCCCCGGCTTCCCTTCTGCTCCATGGTTACTCCAGACCCAGGGTGTAGTTGATTCCCTGTACCAGCCCGATGATGACCGGCTGCCAGGCCACAAGGTAGCGGAGCCAGTCGAGCAGCTGTCCATACATGACGTGAGGCCGCTCCCATCTTCAGTGCACGACAGGTTAAAGAAAAGGGGCCACAGGTGGAGAACAGAAGATGCTGGTGGGTCAGACTAGTGGTCTGTCAGGACCGCAGGGGACATTCCTGATTCATGACTTTATCCTTCTTGGTCAGTGACATGCCTAGACTAGGCTTCCTAACTTCTCTGACAACCCCACAATAAGACACCTTCCATGGAGAAGGCTTGTGAGGCCCAACAGAAGCTGTGTGAAAGAGGAACTGAAACTTAATGGCTGCCCATCACCATTCTCCACCCCCTGGTTTCCTGGCTCTGGAAAGGTCTTAAATCAATCTGGATGAAAAGATGAGGATGGATGCACAATAGAGAAGGGATAAAGAGAAAGGGAAGAAGAAAGGAGAGTGGAAAGGGAAGAAGGCAGAGAAAAAAAGGGAGTAAAGAGGAGTGGAGAAGAGGTGAAGGGGACAGGAGACAGGAGGAGAGGAGGGGAAGGGAGAAAAACCATCTCAGAAACGCTGGGTTAAGGCAGACAGGACCAGACTTTTACAATTTGAAGAGGAGCTCCCAAGTTGCTTTCCACTTTCCTTGGATCAGAGAATTTAAAATCCTAGTAAGTGGCAGCACTTTTTACCTTGCACAAGTCACTTAACCCTTTCCAGGCTTCCATTTTCTCCTCTACAAACCGAGGGGCTGCACCAGATGACTTTTAGTTACCTTCTAGCTTTAGATCTAGGTTTCTCTCACCCTTCTCTTTCCTGGCCTGCCAGCCAGGGTTAGTTGTAGATCTGTTGTCTCTTCCCCAGGTATATAAGTATCCTCCAGCTGGGCCAGGCAAAAGAACCACACCCCACTGGCTCACACAGTATGGATGAATGGGGCAAGGCCATCCTCACTTAAAAGCTCTCAGTCTATCTGGAGTCCTCCAATTAGATATGGCTGCAGAGAAGCTGGAGAGTAACTAGGATGTGTGAATATGAATGAGTGATAGGAAAATAAAGCTGATGGGAAAAGGAATTGGCTTACTTAAACCTGAAGAGAAAATCAAGAGGTGGGAATAGGGGGAGGAAGATTGTGGTCTTCAAGCCTACAAAGGAAGACAGGGCACTTGTGCTCCTCAATCATATTGACTTCAACTATAGCATGAGGGTCTGAGGCTAAAGCTATACAAGGAAAAATTCCCTCATTTTCAGAGGAAAATAGGAGGGAAATGCTAAAACATCTAGCTTTGGGGTAAGGAGGCTATAATCTCTCTTCTTTGTGTTAGAACTGTAAGTGTCTGATGTGACTGCCTGTAAGAAATTAGAGATGCAAGCAGTAGGGGCAGCATGGACGCTTACCTGGGAATCTTGGAATGACATAATTTCAGAGGTGGTAGAAACCTAAGAGGACATCTAATTCCAATCATTCTTGAGGGAGAATCCTTTCGTTAACATTCCTAACAAGTGGTACAGACACAGAATAGATGGATGAAAAGATGAGAATGGATGCACAATAGAGAAGGGATAAAGAGAAAGAGAAGGGAGGACAGGGGAAGGAAGAGAGAGAAGGGGGAGAAAAAAAGGGAAGGGAGTAAAGAGGAGTGGTGAAGAGGTGAAGGGGACAGCAGACAGGAGGAGAGGGGAGGAAGCAGCTAGAAGGCAATTCAAGTGAAAAAAAAAAAGGTTTTTGCGTTCAGTATGGTAAAAAGGATGACTTAACAACCAAAAAAACCCTTAATGCTGCATGAAAAGAAGCATTACATACAGGAGGAAGGCAGTGAGAGCACCTCTCACCCTCTACTATGGTCAGACATGCTGCATATTGTTTACACCTCTGAGTACCATATTTTAGGAATGGCGATGACCAACTGGAACACATTCTGAGAAGAGTGGCAAAGATGGAAAGGGAACTGGAAAATGTGTCAAATCACAATCACCTGAAGGAACTGGAGAAGTTTACTCTGAAAAAAGTGACACTTTGAGGTTTTTTGGTGGGAGGGAGAGGGGCTAGTGTCTGTAAAGAACAGATCTTTTCTTACTGTCGATAGCATAGGTGTGTTTTGCTAGTTTAAACCTGTAGTCGGGTTCTGGAAAAGACCACTTCCCTGGGAAAACAACTAAGGAAAGAATTACCTGGTAAGTGGCATGGTAACCTATACTGTGATTATTCATAGGCTCAAGACATGTCCTATCAAAGCTGTCAGTGAACTGAGGATTGGGGAGACCCTCAAATAAGAAATAAGGAACTCGGCTACAGAGCTCTAAAGGGGGTACAGGTTTTGGGAAAGGAAATGAACCTATCTGTTTTTGGTAGTGAGAAGAGACTAGACTCGGTCTAAGGAAAAAAATACAAGTTCATGTATGTGATAGTGGCAAAGTCATTTAAAAGTTTACTTTCTTCCTCTGCAAAATCAAGGTAATTGTTTGTGCTGCCTACTTCTCAAGGCTGTTGTGAGGAAACATGAGCTATCTAATGCAGCTGTGGAAGGTGCTAATGGCTAAAGCAGGGAGCTAGCCTGGGTCATGAGGTAAAGGAGTCGAATGTCTCTGTTATAAAATCTTGTTACGATTGAAACAAGGAATAAGAATGAGCTTTCTAGTCCATTTCCCTCTGAAAACAGCCAAATCCATACATGGCTAGACTGCAGTTACTTTGAGGACAAAGGGAGACGCACATGAAACTCGATTGTGGATTTTGTATTTCCTATTTCTTCAACATCTCATTTGCATAGTGGTTTGGAGGTTTACAAAGTACTTCCTCCAGTAAGGTTCCTTTTGAAATTCCCTCATCTTGACTGGGCTGAGTTAACTGAAGGGAGTCTATCCAAATGAAGACTTAGGGAGTTAAAGGGGATGAAAAATCCTCTGGAGTCAACAGTCCTGGCAGTTGGAGAAACCAGAAGAGTTTTAGAGCCGGGGGATGGGAAGCTGGGCTATTAGAGCAATAAAAACTGAAGTGATCTATCTCTTTGAATACTGAGGAGTCATATGAAAAATAGGGAATAGAATGTCCCTGACAGCTCCAGACGACAGAAGTAAGAGTAACTGGGCGGGGGGGGGGGGGGGGGGGGGGGGGGGG
>CM053622.1:743716113-743788089 GCA_028646595.1 Phalanger gymnotis
ACCTCCCTCATAGGGTTATTATGAGGTTGAAATGAGAAAATGTCTGTAAAGCAATTTGAAAATCTTAAAGTGAGAGAAAAATAAGCCATGAATATCACCACTAAGAGCAATTATCCATCCTCAAATAGGCCTGGCTAGGCAGGGTGAAGTGCCTCAGCAGAAGTTAGCAGGGGCTACAATAATCAACATGGCTCCATTTTTGTAGCACTTTTACATTGTACAAAGACGTACCACTTTGGGAAGGGGACGCTACTAAACTTCTCCACTCCTTTTTCATCCTACTGGGGCAATGGATGGAAAAGCACTTTGAAAACTGCCTGTAAGAGGCAGCATGGTATAGCGAAGAGAACATGGAATTTTCCTGCAATCGAGAGACCTCAGCTTGAATCCTGGCTACAATTCTGGGTGATCCTGGGCAAATCACCTTTGTGAATCCATTTACTCATCTGTAAAATACAGACAACATTTACACTACCCACCATCCTTCACAGGATTATTGGGACTCAACACTCAAGTGTTTTGTAAACCTTAAAATGTTACAGAAATAGAAATGATGGATATATATGGGTTACTGACAGCAGCTCCAGAGAGAAATCAGAGCAGTGGAGCACTTTAGTGTGTGGTTAAAGGAGACAACGAGGTTTAAACCAGGTTTGACCCCTGGACTTCACAGCCTCAATTTCATCTCTGCCATTCACTAGCTGCGTTCCTAGGCAAGCGACTTCAACCGAGGCTGCCTCAATTTCCTCATCTATAAAATAACCCTTGTTCAAACGCAAGAATCAAGAGAAGCATGAAAAGGTAAACAAGAAAGAGAAATTATAAGGGACTTACTAAAGTTGAACTGTTTTGTTTACATTCCTACATGGAAAGATAATGTGTGTAATTCATGAAACCTTTCTCAGTATTAGGGGAGTTGAAGGAAATATATATACACACACACACACACACACACACACACAGAGGGTATAGGGTGAGTTGAGTATGAAGGGATGATATCTAAAAAAAAATAAAATAAGATTAAGGGATGAGAGAGGAATATATTGAGAGAAGGAGAAAGAAAAAGATAGAATGGGGTAAATTATCTCACATAAAAGTGAAAAGAAAAAACCGTTCTGTTGGAAGGGAAGAGGGGGCAGGTGAAGGGGAATGAGTGCATCTTGTGCTCATCAGATTTAACCTGAGGAGGGAATAACATACACTCAATTGGGTATCTTATCCCACAGGAAAATAGGGGGAAGGGGATAAAAAATAAAATAACCCCTGCTCTATTTTACCAGGTTGTTATGAGAGTCAAATGAGATTTTATGAGGTGGCTTTGGAAAGGGTAAAAAGCAAACACACTGCCAGCTGGTATGACTGCTATTATTCCTTCAGTGACAAGAAACTAAGAGGGGCTAAAATTCGAGACTGTGAAGGACAGCCAGGCAGAGCTAGCTGTCAGCTAGGAAGGGGCTGAAGGGAGGCATCCTGAGAGGTTCCTTCAGGGCCGAGCTACGAATCCTTATGTCCACAGTGAAGGAATTATGGTAATCTCAATAAACTAGCCTAAGAAAGTGCATACCAAGTTAGTGTTATGTTGCTATAGAGACCTTATAGCCTGAGTGGCGGAGACTCTCTCAAATGGCATACCTGAGAGATCCATTCCTGAGAAAGTGTCATTGGGAATTAAGAGTCAATACTGATAAAAGGCTGGGGGAGGCTTGCTATAAGAAGTCTGGGTAAAAGGTTAAGAAAGGAATGGAAAAGGGGGCAGATGCAGTGAGGGGGAGGAATGAGGAAAATAATTTTGAAGACCAGTGTGTAGGCCTTGCTCTGTTTTCACTAGCAAAAAGCCAAAGAACACTGGAGAGAGGCTACCTTGACTTCAGACCAGGCCACTCCATCATAGTGCTCCTTCTAAGCTCACCCTACACCTTTGGTGCCCAGAAGGGGTCGTTGGGAGGGAACCCATTAATCCAGACCAGGCTCAAAAGGATACGGGTTACTGAACATCCGCTTGAGATCCACCTTTTCTTTGCAGTAGGGACACGTCTGCTTCTTTCCCACGATACACCATCCACGGATGCAGAACTCATGAAATCTGAGGACATATGGTGGTTAAGAGAAACTAGTAGAGAGAAGTGAGCTCATTCACCATGGCAAAAAACCTGCCTTGGGCCAGCTCAATTTATCTCCAAATGCTAAACACTTCCCTGTTCATCCCATTCCCCCACCATGGTTCTGGCTCTGGGCCATCATGAGATTGACCTTATAGCATGGCTGGAAAGCCACAGTAACCACACTAAGGGAAGGGATATAGTTGGGAATGTCTCCCTCTATCTCAGACTAAAGAGGGAACACGTGTTAGATCTACTTCATCCCCTAGAAGCCGCAGAATGCTATCTTTTCTTCATGGGCCTGTCTGAGATCCTACCAGAAGTCCCAAAATGTCAACTTCATTCTTCTCTTTAGAGTAGAACAAATTCACTCTCAATCAGCCTAAGGAAGTTGGGTTTTTTTCTACACTTAAACATCTTTCTTGTCATTGTCCTCTCCCTACAACTGCTATGTTGCTCATACTGAAAAGCTTTAAAGCACGAGTCACCACAAGAGCTGAGTCAATTTTAGGTACTGAGCCCAGGTAAAAGAGCTAACAGCCACTGATCTCAATCAAGGCTTCAGAACTGAAAAGGAGCATCTAGTTCAACTAAACTGAAATGAACGAAAACAGTGAATCCCCTCTTCATAGTCTCCCAAGGCAGCCATTATTCAGACTCCATTTTGAGACCTTCTGTAGTGGGGAGCTCACTATCTCTCAAGGCAGCATATTCCATCTTTGGACAGCTCTATTAGAAGATGTTTTTCAATATGCCAAGCCTAAATCTGTCTCTTTCCAACCTTCCCTCTCTCCATTACCACCACTGCTCCTAATTCTAGTCTAATTGCTCCACCTTCCATGTGACAGCCCATTTAATCTCCCACTCTAAATATCTTTTATTCCTCAAATTAAACACTCCCCAGATGTGCCTTGTCATCTAGGTTGGTGTCATCCCCTTGGTGGGAAATAAGTAGCTATGTCAGCAATTGGCAGCTTTTCTCAAGCCACTGACCCCCACTCATTACCTTGTCCAATGCTTTCTGGGAGACAATTTTCCCTCTTCCTCTCCCTACACCACTTAAGTCCTAGTCTCCCTTTCTTAATACCTGATCTCAGGAAGACCTAATGTTCCAAGTGAGCAGTCAGCTTCTACTCAATGTAAGACAAGTCAAAGCATTTTCCTCTCCAAAACTTCGGATCAGATGCCTGAAGTCACGTAACACCAGGTTTTGCCCCTCCCGTTTGCACTGCCATTGCTCTTTTAGACAGCTCTAATTGTTTGGAAGTTTTTCCTGACATTTGGCCTTAATCTTCTCTATTAAGTGATCCTGGTTCTGCCCTCAGGATTGGGACCAAATTGAGCACACTGAATTTTTCTTCCCATGACAGTCCTTCAAATATCTGAAGACTACTGTGTCCCCACTAAATCTTCTCTTCTCCAGGGTGAACATCCCTAGTTCCTCTATTCTCTCATACACCAGGTTTCCCAGTTCCTTTTACCATCTTGGTCACCCTTTTGTGGATGCTTTCCAGCTTGTCTATGACCTTCTTAAAATGTGGCACCCAGATCTGAACACAATATTGCTGATGTGGTCTGACCAGGGTATGACAATCCCCTTCCTTGCTCTGGACACTAAGCCTTTCAATGTGATATAGGAGATAATTAGCTTTTATTGTTTCTATGTCATACACACTAAACTTGCAGGACACAAAAAATTCCACATCTTCATGCTGACTGTTGTTTAACCACATCTTTCTCCCTCCATACTTACAAAGGTGATTTCCTTGAAAACAAATGCAGAATTTTATACTTAAACTTATTCCATTTGATATTTGATTCAGCCCACTGTTCTAGACGGAGATCACCTTGGATATGAATTCCTCCCAACTCTGTGTCATCCATAAACCTGATAAACATATCATCCATACCCCATATCTAAGTCACTAATAAAATGTTGACAAGCAGAGGGATAAGAACAGATCCTTGAGGCCGTCCACTAGAGACTAACCTTCAAGTTAATATCAACCCATTAATGATTATTGTTTGGGTCTGGTCTTTCAACCAGTCTATGTAACTATACTATTTATCTAGTTCAGCTCTCCAACTTGTCCATGAGGACAGAATGAGAAATTCTGTAAGATACTTTGCTAAATCTAAGGACACCAGTCTTCAGAATTCCTGTGCTTTAGTAACTCTGTCAAAAAAAAAAAAAGGGGGGGGGGTAAGTTTAATCTGGCATGAGACTTGTCCTTCATGACGCCAAAGAATAATTAGTGATCCCAGGTTCCATTTCTAAATGCTCACAAGCCATTCCTTTAATGTTATCTAAACTTATGCCAGGAATATAAGTAAAAGTCACTGGACGCTACCCTTGCCCCACGTTTTGGCAAATCAGGACACTTGTCTCTTATCAATCCTGTTATGACTCTCCAGACCTTTCAAAGATCACTGATGGAATCTCAGTAATCATACCACTTTAAATCTGAACTATTACAATAGCCTGCTGATAGGTGATCTTGCTTAAAGTCCCTCTATTTCAGTCCATCTTTCACTCAGTTATCAAACTGATGTTCCTGAAGTGCAAATCTGATGGTATCATACCGCATGAACACTCCCCCTCCCCACTCCCATTCAACTCCAGTGGCTATCACCTCCAGGATCTGGTATAAAATCCTGTTTGGCTTTTAAAGCATTCGGTAACTAGGCCTTTTCCTATCTTTCTGGTCCTCTACCTTCCTCCCCTCTGTGTACTCTGTGACCCATCGGCATCAACTTCTTGCTGTTCCTCAAACGTGGCATTCTGCTGACTCTGGGCATTTTCACTGGCTGCCTCCCATTCTCCCATTTCTGTCCTTTTCATTTCTACCTCCTAGCTTCTCAAGTTTCCTTCTGTCCTAGCTAAAGTCCCATATTCTACAGGAAGCCTTTCCCATTCTAATTCTGGTGCCTTCCCTCTGTGAACTGTCTCCAACCTATCTTGTTTATACATAGTTGTTTGCACACTGTCTCCCCCATTAGACTGTGCACTCCTCAAGAGCATGGTCTGCCTTTCTTTGTATCCTCAGCACTTAGCACAGTGCCTGACAAGTAGTAAGGAAGGAAATAAGCATTTATTAAGCACCTACTATGTGCCAGGCACTGTGCTAAGTGTGAAGTTGGTGCTATGATTATCTCCATTTTATAGTTGAGAAGATTGAATCAGACACTCAAGTGATTTGCCCAGGTTTAACTCCGGTTCTCCTGACTCTGGGCCCAATGCTCTATCTGCTTTGCCACCCAGCCAGCCACCACGTAGTAGGGGTTTAATAAATGCTAGTTGACTGACTGATATCTGCCAGTTCTTTTGGTATGTTAGGATATAGTTTGGTCAGCCCTTATGACATGAAGTTAGATGCTGCTTTACTTTTTCCTTATTAACTTGCTAACCATTTTTGTTCTCAATACCAAAGACCATTCTCCTCGGAAGAAAAAAAGCAAAATAAAAGCTGAATCATTTATCCTGTTATCATGCCATCCATTCCAAATAAAGGTCCCATGCCCTCTGTCATCCTTAGTATTTATCGGCAGCCTCGCGTCAATCCAGATGTTAGCACTTCTGATATTACATTTATAGGTCTGTGCTACACTTCTTCATTAATCCTTATGTGCCATTGTGTCTTCTGTACACAAAATCTGAGATGGTCAGATGAATTTCCTGTCCAGTGACATTAATTTCTTTAGGGAGCTCCCCTTTTTCCTTTTCATGGAAATAATTTATGCTAGTCCCTTCAGAATTACATTATGGAGATGTTCCTGTATCTCTTGAGCCAACTTCCCCTCCTGAATATTAGGCCATGGGATCCTATCTTTCCTTTCTCTGAACCCTTTGAAATCCACTCTCCTAAAATATGGAATATAAGGCATGCTCTGCCCGCCTTAGTTCTCCATTCTGAGCATAAACTCTGAAATGGAACAGTCACTTCCTCTAAAGCTCTTGTGCTGTGGTAATCAGCTCCTACTGATTTGTTGTCTGAATTGGGCTCCAGAATAGCAGTTGCTTCTTCTACTTTTTTGAAAGATGAAATTATCACTAAGTTTATGGTCTGATTATGGCAGAAAGAGACTTCAAGCAGATTACTGGAAAGTTCAATGTACTGTAATGTCATGCTTCTGTCTGTGATTTATTTCCTGAACATGTCATCAAATCTCTCCTTTTTCTGGGTAGTCCATAGCACATTTCCATGACAGTAACATTTTATAATGGCTCCTCCCACTATTTCTTCTCATCCAAATGCTTCCTGCCGTGTTTCAGTCCTCAGCGTCCAGATTTCAACCTATGCGTGTATCTTTTTAATATATAATGCTACTACATCACCTTTTCTATCTATATTCCTTTTGAAGAAGGTATGCAGTTCTAGAACCACTTCTCAGTAATGAGTTCCATCCTATCATATCTCATCTAAATCCATATGGTCAAATTGACCTCCTTAGGTTTAGATATCTAGTTCAACTGGTTTAGTACCCACACTTTGTACATTTGTGTATAAAAAGCCGCGGCCATGGGCCTTGAACGTTCTTCCTGGACATTCTCTCCTATGAATTACTGGTCCTTTCTTCTGTTATCCTTCTTCCAGTGGTACCCATTACTGCATATGTATGGGATAACTTTTTCCCTTCCTCAACCCTTTTCAGTTTAAAATGCATAAATGTTTAAAAAGTAGCTTTTCTTAGGTATATACCATCCCTGATCAAGAATCCATCATTCTTCTATTTTAAACTGTGGTTAAGAATTCCAAATCTTGCTCTCAGACACCACCTTCTTAGCTAGATAGTCATTTCCCAAATCTGTCTTTCTCTTCTTAATCTCCTCCCTTCCATTCATAGTAGTGATGAGAGGAGCCTAAGGTCTTCATTTTTATTTTTTTTCCAGAACTTCATAGTTCTTAGCAATTATTTCCCAGGTTCCTTTTGGTGCCTTTTCTCATCATATTGATATATCATTTGTCTTCATACTGATAATCTGAAATGTATAGTAATTACTGAGTCTGACAAGTCTTGGAAGCCTTCTGACACTTCCCAGGTTCATGCCCAGGAAAGACAGCAGATCATGTTACTGTGTGCTACAGGTCAATAAACAGCCCCCTTGGTACTTCTCAGCAAGGAGTCACCAACCACCACTGCTTGTCTTTTGCCTCTGATGATCTCAGAGTTAATGGCACCTCTGGATCCATATCAGATGGTTTATTTCTACCCACAACTAGGAAAATCTTAACTCTAGTGCTTAGTTCCAAATGTTTGGTGGTTTTTCCTCTCCCGTGATAGTTTTCTATTCTACAACCAGGTTAGAATTCTCTTGTGTCTTGTCACATTTGCTGTCTTATTTGTGTCCTCCATAAAGGACTTCTTCCATTCTTTCTTGGATGGAACAGCTTATTCCTAGACTGTGAGTTACATGAAGAAAGACAATGTCTTATCTAAACTCTGCATCCCCCTCAGTGCTGAACACAAGCCTCTAAATACTGTAAGTGCTTAATAAATGCTTGCTGAATTTAATTGGCTTGCTGGTGCCCTCCCCACCCTCCACCTGTGGCTAACATGGGTCATAGATGCAGGCCCCAATTAGCCTGGTGAAACGGATACCACCCTTTCCTTCCTCCATGGCCAAAAGGGCAGCCTAGCGAAAGGAGTATGGACTCCAGGCAGGATACACATGGTTGCAGGACAGTCTGTATGTGTTCTCAATGATTCCCTCTTCATTGACATCCACGAAGATCTGCTGCCCACACACTGCACAGACACTGTCTGAGAGATGCTTGGTAGGCATCCCTGATGCACTGTAGAACTGGAGGTGAGAAAGAAAGAGAAAAAAGGCAAGAATGAGTCAAATCCCATCATTTATGGCAGAACAAAACATGACCGTTATCTTGTGAAAAGAATGCTGGAGCTGGAATTGGGAGACCTAAGTTCATATTCAGAGTCATAGAATCATAGACTGAGGACTGGAAGGGGCCTTAGAGGTCATCTAGTTCAACACCCTCATTTTATTTATGAGGAAACTGAGCCCTAATATTTCCCAGCTATGAGGCTATGAGCAAGTCACTTCCCTGTCTAAAACTTCAGTTTCCTCAGCTGTAAAGAGAGGAAAATAATACATTTACTACACCTCCCTCCTTTACTTCTATTTCTTTTGTCACTTACACTAACGCCCAATGAGATTATGAGATAAATGCTTTAGAAAACCTTAAAGTACGAGAAAAATGTGAGCAATTCCTACTATTTTAAACAATAATATGGGCTGATCATGGCTGCTGAGGTTAAATCTGCCAGTAGGGAGGAAAGCAGAGCAAAGGACTGAGATTCATAAACACTGGCTCTGCTAGCAATGGACTTTGGAAAGTCCAGTGCCTTTAGGTCTCAATCTCCTCTTCCAAAAAGACAGCAGGGTAGATTAGACTATCTCCAAGTGTTTTTTCCAGCTCTGATTTCTATGGTTCTATGGCCTTTAAAACAGGTGGAACATTCCTCCCTTTCCTGATTCCCAGGGGTTCATGAGAAGGTAGAAGGACATTTTGTGAAAAGTTGGGAACTCCTTGGAAAAACAACGCTATCTCAGCATCAGTACTAAATGTTCTCATTTTATAGAATAGACGTTTTATGTCTATCCCTGCAGTGAGGGGAGGATGTGAGGTCAAGGAGTAAGCAGATAAGGAAATCATGACTGAAATACAGCCAAGATTACCTAGTGTGCTTGGCTATGGTTTTGCTGGTCCCTGGGTATTTCTTTAACAGTAAAGGAGACGGCAATATAGACCTACGGTTCCTGTTCAAAAAAGAGGAGACCAACAGAAGCAATAGCAACCACCCTTTACATCTGTATAACTCCTTACCATTTACAAAGTACTTTCGCATTCATTATCTGGCTAGCTGTGTGATCTTGGGCAAGTCACTTCCCCATTCTAGGCTTCACTTTCCCCATCTGTAAAATGAGGTAATTGGATTAGATGATCTCTAAGGTCCCTTCCAGCTGTAACTGTGTGATGTGGATAGTTTCACCTGAATGTCCTGTCAGCAACCACAAATGGAACATGTCCAAATTGAACTCATTACCTTCTTTCTCAAACTTAGCCCCATGCCTCCCAACTCCCTAGTTCTACTAAGGGCATCACTATTGTCTCAGGCCTCTAGACTAAAACCCAAGTAATCTTTAATTTCCTTTTCCTGGAACAGACAATGAGATACCGAATCCTGTTAAGACAGAATCTCCTCAATCTCTCTCATATCTTTACCTCCCTCCCCATCTCCCACCCATTTACATTGCCAATACACTAGTTTGGACCTTTCCAGGATTATCCTAACAACCTAGCTGGTCTGTCTGTCTTGAATTCACATAGCTACCCTAGTTATTTTCCTAATGCACTGTGGCAGCCATGTTCCTCTGCCCAAAAATCCTCAGTGGCTCTGTCTTTCCTATCCAAGGTCCTCTATGATCTGGTTCTGACTGACTTTTCCAGCTTTATATTATATCCCCTCCAGCTGTTCTAATTCTAGTCCGATAGGGTTATTTTCATACCCTCTTCTCATTCTCTCTCATTTCTTTGCCTTTGTTCATGATGCCTAGTATACACAGAATGACTTCTCTACCTAATCTGTAGAAGTCCCACCTCTCTTACTTTAAGGCACAACTCAGATCAGATGCCATTTACTGTATGAAGCCTTCCTTTGGGTATCACCCCCCTCACAAATCAAAGTGAACTCCTCAAACTTCTAATATTGTTTTGCATAGCTTTTGTACTCATGAAATTGATTTTTTTGGAACCCAATAATGAGCCTTATTGAGTTTAGTCCAATGTTCTATCCTATCAAGATCTGTTTAGATCATGACAAGATCTTTTTTGGGGGTGGGGGGAGAAGACCTAATAAGTGAGTCTTGTCTGTAAAACTAAAGTGTCTTAGAGTGGAAAGAGTCATAGGCTGGATTCTTTAAGATAGTATTGAGTCTGGGCTCTGCCACTACTCACGCATTCACTTATCTGTAAAGGAGAGAGAATGATGCCTGCCCAATATCCCCTAACTTTTCTGACCAGTTCAATTCAGCAAATGTTTAATTGCCCATAAAGGATGTGCAGTGACTTGTTTTACAACACACACACATACATACACACACAGGTCCTACTCTCAAGGAGCTTACAGTCTAAAGGGGAGAACAGGGAAGCAAGTAGACAAATCACTGATGAAAGAAAAAGTTCAAAGGATTACTCTGGATTCAAAAAACATCTGTTGATTATTAAAGTACCTACTGTGTACAAGGCTCTGTAATATAAAGATGAAAGACATATCCTTGGGCTCTTAAGGTTCTTATAGCCTAAATGGGAGGAGTGGGGCGATGAGAATATAATATGCAAATATTGGATAGCTGGATGACCACCTACTAGGTATTTTGAGGAGGAAATTCTTTTTAAAGTATATATTGGACTAGATGGTCATAAAGGTGCTTTACAAATATGAGATTCTTTCAGATTAGTTTGTCCTGAACCATTCCTATAGGATACTGGGAAGAGAGTACTGTGAGACACTAATGCTCATTCCAAAGGAAGAATCCACAGAAAGGAAATGTGTCCTATTCAAGTACCAATTGAAGACTTCTACTGAAGTGGAAGCTGTATAAAGGGTTACTTTCTTGGGACACTGAAGTGTTAATCCTGAGAACTGACTTAGAAGGAGGACAATCTGAGAGCATAAAGGGAAATGGCAATGATATAGGTCTAAGTGAAAACCCCTTAGTATTTCCCAGCCCCAAATCTAAAACTAGTCTGGATCGTGCACTAGGCGGGGAGCCAGGTTTACTGAAGGTCCAATTCAGCTTCTTCATATTCCAGGTTCCTTGGGATAAAATTGATCACTTCCTCCTCAAATTTCTCACAGCACTTAAAAAAAAATGCTCCAGCACTCTCTATCTACAAAGAGACTTCCTCATTAAAGTGCAAACTTGTCAAAGGCAGAAACCATTACTTGTAAATTTTTCATCTCTAGTGCCATGTGAGGGGTATACTATCTGTAGCAAGCACTGAAATGACTGATGAGCTGAAATGAAAGGAGTTCTAGTCCTAGGAATATGACACTTGTCCCTCTGGGCCTTGGCTTCATCAGTAAAATGAAGATTACCTTTAAGGTGCCCTCAAGCTCTAAAGCCCAGCGATACTTCACCATCACAAGAACAAGATGGACAGAAGAGACTAATGAAGAACCGGTCTTCGGCCAGAAGGAGACAGGTATGCCAGAAGAGAGTTCCCTCTGAGAAGTAAATGATTCAGCTCTGAAGGACTTAGAAACTCACATCAACACTATGATGACTACATGACTACAAAGGCCAAATGAAGCATGCTGTCCATCTCTCGACAGAGAAGTGATGGATTAAATATGCACAATGAGACACACATTTTTGGCCTGAGGAAATCAGTTCTGCTCGACTATGTATCTTTTCCCAGCAAAGGAGAGGAGTGGAGGTGGGAGAGAAAATAAATAATTTTTAGAAATAGAATTTAATGTGAAAAAAATGAATGAATCTTAGCTAAGCCCTTAGATGGGACAAAAGAACAGCAATAAATCTCTTTCATTTTTACAAAGAGCTTTCAGGAACAAGTTCAGAACAAGGAGCAGATTTTCCTTCTGTTTCCTTATCTAAAGGAAGGAGGAAATCCAAGAACTCTAGGGAGAAATATGGCATTAGAAGATTTAGAGCAGGAAGGGCCTTAAAGACTACTTAATTCAATCCCCTCAACTTGCAGATGAAGAAGTACAAATGGCCTTTAATATTACAAATTTTAATACTGAGCGAAGTGAGCAGAACCAGGAGAACACTGTATACAGTAACAGCAACACTGTGCAATGACCAACTTTGATAGACTTAGTTCTTCTCAGCAATGCAATGATCAATGACAATTCCAAGGGATTCATGATGGGAAATGTCCACATTCAGAGAAAGAACTATGGAGTCTGAATGCAGATCAAAGCATACTATTTTCTCTCTTTATTTGGTTTGTTTTTTTTCTTTCTCATGGTTTTTCCCTTTTGTTCTGATTCTTCTTTCATAACACGACTAATGTGGAAATGTGTTTAATATGATTGTACAGGTGTAGCCTATATCAGAGTGATTGCCATCTTGAAGAGGGAGAGAGGGAGAAAAAAATTAGAACTCAAAATCTTGTAAAGTGAATGTCAAAAACTATCTTTGCATGTAATTAGGAAAAAAATAAAATACCATTAAGTGGAATTAAAATATTATAACAGAAATAAGAATCTAACAAATACTTGTCAATATTTATTTTTAGACTTCATCTCACAAAATTACTTTTTTGATACCTAATTCTTTTCATGGAATTTTAGTCCTGGATGGACATTGAAAATAGCTTTTCTCCTTAAATGCCCTCATTTTACAGATGACAAAATGGAGGCCTAGGGAGGGGGAATGGTTTGCTCAGAGTCATACTCCTAGTAAGCATCAGTATTAGGATATGGAATTACAGAGAATTACAGAGTCTCAGAGCTAGATGCGATCTGAGAGGTCATTTAATTTTACTACTCCTTCAATAGAGCCTCCTCTAGCAAAGGTAATGAAAAAAAATCCATATCTATCTACCTCAAAGATTTCTGAACAGAAATATTTCATTTATGCCTTCGTTAACAGATGAGAGAAGTGAGATGACCCGCAAATTCATGAAGGTAAGTAGCAAGTCTTCTGACTTGAAATCCAGTGCCCCTTTTACTATATGCCACCAATGATTCCTAACCCCTGCAGGTCAGCAACCAAACCTCATTCTCCATCTCTCATCACCCAATTCCCATCCCCTTCAACTCACCCACCCCAAAGTCTCAACCAAATGCTTCCACTGTGGCCCTCTGGAATGCCTGTTAGACAACACAAACAAACTTGCTTTCATCTTAGATCTTTCCCTTTCCCACTTCTCTCATCTTCTGACTCTGAGATCTGGCTTACCCCTAATGACAGCCTCCCTGATCATCCTTTCCAGCACTAGTTGCACTAATTTCCTTTGGTTCACTGGTTGGGGTGGGAGAGTTGGAATACCTCTTAGCATTACCACTTCCAGGTTCTCCCCCTACCGCCATCACTCAGTAACCTCTCCTCTTTTGAAGTCCATACAATCAAAACCTTCTACCCAATCAAAATCCTGGCAGTTTTTATCTATAGATTTCTAGGATATTCATAATCTTTCTCCCTTCCCACTCTTGTCTTCATACTAGGGACTTCAACATATATATCAATACTCCCTCAAACATTCTAACTTCCCAGCTCCTCGATCTACTCACTTCTGATGACCTACTCCTCTACCTGCCTCGCTATACACAAAGATGGATACCATTGATCATCACTCATAAATGTACAACTTCCACATTCAAGAACTCTGAAATTCCCTTATTTGATCCCAAGTAATTCTGCTCACTTATACCCAAATCTCACTCTTCGTCCACACTGTGATGTCCAATCCCTAGACCTCTCAGTTCTCTCCCAGGCCATCACACCTGCACTAGCTATTCCTCTTTCCCCCATACTAAATCCTTGGTGAACCAGTTCAATTCTACGCTGTCCTCTTCTCAAATCCCTTGTGTCCTTATCCTATATCACTGAGAGTGCCTAGCCAACTCCCAGCATTGGATCAATCCCAACATGCACTGCTTTCACTGGAAACTCTTTGCCGAACAAAGAGAGAGAAAATCACAAACCATTCTGAGTAGGTCCACTACAAATTTATGTTATATAACTTCAACTAGGCCCTCACTGCTGCTAGGCAATCTTTCTACAACTCTTATCAGCTCTCTATCTGACAGCTTAGCACAGAGCCTGGCACATAGTAGGCACTTAATAAATTTTTACTAACTGAGCTAAACTTAACAAGATATAGGTGGGAACACTTTGTAAACCTTAAAGTTTTGTATAAATGTAAATCATCAATATTATTAATAAAATCTCAGAGTGCTATAAATTATTATTTCCATTACAGAGATGAGGTAGCTTAATATGAGAGAGATTAAGTGACTTGCCCATGGATCCCATATTAGTGTTAGTGGCAGAACAGAACTTAGGTCTTTCCTAGGTTCAGTGTTCTATTATATTACAATGTCTACATTACACTTCTAGGAGTGTTAGTTTTAGACTAGAATAAGTTAAGAACCTAAAGGAATGAATCAGTGATAGAGGGAAGAGGTAAAAAAAAATTAGGCTGAACTCCACTGACATTTCACCACAATCCATGGCTACTAATCATTTTTAAAAGTATTATTAAGTAGTATTTTTAAGCTTTTTGTAACTTTACCCCTTTGTTATTCCAAACTCCTATCTGCATCCCTGGCACGATAGTAACACTGTTTAGAAAGGCTCAATTTGTTTCAGAAAACAGTAGGGGCAAGGAGGGAAAGAAAGGACAGGTAACCTGAGTGGTTAAATCAGACCAGACTGCATCTTCTATCCCATTCGGTAGTCCACCCAGGCCATCTTGCTATCTCTCTGCTGCCATGTGCATTCAGCTCCACTCCCTGTCTCTCTCTTTCCAACTTTTGCTCTGGACATAGTAGTCAAATCAACAGCGGCATTGTTTTTGGGAAAGGCCTGTCAACTGACTTCCCTATGCATCAACTTACCATCCCTATAATTCCTCAGAACAAAATGCTCTTCCTTGGCTACCCAACCCCTGCAAATGTTTATTAGATCTCATTGGAACGTAAGCTCCTTGAAGACAGGAGCTGCCTTACTTTTTGTATTTATAGTTCCTGTGCTCAGTACAATGGCTGACACATAGAAGTTTAGAAAATATTTTTTTTCACTTCTTCATTAGACATTTGCAGGGAATGCTGGCAAGATAGGCAGGATGATAGTGGGAGTGATAGCAAAGACCAGCCAAGCATTAAACCTCTATTTACATAGCACCTACTGAGTATCAGGTACTGTGCTAAGTGCTTTTACAAATATTATCTCATTCGATCCTCACAACTCTCCAAGGGAGGTGCTATTATTATCCTAATTTTAGAGTTGGCAAAAACAGAAGCAAACAGAGGTGAAATGATCTGCCCAAGGTCACACAGAGAGTAAGTGCCTCAGGCCGCATCCAAACTCAAGTCTTCCTGAATCCAGGCCCAGCACTCTCTCTACTATACCATCACATGGCGCTCAGCCTTCTGACTGAACATGGCAGCCCACCCTGTCATTCTAGCTGCCATTCAGACTGGCCTATGTCTTAAGCTGTAGTGAGCTCTGCTGATCAGGCATCCACATTTAAGTTTGGCATTAATATAGTTAACCAGTGGAGAGGGAGGGGAGGGTGGCTGCCAGGCTGCTTAAGGAAAAATAAATGACTCAAAGCTGAAAGCAGAGAAGGTCAAAGTTCTTGTGCCAAATAGTGGTGGGATCAGGCCTGTCACTAGCTAGTTGCTTGTCCTAAAGCTCAGATCTATGCCCTTCAAATCCACCTAGTTCCCTTGATCCCATAATACCTTTCTTTGGCCTCTCAATTTTTGTGGCACTCATTGGGGACTTTGTAACTACTTCACTATATTTAATATGACTGCTTCTCAGAGGTTGCCAAGGCTCAAGATATTCAGGGAAGTATAGTAGGGGGAAGAAGCAGGGTGCAGGGGGAAAAAATCACCCTGCTTTCCTACAATAGAACATGGTTAGTAAATAGCTCATGTTTCTAAACTATCTTGAGGTTCAAACGAAATACTTTCGTGACTATAATTCTTCAAAGTAAGTGATATTATTATTATACCAACTCAGAGGTTAAGATAGAGCTAAGAGTTAGAGTGGGATGGGAACCCAAGTGCACTGCACCATATTGCTTCTCAATCCAGATAAGACCAGTTTGTAAGGAACAGAATGGTGAAAGAAATCACCAAAAGGCAAGGGCGGGGTATTGGCGGAGGTGATCCCAGGAGAGAGAAAGAACAATTTTACTCACTTTGCCTAGGTTGTCAGGTATCTTATGGGCTGATTATGTTTATGCACATAGTCACAGCTGGCCAAGCTCTCTCTTTCTATGACTTCCTGAGTCACTAAGCTCAGCAGCTTGGGTACTTGCCAAAACTTGGAGTCTCACCCTTACTTACTGTGCCCTTAAGAAGGCTCTTTCTTTTACATTCATGACCTACCAAATACTTCATTCATTTCATAAACTTTTGCTAAGTGCATAATAAATGGTTGCTGAATGAATAAAAAGACTGCCAGAGGTATACTGCAAAGTCTGCAACTTACTACCTTGTGCTAAAGCACAACAGGCCTTCCACGGAAGTGAACTCTACTTTTTGATGCTGCTGCAATTAACTGTTTCCTGATTTGCCTCCATTTTCTCCACTTCCACTGCCCTTTCCTATTCTCCTCTCTCAGATCATTGTCATTTTTTGCATGGACTATTACAATATTCTCCCCAATCACCTGTCTATTAATCTTACATATCCTACTAAAAACAACAGAGCTCTGATCACCTATCATTTCCTATCTCAAAAAACTTCAATGGCTCACTGAATCATTGAATACTTTCTGAGAATTTGAAGGGGCCTCAGTGGTCATCTAGTCCAACCTATAAATGAAAGGAATCCCTACTATACCTGACAAGTGGTTATATGGCACCTTTTGAAGTAGCTCAGTACACTTCTGGATTCTAATTATTAGTAAGTTTTTCCCGATGTCAAACTTAAATCTGTTTTGGAACTTCCCTCTCCAAGAAAAGAAATCTAGTCCCTTGCCCACAGTATGTCCTCCCTGACAATAGCTGCCACATCAGGATGATTTTTTTCAGAACTGCTGTCTAATTATACCTCTCCACCTTGTTTTTGTGAACTTGATCTGTTGTACATTTATCCAATGCACCAACCTGTCAAGATCCTTTGGATTCTGACTCACTCATTCACTGTTAGCTATCCCTTCCACCTTTGCAAGTCCAATGAGCAGCCATCAATAACAAGTCAATAACAAAAATGTTACACAGCACAGGCCTAAGCACAGATCCATGGGATACTCCGTAAGACACACCTGGCCAAGTTGACATGCTCTATTAACAGCTCTTTTCAGTCTAGTCGTCCAATCAGTTCTAAATCTGACTGTATTATCATGTAACATACAGCTCTCCATCTTCTCCATAATAACATTATGAGATATTTATCCTGTCTTCAGCTTGTTTGTATATACAGTTGTTAGCTTCCCGAGGGAAGGCAATATCTCTTACCTTTCTTTGTATTTCCAACATTTAGCACAGTGACCAGAACACAGCAGATGCTTAATAAATGTTTACTGACCAACTTTCTCTTCTACTAGGTGAACAATCCTATCAAAAAAGGAAGCGAGGTTAGTCTGACATTCGCCTATTCTTGCTTCCTTTTCTTGATGTTTATAGCCTCTCTCTTTGATGATCTGTTCTGGAACTTTCCCAGTCAGTCAAGAAACATTTATTAAGCATCTACTATATGCTAGGCACTTTGCTAAGCAATGAGGATACAAAGAAAGACAAAAGACAGTTCTTGCCTTCAATGAATTTACAATCTAATGGGGGAGACAACATGCTAACAATGATGCACCAACAAATTGTATGTAAGATATGTAGACTGGAGATAATCCACAGAGGGAAGACACCAGAATTAGGGGAATGGAGAATGCTTCCTGTAGAAGGTGGGATTTTAGCTGGGCCTTGAAAGACGCCAGGGGTTGGAGAAAAAGATTTTGAGAGTCCCAAGAATGGGGGACAGTCAGTGAAAATTCCTGGAATGAGGAGATGGCACGGCTTAATCGAAGAACAAGGAAGCCAGTGTTACTGGACCGAAGAGTATGTAGGGGGAGAAAGGTTTAAAAAGACTGGAAATGATGGAGGAGGAAATGTTATTAAGGACTATGAATAACAAATGGAGGTTTTGATCTGGAAGGTGATAGAAAGACACTGGAGTTTATGGGGGAGGTGGGGCAGGAAGCGGACATGGTCAGACTTGTACTTTAGGAAGCTCATTTTAGAAGCTGAGTAAAGGATGGACTGGAGTGGGAAGAGACTTGTGGCAGGGAGCTCCACCAGCAGGCTATTGGAATAGTCCAGGTGTCAGTTGATCAGGGCTGTACCAGGGTGGTGGCAGTGTTAAGAGGAGGGGATCAAGTGCACACGAAGATGTTACAAAGGTAAAATTGACAGATCTTGGTACTAGATTAAGGCAGAGGAGAGAGTGAGGAATTAAGGATAAGACCTGGGTTGTGAGCCTGGGTGACTGGGAGGTGGTAATATACTTGACAGTAATAAGGAAGTTAGGAAAAAAAAGGGAAAGTTTGGGAGGAAAGTGTTCAGGTCGAACATTTTATATTTAAGATGTCTATGGGATGGAGTTCTAGATGTCTAACAGGCAGTGGGAGGTGTGAGATGGGGAGGTCAAGAGAGAGGTGAGGGCTGGATAAACAGACTTGAGAATCATCAGCATAGAGATGAGAATTAAACCATAGGAGCTATCTCAAGTAAGTGAGTCTAGAGGGAGAAAAGAACAGAGCCCTGTACGGAGGCATGACCTGGATGAAGGAGACTGAAAAGGAATAATCAGATAGGTAAGAAAAGAACCAGAGGAGCAGTGTCACAAGAACGTACAGGGAATACAGTATTGAGGAAAAGAGGGTGATGAAGTGTCAAAGGTTGCAGAGAAGTCAAGAAGGATGAGAACTAAGGTAAGATTAGATTTGACATTAGATAGGTCGATTGGGGCAGCTCCTCACTCTCTCTTCTCTTTTTTATCCCAATTTAGTTTAAAATGAACAAACTCATTTTTGTCATCTTTAGTGTCCCTTATCAGCTTAAGTTCATCTGAATTTTAGCCTTCTTCCCACTATTTTTACAGGGCTGTGCCATGCTCTTTCACTGTCTTATGTTACTTGGCCTTGCATCCATTTTATGTAGATGTCTTTTTAAAACCGAAGCTGCTTAATGACTCAGTTCCCTTGTACATCAATAACTACATTTATCTCTTCAAACAAAGCCAAATTTTCCTCCTTGTTTGAATTGTTTTTCTTTGTGTCTTGGAATTTTATTCTTCAGCATCTCCCATCCCTCTTGGGCTGATGTTCCCTGAAGCATTTATTCCATGGGATTATCTTTCTTCTGAACTCTTTGAAATCTGCTTTTCCAAAGTCTAGGATGTATCACACTACATTACCAAGTCGAGGCTGAAGTAGCCACTTCCCTTCAAAATCCTCATCATTTCTACCACAGCCACCAGCTACTCTCTTGAGAATGAAATCCAGAAGAGAATTTCCCTTTGTTGATTCCTATACTTTTTGAGCAGAGGAGACTGAGAAATTATCACTAAGGTAAGACTTGGAAGCCTTCTGCAGATGTCTGGATCATGGAAGTGCCTTGTCTCTAGTCTATCAGGCCTCTGTGCCATCTTTGTGAGCTGCTTCCCAAACGCATATATTTCATCTTTTTGGCTAGGTGATCTACTCCAATACTCCAAATGACTGAAGCTCTTCTTGTTTCTCTCTTTTTTAATGTTCACATAAATACTTGCTTCCTCACTCTGATTTCCTCACATCACTATGCCTTCTTAACATCTAATCCCACCTGTCCCATCACCTGTTTTTATTTTAAAGTAAAAGTATATCCATCTAGGGACACAGGCCATTCAAAGGTTTCATACCACAAAGTCTCAGTGATAAATATGAGGTCCAACTTGTCTCTGCATTAGACATAAGAACCTCTGTTCTTGACCATTTGTGTCATGGACCTTTCTTGTAGTCCTATGAAGTAAAGCCTATGGACCCCCTTTTGGAATTATGTTTTTAAATGCATAAAATACATTATAAAGGAAGCCAATTGTATTAAAATTATCAAAACATTTTTTAAAAGTTCATAGATTTTAGGTTAAGAACTCTAGCCTTAGAAGCTTTAGTTTTTCATATCTGTTACCTAAACTTTAGACATTTGTGTAGAGATACCTAATGTTATGGATTTTACTACTGACTTTTTTTCTTGGATTTTGTCTCCTGTGAATTTCTGGGTATCCCAGAGCTATTCTTTTTTTGTGACTACTCTCTATGGTGTCTACTTGAAGGATATACATAGGAAATATTCTCCTTCCCTCATCCTTTTGAGTATAAAAAGATGGATAAAGTTTGAACTTGTCATCCAAGGCTACCCAAAGTCAAATTCCACTCCACCTCAAATTGTTCCCCTATGCTTCTGCCCTACCTACTGAGTAAGCCTCTTTCACCCTGTCCCTACCTGTTGAAATTATACTCTCTCAACAAAGTCTACATCAGGTACTACCCACCCTCTCTATAAGCTTTCCTTCAATTATCTAGTAATCTCTCCTTTCTCAGATCTCTCATAGTACCTTGGATCTATTCTATACACTCACCATACTTCAGCTTTTATTATAGTGAGTTATGTACATTTTTATTATATTTTATTTTAGTATAGCTACTTATGCACATGTTTATGTACACACCATAGGAAGCAGTGTAGTGAAGTCACAAGATCTGAGTTAAAATTCTACATCAGCCACTTAATACCCATGTGACTTTGGCCCTGTTCCTCATCTGTAAAATAAAGGGACTGGACCAGAGAATCTCTAAGATCAGCTTTCTAGCTCTAAGCTCCCTGAGAGCAAAGACTGGATTAATTACTGTATACTCTACATTAACTAGAAGTACAGGGCTTTGTGCAAAGTTTATTAAATTCTGAATTGAACTATCATCAGAACAGCTCCAAATTCTCCTTCTGGAAGAATCACAGAGAACAGAATGTGAAAGCTTGGTGGGATTTTGAGGTTAATTCAACTCCAGTCCACAGAGGAAGAAAGTGAGGGAAAAAAAGTAGAAGGGACTTGCCTGAGATCATTCATCTTTAGTAACTAAAAAAAAAATCTCAAATTATTCATGGCTTCACCGTGGTGACTGCTGAAGTACTAAAATGAAAAAAGTCACATGATCCTTGGAGGTACAAATATAAGACTATTGCTGAGGAAGTAGTCCTGAATACTGTGCATTAGAGGCCCAGGAAAGAGGTCTGTCTCTTGACTGAGTCACCATACTTAAAAACCAATGTGGGGGCAGCTAGATGGTGCAGTGGACAGAGCCCGACCCTGGAGTCAGGAGGATCTGAGGTCAAATCCCGCCTCAGACATGTGAGTAGACTTAATAGCTGTGCAAGTCACTTAACCCCAATTTCCTTGACAAAACCCCCCAAAAAACAAAAACAAAAAACACCAATGCAGAAATACTGGAGAGGGTCAAAGCGGGGTAAGTAAAATAGGCAGAGGGACAGAAGGTAGGTGTTAGGAAGAGAAGCCCAAGGAATAAGAATAGCTTATTCTGGAGAAGGGAAAGTCTAAGAGGGCGACTCAGTGACTCTGGAATAGGTTACTGAAGAAGACTATGGAATCTCTACCCTTACAGACTTTAAGGATATGACAGGCAGTGATTTGACAGATGACTTCTCAAGAGCCCTTCCAGCTCTGCCATTCTATGACGATAACTGGGTAAAAATCTCTTGGCGTTTCATTTTGTTTCTTCATTAAAAATAAATACTCCAGCTATCAAGAGTCATTGGTATGAGTCCTTCTCCGACTAATACTCATTCCAAATCCTTGATGCCTCTGTAAACAGGTCTTCATGTGTTTTGCTGTGGCCCAAAAAATCATTACCTGGAGGCCTACTTTGAAAGGAGTAGTATCTCTTTCCTAGGACTGGTAGACCGGGCTTGTTTTTCCTACGGCTCTGCCCCATACAGGTTAGGCTAATTCTGTTTCTTAAGAATTTTAATATTGAAACTTTCCTTGAAACTTGATTGGCTAAGAAGAACTGGCTCAAACTGCAGAAGGAGCTTCCTGATTGCCTAAACACAAAAGGCCATGAACAGCTACAACTTTCTCCCTGTGGCTTGTGACTATGAAATGACAGCAAGAGTAGCGCTAGGAATTGGTACTCACCTGAATTAATGTATATACTCATTGAATATCTTTGCTGAATGTCTTTGCGCAGCGATGGCTAAGTAAACCCCCTTCTGTTACCTGCTGAATGACTTACTAGTGTCTCATTCTGTCGGGCCTAGCCCACCACAGCCATGCTTTGGTGAGGACCCTGTCCTCAATCAGCTAGGATGATCTTGGATGACAGACATAAGTCTATAGCTGGAACAACCCAAACTCACTGGTGAGGTACTGGCAGAAACTGCCAACTAGAACAACTCCTTCACTATAGTGAAGCGTCAGAAGAGAACATGTACATTAATGGTAATAGCTCCTGATTGTCATATCACTTTACGGGTCACAAAGCTGTGAGTTACTTGACAAGAACCCTTCGAGTTTGGGAGCACTAATGATATCATTGAAGAAGCCAAAGCTCAGAGCTTAAGTGGACTAACTACATTCATATGGCTAAGTAGCAGCAGATTCCAAGTTCAGGGTTCCTTCTACCACCTCTCTCTGGAATACTGAGCCTGGCTTCTCTGGCCTGTTGGATACAATGGTGAACCAAGAGGACAAATAATATTAGATACAATACTCATCAAGGTCACACCCATGGCATCTCAAGACAAGAATTATGCCTTATGTGGGGGGAAAATGGAATGCAAAGTTGAACAATTAAACTGTACTCTATAATATTCTGAAAGTGAGAGATGGATGCTGAATATCCAAAGTTACCTGAACTCCACATTACATTAAACAAGATCTCCTAAATAAAGTACTTTCCCCCCTGGAAAGCACCACAAAAGTGTGACCTGTTATTCAAACCATTCTTTAATCTACCTAATATTTTCAACCTGTATAACAATTTTCACATGTTAAATACTCAATGAGCGAAAGAGTTATTTCCCTTTATTGACCTACTAGACCCTTGGAGAGCAGAGTTCTGAGACCTTAGTCAACAAGTACAGGTTAACTTTTATTTTTATCCTTAATGATTTTGGAGACTTCAACCATGTATCCCCCTCAACCTTTATCTTGATAGCCTATTCTCACAATGGTTGACATCATGTCACGCTTTACAGTTTGCAAAGCAGTTTATAAACTATTATTGGATAGCAGCCTGGGTGAGTGAAAAGTATGGTGATATAATTGGAATAAAAAGACTTAAGTGAATATCCTAGCTCTGACACTTCTTAGCTGTTTGACCATGAAAATGTCACTCTCTAAGCATCAGCTTTCTTATTTATAAAAGGGGGATAAAGCACATTTGTACTACCCGCCTCACAGGATTATTATGAGGAAAATAAATCTTAAATATATGAAAAGGAGCTATTCTTCATCTACAAAATGGCTATACACCTATAGTAACTAACTTAAAGTTACTATGAGGCTCAAATCAGAGAATACATATATACACACTTAAGTATGTACATGTAGTACTTTATAGACCTTAAAACCTTAAAGCTTTACATAAATTTCAGTTATCATTACAATTTCCAGTGTATAAATGAGGAAACTGAAGCTTCGATTGGTGAAGTGACTTGTTCAAGGTTAATACAACTAGAAAGTGACAAAGGATTTTCAGTTTCATGTCTTCTGACTCTAAACCCAAAGTCCGTTCCATCATATTTCCCCCAGCCCAACACTGATACACCGATGCTTGAGATATTATCCACGGTTCTCTGGTGACAGCAACAAAGGGAGCTTTGTCTTTTTCGATGAACTTACTCCTATCGTGGAAGCCATGTAGTCTGCACACATTTCCGCAAAGTCCCGCTCAAGGACTCCATAGTAAAGGCCATAAAACAGGAGAGAGATCCCAAAATCCATTGCATCTTCTGGTTTGACTCTGTAAGGGAAGCAGGAGGATCACTCAGGGAAGTATAGGATTACCCATGGCCACACCTAGTCCCTGTCTGGGGTATCCCTCTGGGCCTGCCATAAGCCTAACACTGTAACTGAAAAAAGAGCACAAAACTTTAGGGGGCAGCATTAGGGGTGGGAGGTGGAGGCATGGCAGTATACTTAAAAACCCACCTGAAAGTAAAGCTTGCCTCAGAAAAGGAGAAGCTCATTCTATCCCTTGTCCACAGATGACCTCTGATGATGAGGACAGGAAGACTCTGGTTTCCATGACAGCAACATGCTGCACCAGACACAAAGCCACTCTTTCCAGCTCTAAGTGTACATGGCATCACTAATAATGGGCTGGAAGGCCAATAAACTTGGGAGACTGTTTCAAATTACTCTGCTGTGAATTCCTGTATCTCTAACAGCCTGCTCTTAGTTTTCTCTATTTTAGTGGCCACCCCCATGCCTAGGACCTCAAGTTACATAGTCTTATTAGTTCATTTACTCAACAGATATCTTATTAAAAAGCTATGTTAAATTCTCAGTGCTGGGCATCATCTCTGCCCTTAAGGCTTAGCATAGTGCCTGGTATACAACAGGCACTTAATAAAGGTTTACTGATTGATTTTAGTAGGGGTAAATAGAACCCACACACAAATGTAAATTAGAAAATCAGTGGATAAGGGTTATATAAAGTTCTATGAGATCAGATGAGGGTGAAATGACTTTGAGATTGGCAGGAGAGGGGAGGGAAAGCTTCCTATATGAGGTACTTTGTACATAATAGATGTTTAACAAATGAGTTGTTGAAGGAATGAGAATGAGTTGTGCCTTAAAGCATGGATGTCAGTTGGCCATTATCAACTCTCCTGCCAAAAACCTTCAGTGGCTTCCTATTGTCTTCAGGATTAAAATACAAATTACTTTGCCTAGCATTCAAGGACTTCTCTAAAGTGGCTACAAACTACCCTTTATCTCACATTATACCTCTACTTCATGCATTCTCCTTTTCAACTAAGATGAACATTAACTGTTTCCTAATCTCAGCTTACCTTTTCTGCTTCATTCTACCTGCTTCTATGCACAGGCAATAACCCCAGCGCTAGAACACATTTCTTTCCATATCTTAGCCTGTTAAAAGAAAGAGAAAATCTTCTCTTTCTTTAAGGTAAAGCTCAGGTGCCACCATTCTTTATAAAGTTTTCCATTTTTCCCAAAGCTGAAAGTATTCCCTCTTCTTCCTCAGCACTCTATCTGGGTTTCTCATTTGTCCCCATTAGATTGAATCTGTAACATATTTATTTGCACATGTGCCTCACCCTTCATCCCCCCTCACTTTAGAAGGGAAACTCTTGAGAGAATATAATGTGCCGTTCGTATCTAAACACGTCTGGACATATAACTGGTGCTTGATATCTGTTTGCTAAGTGGGTGATGGTGGTAAAGAGGGCATTCCTGGTGTAGTAAATTATGGAACGAGTTGGGGGCCTAGCCACTACTCCAGTTTGGTCAAAACACAAAGTAATATGATAAATACTAGTATGAAATGGAAGGGGGAAGGAAGGGAATAAGCACCTACTAGGTGCTAGGGGCTTTATAAATATTACCTCATCTGATTCTCATGACAACCTTGGAAATAGGTACTGTTATAATCACTATTTTATAGATGAGGAAACTGAGGCAAACAGAGGCTAAGTGATTTGCCCAGGATCACACAGCTACTAAGTGTCTGAGGTGACATTTGCATTCAGGTTTTCTTGATTCCAGGCCTGGCCCTCTATCCACCGTGTTGCTTACAAATGATAAGGCTAAAAAACTGCTGTACTACATGTGGGAGGTCCTAAAGGCTTAAGAAGAACATGAGAGGGATCTTCAAGAATTTGAAGGGTCGTCCTGTGGAAAACATATACTTAATCTGTTTGGCTACAAAGGGCAAAACTAGGAGCAATGTGTAAAAGCTGCAGAAAGATAACTATCGCCTTGATATATGGAAATATTTCCTAACAATTAATGCTACAAGTGAATGGGCCACCTTGGGAGGTTATGGGTTTCCCCTCACTGGAAATCATGGAAGCATAGATTTAGAGGTGGAGTGAACTTCTTTTAGTTCCAGCCTCCATTAGGTCCAGCCTCACTTTGCAGATGAGGAAATTGAGGTACAAAAAGGCTAAATGATTTGTTGAGGGTTACATAGATTTTAAGTGTCTAAGATAAGAACCCAGGTCTTCCCTACTCCCAGTGTTCCATCAACTATAGCTCTATAAGTCTTCTAGCAAAAGTGGGATGACCAGCTGATGTCATAGGGGGAACAGATGCCTGTCTAGGTAAAGACTGGACTCTAGATGACCTCTGAGATTCTTTCAAAGTTGACAATTCTGTGATCCTAAATGAACTTTCTCCTCTAGGACTGGAGACCAAAAGATTACCACTGAAGGTTCTGAGGAGGGTAGGGACACAGCTGGAGCCAAGCTTTAAGAAATTTAATGTGGCTATAATGTGTTGGGTGGATTAGAAGAAGCTAGATATGGGAAGGCAGGTTAGGATACTAATTTAATAGCCCAAATGAAAGGTGATAGAGATAGCAGTGCCTGTCTTAGGTTAGGATGCATCTTTTAAAAAACTGGGGATGCCCTCATATATCAAGTGACAAAGGGAAGAGAACATCTATTCAATTATTTCTGACACAACTTACCATGGGCATGTTTCAAGAGCTATAACTTGATTACTGCAGTCATAGGTGGGGCTGGGCAATTGCTAGAAACTGAAGGAAGAAAGGCACATAAGAGTCGTCATCCTTAGCAGTCCTACAGCAGGAGGCAGCCAGGGACTACTGTGCCAACCTGTAAACAAGCTGCCAGCTCTGACTGCTTGTAGCAGGGGACTAAGTTGCCCAAAGTTATTCTGGGAGATAAGTTTCATTGGGGACGCATAAACTCTGCACACAGCAGGAAAGATCCTAGAGACTTCTAGAGAGATCTTTATTGGCACCTCTCTATCTCAGTTCAATTTAAGAAACATTTATTAAATACTTACTCTAAGGTTCTGTGCCTTGGGTGCTAGTGGAATGATGAAAACCAACACAATCCCTGCCCTCAAAGAGCTTGCAATCTCCCAAGGGATATATAACATGCATACAGATAAATATTATACAAGGAAGAAAAGCAAGAAGGGCATGGGAATGGTCAGAAAAAGTACTCTCTGTCCTTGAAGAAATAGAAAGACTTCAATTGGTAATGGATGTGGAGGGAATGTATTTAAGGCGTGGGCAACGTCCTTCAAGAATGCAGAAATCAAAATATTAAATGTATCTATGTATGTAAAGTGTTCAGTAAACCTGAAGGCATCATATAAATGTAAGTTATTTTTATTTTTATCAGTATTCTATTCTTCTCTACTAGACTGCAAATGCCACAAAGGCAAGGACCATGTCTTAGTAATAACTTTCTCCAGCACCTGGCAAGGTGCTCCATATATTGTAGGTACTTAACTGTATGTTACTACACTGGAATGCAATTACAATCTAATTACATTAGATTGGAATTTGCTTAACAAGACAGTGCTATCATGTACCTATGTGTATCTGAGGGGATTACATTTTGAGGTAGGGAGTGACAGGGACCACTAAGGGCATGTGTTCTGGGACTACCAAGCCCACAGAGCATTTTCAGCTAGCCAGGTGAGTCCTTCCTTGCTTCTTCTCCAGATCTGCTCTATTTCCACCGGTTTTCCTAGGATCTCAAGCTTTCATCTTGTACTTAGCTAAACTTAGAGGAAAGGGATTTGTTCACACCTCGGCCTGAACAGAAACATAGATCAGGGCACCCAGGAAAAGCCAGGCATGATGATGGCTATGCCTGTCTATTTTCGGATCCCAGAGGAGTGGAGGCAGAGAGGAAAAAAACATAGGAAAGGAACAACTGAGAACCTGGATCTGTTTTTGCCTCAGATTCATAAGAAGTAGCCCAGTGATTGCTATGGTGTTGGTTAGACTCAGCACAAGCAAATAAGAGCTGTCCAAAAATGGAATGGGCTGCCTCTGGAGCTGGTGATTTTCCCATCATTGGAGGTCTTCAAGTGAGTCTGTATGGCTTTATGACAAGCTTTTTATAGAAAGGTTCAGGTAGAGACTGGTCTAGATCAGGGCTGTCCAAAATGCATCCCACGGGCCACATGCGGCCTACAGTGCGATTTACATGGCCCACCTACAAGCATAGAAATTTACATAAATGCTTTAGTAAAAGTCGAGCTACCGCAGAGCTCTCACTAAAATGGCAAATCAAAATATATTGTCTATTGTTTCAAAAAAACCCTAAGGTTGGACAGCCCTGGACTAGATGACTACATAGGTCCCTTTAAGGTCTGATCATTTTTTTGACAACATATAAGCTCAAAAGAGTAAACTTCCAGGATTTATACTACAGATGCCATAAGAAAATAAGGAGGAAGGGCTCAGAAAGCTCCCCAACTGGAGGGGGAAACATAACCCCCAACTGTAATCCATAATGTAGAAGGAAAGACTAGTAGTTAGTGGGGCTAACTTATTCAGCTTTCTGAGTATCTAGAGAAAAAAATTAGTTGTATATAATAGCATTTTTTTTATCTCTTGCTCAACTGACTGGGTGAACAAGGGAGAGATGCCCAGGGCAGTGACATTCTAGTAGGAAAGACATATTTTGTTTTGGGGTTGAGATGGAATAGCGCTATGGGCTCTAGGCCAAAATCAAATTAGGTTTGGGGAATTTTAGAAAAGGATGATGTTGGCAGGCTTAAGTATTATCCAGCTGGAACCCTATTCTTAATCTTCCTACAATTTTCTTTTCCTTTGTGAGTAAACTCTAGAAATGAACTCTTATGGTCCAGTTGTATAGGGATGATAAGAAAGGTGAGAGAGAACGAATATCAGAATTAGGCACCGAGAGGCAACAAGAGATAGAAGTAACTGGCAATTAGAGACCTGGGAGGCAAGTTTCTAAATTAAGGGAGCCAAGCAAGCTCAGGGACCAGTAAGGTAAGAATACAGGATATGGGATTTATTGACAAGAGGTACATAGAGCAATAAGAGAAGAAAGGCTCAGGCAAAGGGTAAGGGGTCTCCTGTATTGGTTCCTGGAAGTTGACAGTAGAAGGTAAGCTCCTTGAGGACAAGCATGGTTTCTTTTGTGTTCTTTGTAACCTTGGCTACTAATACAGCGCTCTACATGGAGTAGGTGCTTAATAAAGAAGAGTTGAAGATATGATGCCCTAAGAACATAGCAGTAAGCAAGGCCTAGAGGCCACCACAAGATGCTTTCCACAGTCTCCTGTACCCTCTGATGTCCTTGCCACATATTGTGTTGTGTACAGTAGTTATGTTTGTAGCTTAGATCCTCTACTAGGTTCCACTAGCTCCAAGAGGGTAAGGCCTGTCTTATCTAAACTTGTACTTTTCTAGTCTCCAGAACAGTGTTTTACACACAGAAGGTACTAGCCTAATACTGGTTGTCACTGATAATGGCCCATTATGGAAGCTTCATCCAGGAACAGAAAGCAAACTTGCTTTTCACTTGTCCTAAAACTCTTCCTTCAAGTTTCAAAAGTGCAAAAGGAGGCAGGGAAAAGTTCATAGAATACCCTCTCCTTTCTCTTTGTAAATTTACACAATCAAAATCTCTACAGCCTAGATCAGGAGTGAGGAACCTGTGGCCTGGAGGCCACATGTGGCCCTGGACCTCAAGTGTGGCGCTCTGACTGAATCCAAACTTCACAGAACAAATCCCCTTAATAAAATAACAAACAAACAAACAAATAAATAGCAAGTTTGGATTCAGTCAAAGAGCTGAATTGGAGGACCTAGAGGGCCACATGTGGCCTTGAGGCCACAGGTTTCTCACCTCTGACCTAGATCTTTCCACAACAAAGTTCTACATGAGACAGTGTTGTATTTGAAAAAGTACCGAGCCTGGAGTCAGAAATCTTAGGCTAGAGCTTCAGTTCTGATATAATTGTCTGCTCAAAACACCATTCATAACTCCGTATTTACAAGATAAAATAGAAACTCCTTAGGTCATTATAGCCCTTCCATAATATGGCTCCAATCTATCTCCTCCAGCTTCAATTTCACATTACTCTCCCTTCATACTCTGTTTTATCCAGGTGGACCTACTTGCTAACACTTAATCAAATCCCGGCCCCTCCCACTTAAGTGCGTTAGTCAAAGCCTCAAATGTACCCCTTCTCATCTGTTTGCTGTAATTATCTATTCCTGAGAGGCACAGCTTGGGCTTCATCCATAAAGACTACCCTGACCACCCACCCAAAATGACCTCTTATTCCTCCCTTATCTACTGGGACCACTCTTTATTTGTGTACATGTGCCCACACTAGTCCTTCTAGGCAATCTCCTTTAGGGCAGAAAACCTAAATCTGCATTGAACTGAACTAAATGACAAGCTAGGAAAGCTGGGATGAATGGCTTAACTCAGGCAAGTCATTAAAGTTTCAGACTCCCCAGTTGTCGAATGGGGGTAACATTTGCATTGCCTACCTCCAAGGGCTACATGAAGGTTCAATGAGGATGTCTGTCAGCACCTCGAGAAAGTCAAATCCATCAGAAGAATGAGCTACTGTTCTTGTTCTTATCTGCAGCTGAGCTTGGGAAAGTGCATTAGAACTGGCCTCCTTGGGGATTCCAGCCTAGTCCTCTACTTCTGCTGCAGCCAACAACCAGGACCTGGGTAGCCTGGACTCGTATCTGCTCAGTAGAAAGACTTTTCCAAAGACTGTTCACGTCCATTTTCTCATCTGTTTCTCACAATAGCCCTAGGAGGGAGGCAGCTCTCAGAACATGGACTTGGGTTCTAGTCCCAACTCTGTCATTGACTTGCTATATGATTGCAGGCGAGTCCCTTTCTTCTGCCTCAAACCACTTTTGGGCCTCAGTTTCCTTCCCTGGAAAATGAAAAGGTTGAACCTGCCAATCCCCAAGGATCTTTTTAGCTTAAAATTCTGCAATCAATCATCGCTAGTGCTCTTTATGAATACCTCTGGGAGACATTCAAGTTGGATAGATCTATTACTTCCCTCCCAAATTGTTTTGGCCTAGTAGTCAATTTAAGCTATCTAGACTCTTCCTGCTCCTTACCATAAAGCACGAGAACAGGTTCTATTGATAATGGTAACAACTGTCACTTAGATAAGGCCTTACCTTCCTTACATCATTAGACCTTCAAAATAACTCCATTTAATAGGTAAACTACATTCTCTCCATTTTACAGGTGAAAGAACTAAGGCTCAGGGACATCACATAAACTGACTGAGATCAGAGAGTCAGTTTTCCTTGCTCTTGTTGCAGGTTTCTTTCTATCTCACCTGAGGCCTCAAATGCAAACCCCTCCCCTGCTCTCTGCCACTGGTCCCACATGTACTACTTGAGGCTAAGCACCTATTGCAGTGCTCTTAAGAGAGTTGGTACTTAATAAACGTTTGCTCACTGAATAAACCAATAAACAGCCCACTCACCTTCACTGAACTGAACTGAATAACAAGCTAGGAAAGCAGGGACAATAACTTGGGCAAGTCACTGAAGTTTCAGTCCTTAGAAAACAAGGCCAAACCCATCCTTCCCCCCACCTGGGAACTAAAGCACAACACACACTGGGCATTTACTTACCTGAATAACAAGTTAATCCCAAAGAGGGTGAACATCACAGCCATGTAGCCAACGATTCCAGTGGCATAGCTGATTTTGTATATTAGCAAGAACCACTTATAAACCAGCCTAGAAAGAAAACATGGGGAAGGGAGGATCAAAATCTCTTCCAATTTTCTTCCCAAAGCCAAACACCATTAAAAGAAGTCCTAAGGTGACCCACTGCTTTAGATAGGCTTGTTTATCCTGAGGCAGTGGCAGGCTGCTCAGTCTTGAACAGATCGAACTGTGAATTCTAGAGAAAGTTACTTCCCTTAAGCTAGTTGAGACTTGCCAGGACCAGAGGTAGGAGGAGATAATTTCCCCTTTTAAATGTCATGGGGTAGGTCTCTGACATCTGGAACAGCAAGAACTACTGGGTACTAAGGCCGATCCATGTAGCATATCCTCTCCATAGGACCATCCTCTTTTCTTCTGGAACTTTGGTAAGATAGTGAAACAGGCCTAACCATTTCAATGCCATATTGCTCTGTTGGGGTCCTGAGGTTAGCTCCAAGGTCTCCCTATCCCTAGGGCTGTTTCTTAATGAAGATACTTTGAAAAATTCCATCATAACTCTTCTGGATGTTTTTTGAAGACAGAATGGTACAGTGGTGAGATTACTTGTCTTGGACCTGACTCTGAGTTCAGGTGCAAAGCAGTGTGATATAAAGGAAAGAGTACCAGCCTTAGAGTCAGAAAATCATCTGGGTGTGGGTCCAGATGAGACTCTTACTAGACAAGCAAGTCAGTCCTACCTGCCCTATACCTTGGAGTTTCCTCAACTGTAAAACTGAATTCAAAATACTTGCATAACCTTCCTCAATGTTTTGCTATGAAGTGAACTATAAAGCTTAACATACTAAAAAAATGTGTTATTATTATTTCTATCACCGTGGGGCAGGGATGGAATATGTTTCATATATCCTGAGCCTTCCTTAATGGTTTCCTATAGCTCTTTCATCCACATAGTTGTCCAAAGCTTAAGTTTTACATACATTCTAGCTAAGGAAGGCAAAAGCCTGGAGAACCAAAGAGAAAAGCTATCCATTTCTCTGGTGACCAAGAAGTCACTGGAGTGGGTGGAGGGTAAAAAAAACGAAACAAAACAAAATGAAAACAGAGTACAATGAAGGGGAAAACAGGCTTCTTAGACAAGTAGGAAGTAGATGTGATGAAAGAAGGCTGGGTTCAAAAGGCTGGATAGAAAGACACAAGACCAAGGGATCTGTCTCATGATAACCTCATGCTGTACACTGGTAATTCTGCTAACCCATAGATAATGTTTATTCCTCTACACCCCATAGCAGAAAAATACTTTACAGCACCCTAACTGGCTGGTCTAAGGGTAAGGCTGCTATTGTGAATGATGCAGAGCTGATGACCCTGTGGTCACAGCCCAGGAAGGAGGCTGGCCAACTCTTTTTTTTTTTTTTAGGAGGGGTGTGGCAGAGGAAAAGATAGAAGTAAAAGGAGAACAGAATGACCTTACCACTTCCCACAAAGAAGGAGTTAGCAAGGAATGCAGAGGATGGAGGCCCTACGTGAGGGATCTCAATGGATCATGCCATGCTCACTTATCAGAAACATGGGGATCCTAGGGCCCCAAAATCAAATCTTCAAATCTGGGATCACATATTATTCAAGGGTGAGAAGAGCACAGAGACAAGGTTGATACCTCAGGCCAAAGAGCCCAGACTGCTTCTCTATTACTAAATAGCTTCCTGACCCATGGAAAGACATTGAACTTCTCATTTATTAAACCCCCAGCATTTATTGTGCATCTACTGTGTGCTAGGCACTGTGCTAAAATGCTGTGTGGCATGTTAGGAGTTGACATTTACTTCACGAAGTGGTAGTGAGAGTGCTAGATCAGGGGAACACCATGACAGAAGTAAGCCTGACATTTTACAGGACAGAGCTCAAGGAATTCAAATACCTTGCCCAAGATCACACATCTAATAACTGGCACAGCCAGGACTTGAAAGCCACTTCCTTTAGGCTCCCAGACCAGAGCTTTTTCCATTACACCAAGACTAGAGCTATATTTGTGATTAAAGGGCCAATATCCCTCACAATATCCTTGTGGAAATCGTGGGGAGATTTGGGCTGGATGACAGTAAAATCAGAGGGACTTGTAACTAATAGAAAAATTGGACCTAAAGAATAATTGATGTCAGCCTGGAGGGAAGTCTCAAGTGGCAGCTTCTTGAGATCTGTCTCAGACAACTTTTCTTATCAACAATTCGAACAGTGGTGTTGATGACATGCCTGAGGAGAGCCATGAAAGAACAGTATTAAGAAAACTGAGAGAAGGTATCTAACAAGTAGAAGGTATCAGTGTCAAGGATGAGCACTGAAAATAGCCTAATTCAGCAATTAACTGACCACAGTTAATTTTATTAGATTAGACAGACATCGAACTGCAGTTGAGGCTGGGGACTGGGGAACGGAGGAGTCCTGGGGTGTGGGGAGGAATACTGGGGGTGAAGTGAGTTAACATTCTAAGAGCAATAAATATCTGTAATCTCTTGTAGTTTGGGAGGCCATTTTATTTTGTTTGGAATTTGATGGTTCACAACATGAATTGCAAGCTCAAAAGCAGCTGAATTTCTGGTAGTGGCCAAAGTAAGGGGTCTATAAATAACAAAGTTTTAGATATCTGGAGAGCAAAATTTCATGAAACCCTTGGTGAAAATCCCCTGGCCCACCTCCTTGGAGAAGCACTGTGTGAAGACACTGGGCTTCTGGGCCAGATGATGTGGACTCATGAAAGGTGCTCTCTTACAATCTCCTTACTCATTCCTATCAATTCCCCATCAGCCACTTCTGCACTGTGTTTTCCACTCTAACATTCTCTTTGGCGGGGTGAACAGAAGCAAAACAAGAATTAGGCAAAATTATCCTCCCTCTGTCATCGATTATCAGTGTCCCAACCACTGCTAGCTATACTCCTAACATAGCTTAAAAAAAAACCCAATTGTTGTTCTTAGATTTTCTTGTCAATTTCAATTCACACTCAGCTTTGACTCAGGTATTCCTGATGCTATTTTTACAGACTTGAGTCAGATTTTTACATTTATCCTGCTACCTGCCATACATTTAATTTTCTGTACATGTCTTATAAATTCTCTATGAATCCTCATCCACAACTCCCATTTTCCCTCCAAATCAGAATTGTTTCCCTTTGTGCCTTCAGACCCTCCTTCTTGGGGGCTTTCCATATCTCCTGAACTGAACTCCGTTGTAGAATTAGAGTCCCTGGGATCCGCTTTTCCTTCCTCTCAAACCTTTGAAATCAGCTTTCCCAAAATCTAGGCGAATGGCAAACTAAGCCTGGCTTCTTTCTCTCTCCCTCTGGTTTTATTTTTATTATTATTTTTTAACATTCATTTTTTTTTTGCCTCTCCTCATCACAAATCCTAACTAAGAGGGAGTAGTTATTGTCAAAATGTACCCATTAGTTCTACCCTAGAAACCAGTTCTTTCCTATAAGTGAAAATCAGATGTAAAATAGAATTCTCTTTCCGGTTCCTGTACATTTTGAAGCCCATCTAGACCAATTCATATCTGAAAAAGTGTTCCTTTCACAACAAACTTTACAACTGATCATTGAAATTCATCTTGCAGTTCTACAGTGATGGAGAGCTCACTACTTGTCCACTTTGCCCCTGCCTCAAGGAAAACCAATCCCATGTTTGGCCATCCAGTCCAACCTTTTCACTTTGAAGATGAGTCATTTCTAGTCACATTTTGCTTGACCACAGGAATTATAAACTTGAAATGGACCTCTAATGGTAAAATGCCCAGTAGGGCAGCATGGTCTCTGAAAGCTCCAGGCTGCAATGACTAGCCTACCAGAGAGCTAAAGTATCCTACCAGGCCTTAAAAGGCAGAGGGGTGAATTATGCTCAGGTAATTCTTCTGTACACAAAAGATGGGGAAATGGTGAAGAGTAGGGTGGCATTCTAGATAGGGCTGCCTCCACTATGCTATGATCCTATCACTCAATCTGTCCCCATTGCCCTGCTCCCCTGCCATAATTCTTACCTTGGGGTTGTCTGCACCAAAGGTTTGCGCGTGGCTCGGAAAGTAACAAAGGCGGTAACAGTAGAGAACAGGACCCAGATCACCAGGAACCTCCACCAGTGTAGCTTCACTGTGAAATAGAGGGGGACAACCCACATCTGAAAGAGGGTCACCATCTGAAACACAAACACAACGATGATAACCAAAGCTTACATGTATAAAGTCGTCATATTAGAAAGCTCTTCTTCATTTATCACCTCTCTTCAACAGATATTTATTAAGCATCAACTGTGTGCAGCGCACTCACTATGTTAGGTACTGGGGGAATTGTACAGTTTGACTAACATATAGAGCTCATAGGCAGGCAGGGTTAATATGAAAAATACATAAACATAGAAAGATAAATGGCTAAGTACATAAGGGAAAGGCAGACAAAGTGTTAGGTGAGAAACAATGAGAGAGTAAGTAAGAACAAAGTGAAAAGTACAGAGAACAAAAGAAAATGGACAAGAAAGCAAAGATGGACAGCTCTGAACACGATGTGTCGTAATTATTATAGGCTTTCTTGAAATGGAAATTTATTGCTTTATATTGTGAATCCTTTTTTTACATTCTGCTATGCACATAGCAATGTTTTTTTCTTTTGTATTTAAATTTATGTTTCTTTTTCTTGTTGTGTATTTAAATTTCAGTATTTAAGTCTAAAATAAAAAAAAATAAAAGCTTGTTCATTGACAGATTGATTATAGTACCTCCCTCATGGGGCTGTAAAGATCTAGTGATCTAATAATGAATGTAAAGCATTCTGAAAACCTTCAAGTGTAATATCATTATTATGAAAGAATTTCAACAGACAATCACGACATCACGAGATTTATATGAAAACCAGGTTTATTATAAGAGAAATGAATATGCATGTGGAACCCAAAGAGTTCACAATCCCTACAGAAGTTTGCATAGTTATGACAGTATAACAAAAGGAGGAAGAGAAAACATGAAGGGGCATGCCATGGGGGTGGGGTGCAGGGATGGGACAAAACCCCACCTAAAGGGGAAGAGCAAGGTGATGGCATTCTTTTCCCTTGGTAACCACTAGACTATGAAGATAAGAGGGTCTGCTTACCTGAAAAGGACCCCAGCTACCCAAGCATTTTCCCAGCCTGGCACAGACGGCTTGGTGCCTGTCTTACCTCCCAAGGACACACAGGGAATCCAGCTTGGGGTGCAAACGACAAATTATGTCAGCTAGGGAGTAGGGGGCCTTTGTCCTAGACACATTCAAGGCCTCCTGCATGCTCTGGGTCCAGTGTTTTTGGAAAATAAGGCAACTCAAAAAGACAAGTTCAGGGGATCCCTTAACAAAAGAGAGTGGGCTTTGGAGTCAGGGGACTTTGGTTTGAATCCCAACACTGTCATATGCTGCTTGCGTGACCTTGGGGTCACTCCCTGGGCTTATGGTTCTTTACCCAGAAAAATGAGGAGATTGGAGTAGATGGGCTCTGAAGTTTTGTTCAGCTATATATCTATGATCTTATGACAAAATGACCTCTGTGATCTATTCCAACTCTAGATCTGCGAACTTACGACATTCCAGTAGAGAGAATGATGTGAACTGAAGGCACAAAAATGGTGAGGTCTGGTCTGGCTGAATGATTCTTGGATGCAGTGTGAGTGAGGCTGCACAAGGAGGGAGGCACCAGACTGTGCGGGACCTCGAATGACAGGCGCATTGTGAAAAAAGGAGTGATATTAGATATGTATTTAAGGAAGATTAATAGGAGGGAAGATTGTGGAGGGTACCCAGAATGCCGACCTAAGGAGTTTATACTTTATTAAGTAGACAGTATAATATTTATTCTCTGGGGCAGGAGTGTTTCATTTTCTGTCTTTGTATCACCAGTGCCTAGCAGAGTGCCTTAACGTCCGTTAAACTGAATTTAATGGGCAGTAAAGAGTCATTGCACAGTTCTGAGAAAGGAGTAACAGCCACAAATAAAATAGAAGGAGTTATGAAAAGGGCAGATTAAAGAGATTCAACAGCTTCCTTTTTCAAAGCTCAGCTCCAGAGCCACCTTCAACTGCGTGAAAAGCTAAAAGCTTCTTCAAGGGTTCTTGATCTCAAAGCTCACCACAGCATTTTTAAAACAGGACAGGTACTACAACAGATTGTGGGAGAACTGCTCAGAGCCAAGCAAAGCATGTCCTACTTGAGGATGTTTCTGTTCTTCTGGCCTCTGGACAGTTTTTCAAAGTAATATAACAAGATAGTCATGGTGTTCTCCCCTGTTCTTAGGACCTGAAGGTGAAACAGCAATGAAGACAAAAGCTACAAGCTCACAGCACATGCTTCCAAGATAGAAACTCAGGATGCAAGAGGAAGGAGACCAAAGCAAAAAGATGAGTGTGGCCTGGTGGCCTTAAAGATAGAGAGATTTGATTCACATCCAGAATCAATGACATGATTATGAATAGGTGTCTCCCACAACATAAATGAAACAAAGTAATGGATTTTCCTAGTTCTATATGCTCTTGTTCAGTAAATAGCTTTCAACTCTGAAATTTTAAAGCTGTTAGAAAAGCAACCAAATTCCCTCAAGAGTTTTAAGCAAGAAATTCTCCAATCCACTTTTCTACAGCAAACGTTGTTGTGATCATCACTCTTCCACTCAAAAAACCTTCAGTGATGCTGATAGCTTTATATATCACTAGGAGGTTGGATCCTCACAATGACCATGTGAGGTAGGTGATGTTATCATTCCCATTTTATAGATAAAGAAAAACTGGGGCTAAGAAAGGTTAAATAACTTGATCAGGGTGACAAAACTAGTAAAGTATGAGGCCAAATTTGAACTCAGGACTTCTTGACTCCAAATCCAATACTATTCACTGCACTACCTAGCTGCCTCAGGGTTCCTCACTGTCTCTCAGAGTCTAACTCTCTGACACTAGAACCCTCAAGGTTCCAGAATCTAGTGGCACACTATTTTTCCAGCTCTCTCATACTACCATTCATGTACATGACATTCCAGCCAAACTGTCCCCAGATGGAGAGGCAGCATGGCATAGTGAATAGTTACCCTGGGGTCAAGAAGACCTGAATTCAAATCATGCCTCAGACACTGAGTGCTTTAGTTTCCTTATTTGTAAAATGAGAAGGCTGGACTCAAAGATCTCTCAGATCTTTTCTACTCTGAGTCTATGGTCTTACCTTATTCTCTCCTCTTTCAACGTCTAAAATTAAGTTCCCCTCTTTCAGGCCCCTCACATCTATTGACGTGTTTCCCTCTCACTACCTCTGTTCCTTTGAGACCATTTCAGGTGCATTCTCTCCATGAAGCCTTCTCTGATACTCTCTCTCACATATCCCTCTTGAGAAAGAGCTCTTCCTCCTCAAACTTCTCTCATTACCTTATAGAGACCTTACATTTGCAGTTAATATTCCCTTGAATCATAGCTGCTAAACTTCCATTCTAGTTATTCCCTAGTATCATAGATACAAGTATTAAATTATAGGCTCCCTAAAAATAGGAACTATCTCCATTTGTTGAAATTAAATGTTCTTTCGAAGAAGTCACTTGATCTTGTAACCCTTGAGCTGACCAGGAAATTCAGAGATGCCCTGATGACATGTTGTAGAGCTCTGAGTCATGGCAGGCATAGTAGTATGAGAGAAAGAATGTTAGATTTGGAATAAGAGAAAAAACTGGGCTAAATCCTAATTGTGATACTTACTAGTTTTGTGACCCTGGGCAAATTACTTCATCTCTTTAGGCCTCAGTTCCCTCCTCCATCAAACCAGGCTGTATTAACTGGCTGCTAAGAGCTCTTACAGCTCTCTCCATGACCCTAAGATCCATGTTCTGGCAATGGTTCTGCCACCTATACTCTCTGTACCTCTGAGAATTCCCATCTCCTTTCTGAGCTTCAGTTTCCTCCTCCTTGAATTAATAATCTCACATCACCTTAAACGTTAACACTCTTCGACCTGATGAATAGGCAGGGTTGAATAAAATTCATCAAAATGACTGAGAAAACAAAGAAAAAGAAAGAATAAAACAAAGGCAAAAAGAATAGATATCAAAGTCTGAGATGAAGTTAAACTCAAGGATGAGTTCAGCTTTCAGATCTGCCTATGGCTAAGGTAAATGGTAGAGATACAGGCAAAAGAGAATTACCAGGGACTTTTAGTTGGCATACATTTGGCCAGCATACATTTGGAGAATTGTGTTCAATTCTAGAACTTAAGTTTTAGGAAGACTATGCCAAGCCAGAAAATGTCCAGCAGAGAGTGACTGGGGCTGGGAAGGCACTGAAACCCAGATCACAAGAACATACTATGATGAGGTGAAGGAACTGGAGCTATTTAAATCTGGAGATGAGAAGGCTTGGGGTTGGGAGTGGGGTAACAATCATTGTTTTCATGTGGTTGAGGAACTGTCCTGCTTAGCCACTGAAGAAAGAACTAGAAAAAAAAGGGGGGGAGAGTTATTGGGCGGTAGACTGAGATTAACTGGAAAGAAAAACTTCCTACTGAGAGTGCTCCCAAATTGTAATGGGTTGATAGTTACTGAACTCTTCACCACTCAAGGTCTTCAAGCTGATACTGGTGCAGGGGTGGAGGGGGTGGGGGTGGGAGGGGGGTAGGGGGTGTGGAAACCTTGCCTGGAATGATGTAGAAGGATTCCATGATTCGGACTGTATTGGATGACCCCTGAGGTCTTTTCCAGCTCTGAGATTCTATGATTTTAACATGAAAAGTGAGCACATTAATCTCTCATTTGAGTATTTTCTCTATTCTTTGCTCTGAAAGTTTCATTTTTGTATTATTTAACACTGTTTACTTTAATAATCTCATTTTAGAAGCTTTACTGGGGAGCATTATTATAAGCTAACATTGTTGGTAACAAACTCAGAACCCCAACAGATTCTCCTGACATCTGGTGGTAACAAATGAATAAGCAGGTGCAGAATAAAGCAGCTTAGATTTATAAAGTGCTTTATAATTTACAAGCGCATTCCTTATCAATATCTCATTTGAGCCTTACAAAAACCCTGTGACGGAGATTAAGAGAAATTAAATTATTCTTTTTACTTGACAGATGAAGAAGTAGGATCCAAGAGGAAAGGACTTACTTATTTTTGGTCACACAGCTAACAGGTAGAAGGGCCAGAATCTGATTCCAAATACAGTGTGCTTCCATTACACCCTGCTGACTGTCTCACCACCAGAAGATGCAATGTCTGTCAAAAGGCTTTAATGTACTGCGCATAGGAGAAGGATTAGACTTGTTCTGCTTGGTCTCAGGGGGCAGAACTTGGACCAAAGGATCAAAGTTTGAGTGAAGAAAATTTCAGTTAGAAATAAAGAAGGACTTGCAAACAATGACAGCAGTTCGAGAGTAGAATAGATTGCTTTTGCAGATAAGGAATTCCCTACCACCAGACAGGTGTCTTCAAGTACATTTGTGACCATGGACAAATCACTTAACTTCACTGGGCCTCGGTTTCCTCATATGTAAAATGACTAGATCACCTCTAAGGTCAGTTCCCTAAATTTAGCATGCAGTAGTCGCTTAACGATTGCTAATTGATCCTAAGTGGATGTAGGTCTGGATGGCCACTTGTTAGGGGCACTGTAGAAGAGATTCTAGCTAGATGGCTTGCTGTCTAGATTCCTACCTCACCTAGAATTCTCCATATTTACTAAGCACTCTGTACAAAGCACTGTACTCAGCTGGTGGGAGGCCAGGAGGAAGGAGGAAGATGTGGAGAAGTGGGTGGGATGTGGTGGTACTAAGATGACTAAGTGTGTTTTCTCCCTTCTAGGTACTGGAGAGACAGGGAAACTACACAAGGTGGTAAGTACCTAAATGAGTGATATAAATACTATGTGCTGCAAGAGTTTTCTGGTTGGAGAGATCAAAGTACACTTGAAAGTTCAAGGAAGACTTCCTGGAAGAGGAGAGAAGCAATCCAAATCTTGAGGACTGGTAGGATTTCCCAATAGAAAGTTGCAGTAAGGGCTGAGGAGGTAATAGTTCAAAATCCTGTAATCAATGATGGAGTGTTGTGATGCTATCCACTGTGATGCAGTGCAGGGCGGGCATAGTTAGTAACAGCAATATTGTAACCGTGATCAACTGTGAACAATTTGGCTAACTGGATCAATACAGTGATCCAAGACAAGACTCCACATCCAGAGAGAGAACTGATAAACTCTGAGTGCAAATTATACTTTTTTCACTTTCTTTATGTTTTTTGCTTTTTACTGTTTTGGTTTTTGCCACATGGATAATATGGGGGGGGGGGAAGAGAAGAAATAGCAAATGGCAGAACTGAGCTTTGTGCCCAGGCCCTCTAACCCCAAATCCAGACCACTTTTTACTATAGCCTCTTCAAGTGTTCCAAACAACGTAGCATTTTTCTTCCTAAGCCTGTAGAAAATGTTCTCTACTCTTATTTGCCTCCATTTCCTCTCCTCTCACTCACTTCTCAAACCTTTGTAGTCTGGCTTCCAAACTCTTCATCCAACTGAAAAGGCTTTCTCTAATGCTGATAATCTTGAACAGATTGTAAGGCCCTTAAGGGCAGGGATTGTTTCATTGTGCCATTATCCCCAACAGCACAATGTCTGCCCTATAGTTCAAACTTAGTAAATGCTTGTTAGTTGACTGGAAAAAAAAATATGAAAACTGTTAGATTCTTTAATCTCTCTCATAAGGTCTGAAGATAAAAACAGGATGATGTTTTTACCCCCAAAGACTGCCACCCAGACATCTGCTCAGGTTCATAGCACTTTAGACTTTTTATCTTCCAAGTGTATCAGGATCTTCTATTACTTTATCATTTCTATAATCTTTGTAAAGTATGAAGCAGAGAGGAGACACCATTAACCTTGTTTGGCTGATGTGGAAACTGAGGCCTGAGAGCTTAAACTTGCTTAAAGTATTCCGTAGCAAAGATGGCAAACTGTGGTCTAAAGAGTGGTAATTAATGGATCCATGTCAAACTAAAGACAGAATGAACTGAGGATATTTAGCCAGGAAAAGTAAACTTGGGGGACAAAGTAAGTATCTTCAAATAGCTTAAGGGCTATCATAAGGAAAACGGAGCCAACTTATAGTCTATGGTCCCAAAGGGCAGAATTAGGGCCAGTAGAAACTTTAGGGATAATTTTTGGCTCCATATAAAGAACTTTTAAAGTGTCCAACGATCTAATAGCTGGCTTATAAAACAGGAAGCTCCTTGTCACTCAAGTGTTCAACATGTGACTGTATGACCTCCTCTGGAGTGCACAGGCTAAATACCTAAACTAAATGATGACCTGTAAAGCCCCTGACAATTCTAAGGATTTTTTTTAATTACTCTAGCGTAGGTTAGGAATAGGGCTTACTAAGGGCAGACAGGCAGGCCAGAGGTCTTTTGGGGCACAAAGAAATAAAGGATTTTATATCAGAGGATTAGTTTTAGTTTTCTTTAATACTTTAAATATTTAGGATTTTACTTTTATAGATACTCTTACTCTACCACCATTGGTTAATTTTATTACTTCAGGAAAATTATCTATAAGTGACAGTCAAATCATTATGAAACTTGGTAATGACATCCCTGCCATAGAGGCACCTTTGGGAGGGTAAAAGAGGGCTGTGAGCCATGGGCAATCCCAGACTATTCAATACCATCTGTAATCTGTGAGTCTTCTTCAGTTGGCCCAATTCTAGTTTCTTCTGTTTGGCTGAATGCACTGGCATTTTCACCTCAATGGACAGGAAGGAAGCTAATAAACACACTGTCTGGTAGATAAAGAAACCAGCATTTGGTGATGTAGGGTAGGAACTAAGGAAAGCATTCCACGGTGGTAAGAGCACTCGGTGAAAACATGAATAAATATTGCTGAAGAGATTAAATTAGAGCATGAAACTCCAGGACAGCAGAGTCACAGCTTCCTACTATAGCTGTCACTTCTACCACACTGACCTTAAAAGAATCATGTCCATGACAACAATAGCCTTACAGCTTTCTCAACTTTCCAAAAGATAAGCTTGTTAGAGGCAGTATGGTGTAGTGGGTAAAGAGCTCGCTTTGGAGTCGGAAAGACAGGGTTCAAGACTCACTTCTGACAAATTCTGCTTTTTCGACCCTGGGCAAGTTACCTAACCTTAGTTTCTCAAGCAACTCTCAAAAAAGTGTAACAATTGCCAAACAGAGGCCAAGTTGCATTGACAGAGAGAGTTTCCTCACCAGTGAAATCATAGGAACAGTTAAAAAAATTTTTTTTGACATGCTTTGCTGATAATTTTATCAGATACTTTGCTTTTAAGCCAACAGAAACCTCAAACAAATGTATGCATAGCTGACACTATCACTACCATACCCTGGCTCTTATAATTCTGTATGATTGTGCCTTGTGCTGACTCTTTAGACATAGTCTGCATGAATGTGGGAGGTAAGCACTATCTCCCTTACAGCTGTCGGTGGTACCCACATGGGTCTTTTCTAACTTGAGCAAACTAACAAGTTTATTTGTTTAGGCTGGGCCTCACTGAGCCAAGCAGAGAGGCTCTATCCCAGTAAGTCTAAAGATAAAAGGCCACCAGCAAAGGCCAGAATCTCTTCACATAGCCTTATGTTCGCTCCTAGGGCCATGTTGAATCTTAACACTGAGGTCACTTTGGTCTTGACAAAAACGGTAACAATCACCTTCCTTCAATCTACAAGTCAGAGCCACCAAAAAGAAGGCTGGTGAGCTAATTGTGGGGGTTGGGTTCTAAAGCTTGCAAAGTCTTGACTTTGCAAATGTGACAAGAAGCAAATCAGAATACCTGCTCCCATTCCTATAGTACTTGAAGGTGTATTATAAAGTGGTTTTCTTCACAACAATCCTGTGAGGTATTGCAATCTCATTTTACAGACAAGGAAACTTAAGTCTAGAAAGGTTAAAGTGATTTGCACAAGGTCCCAAAGCTAGGAAAACAGAATCACTGAGCTAGAAGGGTCTTTCTAGATCTCCGCAGTTCCTCATTTTACAGCCTTGACCTGGGAAGTTAAACTCAGTGAAATGAAGTGACCTGCTTAAGGTAATACAGGTGGAGTAGGGATTTCAAGGCCAATGCTCTTTCTACTAGGCCATACTGCCTCTCAATGTAAACAAGACACCAGAGGTAATCTAGTCTAACTTTCTACCCACCTAGAGTCAGCTAGGTGGTACAATCAAGACAGCACTAGAACCAGATCAGAAAGACCCGAGTGCAAATCCAGTCTCAGCCATTTCCTAGCTATATGACCCTGTGTGACACTTAACCTCTGTCAGCCTCAGCTTCCTCTTCTGTAAAATGGTTTTAATAACATCACCTACCCCTCCTAGAGTTGTAGTAAAGACAAAATGAGATAAGATTTGTGAAGTGCTCTGTAAACCTTAGAATGTTACATAAATGCTTTTATTGTCATTATTCCTCCAGGCAGGAATCTTCTCTGCAATCCCCTACTGAGGTATCCAGTCAAAGCATTAACACTTCTAGTAAAAGGGGCCTCACTACCTTCTAAGTCAATTACTTGAATGTTGGACAGCTTTGATTGCTGAGCAGTTATTTCTTGAACTGGGTCCAAATCTACCTCATGAACCTTCTACTTTCTAGTCCCTAATTAATGATAATAATATCAACAAAAACTAATATTTATATACCACTTACTTTGTGTCAGGAACTGTGCTAAGAACTTTACAATTATTATCTAATTTGATCCTTACAACAACCCTGGGTGGCAGGTGCTATTATTTCCCCCATTTTACAGATGAGGAAACTGAGCAAGCAAAGGTTAATTGACTTATGTCTAGAGTCACATATCTAGTAAGGGTCTGAGGCTGGATTTGAACTCAGGTCTTCCTGACTCCAGGATGGAACCCAGAGTTCTTCCTACTGTGCCATCTAGTTGGCCTAACTCCTTTGTGGTCTTCATAAGCTGCTGTAGTGAAAGAAACTACCAGGAGGGGACTTCACGCTTAGCTAGATGGCTCTTCAGAGAGCAGACATATGTGCTATCCATTGCTGGACCCATGCTTGGAGCCTGACAGCTTGGCAGGACTTGCCAGATCCCAGGTTCGCCTCTCTGATTTGATGAAGCTTCAGAGGGGAACTTGATTATTATTTAAACCTAATTATTATTTGATCTTTCAAACGTTAAAAGCCAAGGATCGGCTCATTTAGAAGGGAATCTAATTCTTCACTATTTCTGAGCTTGCTCTTTCCTTTTGGTCTCAATCACTTTTGGCCAAGGAGGGCACTAAGAAACCACAATGAGAGAAAGGGATTTCTCCATGGTTATGTGTCACAACAGGAATGGAGCTGAGAGAGGAAGTTCTAGTTTGGGGAGCCTTGAGAGAAAGCCTACCGAAGCGAATTCTGGGCATCATTCTATTCATAGGATTATGTCACCCACTGTGATAGTCTTGTCAACAGTTTTCAGGCTAGCTGAATTAGAATGCTAGTTGGAACCTAGTAGAGGGTAAATAAAAAACCTCTCATCTGTATATATCCCTGTTGGACCCTTTTCTTTCCTCTATTCAAAGGCCTTTTTACTTCACTGTCTTCCACTCAGCTTTGAGAATTATTAGTGGCTATGCTGTATACACTCTACTCCCTGACCCATCAGTCATGCCATCTACTGTCAGTCATTTAAAGAGTTCCTGGAAAACACTGATTTCATGAAGGCCCACTCTGGTAATGGAGCCCCATAAGTCTTCTCTTTCTGAAAAACACACTTATCTGGACTACAGTCAAACCTCAGCTTCCTGGAACCCTTAGGAAATAAGGCAGTTGGAATGACCAAGTTTTCTGGGGAGCTAGGGGTCAGCTTGCTATGCACTCAAAACCTATTTTATTTTGAAAATTTTCCTAAGATATATGATACTACCTTTCTTTTTCTTTTCTTTTTTTTTAAATTGCACTACCTTCTCAAGCAGAACACACAGGTCTTAATTTTACTCTTTTTCTGTCAACTCAGGATTATAATTATGAATACCAATTATTGCACCAATTATTACAAAACAGCAATGCCCTCAGGGGATTTTGAGATGTGTGAGGCTATTTTCTCTAGTACTCACGGGCCACAAGACTGCTGGGTTTTAAAATAATAATTCAATATTTTAAATAAAGTTTTATGGTCTGAAAAATACTTTTTCTTCCTTAAAAAAACCCCAGCAGATAGTGCTTTAAATCTTGGAATGTATTAGTTACTATTTTTGAAAATAAGAAAAGCTGTTCCATTTTCTACTATTCTTTAAGTTATACAAAATGCTTTCCTCAATCAACCTGTTGAGATTAGTAGAGATTTTAGCCCATTTTACAGCTGAGGAAAAGGATACTAAAAGCAGATAGTGACATGCCACAGCAAGTAAGTGACAGAAGCAGGCCCTGAACCCAGTCCCTCTGACTCCAAGTCCAGTAGTCTTTTCCTCACACAATGCTGTTTCTTTAGCTCTAACGTCAGCTTTTAGAATGCATTTTCTGTCTCTTTCCTCACTATCAAGCTTTTAATTGTGATGTCTTTCTGCTGCTAACATATCTCTTTCTAGCACGTAAATCACAGTATCTACAGTTCAAAGTCAGAGATCATCTAGGCCAAGTTCTTCATTTTATAGGTCAAGAAAATGAGGCCTAGAGTAGCTTATCCAAGGTTACACGGGAATAAGTCACAAACATCCAAGATGTAAATTTAAGTCCTGTCATTCTAGGTTCAGTTTTTTCATTTCTCTTTTTTATTTAGTATTTTATTTTTCCCCGGTTACCAGTGTTTTCTCTACTATGCCAAGTTGTAGCCTCAACCCACACTCTGAATTTTCTACTCCTAATTTGTTGTGGACTTAGAAAGCAGATATCCACACATATTTGCATTTCACATATAATAATAGCTGACGGTATGAGTAGGAACTGAGAGGCTCATCACTACATAAAAAAGTTTTTAACCACCTTAACTACTTTCACTATTTAGAGACCTTTTTAAAAAAATGTTCTACCTCAGCCATAGACAGCCTGGTGCAGCAGAGTTTTTCCTGTATTTGGAGTCAAGTGACCTGGGTTCAAGTCTCAGCTATTCCACTCCCTTAGCTGTGTGACCTTGGACAAGTCACTTAACTGCTCAAGAGCCTTAGTTTCCTTTTCTGTAAAACAAGGAAAATAGTACGTGCCAGACTTATCTCACCGGACTTATAAAGAAAGCATTTCATAAAGCATAATGTGTTAGAGAAATAATCATCTTATCATCAAGTTATTATGATATAGGGATGGTTATCATAAGTTGAGTTCAAAACAGGTGGGGTATTACTGGATATACCTTCCCATCTATGCATTGCTTCAATATTTTGTGGAACTGTTTGTCTGTATCAGGGTTGTTCAGTTCACACTAGCTCAAGAGAACTTGCCCAGTGCTCTGTGCGTGTAAGGATTCTCTAGGAATAAGAGGCAGGGGAGAAAAAATGGCTTACGTTATAGGATCGGGGATGCCTCTGCTTCCACTGCACCAAGAGCAGCTGTGCCACCACCAGGGTGGCGATGAGGATGAGGACCATCTCTGCATGCATGGCTTCGTGGCCACGATGCTTGGCATGCATCCGAGCGTGCTCGATCCTGAAAGCCAAACAAATGTGTTAGACAGGCAGTGGGGGAATTAGAAGCAACCTACCCCTGCCACTACAGATTTAGAATTATAGCACATCATAGCTGGAAGTGCTCCCAGAACACAGAATGTAGAATGTTGGAACTGGAAAGAACCTGAAACAAGCATATTTTAGCTAAGAGAAAACCTGTTAATGAAGAGACAATATTCCTGGCACTGGTGATCTAAAGCAAAGGGAAGCCTAGTTCCTGGATGGCTTAGAATAAAGTCCCTTATTGTCCAACCTCCAAACTGTAACTTCTATCTAGAAAATCTTTCCATTCACCTTTTTGCCTGCCCAATCTATGCTGTTGTCTTTGTTCAGTTGTTCCAGTTGTATCTGTCCCACTCTTTGTGACCCCATTTGCAGTTTTCTTGGCAAAGATACTGGCTTGCCATTTCCTTCTCCAGCTCATTTTACAGATGAGGAAACTGAGGCAAACAGGGTTAAATGACTTGCCCAGGGTCACACAGACAGTAAGTCTCTAAAGCAGGCCTGCACAACCTGCAGCTGTTTTCCTCTATATTTTTCGTGGGCCACTCGAAATCCTTTGGTGTGCTGCAAGTGGCCTGCGGGCTGCTCATGGCCCACAGGCCATTGGTTGTGAAGGCCTGGTCTAAGGCTAGATTTTAAACACAAGAAGATGAGTCTCTTTGACTCCAGGCCCAGCACTCTATCCACTTCGCCACCTAACTTCCTTGCTGAATCTATACCCCAACTCAAATGATACCTCATCTCCTTTTTGAAACTTCTCTGACCTCTCAATTAGATAAGGACCCTTTCTTCCCAAGACACACCTCAATCTCACAAAGTATTGTGTTCTCATCCAACTCATCATATTATAGTTTTCTGGGTGTATATCATATACTTCTGACTAGACTTCAAGTGCAAAGTAGGAGAGGAACTGTGTTTTACCCGAATTCTGAATCTCTCAGGTTATATTTTCTAGGCTAAGATCCTTGTCTCACTCACCTTTGCTTGGCTTTTCTCAAATTCTATATTCAGTTCACATTCCTCCTCTCCAGCTGAAATCGTCGTCCCTAGGATTCGAAAATAACCACTGATGTTCCCTCAAACATTTTAGCTTCACCAACTTCTTCATTCCACTATAACCACTCAAAGTGACAGCTCATATCCTTGATCTTACTATTACTTAGAAATATCTCCATGTCCAGAACTCCCAATTCTTCTCTAAATATAAATTCCTATCCTATCTCTCCCTCTGCCTCACTCTTCGTTGTCTTCTTAAGTCTCCGCAGTCTGGCTTCACCAAAGTTACCAATGACCTACTGACAAATCTAATCAATCCTTATCCTTCTTAACCTCTCCATAAACTTTGACAGAGGCTGCAGAAGAGAACAGTAATTTCTAATAAGTGTGAAAAGGTACCCAGAAGCCAGACTGTGAAGGGCTTTAAATACCAAACAAAGGAGTTTGCGTTTTATCTTAGAGGATGTCTCCAAAGACTATGCCAAGGACATCCTCAGCACTCCCAAGGCTCTGTCATGGTCCCCTTCTGTTCTCTCTTTATAATATTTCATTTAGCGACCTCATCAGCTCTTATTGATTCAAATATCTCTAAGCAGATGATATCCTGGTCTATTTGTCCAACCCTAACTTCTCCCTTGACAATACCTGCCAATCAGACATCTAGAACTGGATGTTCTACATAAATCTTAAACTCGGCAATCTAAAACTGAACTTACCATCTTTTCTCCCAATCTCTCCCCTCGTCTATTACTGTTGAAGTTACCACAATCCTTCCAGTCAACCAGGCTCAAAATTGAAGTGCCTCTCATACCCGCAACCAATCTGTTGCCATATCTTTTCGATGCTACCTTCAAAATATCTCTCCTATAAGCCTCCTTTCTCTTAACTCTGCCACTACCTTGGCGAAGGCCCTCATCACCTCATGCCTGGACTATTACAATGATCTATTGGTTGGTCTTCTTATCTCAAATGTCCTCCCACTCCATACCCTCCTCCACTTAGCTGTCAAATTGAATTTCCTAAATGGTCTAACCATGTGTCACACACACACACACACACACACACCCCAATAGATTCCAGTGGCTCCTAATCACCTCCGAAGTCAAATATAAAATCATCAGTTTGGCTTTTAAAGTCCTTTATAATCTGGCCCCTTCCTACTTTTCCAGTCTTACTACACTTTCTTCTGCTCTATGTACTCTGTACCTCCTTGCTGTTTTTTGAAAGTGACACTCTGTTTCTCAACCTTTACACTTTCAACAACTGTCCCCAGTTCCTGGAATTCTCCCTTGTCATTTCTGGGAGTCTCTTGCCTTTGATGTTTTCCTTCAAGTCTCAACTCTTCCCAGTCCTCCTTAATCCTAGTGCCTTCTGGGGCGGAGCTAAGATGGCGGCTGGAAAGCAGGGACTTGTGTGAGCTCCCACCCAGGTCCCACCAAAAACCTATAAAAAATGACTCTGAACAAATTCTAGAACTGCAGAACCCACAAAACAGCAGAGGGAAGCAGGGCTCCAGCCCAGAACAGCCTGGATGGTCGCTGGGCAAGGTCTATTGCACGGACCTGGGTGCAGAGTTGAGCAGAGCTCAGTGTGGGCCGCGCAGACCAACCAGACAGGGAGCCGGGTGGAACATGCCCTAGCCCCCTGATCAGTGAGCTGTGGCAGTTACCAGGCTTCTCAACCCACAAACACCAGAGACAACAGAGAAGGTTAGTGGAAAAAAACATGCTGGGACAGAGTGAAAGGAGTTCCTGGTTTGGCTACCACCCTGAGGGCAGCGGAGGTGGGGCAGCTACAGAACTACAGCTGCAGTTGCTTCTGGCCCCAGGCCCACCTGGTGGGAGGAATTAAGTGGTGGATCAGAGCAGGAGTGCAGAGCCTGCTTAGATCTGAGTCTGGTCTGGGTTGGTGGTTCTTGGGAGAGGAATAGCGCTGGTGTGGCAGAGCTTATAGAAATAGCTCTGAAAACAACAGCGCATCCCCTCAAGCTTGGAACAAAGTACTCTATACAAGCAGTCATACCCCTACAAAAAACTCAAGGGTTCAACTTAAGTTGGCTGGGAACATAGCCAGGTAGTGAAAACAGACTCAGATTCAGACTCAGCTTTGGAGTCTCTTTGGTGACAAAGAAGACCAAAACATACAACCAGAAAGAGTCAACAAAGTCAAAGAGTCTACATCAAAAGCCTCCAAGAAAAACATGAACTGGTCTCAGGGCATGGAAGAGCTCAAAAAGGATTTGGAAAAGCAAGTTAGAGAAGTAGAGGAAAAATTGGGAAGAGAAATGAGAGTGATAGAAGAAAACCATGAAAAACAAGTCAATGACTGGCTAAAGGAGACCCTAAAAAATACTGAAGAAAACAAAACCTTAAAAACTAGACTAACTCAAATGGCAAAAGAGCTCCAAAAAGCCAATGAGGAGAAGAATATCTTGAAAGGCAGAATTAGCCAAATGGAAAAGGAGGTCCAAAAGACCACTGAAGAAAATACTACCTTAAAAATTAGACTGGAGCAAGTGGAAGCTAGTGACTTGATGAGAAATCAAGAAAATATCAGGGCTGAATAGAAAATTTGACTTTCAAACACAAGAATCAAGAGAAGCATGAAAAGGTTAACAAGAGAAAATCATAAGGGACTTACTAAAGTTAAATGTTTTGTTTACATTCCTACATGGAAAGATGATGTGTATAATTCATGAGACCTAAGTATTAGAGTAGCTGAAGGGAATATACATATATAGAGAGACAGAGGGCACAGGGTGAGTTGAATATAAAGGGATGATATCTAAAAAAAAAAATCAAATTAAGGGATGAGAGAGGAATATATTGAGAGAGGGAGAAAAGGAGAGATAGAATGGGGTAAATTATCTCGTATAAAAGTGGCAAGAAAAAGCAGTTCTGTAGGAAGAGAAGAGGGGGCAGGTGAGGAGGAATGAATGAAATCTTGCTTTCATCGGATTTGACCTGAGGAAGGAATAACATACATACTCAACTGGGTATCTTACCCCACAGGAAAGGAGGAAGGAGATAAAAAAAGGGGGAAAGATAGAAGGGAGGGCAGACGGAGAGGAGGTAATCAAAAACAAACACTTTTGAAAAGGGACAGGGTCAAGGGAGAAAACTGAATAAAGGGGGATAGAATAGGAAGGAGCAAAATACAGTTAGTCTTTCACAATGAGTATTGTGGAAGGGTTTTACATAACGATACATATGTGGCCTATGTGGAATTGCTTGCCTTCTTAGGGAGGGAGGGTGGGGAGGGAAGAGGGGAGAGAATTTGGAACTCAAAAGTTTTAAAAACATGTTAAAAAAAAAGTTTTTGCATGCAACCAGGAAATAAGATATACAGGCAATGGGACATAGAAATCTATCTTGCCCTACAAGAAAGTAAGGGAAAAGGGGATGGGGGGAAGTGGGGTGACAGAAGGGAGGGCTGACTGGGGAATGGGCCAACCAGAATACATGCCATCTTGGAGTGGGGGGAGGGTAGAAATGGGGAGAAATTTTGTAATGCAAAGTCTTGTGAAAATCAATACTGAAAACTAAAAATACTAAATAAACAAATAAATTATTAAAAAAAATCCTAGTGCCTTCCTTCTGAGACTATCTCCAACTTATCTCACACACACACACACACACACACACACACAGTTGTACATAGTTATCTGCTTGTTATCTTCCTTATAAGACCTTGATGTCCTTTAAGGCAGGAATTGTTTTTTGCTTTTCTTTGTATCCCCAGCAATTAGCATAGTGCCAGACACATAGCAGATACTCAATAAGTGCTTACTGACTGAATGATTCCAAGGTAGAAAGTACACAGCTCCATTTTACAGATCAAGAAACTAAGTTATTTAGTTTCTGAAAGTTATATACAGCAATTAAATGGTAGAGTTGAGATTGAAAACTAAAGACTTAAGATTTTCTTTCTTTCATTTTTAAAAAATAAATTTTAATTGATGTCTTTTGTTTTTTACATAATCAGTTATCCCTGTACTCTTCCCCTTCTGCCTCAAGAGCCATCCATCCCACATAACAAATAGTATTTTTCAGAGGGGGAACAAAAACCCTGCATAACTGACTGATACACTGAAAAAGTCCAAAAACATGTGCAATGTATAACACCTACGGACCTCCTACCTCTTAAATGGGGTGGTGGATTAGACGTGTCTTTTCAGGTCTCTTCATTCTAGTCATGCTTGATTTTTATAATTTTGTTACAATCACTTCTCATTTGTTTGTGTAGTTGTTCTTTCTATTTACATTGTTGTAGTTATTCCATGTATTGTTTTCTTTATTTTTCATCAGTTCATGCAGATCTTTCCCTGTTTCTCTGTATTCATTACACACATCATTTCTCGTAGCACAGTAATAATCTATTACATTCACGTACCACAACTTTTTTAGCCATTCACCAATCAATGGACATCTATTTTATTTCCAATTCTTAGCTATCACAAAAAAGTGCTACATGGGGACTTTTTTCTTATCTATGACTTCCTTGGAATGCAAGTTTAGCAAAGGGGGTGGACATTTTAGTCACTTTATTTACATAATTCCAAACTGCTTTCCAAAATGGTTCCAAAACAGCTCCACCAACAATGTATTTATGTACCTATTTTCCCATAACCCCTCCAATACTGACTTGCCATTTTCCCTCTTTTTTTTTGCCAATTTCCATGATGTGAGGTAAAACCTCAAAGTTGTTTTGATTTGAATTTCTCTTGTTATTTAATGATTTGGAACATTCTTTCATACGACTGAATACTTTGCAGTTCTTTTGGGAAATATTTGTTCATATCTTCTGACCACTTATCTATTAGTGAATGGCTATTAGTCTTATATATATTCATCAGTTGTTTATATAACTTGAATAACAAATTCTCATCAGAAAAATTTGATGTACTTCTCTCTCCCCCCCCATTCAATCACTTCTGTTATCCTAGGTACATTAATTTTGGCTGTGCAGAAGCTTTTTAAGTTTCATGAAATCAAAGTTATTGAGTTCATTTTTTTGTAATTGCCTCTATTTCTTGTTTGGTTCAGAATACCTCTCCTACCCATATATGTAAGAGGTACCTGATCTACTTGTCTAATTTTTAAAAATAATATGACTTTTAATATTAAGGTCGTGTATCTGCTGAGATCATATCATGGAATATGATGTAAGGTGTTGGTCTAAATCTAATTTCTGCCAGTCTGCTTTCCAGTTTTCCTAGTTTTTAATCAAATAAGGTGTTTTTTCTTAGATAATTTTATTTTGTACTTAACAAATACAGTTATTGAATTCTATTGTTTCTGATTCTCCCTTGTTCAGTATGTTCCACTGGTCTATTTTGTAACCACTACCAGATGGTTTTGAGGACTGCTGCTTTATAATACAGTTTGAAATTTAGAAGTACTATTCCTCCCTTCATTTCTGTTTCTTTTCATCATTTCCTTTAATATTCTAAATCTTTTGTTTTTCTGAGTGAATTTTGCTATTATTTTGTCAAGTTCAATAAGGTATCTCCTTAGTGATTTGATTGGTATAGAATCAAAAGTATAAATATGGTTATTATTCTCATTTTTATTATTTTGGCACAGTCTAGCTATGAACACTGAATATTCATCCACCTATTTAATTCGTTCTGTGGGAACTGAGAGAAAACCTTGTTGCATTGTTTGAACCTAGATCTGCATACTTGGGAAGCTGGATCACCTCTTAGAGACCCTTGATTAAGGTTATGCCGACCAGAAATCTGGTCAGATCCAAAGACTGATGCAAGTTCTCTCAGAATTATAATCTCAAGCAACCCATATGTCTTATCTGAAAACTGGCCCCATCAGTTATAGTTTCCATATTCCTTTGGTTGTTTACAGACACTTGGGTGAGTGGGACACCTCTTTTTATGATTTCAGGGAATTGCACCCGTTTGTGCTCTTTCTCTCCCTCTCCCTCTGTCTTCTCTCTCTCTCTCTCTCTATCTCCCCCCCCCCCAACTTGGAAAGTCCCTAATCTTTCCTCTAATTAGAAATCAGATTACCTAATGTTGTATCCTGGTTGCTTTTTTTAAATTGATTGGCCTTATTTGATTGTTTTTAATGTATAAAAATCTGTCTCTTCCTATATTTAGGGTCCAGTGCCAAAGTTGAGGAAGGCTATTGATCCTGATTTGTTAGGCAATTGGCATACATTGCTTAATAAATCAAAATGCTTAGAAGCTTGAACTTTTGTTTCCTCAGTCATTTTAACTTTCACTCCCCACAGTTCTTTATTTCTTCAAGGAGCACTTTGTAACTGAATCTATACAAGTCTTTTGGGTGCTTTGGTAAGTTGATCCCCAGATATTGTTAGTATATTGTAGTTATTTGGAATGGAATTTCCCTTCCTAATTTTGCTTCTTAGGTTTTGTTATTATATTGAAATACTGTTGATTTTTGCGGATTTATTTTGTAGCCTACAACTTTGCCGAAGCAATTGTCTCAGTATCTTTGCTGATTCCCTAGGATTTTCTAAGTATATCATACCGTCAGCAAATAAGGACAGTTCCAGTGATTCTCCAATTGCATCATGCTCCCTCCCAGTGTGTCAATATCTCTCTTAAGGCAGAACTCAATACAATACTCCCAGATGAATTGTAAGTATTAAAGAGGAGTACAGAATTATTAACTCCAGTGACCTGGACACATTAATTTCTTTTAGAAGTTGTATCACACCAAGGGCTCATTCTGAGCTCCTCAGGTTGTTCTTCCAATTATGCCTCCCCAACTCTACACTTGTGTATTTAATCTAAATACAGGACTTTATTCCTATTTAATTCCAATCAGTTTATTTCATCACACCTGTCCAGCCCAGTCTTAATGATTATTTCATCATTCAACATAGGAGCCATAACTTTTAGCTCTGTATCACTCACAAATTATCTAATTTGAGCTTCACAGAAACCTTGTCAAAAAGGAAGAATATGTGTTATAGAAGCAGAAACTAAGACTCAGAGAACTTAGATGACCTGTCCAAATGTAATATGTTTTTTGAATAGCACTCTACCTCCACGTAAGTTCAGTCTGTTCCTCATACCTTGAATGCACTGTTTTCCTATCTCTGCCCTTTAGAATCCTTCTCTTATCTCCCCTCTGAAGTCTTTTGTAAGTTTCCAGATAAAAGTATACTCTCTCTCCTCAAATTTTCCTACAACATTTTAACTGCAACTCTTTGCCTGACTGCATTCCACCTTGTATTTTATTTATCTGAATATCCCTTCATTTTGCAAACTCTCAGAGAATGTCCAATCCTAATCTTAGCTAACAAAAAGTCCCTTCTATAACATTTCCCAAAAAGTGGTTGATCAGCCTTCACCTAAATACTTAGGGGGGGAAGCCACTATCTACAGAGGCAGCTCATACTGCCTTTTTATTCCTTACTTCAATTCTAAATCTGCCTCTTTGCAACTTGATTCTTTCAATAAACATTTACTAATCACCTACTGTGTGCAATGCACAGTGCCAGTCACTGGAGAGACAAATATCAAAAGGAAAATACTCTCTACCCTTAAGATGATTACATTCTAGTGAGAAGGAAACAAGGGTGTACCTAAATTAAATCAATTTAAAAATACACGAATTTTGAAGGTATGTAATGGGAGAAGGACACTAACAACTGAATGAATTAGGAAAAATTTTGCATAAGAGGTAGCACTTGAACTAAGCCATAAATATTAGAAATTCTAAGAGGTGGAAGTGAAAAGGAAGTATATATTTCTCGTTGTAGACTCTCTGGTCAAGCAATACAAGCTGAATCCCTCTTCTGTATGACAACCATTAAAATATTTGAAGTCAGCTATTGTGTCCTATCTTACCCTTCCCTTTATCCCCTCCCTATGTATTCTCTTCTCTAGGTTAAATGTCCCCTATAAACATTTCCAGTTCCTGTCCCACAGCATGATCTTGAGACTCTTCATTAACTTAGCTTCCCTACTTTCGATGCTCCCCAGCTAAACAAAGCCTTTCTTAAAATGGTACCCAGAGTTTAACGCAATGTGTTAGGACAAGTTGTGGCCTAAGCAGGGCAAAGTGCAATGGACTATAGTAATACTTCCAACATGCTGGAAACTATGATTCTTTTCAAGAAGACAAAGGTCAATGTAGTAGACTATCAGCTCCCAGAGGACAAGGACTGTCATTTTTTATCTCTGCATCTAATGTAGTGCCCTGCATATAAAGGCATTTAATATTTACTTGCTCACTAGTGAGACAACTCTGTTAACCTATTTAACCTAAATCTGCTCCCAAACTCAAAGTTTCTGACTCCCAGGGTTATTGCTAGGACAGGATGTTAGCAAAGTTTGTTAAGAGGATTAACATGCTCTTTTTCCATCTCCCCTATCATTCACTGCAAAGGCGAGGAACATTGGGTGTGGAACACTGCATAAAATAATATCAAACTTTTCTGATATGTTAGTCTAGCAGAATTTTTTTCTTCCTCTTTTTAAATTCTTTATTATAAGGAATGGCTCTTTGGGAGCTAGGAGGAGGGACACAATAGGAATGTAAATGATGTAAAAACAAAAGATACAAAAATTTATTTTAAAAAGCAAAAACAAGCCAAAATCTACTATTCTTCAGGTGCTGGAAAGAACTCACTATAGACTAAATGACCCAAGTATTGGGCAGAAACCTAAACTTTTTAGTATTCTTGAGGTCTTTAGAGACAGGAACGACTTCTAGCTTTGGCTTGCTGCTGTCAAATACTAGCTTCATATAGCATGTTAGGCATCAGAGGACCCTTAAGAACAGAGGTTTATAAGGTGATTTTAGAAATATTTTGTTAATTTTTTGACCTAATTGGTTTCTTTTGTAATCCTATGTATTTTTATGCATTTAAAAAACATGATTTTCGGGAGTCCATAGCCCTCGGCAAACTGCCAAAGGGACCCAAGACACATAAAAGATGAAGAACTCATTTTATAAGTGCGAAAACTAAGATCCTGAAAGACGAAGAACTTGCCAAGGTGCAGAACCTTAACCCTCAACTCCAAATCTAGGGCTCTTCCCACTGTGCCACTATACAATGAAGTCAATGGACAATCAGTTCACTTTGTTCAGCTCCATGCAGGTCCATTAGTTGCTAGGCCCTCATCTGGAACAGTCCCAGCAATAGCACTTACCTCCATCGTTCCTCAGGGGACAGTTCTGAAAGATCAACCTGGAGAGAAATACCACCAGAAAATCAGTTACTACTACTGTGATAAGACAAACCCTTTTAAACACTTTACTGACATGGCCATGAGCATCTTCAACAATGGCCACCAAGGTCCCTAGAGAAGAACAAGAGGGGCAGCTAGGTGGGCAGTGAGTACAGCACCAGCCCTGGAGTCAGGAGGACCCGAGTTCAAATCTTACCTCAGACACTTACTAGCTCTGTGACCTTGGGCAAGTCACTTAACCCCAACTGCCCTGCCTTCCCCCCTCAAAAAAAAAAAAGAGAGAGAGAAGTACAAGGCTAGCTGCTGCTAAGGAGCCTTCCCTGATTACTCTATCTCATACTGCTCTCTCTCCTCTACCTCCTACAGCACACTATCACTCATTTTTGTCCTTCATTGTATAATGAGACAATTATTTAACTCTCAGAGAGATACCATGATGAAGTAGAATAAGTACTGAGTCACAAGTGGTAGAGTTCAAATCTTACCCCTGCCACTTACTAAACATAGGCACCCGGTTAAATCTCTCACCCTTTCTGGGCTTCGGTTTTCTTATCTGTAAAATGAGAGGGTGGAATTACAAGGGCCCTTCCAGCTCTTAATCTATGATCCCATGAATATTTGTACCACCATTCATTTTGGTCCTTAATTACTGACCTTCTTATATTATCCCCTTCGCTAAGGCCCACTCCCAATGCCTCTACCACAACACAGAGGTGAAGGCCCAGTGGAATAAAAGTTCTGGCAAGTACTACCAAGCAGGAAAGAATTCCAGTGTGGCTTTGGAAATGGTTTGTGTGCCTCTTATGCAAATACTAGACCAGTTAAACTAGAAAAGGTTGCCACCAGGAAACTAGTTACTAGATGCTGATTTTTTTTTAACCCTAGAAACTCCTGAAGTCCTTTGACTAAGGCCTAGAGTAGGTATCCAACCTAGTGGAAGGAAGACCCACATCAGTGAAATCACAGATTCTTGAAGTGCTGAGGAACTGAATGTGGAGTCAGGCCACCTGGGTTCAAGTTCTGACTCTTCTAATGCAATGTTAATAATGACCATAACAAAAACTGACATATGTGTATATGTATATACATTATATGCATATGTATAATTTTACAGTTAGCAAAGCAGTTTATATGAATTATCTCATTTGATACTTTAAATAATTCTGTAAAATAGTCAGGGCAGGTACTGTCCCTATTTTGCAGATGAGAAAATGGAAGCTCAGATAAAGTGACTTATTTTCACATCTCTACTACGATTCAGCTGGGAATTCATGTCGGCTGGGATGTGAATCCAAGTATGCACAATCCAAAACCCGAGCTTTTTTCACTACACCAGAGATGCTGCTATAGTGAGTAAATAAGATGATGAAATGTAAAGTACTTTGTATACTGGTATGACCTATTATCATTATCATGGGCACAAGTCAGAAAGTGGAAAAACTGTTGGTCTCCTACACATATGCTTTCACTGCTTTTGAGAAAGGCAAGATAGAAGGCAAAAGACTATAAAAGCTGATCCTGTGATTTGGGATAATAAACCTCAAATCTGGTCAGCACTTGAAAACACAAGTTGATAGTCTTTTAGGCATTTATTAAGTGCCTATGTTCCAGGTACCATACTAAGCATTGGGGATACAAAAAAAGGCCCTACTCTTAAAGAGTTCACAGTCTAAGACATGCAAACAACTATGTAAAAACAAGATACATATGGGAAAATTTGGAACTCATCAACAGAGGGAAGATACTAGTAGTAAAGGGGATCATGAAAGGCTTCTAGTAAAACGCAGGATTTTAGCTGGGACTTCAGGGTGAACCAGTGAAAACATAAGAGCTGGAAGATGGAGTGTTATATTCAAGTAACAGCAAGGTATCACAGAATATATATAGACGGAAGTAAGGTGTAATAATACTGGAAAGGATGGGGAGGAGTGTGGAGCACGGTTATGAAGGACTTTGAATTTCAGAGAAAGGATCTTTGATTCTGGAAGTGATACAAAGCCATTAGAATTTATTGAATTGGTGGGGTGGGGAAAGGTGGGTGACATGGTTAGATATGCACTTTAAATAGATCAATTTGACAACTAAATGGAAGATGTGCTGGAACAGGGAGAAAGTTGATGGACGCATCAGAAGGCTACTGCAATAGTACTTTTCGACCAGCAAGTTGGGTTATTTAAATGATATCTAGATATTCCTCTGGGTAAAGTAGCCACTCATTTAGTGTAAGAACAAGGAAATCCACAAATCACACTTAGAGTTAACCTGTAGGGGAGTCTAGAAAGTCATGTTCATTTTACACCCTGGGAGAGTTCCTTCACATGGAGCCAAACATATGGTAGCGTAAGATACCCAGTCCAGAGCCCAGAAAGCCAGCAAGTAATACTGTTAAGGCCATGTATTCTGCTGCAAGGAGATATTGAGATCCAGGATTTTCATCCTGTAAAATCCTTGTCTGTAACCTTTAGTAAACTGTCCAAAGTATATTTACCCAAAGTATTAGAGGCCTTCCTCTGGTTCTTTTAACATTTCATGTGTACCATCGGAATACTCAGCTTATCTCCTTGCTCTTGTTATATGACCAGTCGTCTTTTTCCATAATGACCAAACATAGGTATCATAAAATACATAAGATCAAGAGCTGGAAGGAGCATTAGAGGTCATCTAGTTTAATCTCTTCATTTTATAGATAAGGAAATTGAGCTCCAGAGAGGTTATACAACTTTCCCAAAGTCATAGTGGTAAAATGTGGCAGAGCGAAGACTGGAATTCAGGCCCTGCGTTGGGCTGTGCTTCCTATTATCTTTCCTGCCACTTTTTTGCTTGCATGTGACCTTAAGAAGCATGTGAGCAACATTACCAATACTATTACTGGCTCCCTGCCTTTTCTGTAATGCTTTAAAATTAACAAGGCTTTTCCCCTCAAAACACTGTGAGGCAGGTTATGTCTCACAAAAGACTGAGTCTAAGAGATTAGAGAGTGCAATTTCAGGTATAAGGGATAGTCTGCGTAAAACCACAAAAATGAAAAAAGGAATGTTGTATATCAGAAAGGTAAAGAGTAGTTTTGCTAGAATGTAGAATATGTGAAAGGGAATAATGTGTAATAAATCTGGAAATGTAGGGTGCAGATAGACTATGGAGGGCTTTTAAAAGCAAACAAAAACCACCCACCACACAATCTTGTTATTCTACTTCCTTGAACTCTTCACATTCAAAGACTTTCCACTCACTCAAAGAAAGAGGCCTGCTCTTACTTACTCACCTGCTTCAGTTTTCACTCAGCAGGCTCACTCCCTGTTCTATAACAATCACATTCTTCCCTTCTTTAAAGATCATGGGCAAATTCATCCGGACCAAGGCCAGTGGAAAAAGCACTCACTGGTTCTGGAGTCAGAACGTGGGCTCAAATCTTGCCTCTGACATTACTTGTATAATCTTGGTCAAATCACTTAAGCTCCTCACGCATCAGCTTTTTCTTCTAAAATTCAAGAGTTGGACTAGATGGCCCTGGTCCAGCTTAGGACCTAGACAGTTGTGATGATATTCCCTTGTATAAGCCCCCATTCAATTCAGATGACTCTTGCACTACATGCCAGTCAGTCTGCAGTGATATAACATTAATAAACAACATATCTACAACATTTTAAGGGCAAAGATTCCCTGACAACAATTCTATAAGTAGTTTAAGCATTACCACTTCCATTTTTTTCTCCAGACTAATGATTTACTAGTACCTTCTCCCCCAATTGCTTCGTATTTAATTATCCTGTATTTATGTGTATTAATCTTTTAATATTTATTTTGTATAGACTTAGATGTGCTTGCTGTCTCTCCTGACAGAATGTAAGCTTCTTTAAGATACTTTCATTTTTTGTATCTGCAAGCCTAAAATCTAGTCACAAGTAGGCATTGATTGATTGATTCAAGTAGTCAAAGCACATCTACAACTGTTCTCTTAAGTTACAGATTTAGAGCAAGGTGCAAGGGTTTCCCAACCTTTTTGGGTCCCTTTACCCTTAGCCTTTCAATAAATCTTCTAGTAAACCCTACTGAATATAAAAGGCTATAAATTCCAGAGTTTGCCACGTCTACACATGTAAGAAACAAAATGCTTTTAATGCCCTGTATTTCGTTGCAAAAAGACACAGGCCTTCAGCATATCTGTATGACTTTACTCCATGGGGTCATGGTCCTTGAGACAATATTGGATTAGATCATAATAGCTCATAACTTTATAGTTCCATAGCTGCTGTTCCAAACTTCCTCTCATCAAGCCTTCTGTGTCACCCTCAACTCTCAGCTACTCAGCTGAGTTTACCTCTTCACCAAAAAAAAAAAAAATTCTCCCAGAACCCCTCCTTTCCCCTTCCTGCTCATATCATTTCAATATATTCCTCCACTATTTCTTCCTTCTAGTGAAGGAAGTCTCAGATGAAGAGATGGCCCTTCTTGCCAAGGTAAACCTTTCTACATGTGTCCTTGATCCCTTCTCCTCCTGATTTCTCCAACAAACTGCCCTCATTAAATGTGAACTCTCTTACGTTCAATGTCTCCCTATCCACTGGCTCCTTCTGTGCTGCCTACAATCAATCATTCCACATTCTCAAAAAAAAAAAAAACAAAACAAAAAACAACCCTCACTTGATTCATCCACCCCTGCTAGCTACTGTCCAATTATCTCCTCTCCCTTTCTCAGTTAAACTGGAGAAAACCATCTACAATCAGTGAGTGTCTGTACTTCCTTTCTTCCCACTGTCTTCAAAATTCCTCTGCAATCTGGCTTCTGACTTCATCATTTACCTGAAGTTGCCCTCTTCAAAGTTACCAATGATCTAAATGCCCAAAACAATGGTTTTTTCTCAATCCTCATTGTCCTTGATTTCTCTGCATCATTTCACACCATTATCACCTGTTTCTGTCTCCTCAGTCAGTCAATAAACATTTATTAAGCATATACTATGTGCCAGGCACTATCCTAAGTGCTGGGGATACTAGGAAAGAGAAAAGGCAGTCCCTGCTCTCAAGAAGCTCACAGTCTAATGTGTGTGTATGTATACATATATATATATATGTGTGTGTATATATATATGTATATATACACATATATGTATAAATATAGAAATTATTAAGAGGGATAAGGTAATGCTTTTTAGTAGAAGGTGGGATTTCAGTTGAGAATTGAAGGAAGCCAGGGAAATCAGAAGATGAGGAGAGAGAGATTTCCAGGCACAGGGGAATGACAGTGAAAATGCACAAAGTTGGGAGATGAGAGTGTGTTGTTCAAGGAACAGTAAGGGGGCTCACGTTACTTGATTTGAGTAGGTAAGGGGTAGGGAGAAGAGGGAGGTATCTCTGTAGGAAGACTGAAGGGGGTAGGGGAGGGAGGTTATAAAGGGCTTTGAAAGACAAATAGAGGATTTTATATTTTATCCTAGAGGTGATAAGAAGCCATTAGAGTTTACTGGAAAGGGGAATGACATGATTAGACCTACACTTTAGGAATATCACTCTGGCAGCTGAGTGGAAGATGGATTGTAAAGGGGAAAGACTTGAGGCAGGAGACCAAGCAGAAGGCCAATGTAATAGTGCAGGTGTGATATAATGAAGGCAGATGGTGGTGGCAATGTCAGGGGAGAGAAAGGGACATATAGAGAGATATTACAAAGGTAAAATTCACAAGCCTTGGTAACAGATTGGATATGGGGAAGGTAAGAGAGTGTGGTGTGGAGGATGACAATTAGGTTGAAAACCTGAGTGACTAGGAGGATAGTTGGTACTTTCAACAGTAACAGGGAAGTTAGGAAGAGGGGAAGGTTTAGGGTAAAAGATAACGAGCTCAGTTTGAGATATGTTGAGGTCAAAATGCCTATAAGACATCAAGTTCTAGGCAGTTGGAGATGGAATTAAGGTCAGCAGAGAGAATAGGGCTGGCTAAGAAGGTTTGAGAATCATCAGCACAGAGATCATAGTTCAATCCATGGGAACTGATTAGATTGCCAAGTGAAATAGTATAGATAGAAAAGAGACGAGGACAGGGCCTTATAGGGCACCTTGGTTAGTGGTTGTGACTTGGATGAAGATCCAGCAAAGGATACTGAGAAGGAGCAGACAAATAGGTAGAAGAAAATCAAGAGGAAAGTAGTGTCACAAAAACCTAGAGATAGGAACATATTAAAGAGAGGGTGATCGACTGTCAAAGGCTACAGAGAAGTCAAGATGGATAAAGACTGAGAAAAGGCTATCAGGTTTGGCAATCAAGAGTGTTAGCAACTTTGGAGAGAACAATTTCTGTTGAATGAGGTCAGAAACCAGACTGTGGAGAGTTATGAGAGTTGGAGGAAAGAAAGTAGGAGCACCTATTGTTGATGGCTTCAAGGAGTTTAATCTCAAAAGGGAGGAGTGATATGGGATAGCAGCTAGCAGGAATGGATGGATCAAGTGAAGCTTTGAGGTGATTTTTTGAGGATGTGGAAGACATCGGCATGTTTGTAGGCGGTAGGAAAGCAGCTGGTAGACAGAGAGAGTGAAGATAAATGAGGAATGACAAGGGCAAAATCTGCTAGAGAAGACTGAATGGAATGGGATCACTTGCGTATGGTAAGAAGGACCACCTCATTATATGAGACAAGAATGAAGAAGGAGATAATGGCAGCAAGCATCCAGGTCATATAAGATTAGGAAAAGGGCAAATGACCTCAATTTTTTTCTGTAAAAATATGAGACAAGGTTCTTAGTGGGAGTGTAAGGGCAGGTTTTGTAGGGGCAGAGATGAAAAGGTCTGGAGAAGCCATTCTAGGAAGTGGGATAATAACTTAATTAGGGAGGTGTAAAAGGATTACCTTGAAGCAGTGATGCCCAGTTAAGGTTATATAACATAAATTTGCAGTGGATTCAGTCACCTTTCAAAGTTTTCATGACTCTGTTCTCTTTTGTGTCTCCTGTCTGTCCAACTGCTCTTTCTTAGTCTCCTCTGCTGGTTCTTCATACATCACACCTTCTAACCATGGATGTTCCACCTCTTTCTCTTTTCTCTCTATACTGTCTCACTTGGTGATCTCATCAGCTCCCATGGATTCAATTATTATTGCTACAAAGAGAATCCCCAGTGCTATACATCCAGTCCTAACCTCTCTCCTGAGCTATAGTCATACGACTCCAATCGCCTCTTAAGACTTCTCAAACTGAATGTCTCAAAATCAACATGTTCAAAACAAACACCTCTCTTCCCTTCAAGCTCTCCCAGCTTCTTAACTTCCCATCCTTCCAGCCACACAGGTTTACAATGTCAGTGTCAAACATGAGTCTTTACTCCAACTTACCCATATATCCAATCAGTTCCCAAATCGTGTAATTTCTTAGATGGCGCAGTGGATAGAGAGCCAGGACTGGAGTCAGGAAGATATCTTCCTGAGTTTAAATATGGCCTCAGACATTTACTAGCTGTATGACCCTGGGCAAGTCACTTAACTATTTCTTCAGTTTCCTCATCTGTAAAACAAGCTGGAGAAGGACATGGCAAATTACTCCAGTCTCTTTGTCAAGAAAACCCTAAATGGTGTCATGACAGATGGACATATCTGAAACAACTGAACAACAAAATTGTTTCCACCTTTATAACATCTTCACTGAAGTTCCCTTCTCTCCACTCATCAAGCCATGAGTCCAGTTTAGGCTCTTCCTGGACCTCCTTCCTGGACCACTGCAGTAACAGCTCCCTGGCTCAACTCTCTCCTCATTGTAATCTATCCTCTCATTTAGCTGCTAAGGAGATTTTTCTAAAGGTCTGATCCTTTCATTCCCTTCTTAATGAGTTCCAGTGGTTCCTTAATACCTCTAAGATCAAATATAAACACCTTTGGCATTTAATGCTCTTCTTAATTATGCCTTATCCCACTTTTCCTGCCTTATTACCACATTACACCCTTCCATACACGCTAAAGACCAGCCAATCTGGCCTTCTTGCGTTCCTTACACATAATACTCCATCTCCTTTCTCCATACCTTGAAATGTACTCCCTCCTCTTAGTTTTCTTCAAGACTCAACTCAAGCACTATCTTCTGCATGAGGTCTTTTTGTTCCAATAAATAAAAGTGGCACCAAACCCAGGGACGCAGCATGGTGCCTTAGAGTCAGGAGAACTGGAGTTCAAGTCCAGGATCCATCACTTTCTAGCTCAATCCTTGGGCAAGTCACCTTTCTGAGACTTTATTTCCTTATCTTTGTGTGAGGTAGTAAGAAGATAAAATGTGAAGACTTTGCAGGGAATACATACATATATATATATATATATATATATATACTCACATCTATACTTAGAAATGTTTAAAAATCAAGAAATAGGGAAACAGGGAAGTGGAAAATTCTGAGGCCATGAGAGCCTGATTGCTCAGCCTCTGGGAAAGTTTTTTGTTTTTTTTTTTTTACCCTGAAACTTTCTGTTCTTTCTTCTGGTTCTGGTTTAAAGATTTGCTAAGTAAGAATAGGGTCACTGTGACCTGCTTTCCTTTACTGTAAAGTACTGGAGAAGAATGGAGAGGGTCTCCCCCTCCCCTTATCTTATTCTCCTTCTTTAGATTCATAGATGTCACCTCACTTGCAATCATTAACTAAGGGAATGGGAACTGGGATTTCTTTGCCTTGATTTCCTGGTTCCCAGTCTAGCTTTTTGTGCTCAGAGTGTAAGCCCACCTCCCAGCCAATGGTGAGAAGGGTCAGAGGTGGACGGGAATTCTCTTGTGTTAGGTATAATATTGGTGCTTTGTTCCTTGTGCTTGCTCCTCCCTTGCTAGATCTGTTCTGGCAGAAGATGCTCTATTCTTGTGAGAATTGAATAAAATTTTATTTCTGTTCCCACCCTGAGATGGCTCCTTATTAAAAATTATTTTTTTAATTGGTGAGGTTCTTTCATCCCACAGATCTTTAAATTAGAGATGATAATAATTGCATGCCTTTATCTTTCTTACTTTAGCTTCCTCATATATAAAATGGAATGACAATAATACTGGCATTCTTCCAGTAAAGTCTTTCTCTGATGCCTTATAGTGTAGAAGTGACCCTGGGTCTTTCTTGAAAAGCTATGCCAGTGAAACATGAACTCTGGCAAGACCACCAAGCTGAAAAGGTGCCTTGCATATCCAAGAACAGAATAAACATCATTGAGCACCAGTCTAGTTAAGTATAGAATAGGCTCAACACCAAAAGCATAACCATCAAGTGATGCATTTTTCTTTTGGCCTCAGCAATTTCCACTGATGGAGGAGTTGCAATCTATACTGAAGAAGGAAGCAACTATACTGTTGAAATGACAGGTTCTTGAAATAATACTTGTACTACCTACCTCAGAGGGTAGTTGAGGAAATGCTCTAGAAAAATTAAATTGCTATATATAGATTTAACAATTAGCTATGGGTTGGTCAGAACCTCTGAGCTTTAATTTCAAAATCCGTAAAATGGAAATGATGGAAAAGTACTTCTATTTACAAAACATTTAGGTTTACGAAACTATCCTGCAAAATAAGACAGGAAAACATGATCATCATTTTACAGATGAAAAACCTGAGGTTCAGATAGTGACTCTTCCTTTGTTACATAGACCCACAAAACCTAGGGGTGGGGAGGAAGTTAGAAGAATGTTTCTTAAATGTCTTACTTTGTAATTCATACTACCTAAAGCTAGATTCAGGTCTTCATCACCTCTAGCCTGAATTTGGCCTCCAAATTCGGTTTCACATTCCCCACCTTCCTCCTCTCTTCAATACATTTTACACAATAACTCTATATTCATCTTAAAACTGCCTGGCACAAGTCTCTCCCGTGTTCAAAACTTTTCAACGGCTTTCCACCAACAAAGAAGTATGAATTTCTTTGTCTAAATTCCTAATTCTGGCTTTCAAGGGCCTCCTATAATATGAGATTAATCAATACCTCAATACAACTCAACAAATATTTATTAAGTAGCAACTTTGTGCAGAAAACACTGCTGAGTGCTATGAGAGAGACACAATTTATATTAGACAGAGTTCCTACTCTCATAGAACTGGTGTGTGGTACAATGAAGACCTCACAGGTCATTGTAACAAACTATATTAAATGATAAAGGCATTAGACTCATGATTAAAATGGATTTGGGTGTATACACTTTATTTGAAAGAAATAGGACAAGTTAAAATGGGGCAAGGGGTGGGGAAGGGTACAGCATCATATTTTAAGAAGATATACTGGGGGCAGCTAGGTGGTGCTCTGAATAGAGAACTGGGCCTGAAGTCAGGAGGTCTTGAGTTCAAATCCTGCCTCAGACGCTTGACACTAGCTGTGTGACCTTCGGCAAGTCACTTAACCCCAAGTGCCTTGCCTTCTCCCCTCAAAAAAACAAAAACCCAACAACAACAAAAGGAGATATATTCCTGTGAGGAAATCCAGGAACCAGGGATGAAAGCATGGTGAACAAAATTTGGGTGAAGATCAATGGAGAAAGAAACAAGTGATTTTGTCATCAAGAATATATCCTACAGACTACCTAAAGAAAAAGAGAAAACAAGAAGAGATGAAAAGTCTAGAAAAGAGGCACATGACAGTAATGTGGGATTTCAATTAACTAGACATGAATGAAGGAGGGAATGAAAAAAATACCTTTTAAGGTTTACTCTGTGCTAAGTACTATGTAAAGTGCAGGAGAAAAAAAAAAACAAAAGCAAAGACAGTCCTTGCTCTAAGGGAGTTTATATTCTAATAGTAGGAGATATATAAAGGAATATGGTGGCCAGGGAGAGGTTTTGGTTTCTGAAAATTATAATTAAATCCTTTAAAAGGTGGAGGAATCAACAATAGGAAATTCTATTCTGGACTTTATTCTTAGGAATTGGAATGATCAGATTTCTGCGGGGAAAAAGATGGTAACTGGGCCAGCTAGGTAGATAGATCACTGGCCCTGGAGACAGGAGGCCCTCAGACACTTAACACTTATTAGCTGCGTGACCCTAGGCAAATCACTGACTGACTGGCATGGCAAAAAAAGAAAAGGATGGTAACTTTGGGAAAAAAGTGACCACTCCTAGAGTTTGTAAAAGAGGAGAGGAAAGTTTTAGAGTCTGACTTGAACCCCATATTTTGGGAAAGCAGATTTGTGAGGGGTCAAAAGTAGGCTATATAGCATCCCTTGAACTAAAATTCAATAAGGAAAGCCAGTTCAGGAGGAATGATATACTCTCCAGTACAAAATTCTGAAGATACAAAGGAAAATAACTGCAAGGCAGAGGAAAGCATTGTCTCAAGAGTCATTATGGTTTAAAAAAAAAAGGATACATACAGAAAATAGAAGCAAGGGCAGGCAACACGATGAATATACAAGATCCAGTTCTTTAAGAGTGTTAGGAATGCTAAAGCTCAGACTAAGCTAGAACTGGAGAAGGAAACTAAGGTCAATTTAAAAAATTTTAAGTTATATTTGGGGAGGGGGTTATGGTATGATAGAAACACTAATGCACTGTTGGTAGAGCTGTGAACTGTTAGAACCATTTTGAGCTTATACCCCAAGGAAGCCACTGATAAGAATAAAATCCCTTACACACCAAAACATTTATAGCAACACTTTTTGTGACAACAAAAAATTATGTATGTGATGATTACAAAGAAGCACAGAAAGATCCATATGAATTGATGCAGAGAAAGTAGGCAGAGAAAAGAAAACAATATACACAATATACAATATACAACAATGTAAATGAAAAGAACTACCACACACACAAAAATCAAAAGTGAATGTAACAAAATTATAAAGATCAAGCATGACTTGAAAGGAGAGATGTGAGAGGACAACCTCAATTCACCTCTTCATGAAGGTGAGGTCCAGAGTTGTCACACATTGCACATGTTTTCAGACTTTTTCCACTGTATTATTTAATTGTGCTGGTTTTTTCCTCTTTTTTTTGAGGGTGGGGCTTTTAAAAATACTATTTGTTATGTGGGATGGCTCTCTGGGAAGAAGAGGGAAACTAGGGAAAACTATGATAATATGAAAAAGAAAAGGCATCAAATAAAAACTTATAAAAATTTTTATATTTATTTACTATATTTAGTTTTCAGCATTGATTTTCACAAGAGTTTGAATTACAAATTTTCTCCCCATTTCTACCCTCCCCCCCACTCCAAGATGTCATATATTCTGGGTGGCCCATTCCCCAGTCAGCCCTCTCATCTGTCACCCCACTCCCCTCCCATCCCCCTTTCCCTTCTTCTCTTGTAGGATAATATAAATTTCTACGCCCCACTGCCTGTGTATCTTATTTCCTAGTTGCATGCAGAAACTTTTTTTTTGTTGTTTTTGAATGTCTGTTTTTAAAACTTTGAGTTCCAAATTCTCTCCCCTCTTCCCTCCCCACCCACCCTCCCTAAGAAGGCAAGCAATTCCACATAGGCCACATATGTATCATTATGTAAAACTCTTCCACAATACTCATGTTGTGAAAGATTAACTATGTTTTGCTCTTTCCTAACCTATTCCCCTTTATTCAATTTTCTCCCTTGACCCTGTCCCTTTTCAAAAGAGTTTGTTTTTGATTACCCCCGCCTCCTGTCTGCCCTCCCTTCTATCTTCCCCCCTTTTTTATCTTCTTCCTCTTTGTTTCCTGTGGGGTAAGGTACCCAATGGAGTGCGTATGTTATTCCCTCCTCAGGTCAAATTCGATGAGAACAAGATTCACTCATTTCCACTCACCTGCCCCCTCTTCCCTTCCTACAGAACTGCTTTTTCTTGCCACTTTTATGCAAGATAATTTACCCCATTCTATCTCTCCCTTTCTCCCTCTCTCAATATATTCTTCTCTTATCCCTTAATTTGATTTTATTTTTTTTGATATCATCTCTTCATATTCAACTCACCCTGTACCCTCTGTCTATATACATATGTATATATATGTATATATATACACACCTACACATATACATACATAGACACACACATATGTGTATATATATGCATACACACATATATATATATGCATATTCCTTTCAGCTACTCCAATACTGAGGTCTCAGGAATCATACACATCATCTTTCCATGTAGGAATTTAAACAGAACAGTTCAACTTTAGTAAGTCCCTTATGATTTCTCTTTCTTGTTTACCTTTTCATGCTTCTCTCGATTCTTGTGTTTGAAAGTCAAATTTTCTATTCAGCTCTGGTCTTTTCACTAAGAAAGCTTGAAAATCCTCTATTTTATTGAAAGTCTATATTTTGCCTTGGAGCATGATACTCAGTTTTGCTGGGTAGGTGATTCTTGGTTTTAATCCTAGTTCCACTGACCTCCAGAATATCGTATTCCAAGCCCTTCGGTATCTTAATATGGAAGCTGCTGGATCCTGTGCTATCCTGATTGTGTTTCCACAATACTCAAATTGTTTCTTTCTGGCTGCTTGCAGTATTTTCTCCTTGACCTGGGAGCTCTAGAATTTGGTGACAATATTCCTAGGAGTTTTCTTTTTGGGATCTTTTTGAGGAGGTGATCTGTGGATTCTTTCCATTTCTATTTTACCCTCTGGCTCTAGAATATCAGGGCAGTTCTCCTTGATAATTTCTTGAAAGATGATATCTAGGCTCTTTTTTTGATCATGGCTT
>CM053622.1:743788589-743871644 GCA_028646595.1 Phalanger gymnotis
GCTCTGCCACTTTGTGGGTTCTGCAGTTCTAGAATTGGTTCAGAGCCATTTTTTTATAGGTTTTTGGAGGGACTTGGTGGGGAGCTCATGCCAGTTACTGCTTTCCAGTTGCCATCTTGGCTCCGCCCCCCCCCTCCCCATTTCTTTCGCCTCAAAATCCTAATGTACCTTTTTCTCCCAGAGACTGAAGGGACCAAGAAGAAGCCAAAAGGGCCAATGTTGTGACAGGGTTTCCATGCATCTTGAGAGAAGGGGCTTGTGACTGCCCTCTTTCTGTGACTCCTCATGGCTCCTGTGAAGATCAGCCACGTGGTATCATTCTCCTCTCAGGTAACATTGAAAATTCAGGCAGGTACGATCCTCCCTAGGGTAACAGATGCAGCCCTGGGGACCTCTGAGTCAGAGGAGGAGGCGTGGTCCTGTCTTTGGGGAGCCCCAGGTCTGTTGGCAGGGACATAGCCCTTGATCTGGTAGGACACAACTTTCCTCTTGGAAAGCCTCCAGTTTACTAGGGGAGGTATGGTCCCCAACCAAGGATCCTTCCACATTCTTAGGAAGGAGATACCTGCATAGCCATTTGGTTGCCTTTTGTGACACTTCCCTCCCCAGGCATTTGTGATTGGCCATATGGTGTAGTAAAATGTAGTGTTAAACTTGGAGTCAGGAGAGCTGGGTAAAATCAGCTCCTAATACATGTAACCTGGAGAAAGTCACTTAACCTCTCTGAGGGTCAGTCTCTTCATCTATAAAATGAGAATAATAGTACTTGGACGACCTGCCTCACAGGATTATTATGAGGAATGATGACTTTTTAAAGCTTAACATTGTACAAAAGAGAATTTTTAATCATAAGACAGATTTTTTTTTCTTAGATTAGTAGTGTTACATCGAGTGGATAGAGAGTCTCTTCAGAGTCAGGAAACCTGGGTTCAAGTCCCACATGACACATACTAGTTGTATGATCCTGAGCGAGTCACTTAACCTCTCAATACCCCTGATATCTTTAAGACTATAAATTACAAAGCAGGTGTCTGTCTTCAGGGGTAGAGAATGTTCCCCTGGGAACCTCCCTGCACCGATGAAATCAGAGATCAGACCAGAATGTTGGGAAACATCCTTGCCCTCTGAATCTGGGGACAGATAATGAACGGCAACAGTGGCCCTGAGCCACCACTCTGGGACTCCTTCCCGTGCCAGAGCAGGCAAGGCAATGACAGAGCTGAGCCCACGTGGGAGCTCCTGTTCTGATGGCATTGTGTTATCCTTTCTTCCATTGTCACCTATTGTGCTGCTCCTTCTCAGATGATCTCTTTGGGTAAAATAAAGGCCAACCAACCTCACTAACTTTCCTTGGCACAAGAAGTTGGGACTTATTCTCAAGGGTGTTCCCCTACTTTAAGGAGCCCCTTTCCTTCTGGCTGAGCAAGGCTTCCCCTTGATGACCTCCATTCTTTTTGTGGACTCTGGCCCAGGACTCCAGGTACCCCGTGGAAAACCTGCTGGACCGAAATGAACCAATGAGGCCTTGGCTTGGCTCCCCTCAGGACCGCAGTGGGCAACTCAAGGTGGAGCTACAACTAGAACGGGCTGTGCCCATCAGTTACATTGATGTGGGTAAGGAAATGTAGCTAGGACCCTTGTGGTACAGGGTTGGGGAGGGGGATGGCAAGAACAATAAGATCTACTCCAGACCCACTTTGAAAAGGGGTTTAGTGGTCCTCAAGCTTCTCAGTCTCAGGACCCCTTTACACTTAAAAATTACTGAGAAGCCATGAAGAGCTTTCATATATGTGGGTTATATCTATCCATATTTACCACATTAGAAATTAAAACATAACAGTATTATTATGAAAACAGTAAAATTATGAACAGAATTATTATTATGAAATAACCCTGAAAGGGTCTCAGAAACCTCTAGGGGTACAACCGTTGACAACCATTGAAACACTGTAACATACACCCAAGATCATAACCCATATGCAAAGAAGGGGTTGTAAACACTGAACAGCTGCCGTGGGTAGAGTCATTTCACACTCAGGGAGAAACAAGGACAAAGAAACCTAAGTCTGAAGAGCCAGGGTCCCCATCCTCAGGGATCTGCCTTGAGAAAGCCCCTAGTGTGAGACAGGAGAACACAGACATGATCTCTGCCCTCAGGAATTCCCCTTTCCCCAATCTGATCCAAGAGCTAGGCCACTGTGGCCTATGCCAAATTATAGCTGTGAGCTGCTGAAGAGATTGGGGAAGGCAGAGGCTTCTTGGAGGAGGCGGGCCTGTGTAAATTGAGGAGGCTATAATAGAAATAATTTGAAATGAAGGGGCTTCTCAAGGAATTAGCAGAGACTTCTGCATGGGCAGAGGGGAGTGGCTTGCCTGGTGTTGAATCAACTAATAGTCATTAGGGAGAGCCAAGATTTAGCCCTAAGTTCTGGAAAGAAGAGAGTACTCTTTGCAAAAGCTGAAAGTACTTATTGCTCCCCTGCCTTTTTTTTCCCTAGGGAACTGTGGCTGCGCCTTCTTGCAGGTGGATGTGGGACGTTCCTCCTGGCCCCCAGGCAGGGCTTTTCTGACCTTGCTTCCCATGGCCACGCTGATGTCACCAGCTGACTCCAAACTGGGAAAGAACCGTTCAGGGGTCCGCATGTTTAAAGACGGTAAAGAGGGGAGGGCAAGAGAGAGACCATGTGGGTATATGCAAAGTGTGATGTAATTTAGTATGAAGAACTGTATGCTCTATGGGAAAGTGCATGGGATATGTGCGTGTATATACGTAGCTGTATGTATTTTTAATGTATATGGAGTATTGTCTCAACAATCTGGCTGGCAGCTGTGTGGGGATGAAAGACCAACACAAGCCCAACAACAAGCACGCTACCAGCAACCTGCCAAAGCCCAGGTTCTTTGGATCCACTTTACTAAGGAAAGCAACGTTAAGGGGTTAACAAGTTTACTTTAATTCAGCATACAAATATCATTCACTTAGTTCAGGGGAAAAAGCCAGCACCCTGAACTTTGGAGCAAACACAAACAAATTACAAACATCGACAGACAGACCAAATACAGTTCAGTTACCAACATCTAAGTTCAGCCCAGGAACTCATAACAAGGGCTGGCCCAGAGTCACGCACGCCACCATGGCTGTGGGTAAGAGGTCCAAAAAAGAGAAAGCCAACCCTTGGTTTTATATCTTTTTCAGGGTCAAGGGTGAGTCACACATGTGACTCACCCACGTGACCTAAAATCAGAGGTGACTTAAACCCACGTGGTCTAAAAGCCTCTGACTTCCCAAACCCATGTAAACTAGGCCCTCCCCTGAGGCAAGGAGGTCACCAAGGACTCCCAATCTAATCAAGGGAACAAAGGCCAAACTCTTCAAGGGCACTTGGTTGAACTGAGTGCTAAGAGCCCATTTTGATTGCCAACACAAGTATATATGTGCATTTTTTGAGGAGGTGTATAGTATGTGATATTGGATATAGAGTATGTAATGAAGTGAAAATATATTTCATGTGTACAGGATGTGTGAGAGAATAGGTGTTCTTTGTATAAGAAGTATGATCTTGGGTATGTGAATGTGTAGACAGTGATATTAGGTCTACATGTAAATAAAGGGTTTGATATTAGGTATATGGAGGGCAGTATGGGTATGTGAGATGTTTGTTCTGTTTGTAAAGGGGTGTGACACTGGGTATGTAGGAGGTCATGAATATGTTGGGTTTATGTATCAGGATGATGGTGAAAGGGGATGGATATGTGTGATGTCTGATCTGTGTGTGCAAGGTATAATATTGAGTGTATCCACGTCAGGTGGCAGCGATGGGCCTCTTTAAGGGGTGTGTGTAAAGTCTGTGTATAAATGTATAAAGGTGATGTGGGATGTGTATGGCAGGAGAGAACATATGACAGACATGTCAGCTTCTTAGGCTCAGGGATTGTTACCATTTTTGTCCTAACACCTGGCACATACTAGCCACTTCATAAATGCTTGTTGCTTGATCAGTTTGAGTAGTAATAGTCCATGTAAACCTAAACTGGAGAAGACCAGCTCTAATGTCATTTAGGAGGTAGTTCAAGAGGACGATGGTAAAGGGTTTCTGGTGTCTGCTGCATGCTACCTATAAACCAAGCCTTGTGCTCCTGTTAGTGCAGTTATTGAACATTAGCCACAGCAGACAGAAGTGACTCTGGGATACTGGGAAGGTGGCTTCTACTGGGGTGTGGTGGGAAATGCGGTAAGGAAGGGAGGTTAGGCCAGGCCTGGCCTTTCTTATGGCTGCATGAGAGCAAGGCTCAGCTGCACATGGTCAGACCCTTTGCACCAGTGCCTGAGGGAGAATAAGAGAAGGCTAGCTCTTCTTTGCTTCCTCCTCTCTTTCCTTTCTGTTGTTTTCCTTCTATCCATGTATCTTCTTTCCCTTCCCTTTGATTATATTTCCTTCCTCCTCTTTCTTTGTCTTATTCCTTTCCACAATCTCCTCATGATCCCATGTCTCTATTTCTTTTCCTACCACCTTCTTTCATTTTCTCCCTCCCATCCCCCACCTCCTTCCTTATTTTGTCCTCCTTCCCTTTCCTTCTGTCTTCTTCCTTTTATACCATTTACTTCCTCCTCTACCTTCTCATCCTCTCCTTTTGTTGTTCCTTTATAACATCATTCATCCCTTCTCCTTCCAATTCTTCAGGGAATTTTCTGGCCCCAGCAGCAAGTGAGAGCTGGGATAGGCTTCGAGTGACTTGCAGCCAGCCCTTCAACCGTCGGCAGCCCTTTGGTCTCATGTTCCTTCGTGTGCGTTCTCTGTTGGAGCCCGGAGAAGACCCTGAGAACTCTCAAGCAACTGACTGCAATCAGGTGTGTCAGAAGTTAAAGAGTACTCAGGGAACAGCCTATGTGCTTCCTTCTCTTCCTGTACCACTATTGGGACCCAATTAGAAATCATAGGATGAGGAGAGTCAGAACCATACATACATAAACTTGTATGTTCATGTGTACAAATCTACATTAGAATCAGTCATTACACTTTTATCAAGTTTGTCATATTTACATATTATCTTGATGCTTGCACGGAAAGAGGTATGTAATTCAAGTATTTGTCCTATAAGGAAGTAAGTTCTAACACTATACCCATTTTCCAGATTAGGAAATTGAGGCTATTATAGGTCAAATGCTTTGCCATGTTCACACATCTGATAATTGTCTAAGGTGGAATTTGAACCCAGATCTCTTGATTCTAAGTTCAGCACTATTTCTTCTATGTCATGGTACATGAGTGCAGTTACACAATTTTTCTTATATCCGTCTTTTCATTGTGACTAAACTAAGGAACTATGTCATATTCATGTCCCCCACAGATTCTTAACATAGGGCTTCCTATATATCAACTAATTGTAAGTGCTCTCAAAGCGCAAACTCACATAGGCAGAAAATAGCATTGTGGCATTTCAGTGGAAACTGAAAAGTCATTTGGCAGAAATTAGATTTAGGCCAACCACAGACCACAAGAAGTCCCAAATGAAAGCGTAACCTAAATGTAAAAGGTCACATCATTAAGAAATTGGAGGAGAAGGAAGTAAAACTATGGCTGGGGAATAATCCTTAACTGAACAAGGGGTAGAGGTGATCATGAATGATAAAATTATCTACTTCAATTCCATGAAATTGAAAATTGTTTTTACATGAACAAAATCAGTGAAACTAGAGTTAGAGAAGTAGTTAATTGAGAAAAAATGTTTGCAGCAGATTATCTCTGATGAAGTAAGAGAACTGCAGATTAAAATAACTGAAGTTACACTTCAAACTCATCATATCAGCCAAGATTGTGTTTGTCCTTCATTCTCGAAGAGGACTGTGACATCAGGGAAATGATGACATGACTTGGACTTGACTTTGATTTGAGGGAGGGAGGGCTGTGCAAGGTCACCAGCCTCACTTTCTCCTCCAGAGCCATCTGGGTCCAATGGCCTGATATTCACCAGGATGCTGGACATGACCCAACTCAGATCAGCCAAAATAACAAATGTTGGAGGGCCCTCACTAATGCGATGTTATTGGAGCTATGATTTGGTCCAGCCGCTCATAATAATTTAGGATTATTTCATCACTTTTTGTAATAGCAAAGAACTAAAGAGAAAGCAGACATCAACTGATTGTGTGTGTTTAGTCTTTTTTTTCAGTCATGTCTGACTCTCCAAGACCCCATTTGGGGGTTTTCTTGTCAGAGATGCTGGAGTGGTTTGCCATTTCCTTCTCCAGCTCATTTTACAGATGAGGAAACTGAGGCAAAGAGGGTTAGGTGACTTGCCCAGGATCACACTGCTATAGCAAGTGTCTGAGGCCAGATTTGAACTCAGGAAGATGAGTCTTCCTCACTCCAGGTCCAGCACTCTTTCCACTGAGCCACTAATTGGGGAATGGATAAGCAAACTATGGAGTATAAATGTAATGTAATATCATTGTATTGGAAGAAATGATAATTATGAACTACTCAGGGAAACTTGGAAAGACCTCTGTGAAGTGAAGCAGGATGATAATTCACCCAAACACCTTAGTGTAAAAGAAAACAACATTAAAGTGTGTGACTTTAGCATAGTCACAGTAATGCGGAGTGCTCTGGAGAAGCCTGCCTCCCTAAGTGGAACTCATATTTTCAGACACGGCCTCTGTACCATTTTGTTCTGCTTGATTCTACATATTTGTTACAAGAGATTTAATGGAGGGGGAAATGGGATACAAAGAAGTGGCAAAATATAAAAAAAGAAAAAGAAAGGAGCATCATATAAAGGGGATGGGTAGGAGACATTCAAGTGGGCAAGTCAAGGTGATGACCTCTGAACTGGGTGTAAAAGAAGAAAAAGATTTCAGTAGGCAGAAATGGGCGGGAGAAGAGGTTCCAGACCATGCGCATAAAAATAATATAGCGATTACAAATCCACTATAAACAGACACTTGTAAACTGGATCACAGATGTTGATGAAAAGATACCCGCCTGCATAGTGGATGAGCTGATGTTTGCCAATGGTGCCCCCTGGTGGTCAGCATTTGTATTTCATGTGTTCTAATCTCCCTCATCAAAGGTGGAGTCCTCTGTACAAGCGTCTCAAGCCAGCCCTTGGCTTGCCAGCCCCGCCATCCGGAGAACCTTCTTCCCAGATCCACAGCCGTACGTAGCTCCAGGGGCAAGGGAGGACACGCTGAGGGAAGCAGAGGAGACGCCTTCACTGTGGTGTCTCCAGTGGAGTTGGCTATTCCGATAGTCTCTCACCCTATATATTATCAAAGCAAAAGAGGTCTCAGCTTCCATACTGTGTTGGGCAAAGGTATCTGAGTAGCAGCACTGGGGCCTGAACCTGTTCCCATCCCTTTTTCCCCTTCCTTGACCTCCCGAGTTCCTCCTAACCCTAAAGCTGACCTAGACATTTTTCCTAACAGTGATAAAGGAAGAGAGGACCACCATCCTTCAGTTTAGTACTGTGGGGCAAGTTTCTTTGCTGCCTCCTTACCCTCCTGATACTCATAACATCTTTATAGATCGACAGTTCCAGTCCTTCAGAAGGCACTGTTTCATCTGGCAAAATTACTTAGCCCCATGCCTTCATAGCCCCTCAATTTGACATATATGTGAACTGTGCCTCCTGGCCCCTCCCCCCCTCTGAAATAGACTCAACCTTCAAAGTCATCAGTCTAAGAGACACCAAATGTCTTAGAGAAGCAGAAGGGACCTCAGAGGCTACCTAATCCAAGCCCATTTTACAAATGAGCAAATAGAGGCCCAGGAGGTTGTTGCATTTCAAAGTCACACGGGTAGTAAGTGTCAGAGTAGCTGATTCTTGATCTTTTTTGATGTGTGTGAGACTGGTGGCATTTCAGGCCAGGATCCGTGTACCTGCTCCAGGCAGAGAATCCCTGGGAGTGGGATCTAGGTGCCTGTATTAGGCTGGGTCCTCTCCAAAGTCCAGACCCGGGACTTGGTCAGATTAGAAGCCTCCAAAAGCAGGGTCACGTTGTTTACTCTGATGTCTTGCCCAGTCAAGGAAAGAATATATAGTTGTAGTAACCATAGAAGGGCCCTTGGTCTTGTGCTCGTAGCTGAGCACGCTGCCAAGGTCTCTCTCTGTCCCTGCAGGAGCCTTGGGCGGGTGACTGAGCTCAGGAGCCGTCTCCAGCAGCTACAGCCTGGGGCTTTAGGTCGTTCAGCCTGCATGGTGCTTTCTGCTGCCCGCCGGGCCCTTCCGTCTACCTCAAAGAGTCTTGGGTGCCACCAAGGGGAACCATCCCCCAACCACACAGCCAGCTCAGGTTAGGCTACCTGATACATATTTTACCCCTGGTTCCCAACTCTCTTTGGTATTTATTGTCCTTATACACCATTTCCCTCCCCATCCTCTCCCTGCCCCGCCGCCCCTGCCCCCATGCTTAGGACTGCAAACAAGGTTTCAGGTGGGAAAAGTAAAAGCACAGAAATGGATAGTTTGTATTTGTTTACACTGAAGGAAGAATAAAAGGGGGTGAATTCTTATTCATCAAGAAGAAATGAGAAAGGAAAATAGTTTGTGCATCATTTTTTTTTTTTCAGATGATAAGGGATTATCATTCTGGAGGGAAAAATAAAGGAAGGGATGGTATCACATTCATTTCTCATGTCCTTTATGGTTTCCCTGCATACCCTGAGTTCACCCCCGTGGTCTCATTGTGGGTATTTGTGACATCTTGCCTCCCATCCAGTCCCCTCTAGGAAAACAAGTACTTACAATGAGCCTTTGGGTGCCCAGAGGCTTCACACAGCAACAACTGTCTTTTTAGTAGCAGTTTATAGTTCATTTTTCTAGGACTTTCTATATGTGGTCTTGCCTGCCCCTCACAACAAGATGAGGAAACCAGGCTCAGGGAGGTTCAATATTTGCTTACAGTCATAAAGCTAGTAGGTGTCAGAGGTGGGATCTGAGCCCAGGTCTTCCTGACTCCAAGTCCAGCGCTCTCCACTATACCACATTGTCTCAGGATGAGGAAACTCCAGGCTTTCTATCCATTTCATTGGTTTCTTAATTCCCTTGGGAAAGTCATCTCAGGATATCCCCTCGTCATGTTAACTCTGACCTTAGGTAATGGTATTTTGACTGATGGGTCCTTTTGTTTAAAAATAACGGGAGTATTGAAAAGGCAGAATTGAGGACTAAAGAATTAGTCATTGTGTCATTGTGGGCTCTTTGCTGGGTGACCAGCCCTGTTATACAGGGCAGAGAATGGCAGTTCAGCAGGCTACCACTACTTGGTTGAAATTCTCCTTAAATGACATCCAATTTCTTTTACTGTAACTCTATGTTCACTCACTAAACAATTCCCTATATTCTGATTAGAGGCTTCACTTTCTTCGTCTGCAAAATGGAGTCAATAAACGATTTGGTTGTGAGACTCAGATCACATCCGTTAGGCCATTTGATCTGGAGTTTAACAAGAACAGTCAAACGGCGAAGTTTCCAATCCCTTGGTAATATTTAGGTAGCATTGGGATGGCGTTTATGAGAACTGTTGTATAGATGGCACTTCTACTTAGTTAAAGTTGTACTGTATTTTTGGACCAGGCATATGGTTTCATTGATTGTGCTAACTTGTGTCCAACTTGAAGGCCTGTGATCATGTAAAGGTGACTCTGATGTACCAGGATCCAGGTCTGAGAGCCTGTGATTCTGAACTTGAAATACTGTACTGGGGGATGTTGTCATTAGTGATGATGATGACAACTGTGATCTTGGGTTGACAGATGTCCCTGAGGCTGAGGAGCCAGCATCACAGGAGCAGAACTCAGAGAATGAGTCGAGTAGGACAAAGAAACAGAAGCTACGAAACCCAAGGAGAAGGTCACTGAGAAACCCCACACCACCTCCCCTCAGAACTTCCCTCCTCGGCCTCTCACATGTCCTCTTTGGAAGGAATTCCCCTGCTTCCATGATCCTCTCCCTAATGTCCTTCTGATGGCTGATTGCTTTGTGGCAAACAGATCCTAGGGTCTCAGTGGGCTGCTGCTGCTGCTGCTGCTGAGTTGAATGGACAGGAACAGTGGCCACAGAACTTTGAGATTATCTTATTCTCTACCTGCTGGGAGCCCCTGGTCAGTAGAGGGATATGCAGCCTTGCCCAGTGAATGGAAGCCCTCATAAATCCCCCCAAGGGACTTTTTGGCAGAGTAGCAAGTTATCTGTTGACAACAGTTATTCTAGTGTTACCAAAGTGTACACAGCTGAAGGGCATTTCAATGGAAAGGTTGAGAGGACAGGGTGGGGTCAGTCATGGAAAGCTGCCTGGAGGAGGTTTTTAATAAAAGCCCTGCTGTTGAATTGATGATGTGTCCTGGGGATAGAGTCCTGGGTATAGTAACTGTCCCATTGCCAGGCCTTTGTGGCTAGTGACACTGCCACTCTGCATTTTTTTTGTCCTACAGACCTCCAGCCAACCCAGGTCCACAGCAGCGCAGGAAGGTAAGGCCAAGACGACAGCACCCCCAGCCACAGACGAGCAGTGACCATAGTCAGGAGAGTGGGCAGTGCCCTATCTGTGCAGGTGAGGGGAAGCATGACAGTGACACTACCCCTTCCTTTTATACAGAGGAACTTTGGACTGTCCCAGGCCAAGCCTGGCTGAGTCACTATTACCAGCACGCCCTTGGGGTTTGGTGGAATAGTGGTGGTCTGGTTCCTCTTTTCCCTCTCCTTCCTCTGTCCTTCTTCCCCACCCCTTCCCCATTTTACCTCCCCCTTCTTCAAATACCCTTTTAGCCTAATCCAGTTATGGTAGAGTAGGAGAGGGATCCTAGGAGGAATATTGTTGTTGGATGCATTAATTAAAATGCATTTAGAGTTTTGAAAAAGTATTTTCAAGTACCTACTACATGTCAGACACTATGCTAGGTACTAAAGGTACAGATTCAAAAGTGAGATAGTCCCTACCCTCAAGAAGGGAGAGGAGAGAGCTCAAAAGCACATGTAAGAGAATGGCAGCCAAGAAAGAGCTTTTTGGTTTGGAGAGTCACAGGAGCAATGAGTGGAGCCATAAGGTACTCGATTGTCACACCCTTTCTCAGAGCAATGATGGCATCGATTTGTTTACTGTTCCTGCAGCAAAAGGGGGTGATAGTGAACAGAGTTGCAAAGCTTATGTCAGGATGCCCAGAGTAGATGAATTGATTGGGATGTGAAGCAAGGGGTGGCAACAGGTGTGTTTGTATTCATTCATCAGTTAGGACAGTTAGCCCTTGGGCAGAGATCCAAATCTGAAAGGATTAACCCTCCTTCCACTCCCATCCCTGAAAGTGGAGGAAAGGGGTGAGGCAAGAATGAGTTCCATGGGTCATATTCCAGACCAGGAAGGGGGGGGAAGGGGAGAGTGGATGGTTGAGGAAGATACGTGACCCTTTCCCCCAAGTCCAGCCCCCACTTCTCTGTCCCACAGTAGGACACTGATGTTGAAGTCCAAAGACCTGGGTCCAAATCCCAGCTCCAACAATTCTTAGTCATGTGAGTAACCAAATGACTTCCTTCAGCTCTCTGAGCCTCATTTTTTCATCTGTAAGATGGCAAGAATACCTGCAATTGCCTCTTTTACAGGGTGGGTATGAGGAAAGCACTTGGTCAGCCTTGGAGCACTAAGGAAACAAGAGTTTGTGTTTGTTTTTTCATTCATCCAACAAATATTTTTCATAACGTCTACTATATACAAAGAACTTCACTGTGAGCTTGAGAGATACAAACATAAGAGGCAAAACTGCCCTCAAGGAGTTTGCAGTTTAGTAATGGGAGAGCACCGAGAAGGGACATATAGTAAGTGAGTGCAGAGTGTACAAACTGCTTGGAAGGTAGAGGAGGAGGAAGAAGAGGAGAAAGAGAGATCGTTGTTTATCATCTCCTATGTTTGAAACCATGGGATTTTTGGACTTGTGTCATTTCCTCATTTCTCAGTGACAATGTTACCAAGTATGCTGATGGTACCTTCACAACATCTCTTCAGTCTCTGCTGCCTTCTCTCCATTTTCACTGTAGCCACCCTAATGCAGATCTTCATTTCCACCTCTTTGGACTATTGTAACAGTCTCCTAACATGTCTTCCCTGCTCCACGCTCCCTATTTCCAGTCATCTTTTCCGTATACCACAGCACATCATTCTTTTGCTCAAAAGTCTTTACTGGTTCCCTATGGCATACTGAGTAAAGTTCACCTGGCGTTCAGGGCCCTCCACACTGATATCACCCTGGCCTTTCAACTTTAGATCATATTACTCTTCTCTAAGCTCCATCCAGATTGGACTTAACTCTGTGTCCCAAGATATAGCCTGTACCTTCCTGTCTTCATGCCTTTGTTGACACTTCCTCAAGCCTATAATTACCATTCAACAACAGAAGTACATATAGTTAATTGAGCTATACCAGTGGGTATAACCATTTAAAACTCAGTTTAGATACGTTGGAGGTGGGGTGGGCAGAATAACATTTGTATATTAAAACTTACTTGGGGAAATCTAGAACCCAGATGAGTGGCACGAGGTGCGGAGCATTCATGTCTCAGCAGAAACAAGAACAGAAGCAATATTGTTATCAGAGTATACTAAGATGCCCTGGGTAGAAAGAGAATAGATGAAGAATTTGAGAAACGTCACAAATCCAACATGGAGGCATGATAGAACTGGGATGGGAGACTTCAATTATCAGTACGTCAGCTAGAGTACTCTCTGTCTAAAGCAAAGTAGCTCAGAATTTCTTAACTTACAGATAGATAATTTCTGGATTCTTACCAACATGGAGGAAGTAATTGCTCAGATGGAAGTCATAGGCATCTTAGGAAGAAGTGACCACTCCATCTTAGAGTTTGGGATAGAAGAGAAGAAAGTTGATCAGTCTTAACATGTACCATAGATTTTTGAAGAGCAGCCATCCAAGGGGTCAGAAAAAGGATTGGCAGGATCCCATGCCATGTTAAGTCAACCAACATGTATTAAGTAATAGGCACAATGTAGAGCACTGTAAATACAAAGAAAGGCAAAACCCTGTGTGTAAGGGTCATACATTTTAAGAGGGAAGACAACATGAAAATAAGTACATAATAATGTAGCACCTACTATGTGCCAGGTATTATGGTAGGTGCTTTACAAATATCTCATTTTTATTCTCGCACAAAGAAAAATATTTCTGAGGAGGGAAAAGAGGAATTGTCTAAAAAGAATGATGTGGATGCACGAGGGGGTCCCCATCCAATTTGGATTTAAAAAAACCAAAAATGGAAGCAAGGACCAGTGACAAGTGTGAGCCAGTACTATAAGGACAGTGTCAGAGGCACTAAAGCTCAAGTGAGCCAAGCCAATGAGAGGGTCTTGTGGTTGAGATTTTTTAGCAACATCATGGAAACAGGGGCTCAGAGAAGGGATAGGGCCATGGCATAGGGTGGGTGAGATGGTGAATGACTGGCCAGATGAGCAGAGCTTTCCAACTCTCATTTGCTTCTGACTTCCCTTTCCCTTCCAAGAATGATCTTTGTACATCAGAGGACAGAACACATGTGACTAATAGGGAGTGGATATCCAGGATAAGGAACAAGATATTAAGAGAACACTGACCATCCTTGATGAATTCATGCCATGGTACCCAGGTGAACTGTCCCCAAGGGTAGTGAAAGAGTAAGCAGATGAGATGGTTGAACTCCTGCCAGTGATCTTTGAAGATCCTGGAGCACAGGAGAAGTACTTCAGAAGTGGAGGGGAACAAACATCCTGATTCTCAAAATCAGGAAAAGAGTAGAACCTACATAAATTGTTGAGCTTGATTTCAGTTCCTCACAAAATTCTAGAAGACATTAAGTTGATGGGTTGGGAACTTCCAGAAAAGGATGCAGTAATCGAAAAGATGCCGCATGACTTCAAGAATACACTGTGCCTTAGTCCTCTCACTACCATTTTAACATCATTTATTAATTACTAAGCTCTTGCTATGAACTAGGTACTGGGGCTACAAAAACAAAAAAGTCCCCACCCCCAAGAAGCTCCAATTTTATCCAGGGAAATAATGTATTCATTTGGACAAATATAAAATGTATACAAAGGAAAATAATGTGTCCATTTGGATAAATATAAAATGTATACAAAGTAAATTTGGAAGACAAGGTTCTACAACTGGAGGTGAGAGTGAATCAGGAAAGTCCTGTAGGAGAGGGTGGCACTTGAAGTGAGCCTGGAAAGATGAGGTTTCTAAAAAGTTGAGGAGGGAGTGCATCCCAGGCCTGGGGTTCAGTTGAGGGCAGGCACTGGGTGGGGAAGCAGGGTGTGGTGTGTAAGGAAGAGTCTGTGGGTCAATTTGACTATCCCATAGAATCCTTGTAGGGAAAAGTAAATCTAGAAATTCAGGAACCAGACTCTGAAGGATTTTAGAGAGCAAACGGAAGAGTGGGGTTTTTTTATTCTGGAGGCAATAGGGAGCCATTGCAGCTTTTTGAGCGATGATAAGATCAGATTTGAGCTGTATCCTGAAGGAAATGGCCACTTTGGCATGTATGGGGTATAAATTAAAAAGAGGAGAGACTTGAAGCATTGATACTACTTAGGATATAAATTATATAAATATAATGTAGAAGAGAAGTGATAAGAGCCTGCACCAGGGTGGTTGTGGTATTAATATACAGAACTGAGGAGATTCGAGAGAGAGAAAGAGATTGTGGAAATAGAATGAACAAGATTTAACAACAGAGAGTGATGAGGAATTCAGGGTGACTACAAGATCAGGGGTAGAATTTACCTAGATTTCACTGAAGCATCTGACAAAGTCTCAAAATTCTTTACTTATCTCAAAGTAGAATTTAGGACCACCTCCTCCCCTCTTCAAAAGAAAAGGTCCAGTGGCTAGCTGTGGAAGACAGGTAGGACATCTTATTCAGGCATATACTGGATTTTGTGGCCTCCAAGGGCCTTGCCAACTCTTTAGATTTTGGGAAATGTCACTGAAGTTTTGCTTTGTCCTTTCAGTTGGGTTTCATGAACCAGTTTGTACCTCTCTGATACACTTAACATGTATTGACTCAGCATGTCCCCCAAACCCACCCCTCTTCTAAAATTGCAATATTTCTGTTGAAAATAGCACCACTCTTCTAGTATCTTTTGTTAATACTCTCAGCATTATTCTCAACCCAAGTTTCCAAACAAATGTCTAGTCTTGTCATTTCTGTCCCTGCTATATCACTTTCATTCAGTCCCTTCTTTCTGCTCACACCCTCAGACCACCCCCACCTCAGTTTAGGTAATCACCTCTTGTCCAGAATCTTGCAATGGCCTCCCTGGTTTAATTCTCCCCACTCCAATTTCTCACCCTGCTGCCAAAGTGATTTTTCACTCCTCAGTAAACTCCAGTGGCTTCCTGTTCCCTCTGGGATAAACCATCAGCTCCTTCTTGTGGCTTTTAAAGTTCTTCACAAGCTGGCCCTAGGCTATCTCTCTGGCGTCTTCATACATCCTTCCCCTCCCCACTCTCTACCGTCCACCCAAAAGGCCTTCTCTTTGTTCTTTTCTCTCGGCACTTCAGAGCCTGTCTTTGCATAGGCTCTCCCCTTTGTGGCCCTCCTCACTTCTGCCTTACAGAGCCCCTCTTTTCCTTGAAGGTTCTTCCCAAGCTGCACTGGCCTTCCCAAGCCTTCCCTAGCCCAAGTGGTGGTTCTCTCCTTCCCTAATTACCTGGCATTTGGCTACCTTGTATTTCTTTTGTATTTATTCTGCAAGTGCTCACACATGTACCTGTGGTCGCCCCTGACAAAAGGGAAGGTCTTTGAAGGACACACTTATTTCAGTTTTTGTATTTGTATCCCCAGCACTTAGCACAGTGCCTGGCACGTAGTAGGCTACTAATAAATGTTTGTCTATTGATTGACAACTGCAGTTTCCTCTTTTCTCCCTCAAAAGATCAGAACTCTGCTGTTCGGATCCTCCAGCAGATGGCTCTATTTGTTGACTGATCTCTGCTTCACAGCGGCAGTATGGTGTAATGGAGTATATTTGCTTTCGACTTGGTGTCTACTAGCTAGGTGGCCGTGGGTGAATCCCATAAGCTCTCTAAGCCTGAATCTTCAACGGTGAAATGAGAATGATAAGTAATAGCATCTCTCACAAGACAGTTGGCAGGCTCAAATGAGATAAATTATGGCTAGCTGTGGAATGCTGCATAAACCTTGAAGGGCTTTTTAAGTGTGGGCTGTTATCGTGGCATAGATGGCATTTGAGCTAGGTAGGCCCTGAAACATGGGGGTACAGAGATGAAGAGGGAGGGCAGGTTTGTTTCGTCTGCTTGCTTTGTGGCCGAGGCTCTTTGCTGGGGGACGTAGAAGGGAGAGGCAGGTCTGACTAATGCCCAGTGAATGGCTATAATCCAGTCCAGTTCAGGAAGGTGTGGTACACATTCATAGTGTTCAGATCATCCTGGAAAGGAAAGATGCTTTGAGTCTGGGCTTAGTATTGGAAGACCTCCTAGTGGAGAAGAGATTTCAGGACCTGTGAGAATGGGTCAGCATATAATCAATAAGCATTTGCTTTATGTGAGTGAAGTTCTGTGTTGGCCCAGGTTGTGTGAGTCAGCACCAGGAAAAGAGGCAGCTCCTGCTTCATCTTCATGCCTGGGGAGATGATACAGCTGTGTTAGCTGGAGAGCAAGACCAGACAGGATGGGGTGTGCATGTCCGATTTAGAGTCCCAGCAGCTGTCTTTTTCCAGAAGCAGCTATTTTTGCTAATCCACTTTGTGGACATTAGCTTAGTGCAGGTTTCATGAAAAGGACTCAGGCCAGTTTTGTTCATTCCTTCACCCTTCTGTCTCTCTCTTTCCTCTTCCCCAGGGTCCTTCAGCTTTGAGGTCCTTCCCCTCCATGCTGCCACCTGCGGAGAGAGCACCCCAGCCTCACCCTGCTCGTCCTCTTCCTCCTCCTCATTGTCCCCACCACGGATTCCACCCTCGTTACACTCTGAGTCCTCTCCAGAGAGCACACCATTCCCTGTCTGGGTGCAGTGCCCCATCTGCCAGTGCCAGTTCCCAGAAAGGGATGTGGTGTGGCATGCCAGCAGGTGTGGGGAACCCCCTGAGGACCCCTGGATGGGCCTGGACTAGACCTTCATGCCCTACATGCTTTGACTTCCTGTACACAGCCATCTTGCTAGATTCCAGGAATGTGGAGGTACAAGCTATGAGATAAGGCCAGAGGGGACTTGTAGCTCTTGGAGCTTGGGGTCCCAGCCCTCTCCCCACCCCCACCTTTATTTCTCTGATGGTTGTGAAAGAGCTTGAAATGGCAGAACTCGGGCCTGTGGGATTGCTGATAACATTGGGCTCAGCTTCATTACTATTCCAGGTTGCCATGACAGCTGTTGCTAGGGCCCTCAGCTCCCTGCCAACAGTCCTGCCCCTCTCCCAGGGAAGCCAATTTAGACTAATGGATAAAAAGACCTGGGCTATGGTGTTCTGCCTGGTACCCCTCCCTCCTGGTGGCAGAAAAAGACCTCAGCCTTGTTCCAAATGTATTCAAGTAGCAGCTAAGGCCCAGTGGAACCCAGGAATGATTTGCGATCCCGCAGAACCTGTTCTGGGATATTAACCCTGTGTTCCCTATGTTACAAGGAAGGAGGCAAACAGTGAAGATGCTTTTTATGTAAAAAACCTCATGTTTAACTCCAAGAGCTCTGGTGAGCTCAAAGAACAACCCGAGATGCCACTTAATTAATGGTCTAACTGTGACCCTGAGTAAGTCATGAAATCTGTTGGGTCTCAGTTTGCTCATTTATAACTAAGGGATTATTATCTACACACCTCAGGATTTCAGGGACTTTGCAGGTACCCTGAAAGTTTCGCCGTAATCTAAAAACTAAAATGTAATCATTGAGACGTAATCTTCATGAAGTATTGGAGGAAGGCTTCTTGGAGAAAACTTCTCTCTCGCCCCCAAAGGCCTAAGGGGACCAGTGGCTGAAGACGATGATGGACCAGAAAGAACTGTGAGAAGTGGAGAGCCCACAAGAAGCGGAAGAATCAAGGGCCAAAGCAGTGGAGAGACTGCTCAGATGGAGGGGCATGGCTGCTCCCCTGCGAAAGGTCCCTCCCCTCCCCCAGTCCCCTACCTAAAAATGGCCAGCTGGAGCATCAAGCAGCACTGAAGCATCCAGGAAGGCCTGGAGGAGGAAGTCATGTTCTTGGAGGAATGGCAACATGCTGAAGCAAGTATAGAAGAGGGTGACCAAGGCAGAGAGAGGCCTGGGAACCATACCGTATGGGGACTGGTTAAAGTAGAACTAGGACCAATGATAGGAAGGTGCAAAGAAACAGAATTCAGTTTAATAAAAGGAAAAACATCTGAAAATGGCATTGTTTTCCGAAAACAAAGTGGACTTTTTGAAGGTGTTGCATTGCCCAGTATTGGAGCTCTTCACATAGAAGTTGAATGACCACTTGTTGAGGGATTCCGTGGAATGGGTTCTTACTTGGGTACAAGTTGGTCTAAACAACCCCTGAGGTCCCTTTCAGTTCTAAAATTATGTGATTCTAAGCCAGGGAGGGTATAGAAGAAGAGGGTGTGCTTAGGGGACCCAGCTAAGCTTCCTCCCATCCTCTTCCACAGTTGGGGTGACAGGGCCTCCCCCCCCACTCCACCCCAAACGTGCTAATGCATGTTTTTGCTCTCCAGGCCCCTGAGGGGCAAAGCTGGGACAGAGGATGGGGAGCAGCTGGTCCTGGAAGGGGGCAGGGCCCAGCCTAGGGCGGGGTCTGGGTGCATAAGAAAGAGTTGGGCATCCCAAAGGGAGCAAACAGAACAAGAAGACCAGGAGGGCATAGCCATGGATTCTCTCACGGTAAGGAGCTTCATCACCACCCCCCTCCCCTGCCTTCACCAAAGGTCTCACTAAACCTCAGCCTGGCACCTGCTCTCCCTGAAAGAACTTGAGTTCAGCCACGAGGCCAGCACTGAGAGTTATCTGGTTGGGGGAGATTAGAGAACCCCTTCATCTTTTCAACTTAGGGTTGGAGGCAGTAACAGAACTTCAGGACAAGAGGGGATCTAGACCCAGGAAGTGTTGGGGTCCTGTCTGGGGGAAGGTATTACCAGAGCGTTTGGGAAAAACCCTGGGGGAGCAGTCTCCAGAAGCTCTGGGCTACTGTCTACCTGTTTATTTCAGCTTCAGAGAAGGGGCCCTAGACAGGAGGGCTCCAGGGATTCATCGGAGTGGGGGGGTAGCAGCTGGCAAGAAACAACAAGCAGGGGCAGGGAGTAAGGTCCCTACTGTTTCAACGTGTAGTTGCTTATGCCTAAATCTGCCTCAGATGCAGAGATCATGTCTAGCCTAGGCTCATTCAGGAGCTGGTGCCAGGATTTTAATTTTATCAGTGGAAGGGACCATGGAGATCAGAGCCTTGGAAGCCAGGAGTCCAGGTTCCCAGCCCATCATATCAAGTAGCCATCAAGGGAAGGAAGAGGTAGGCAGTCTTGCCAGTCCTTGTTCACAGAATCCTACAATTCTGCCCATGAAGCCCTAAGCTAGGTTAGGTTGAGTGAGGTCCAAAGGTGCACAGAGTTGGACTTGATGGTGCATACCTGTAATCCTTGTTACCAAGGAGCTTGAGGCTGGTGGATCTCAAGCTTGGGAGTTCTGAGTTGCAGTGGGCTATGCTGATTGGGTGCTCCCACTCCAGTCTGATATTAATATGAGTGCCCAAGTTATCTAAGGGAAAAGGAACAAGTATAGGTCAGAAATAGCAGTCAAAGCTCCTGTGGAGATCAGAATGGGATTAGGGGCTCATGTATGGCCCCTGCACTTCCAGCCTAGTTAAGATAAGGAGACCTGTTCTTAATAAAATACTTTTTTTTTTAAACCACCAAAGGTGGATAGAGAGATCTGACCCCCGACTGGCCTCAGACCCTATACAAAATAAAACAAGTTAAGAAATCTTATTTGTGGCTCCTTGTATTACTGCTTAGAGGGTGAATGGGAAAAGGCAAGGATGGCGGGGGCCGGGGGCGGGGTGGCAAGGGGAGGATTGGAGAGACAGGAGTTTGGGAAGGCAAGGTAGAAAGTGGATTTGAGTCACTAGTGGGAGACAAGTGGACTAGGCACTAAGGGCAGGAAAGAAAAAATCAGTGTGGAAAAACATCCAAGGTTAAGGGATTGTAGGGAAAAGGGTTGGCTGAGGACTCCTTGGTACAGGGGTTAGGAGAATCAGGTCAGAAATCTTGGCATCTCCTTCCCTCTAGCCCCAGCCCAACTGGAATGAGATCGTGAACCGAAAACTCCGCTTTCCTCCCGCGCTGCTCGGTGCTATCCAGGAGGGTCGGCTGGGCTTGGTGCAGCAGCTGCTAGAATCCGCAGGGACCGAGGCAAGTGGGGGTGGGGGAAGCGGGGGGCCACAACGTCATCTGGAGGAGGCAGAGGACCGCTCTTGGAGAGAGGCGCTGAACCTGGCCATCCGGCTGGGCCACGAAGCCATCACTGATATTTTGCTGGCCCAGGTCAAGTTTGACTTCCGGCAAATCCACGAGGCTCTCCTGGTGGCAGTGGATACAAACCAGCCCACAGTGGTGCGCCGCCTGCTGGCTAGGCTGGAGCGCGAGAAAGGCCGCAAGGTGGACACCAAGTCGTTCTCTCTGGCCTTCTTTGACTCGTCCATTGACGGGTCCCGTTTTGCGCCTGGTGTTACACCACTCACACTGGCCTGTCAGAAGGACCTGTATGAGATTGCCCAGCTGCTCATGAGTCAGGGCCACACCATTGCCCGTCCCCACCCCATCTCCTGTTCTTGTTTGGAGTGTAGCAATGCCCGCCGCTATGACCTGCTCAAGTTCTCTCTCTCCAGAATTAACACCTATCGGGGCATTGCCAGCCGTGCCCACCTCTCCCTGGCCAGCGAGGATGCCATGCTGGCTGCCTTCCAGCTCAGCCGAGAGCTCAGGCGTCTGGCCCGCAAGGAGCCAGAGTTCAAGGTTGGTCTCATACCCCAGGATATATAGTCAGAACCTTAAGCTGGGTGTTCTAGGTGGGAGGGAAAGGATTGGCCCCTGCCTTCAAGGAGCATCTGATCCAAGCAGGTAAGAGACTCCCTTTCTCAGATTCTCTGGTGTTCAATAGGAGTGGGTGGACACAAGCCTTCCCCTGGGGTAGCTCCTGGTCTGAGTAGGAAGACGTCCCTTCTGGGAGCTTATATCATTTGGGAGATGAGTCGTGAAATATACAACATAAGCACCAATTAAGGACCAGAGGAAGCAATGAGTAGAAGCTTCAAGGAGGAAGAATTGGGTTCCACATAAGGAAAACAGTTGCCCAAAGAGTGGGCTGCCTCTGGAGGCAGTAGGTTTCCCATCACGGGAAGGCTTTGAGTGCAAGTTGGAGAACCACATCAGGCATAAGATAGATGAGGGTCTCTTTCAGGTAGAGAATGGACTAGATGGATTCTGAAATTTCTCCCAGCTCTGAGATTTTGCACTTCAGTGAGCTGATCTGGTCTTCACCACAGCTCTGTGTAGGCAAGGCAAGGGGGATAATCCCCATTTTGAAGAGGAGATGATTGAAGCCCAGATATGGGACACTCAAGTCCTAGTATAGCACTCTATGTTGTAACACACACATACATACATATTACATATACATACTGTGTTAGATGTATATAGGTATACAGGGAGTCCCAATTTAAGCTATTAAGGCTTATTAAATTATTAAAGCATAAAATTGCATTAAAACTGTTAGAATACTCTGTATATATAACATACTATAACACCTGAAATAATAGATGTATACATGTATGTATATTACATAAATATTAATTGCATATCCTACAAGGGAGCCTTCTGTTGTCAGGATGGGGGAGTACACTTGTGTATTTGTATCTACACACACACATATATGCACACATGTCTAGTTCTTCCAGTGGTTAGTACAGTGCCTGGTACATATAGTAGGTGCTTAATAAGTGCTTATTGACTGATTCTTCCACTTGACAGCCCTTCAGATACATAGATACCTATATATAAAATGCTTCTCTTTACATTGATATCCCTACCTGATAACCACCTCCATCCTGACAATAGAGCCCTCCCTTGAATTAAAAGTAGAGTTAAACAAGCTGACACATCTACCATGTCTGGCAGTCTGTTTCTCGTTCCACACCTGTGGTATGCTGGCTCTCTAAGGAGAAAAGGGAGGTATATATCATCCTCATTCCTCTGAAGTAAAAATTAGCCCACACCCTTTGAGCTACACCACAAACACCATCAGCTCACATGGCCCCCAAGCCAGTGCCCCTAGCCTGGATGTTCTTCTCCACCGATCAGAGGGATGATGAGGCACTCAGCTTCTCAGTGTTCACTAACCCCAGCCATGCCCCTCATCTGAAAGAAGGGCCTTGGGTTACACAAGACCGTGGCTGTCTTTAGGGGTTTTCTTCCTTCAAAGAAGCTCCACCTTCTTCTAGGAAGGAACCAAGGCCCAACCCTCTGCCCCCTGAATATGCTGCTACATCATCAACATCACAAAATTATGGACAGGCCCTTCTGAATTTGAAAGACCTCTAGGGGGTTTCTAGACTGACCCCTACCTGAAGAAGAATCTTCTACAGTGTTGTTGACTAGTGGCCATCCAACTTTTAAAGGTGTCTAGTGTTGTTTCCCATCACTCCTGGCCATTGTGTTTTTGGATGGTTGGTTTGAGGAAGCTTTTCTTTATATGACAAATTCTTCCAGAGGGTGACATCACTTCATTGTTCATGGTTCCTTTGGGGCTAAGCATAACACATCTAATTCTTCCAATGCTTAGCACAGTGTAGCACTTAGCACATAGTAGGCACTTAATGTTCATTGATTGATTCTTCCACTTGGCAACTTTTCAGACATTTGAAAATAGTTGTGTTGTGCTTGAGTCATCACCATAAACATGCCCATTGCTTCTACCCAGGACTGCCCATGGAGATCATTAGGGTCAAGATTTCCAGGGCCCCAGAGTGCTTGGAGAAAAGTGTTGCCCCAGATATCTTGCCTCCTTGGCTGGGGGCCCTAGTCACAAAAGTGAGGCTAGTGATAGTACAAAGTTCAGGTAGAGATGACCCAGGCTGAGGGCAGAGGGATCAAGGGGCTAAGGCAGAGAAGACATAGGGTTGGGATAGGGGTGACCTCAAGTTAAAGCAGGGACACTTCAGGGTTTGTGCAGCAACTGAACAGACTTAAGGCTGATGCGGTCCTGGGGGACCCAGGCTGGAATGGTACCCACTCTCTCATCTCATAGCCCGAGTACATTGCCCTGGAGCAGCTGAGCCAGGACTACGGATTTGAGCTGCTTGGAATGTGCCGCAATCAGAGTGAGGTCACCGCCGTACTCAACGACCTGGGTGAAGACAGTGAAACTGAGGCAGAGGGCCTGGGCCAGGCCTTTGAGGAAGGAATCCCCAACCTGGCCCGCCTTCGCCTAGCTGTCAACTACAACCAAAAGCAGGTCAGATTCTGTTCCCCCTGCCCCCATTCTTCCGTCTCCTTCACCCTACCCACCTTGAGACCCTGGCCTGAGCCTGGGACTAGCCCTTACATCATCGAGACTCAGCTTGGGTCCTAGCCTGGATGCTAACCCCTTCTTCCTAGCAGCAGCCCCTAGCATCCTCCTGTCTGACTCTTAGATCCTAGCACAGGCACCCACAACCATGTTCTGGTCCCCTGCTCTAGTTTCAAACTTGGCCTCCCCTTCACCCTCCCTGTGCCTAGTTCCCCCTCACCCTGCTTAGCCCCAGTTCCCTCTCCCTGTGCCTAAGACACCTGAACCTAGGCTCAGCTTAGCTCGATCCGCTCCCCATCCCAATCTTCCTCACTCCAAATCCCAGGCCTAGATCCCATCTCTCTCACTTTTCCTCAACACCAATTGCTCCTTTCCCTCTGCTCACCTCCCTATCCCTGATCCCCTATATGAATCTGCTACCCCAGAATTTCCAGCCTGGGCCTACTAGCTTTCCTCCATGTCCAATATCTCCAGTCCTTTTTCCTTTGTCCTTTTCACCTAGCCTCTTAATCTCCCAGACACCCTTCCCAAGTCCTCACTGCTGATGCCTTCCCCAGATTTCTAGGCCTAGTCCCAGCTGTGGAACACCATTCTATTGGCTCCTTCACTAATCAGTCCCCTCACCTGAAATGCCTAAAAGCCTTAGAGAATTCCACCCTGCATTCCTTAATGATTAACAAACTTCCACCAGCCAATCCTTCCCCCATCCCAGTGATTCTGAATCCCTGGCTGTCATTATTCAAATTCGTTTCTGCACCCTCAGCCACCACTGTCTGATCCCTTATTCCCATCCCCCTCAACCCAAATTTGCCAATGTCCCACTCTGAGGCCACCTTCCCTTTCCACTGTGCTCTTCTGGAATGCCTGCTTCATATGTGACAAACTTGCTTTCATTTTCCTTTTCCACTCCTTCCATCCTTTGGCTCCTGATGACACAGCTTCCCTGGCCACCCTTTCCAGCACGGGCTACACTTTCATCCTCTACCCAGAGGAGTTGGAATATTCCTTGCTCCCTATTGCGACTTCCAAGCTCTCTCTACCACCATCACTCAGCAACCTCTCTTCTTTTATGATTCACTCAATCCGTATCTATCATCCAATCAAAATTCTGGTAGCTATTATCTATTGACTTCTAAGACACTCCCTTCTTTCCTCAATGAGTTCAGTGCCTGGGTGATCCCTCCTCCCCAACTCCTGCCCTCATACTAGGGGACATCAGCATATATGTTGATACTTCCTCAAACCAGTCCTCTACTTATTTATTTCCCATGACCCACTCCTCTACCCTGCCTCAGCATACCTGTTGTCATACATGGTCATACATACCTGTTTTCGCCATCACTCACAAGTGTTCCACCTCTAGGATCATAAACTCTGGAATTCTCTTATCGGATTGCAATCTGTTATCCTTCCACCTCTGTCTCTGCCTTGCGACCCCTAACCCTGTTCTTGGTTCTTAGTGTGACCACCAATACTGCCTACATTCTTCTTCCTTCCCTATCTTGACCCCTTAATGAACCAGTTCAACTCTACACTATTCTCTTTTTTCCAGTCCATTATCCCCCTATCCTGTCACCTATCTGTGTTACATAATCTCAAATGGGCCCTCACTGCCACATGGCAATCCTTTCTTTCACACTTCCCTATTTGACTCACTATCCCATTCATCACAGTCCCTTTTCCCAAACTTTTCCATCTCTCCTCAAATCTCCCATATCTTCCTCTCCACACTCTCAGCTGAGAACTTTGCTTCATATTTAACTGAAAAAATTGTAACCATTTCCTGAGAGCCCTCTCTTTTCCTTCCCCCCTCATCTTACATGAGCTGGATGCTTTCCGCCATTATCTCCTCCTTCATTCCTGTTTCATATGGAGAGGTGGCCCTTTTCCTTGCCAAGACCAACTGCCTACAAGTCATCCCATTCCATTCTGTCCTCTCCAGCAGATTCCCCCCTTTATCATTTCTACTCTCACACTTATCTTCAATCTTTCCTTTCTTTTGTCTGGATCCTTAATTCTTACAAACATGCTCATGACTCACCCAATCCTCAAAAGACCCTCACTTGTCCCTGATAGCTATCATCCCACTTCTTTCTTCCATTTTGTGACTGAACTCTTAGAGAGGGCCATCTACAATAGGTGCCTCCACTTTTTTACCCTCACTCTCTTCTTAATTCTCCGTAGTATGGCTTCTGATCTTGTCATTCAGTCAAAACTGTTTTCCCCAAAGTTACTAATGATCTCTTAATTGACAAATCTAGTGGTCTTTTCTCAGTCTTCATCTATCTTGACTTCTCCCTAGTCTTCGACACTGATGATCATCTCTTTAATTACCTTTATATTCTTCCCTTTATATTTTCAGAACATTTGTTCTCCTCCTACTTACCTGACTGCTCCTTCTCAGTCTCCTTTGCTGGATCTCTGTCCAGGTCATGCCTACTAATCTTGGGTATCTCCCAAGGCTCTGTCCTGGGCCTTCTTCTCCCACTATACTATTTATCTTGGTCGTCTCATCAGCTCTAATGGATTCAAGTCTCATCTCCACGCAAATGATATTCAGCTCTAATTCCCAGCCCTAACCTCTCTACTGAGGATGTTCCATAGAAACCTTAAATTCGATATGTTCACAGAGCAGCTAGGTGGCACAGTGAGTAGAGCATTAGCCCTGGAGTCAGAAGGACCTGAATTCAAATCCGGCCCCAGATACTTGACACACTTACTAGCTGTGTGACCTTGGGCAAGTCACTTAACCTCAATTGCCCTGCCTTCCTCCCTCCAAAAAAAAAAATGTTCAAAGCTAAATTTGTTATCTTTTTCTCCAAACCCTCCCCTCTTTTGAGCTTCCCTATTACTGTTGAAGATACCATCATCCTTCCGGTCACTCAGGCTTACAATCAAAGTATCATCTAAGGACCTCCCACATCCACTTTGTTGCCAGGTCTTGTCCTTTCTACCCTTGACACATCCGTCAGGTATATCTTTCTCTCCTCTAACGCTGCCACCACCCTGGTGCAGGCCCTCATCACCACACACCTGAACTATTATGATAGCCTGCCCCATTACAATCTCCCTGCCTCAGATGTCTCCTCGCAGCAGTCCTTCCTCCACTGTGTTGTCAAGCTGATCTTCCTAAAGAACAAGTCTGACCATTTGACCCCTTATTCAATAACTCCAGCACCTTCTTTTCACCTCCAGGATTAAATATAAAATCCTCTATTTGGCATTCACAGCCCGTCAAACTCAGCATTCTCCTACCTTTCCAGTCCCTTTATGCCTTATTCACCCAGGTACTTTGTGATATAGTCACATTGGCCTCCTTGTTTTATCTTGAACAAGGTACTCCATCTCTCAAGTCCAAGCATTGGTTGTCTCCCATACTTGGAAAGACTCTCACTCTTCCTCTCTACCTCCAGGCTTCCTTCAAGTCCTAACTAAAATCCCACCTTCTACAAAAAGTCTTTCCTGATCCCCTTTAATGTAGGGCCCTCCTTTTGTTGATGACTTATCAGTAATTCTGTATATAGTTAGTTTGGTTCGTACTTTGCATTTTTCTCTCCCCTCCCATTCCCATTAGACTGTGAGCTCTTTAAACTCACAAGGAACTGTCTTTTGCCTTTCTTTGTATTCTTAGTGCTTAGCACAATGCCTGACACATAGTAGGCTCTTAATAAATGCTTGTTGATTGACTAAAGCTCAAGATTATAAAATCTGGAGCTAGAATAGATACGATTTAGTTTAATTTTAATTTTTGCCCACTCTTATAAGAAAGAAAGAAAAAATCAGTTCAGCAAAATCAAGCAATTCGTTCAGTTTTATCTGATGGTAAAAATAATATTCAACGTCCATAGTCCCCTCACTTCTGTGATGAATGGAGGAAGAAGCATTTTCTCACCTTCTCAGGGTTTCTTCTGGTCATCAAATAATATTCAGTTTTGTTGTTCCTTCTGTTTGCATTGTTATAGTCATTGTGTATATAATTTTCTTGATTCTGCTTATTTTACTTCGCATTAATTCATGTAAATCTTCTCAAAATTTTCTAAACTCTTCATATTTATCTTACCATATTTATCTTATCTTAAACCCCTCCTTTTGAAGATGAGGAACCTGAGTTCCAAAGACATTAAGCACCTCAAGTCTCAGCCTAGCCCTTCTGCTGTTACCGACCCCACTTACGTTTGGACCCCACCAGCTCATCAGCCTCAGGCCTTCTTTCTCTGTCCCAAGTCCTTCTACCCCATTAACACCACCCTAAGCCATAGTCTCTAGGCTTCTCTGGCCTCTTCCACTCCTCCCCTTCAGACCACTTGGGATTTGGAGTCAGAGGACAGCATCAGGGTGGAGGAGAGGGTAGGGTCATAGTGGAGATGACTCTAGCCATCTCCTTACTCTCCTATCTCTGCTCAGTTTGTAGCCCACCCCATCTGCCAGCAGGTCCTTTCCTCCATCTGGTGCGGAAACTTAGCCGGCTGGAGGGGCAGTACCACGATCTGGAAGCTGTTTATCTCCTTCATCATCTTCCTCACCATGCCCTTCCTCTGCCTGGGCTACTGGCTGGCACCCAAGTCAAGGGTAGGTGCCCTTTACCCCTCCCCTTATCCTCCATTCCTTCTCTCCCCTCTCAGGCTAGAAGCTGTTCCATGAAAGTCAGTTTAACAAGGGGTCACCTAAAGCTAGAAACAGACCTTAGAAGTCATCTGGTGAAACCTCCTCATTTTACATGTGAGGAAACCAAGGCCCAAAGAGGCTAATTTATTTGGCCAAGGTCACATTAAGTGACTGACCTAGGATTTGAACTCAGGTCCCGTGACTCCTTCCACTGGTCATCAGGAACCTGCTTGGTACTAAGCACTATGATCTCTCTGACCCTTCAGAATGCAGCCCTGGTCTCACCTCCTCCAGAAAGTGGTCTCTGATTACCTGGCCCATTCTATCTCTCCGTTTGTAACCTAAAAATAGAACCTTCTACTTCTGCAGCACTCAAAGGTTTACAAATCAATTTCCTCAGAATTCCAACAACCAATTTCCATGAGGAGGGTAATGAGAGCAAGGACTGTGTTTTTGCCTCTCTGCATCCCCAGAGCTTGGCATGATGCCAGGCACAGAGTAAGTGCTTATTAATTGATTGATGATAGCTCACATTTATCTCAATGAATGAAATTAATGAAAAAGCATTGATTAAACTCTTGCTATATAGAAAACACTGTGAGAGGCACTGGGGGGTACAAATGGAGAAGCAGAACTATTCTTACTCTCACACTCCAGTTGGTGGAGAGAGCATAGATAGAAGGCTTTAGCTACAAGTCAGATTCAATGAGAAAGCTTACACTAATACATCTTCTTGAAAGCCATTTCCACTGATAAAACCATATCCGTTTTTGAAGTTGAACCCTTCCACCATACCAAGAATCTTGGTGGGGAGACCTTTCTTTTCTGATCTTTAGTAGCTATGGCTGCTGAGGATAGATGCAGGGACTGCAGACTGTGCAAAATCAATTTACAGGGGTTCCTCCCCTGGAGAATGGATACAGAACCCAGGCTGGTGGCAGGTTTGATGGCATGGGGGACTGCGCGTACTGCTATTCCTGGGACTGATGGGCTTACCTGCCTGTGTGTGGCAGTTGGCAGGTGGTAAGTGTTGGTGGTTACAGGGATGTCAGGCCCTGCCTCCATAAGGTTGCTGTCCTGGAAAATGGCTGTGGGGTCCAGGCTGGTAGCAGGATTGGTGGCCTGGGGACACAGCAATTAACAGGGCTCTTGGGCTCTGGTTCCTGAGCTATCTCTCCACCAGAGTATGAGAGTAGGTGGTACTTGGGGTGTTAGTGGTGATTTGGCCTGCCTGGTACATGCTGCCTCCTGTACCTTCCCAGAAGCTTTTGCAGCTTCTGAGATGGTACGTTTCTCTTATTGTTCCTGCTTTACAAGGGGTGAAACTGAGAATTAAAGAGGTAAAGGAATTAACGCAGGGTCAAATGGCTAGTAAGAGTGTGCCTGACCCCAGACATTCTGATTCTGATCAGAGAGCTCTTTTGAACATCCCAAACTATCTCCCATAGCACTTACAGTTCATGCCACTCATGGGGCCCTTAGCACAAGTAGCCTGGAGTTATTTACCTTTTGGTGTCCTGTCTCCTTAATTAGACTATGAGCTCCCTGAGGACAGGACATGCAGATCTCAAGATTTACAGTCTGAAGGAATCTTAGAGAAGATCTAGTTCAATCCCTTCATTTGACTCATAATCCAACATGCTTACCACTGCCTTCCCTTCCTTCTGTCTTCCCAAGAGCACCCAGCACATGGTAGAGGCCCAACAAATATTCCCAAAATGAATGATGGGGATAATCTGGGCCAGCCTGGGGAGTGGGATGAGTAGAAATGTGTTACTCGGGTCCCAGCTTGTAGAAGGTTTCTGCTGGGAAATTCTACCCCTTAAAAGGCAAATCCCCCCCAGAGAGGAATCTTATTGAAATCTGTTGTCAGTCATCTCTACCTCAGTGTGAGGAGTTATCTGTTCCTCTTCTGACAGCTGGATCAAAGAGTGAAGGGAGGAAAGAGCAGGAGGGCCTTTAAGGGCTTACTATGGTCTGGGCAGTATGCTGGATGCTGGGGATGCAAAGAAAGGCAAAGACTCTCCCTGCTCCAAGCTCCCGGTCTGAAGGACACAAAACACAAGGCTGGTAGAGCTGACAACAAACTTCACCAGCTTCAGGGTTTGGCTGAGAACAGGAACTGGTGCTGGAGCTGGGCTATGAGCGCAATACTGAGGAACTAGATAGCGAAGTTCATGCCTGGGCCTGTAGTCAGGAAGACCTAAGTTCACATACAGCTTTCAGACACTTACTATGTGACCCTGGGCAAGTCATTTGACCTCTGTCTCAGTTTCCTCAACTGTAAAATGGGGATAATACCAGCACCTAACTTGCAGGGTTGTGAGGATCAAATGCAATGATATTTGTGAAGTGCTTAGCTCAGCATCTGGCACATAGTAGGTGCTATATAAATGCTAGTTATTGTCATCATCCTTATCATCTTCATCATCATGATAGATAGCAGTGTAACGATGCAGCCAAAAAAAAAGCTTATGCCGTGTCAAGTTGCATAGTGGTAGGAGGTATGCTTGAAGAAACTGTTGATAAAATTTAGGCTTGGTAGGGAGACAGGATGATGGCGTGTTTAAGCATCTGAAGGGCTGTCTTGTGAGAGAGGGGCTGGACTTATTCTGCTTGACCCCAGAGGAGAAATGTGTGTGTGTAGGGGGGGGGGGAGTTAAACAGAGGGCATATTTAGGCTCGATAGGAGGAAAACATCCCTCGTGATTAAAGTAATCCCAAAGTGGAATGGGCTAGCTGCAGGTTGTGGGCTTCACTAGTGATCTTCAGTGAAAGGTTGGATGACCATTTGCTGATGATATTTTAGAGGGGATTCCTATATAAAGACAGATTAGGTTGTCTCTGAGGTCCCTTCCAATTCTGAGGGTAGGCAATTAAAAAATAATAAAGAAGGAGAGGTAGAGGGGAAACTCATGGAGACGAATTGATTTACCAAGGTCACATAGATAAGAAGCGTCAGAGCTAGGACTTGAATATAGATCTTCTCATTCCAAGTCTGGTCTACTATATTAGTCGGGTGGGCAGGTGGATTGGTCTGGGTTGGGTTGAGTTAGGTTCAACTGAGGTGAGTTGGGATGGGTTAAGTTGAATTGGCTCGTATTGGATTGGGTTGGGTTGAGTTAGGTTTAGTTGGGTTGGGTGAGGTTGAGTTGGGTTAAATTGAGTTGAGTTGGGGTGAAATGAATTGAGTTAGGATGGATTGAGTTGGGATCAGATGTATTGAGTTGGGTTGGGTTGGAAGGGGTTGAATTGGGTTGAGTTGGATTGGATTGGACTGGTTTGGGTAGAGTTAGGTTAGATTGGATTGAGTTGGGTGAGACTGAGTTGATTTGGGTTGAGTTGGTGTGACATATTCTTAAGTCTATAGGAGATCACTGTTGGCTGGTACAGTTAAAGAAAGAAGTCTGGAGGAGACAATAGAGATCAATTGCTGGGCTCAAAAGCCTCACAGTTACTCCTCTCCCTGCAGCTGGGTCGTCTGCTGAAGATCCCAGTGCTCAAATTTCTTCTACATTCAGCCTCCTATTTATGGTTCCTCATCTTTCTGCTGGGAGAGTCACTGGTCATGGAGACTCAGCTGGGCACCTTCAAGGGTCGCAGCCAGAGTGTCTGGGAAACCTCGCTGCACATGATCTGGGTTGCAGGTATGGGGTTTGGTTGGGGGGGCAGATGAACTCCCTGGCTGGGGATCCCTCACCCCATGTGGATCACTCAGAACAAAGTCACTCATTCTGTCCCAAGACAGCCTTGATGAGACTGAAGACAGTGATCGTGGTTACCCTGAGTCTTCTTCTCTAGGCCAAGCATACTCAACCTGGAAATCTCAGTATCCCTTGATCCTCTTCATTTACCCTCTACCTTTAAAAGAATTTCATAGGATTTAGACCTGGAAATTTTAATTTAGCTCATCTAGTTCACCCCCCTCGTTTTATAGATGTGGAAACTGAGGCCCAGAAAAGTGAAGTGACTTGCCCAAGGTCACATAAGTAGTAAGCAGCAGAGCTGGCATTCAGATCAGGGTCTTCCAACTCCAGTGCTCTATTTACTAATTCTCCTTTCTGAGTGCCAGAGGCAATCCCTTCATGGTTGCAGATGAAGTGAGGCAGCATTTTGTAATGAATGGAAAGAGCATCCTGAATTTGAGTTTTGGTTCTGACATTTCAATGAAACAACCAACATTTATTATTAAACACCTATCAGGATGCAAAGATAAAACTGAAATTAATTCTTGCCATTAAAGAACTTATGGTTTCATGGAGGTGGATGTTGGGGGTGGTTGCAACATGTACACTTATAATTAAATAAAAATATTTACATAGTAAATTCAAAGTTATTCTAGGAGTATCTAGAAGCTACAGAGGTATAGAAAGGCCTCGTATGGGAGGTCAAACAAGCACATACTAAGCACTCAGGATACAAAGAAAGGCAAAAACACAGTGCCTTCCCTCAAGGACGTCATATTCTAATGCCAACAACTATGTACATGCAAGTTTATATAAGTATACCTATATCTATATAGAAAATTGGAGGTAATCTCACAGGGGAGGAAGGCTTTAGTGGGGCAGGGTGGGGCAAGCTGGGAAAAGCCTCTTTCAGAAGTTAGAGATGCTAATTGTGACCATAGGCAAGTCCCTTTCTATCTCTGGACTTTTGTATTGCCCCTCTCTGTAAATGGGGTTGGAGCAGAATAAAGACTCTCTAAGATCTCTTCCAAATCAGAAAATCTCAGATTCCAGCCCTGGGAGGGGAACTCATCTTGGGGAGAGACCCAGGCCCAATGCTGAGCTCTCCCTACCTTGGTGTTCCTCTGGCCGCAGGCTTCCTGTGGTTCGAATGTAAGGAGGTATGGATTGAGGGCCTGCGAAGCTACTTCTTGGACTGGTGGAACTTCTTGGACGTGGTCATCCTGTCCCTGTACCTGGCTTCCTTTGCCCTCCGAGTGCTTCTGGCAGTGTTAGCCTGGCTGCACTGCCAGGATGCTCCAGACGGTGCTGCCTGTCACTACTTCACCACAGCTGGTGAGTGCCTTGCCCTGAAACTGTTACTCCCTTTGTTCCAGGACCCAACTTCTTGACTCCCAGGCCCCCAATTCCCAAACACTCCCTCCTTGGCAACTCTTAAATCTTGCAGGAGCCTTCCCAGTCCCTCAAGGCCTCTACCCTGCAGTCTCTCAGCCCTCTAGCATCCTCCCAACCCCACAATTTTCCCACCCTGTCATTCCCCAGACCCCCAATTCATTCACCCTGTGATCTCTATGCCCTCCAAAGCTTGCAGTCTTACTATGCCCCTACCTTGTGGATTAAAATTTTATTTCATTTTCTCAATGAACACAATCTATTTTCTCTCCCTCCCACTTTCCCCTTCATTGAAAAAAAAAGAAAAGAGAAAACCCTTGTAACAAATATGCACAATCAAGCAAGTATCATGGTGATATCTGAGATGCTTTCCATTAGGTTTCTCCACCTTGTTCCTGGATTTCCTTGTAGAATTTTATTTTCTTAACAGACAGTAGCGCTCCAACTCTTCCCCTGGCCCACAGCGCCCCTACCCTGGGATCTCTAGACCTCCAAGGTCTCCATAGACCCATGATGCCCTTGACCAGCAATCTCTAGGACTCCCTAGCTTAGTGACACCCTACCCTGTGACCTCTACCCCCTAAATCCAATCCAGTTTCACAGTATGATGTGCCACCACTGCCAGATGCTCAAGCCTCTTAAAACCTCTTTGGCCCTCCATGCCTCTGCCCTCTCAAGTCTAAGTCTCCCCAGCCAGAAAACAATAATCACAATAAGTAACATTTCTATAGCTTTAAGACTAAAGTACTTTATATCCATTATTTCATTTGGTCCTGGGAGTTAGAAATTATTACTGTCTACCATTTTACAGACGAGGAGACTAAAGTTCAGGAAAAATAAGTTACTTGCTCAGGGTCACACAATTAGTAAATGCTCATGAGGCAGGATTTGAACTCACGTCTTTCTGAGTTCTAATCCAGTGGTGGAATTTGATGGGCTGACCTTAAAGATCATCTCATATTAGCAACTAGGTGACCCAGTGGATAGAGAGCAAGACCTGGAGTAGGTAAGACCTGGGTTCATATGTGGCCTCAGACACTTATTAACTGTGTAACCTTGGATAAGTCACTTAACATCTGACTGCCTTGTTTTCTTCAGGTGTAAGATGGGGATACTAATAGTAGCTATCTCCCAGGATTGTTGTGAGAACAAGATGATATAATATGTGTAAAGCTCTATGTGAGGGCAGTAAGATAAAGTCAATAAAAATAGGATAAACCAATAAAACAAATTGTTAAGACAGGGTGCAGAGTGTAGAGAGAGAAGGGAAAGGAAACTGAATATGGCTGACAGGGGAGGAAGGGAGTAACCATTCTGGAGTTCAAAGCACCCCTAAGTAGTTTGCCAGACAGTTCTACAGGGAAGGCCCTAGCAAACAACCTATGAAACAGGTGGGTTAATCCATCACCCCTCATAGAGCCAGAGAACGTCACTTTAATCTCTAGAGCAGTGTTTGGGAATCCTCACCTGCTCCCCATCCCATATCTCCCCTTGAGCAGAGCGCAGCAAGTGGCGCACAGAAGACCCCCAGTTCGTGGCTGAAGTCCTGTTTGCCATCACCAGCATGCTCAGCTTCACCCGCCTGGCCTACATCCTGCCTGCCCATGAGTCTCTGGGCACCCTGCAGATCTCCATTGGCAAGATGATTGATGATATGATCCGGTGAGGGCAGCCTCTCACTCAGTTCCCTGGTCTCCTCAGGACTTCATTTGGGGTGTGGGGTGGAATAACCTCTTCCTGGTGACACCCACCAAACTGCCTTGTTATGGGAAGACCTGGTCATTTGCGCCGACCTGCCTCCCCTCCAGCTCTCTTCTGGTCATGGAAGAACAGAACCCTGGTCTTAAACCTCACCCAAACTATAATCAATGAAAAAACCCCAAAAGGTTCGACCTAGCCTCAATCCATTTCTTGACCTTAACAATGACCTTGACTTCATCCTAAAAATAATGTAATCCCCAAATCTCTGAGTTGGGAGGAACTTCAGAAAGCATTAAGTCCTGTCCCTACCTGAGCAGGAAAATGAACTTTGGAATTTCCTGTGCCATCTTAACCTTTACATGACCTTAACACTGATTCTGACCTTACCCTATCACCCTAATTCAGAGGTTCTTAACCTGTAGTCCATTGATCCCAGGGAGTCTATGATATAGGGTAGGAAAAAATGACATCTTTATTTTTCACCAACCAATCATGGAAATTGAATATTTCCTTCAGTTACTTAAAAGTCTTATTCTGAGGAGCCTATAGACTTCAGTAGACTACCAAAGGCATCCCTGACATGAACAAAATTAAGAAGACCTCTCCTAATTCTAACTTACCCCTTCCCCTGTGAGATACCCAATGTTGACCCTGAGGCATCCCAATTCTATCCTCACCCCTACCTAGAAGCTCTTACCCGAACCCTCATCCACTCTTACTCTCAAAGAGACCTTCGATTGAGGCCTCACTCCAGTTCCCTCCTAAGCCTTGACTTCATTATGGCTCATCTTCAGCCTTATCCTAATTCTGTCCTGACCCTAACCTTTACTCTTAATTCATTCTGAACCCCAACCTTTAACCCATTCTAATCATCATCTTGAACCTAACCCTGGCTTTGCCCTTCACTCCAATTCCATCCTCACTTATCCTGACACCAAACTAAATCTACAATTGAGTATTCTTACTTAACCAACATTCTTCCTACCCCATTCCCTCGTGGCATGCCTCTTGTCCAGAGACTCAGGTCGATGTTGGGGGATGGGGGCAGAGAAGAGGGGAGAGGACAGGAGAAAGGAGCCAAGGACCTCGTTGACCAAAGCCTGACTTATCTTAGAGTCTGATCCTTCGTCGCCCTTCCTACAGGTTCATGTTCATCCTTATGATCATCCTGACGGCCTTTCTTTGTGGCCTCAACAACATCTATGTGCCCTACCAAGAGACAGAGAGGCTGGGCAAGTATGTGGTCTGGGGTTGGGGAAGGAGGTGCGATCTGGGGATGGGGTAGCAAATGTCCAGAGATGAGGGCACAGCCTCAGAAAGGGAGCTGACCTTCTAGAGTCATGCTAGGAGAAAGATCAGGGACAGAGGAGGGGGGAAGTGCCAGGTAGGAGGTAGAGAAAGTGCTAGGGAACCTATGTGAACAACTGCTGTCAAACCATGCCTTCCCTATCTTATACTTATGAATGTGATTTTTTTGGACCCAAGTATAAGACTTTACATTTATCCTCAAGTGCATTTTATTATGCCAGACTCAGTCCAATGCTTTCTATCCTGTCAAAATCCTTTTGGATCCTGACTCTCTATGCCATGGTGTGCTGGTAAATATTTAACAACCAGCTCTCTGGGGGGAGAAAAAACTCCAACCATTTACCATGATGCACTTTTAAATTATTAACATTTTCTCCCTCACTTTCTTAAGTCTAGACAATCAACAAAACAATAAGTCAAGCCCTGATGTGTGAGGCATTTGCTGATTTCCAAAGTATAAATACTCACGCTGAAAATTTAAAAATCAAATCAGGTTCAGTTGGCTCCAGCATACATAGGATACCCTTATACCTATGCCTTTATCCGAGTCATTGATAAAAATGTCAAACTGCACAGCCAAGCATAGATTCCTGGGGTATTCAATCATCCAGTCAACAAGCATTTATCAAGTACCTACTGTGTGCCAGGTTCTGTGCTAGGCACCAGGGTTATTCCAGTGAAGAACTAACTCCTGCCACATTGACATTATCATTAACAACTGTTCTTTGAGTCCAACTATCTAACTGTGTTATCATCTAGTCCATAACTGTCTGTTTTCTCCACTAGAACAGTAGGAGATACTTTTCCAGAAAGCTTTATTAAAGTTTACAACTCAGGGGTGGGGGGCCTGTAGCCTCGGGGTCACATATAACCTATGTCCTTGAGTGTGTCCTTTTGACTGAATCCAAGTTTTACAGAACAAATCCGTTTATTAAGGGGATTTGTTCTGTGATGTTTGGATTCTGTCAAAGGGCCACACTTGAGGATCTAGAAGGCCACATATGGCCTTGAGGCCCCAGGTTCTCCACCCCTAGTCTAGGTAAACAATGTCTGTAGCATTCCCTTTATCTGCCAGTTGGTAACCCTTTCAAAAAAAGAAATGAAATTAAATCTGACATGGCGAATCACTGAAACCATGCTGGATCTTTGTGATTACTGCTTGCCTTTCTAGAAGTTCACCAACTGTTTCTGTAATGATTTGTTCTAGAATTGTCTCAGAAATTTAAGTCAAGATCACTGGTCTATAGTTTGTATTTTGAAAATGAGGACATTGTCCTTCTCCAGTCTTCTGCAACCTTTCAGATATTAACAGTAGTGACTCAATAATCACATCTTCCAGGTCTTTGAGAGCCAGGGCACATAGTTCTGGGCCTTGTGACTTTAATCCTTCCACGACAACTAGATGCTCCCTTGTTATCTCCCTACTTATCTTGGATATAAATTCCCTGGTAGCCACTCGTGTTTTGTCCTTTCCAGAGCAAAAGCCAACCTCCCTGACAGAGAAAACAGGAGGAAAATAAAAATTGAGCAGCTGTGCCTTCTCTGTGTCAATTTTCAGCATCCTATCCACTCCAAAAAAAGATCCTATCCCTTCTTTGGTCCTTCTTTTTCTCCCAATATGACAGGGACTAGACCTGTGATTTCATTGACATAGGGGACTCTTAGGGGAGGAAACTCCTTCTACCAAGGTGGGATGGCACCTTCTTTCCATTTTATAGTTTGAAAGAGTTGCCTAGAGCCCAGTGTCATATAGCCAGTATATGTCAGAAACTAGACCCAAACTCGGGTCTCCCTGGTTTGAAGCCAGCTCTTTGTCTACCATGCCATGATATGTCTCCTTTCTTCCTATACTTCTCCCAAAACAGAGTGTCCTGAAAGTCTTAGTGTAGTTTTAATCTAAGACTTTTAGGAAACCCTGTATATCTTAAAAATACTTTTGTTGCCTTTAGTTTCCCCATTTTGCAGATGAAGAAACTGAGGCTGAGAGAGGTTAAGTGACTTGTCCAAGGATACCCAGCTAGTAAATATCTGAATCAAGATTTGCACTGAGGTCTCTCTGACTCCAAGTCCATTACTCTATCCCTTACACCATTCTGCCTTTCAACTGGTATAAGGAGATAATTTTAGCTGGGTCCCAGAATACCCTAATAGGGAAGTGCCCCCAACATCCTGTCTCCCATGTGATTCTATCACTGAGATGATTGGCTTTCTGTAGACAATGACATTGATGTAAAGGGAATAGCAGAGGCTGAACCTGGCTCAGCTCTACTATCTACTCCACAACACACATCTTTTCCTTCAGCCTCAATGAGACGTTCCAGTTTCTCTTCTGGACAATGTTTGGTATGGAAGAACACAGCGTGGTGGACATGCCCCAGTTCCTGGTGCCTGAGTTTGTGGGCCGTGCTCTTTATGGCATCTTCACCATCGTCATGGTCATCGTGCTGCTCAACATGCTCATTGCCATGATCACCAACTCTTTTCAGAAGATTGAGGTGTGAGAGAAGTGGGGATGGAATGGCAGAGGATGACTAAGGACGTGTCGGGAGATGAAGGGAATGTTAAAGGGTAGAGGAGCACAAGAGGACCAAGGATTTGTGGGAAATGGAGGGGACAATGGGGGATGGAGGAGAACCAGGGATCCGGAACACAGGTTGGCTCAAAGGAAGGACATGAGGGACAGCAGAGCAATGAAGGAAAAGAGCCAAAGGAATAGTATATTATTATAGAGTTAGAGCTGGAAGCAACCTTAGAGGTCACCTAGTCCAAAACCCTTGTTTTACAGAAGAAGAAGTTGATTGGAGGAGCTAAAGGGTGGGGGAGGGGGGTAACATAAATACCTAATCTCTGCCCCAACAGAGCTCACATTTTACTGAGAGAAAATGTGATAAAGGGAGATTCTTTTCAATTCATCAAACATTTTTAAAATGCTTGGTTTGTGCAGATCCCTGAATTCAGCACTGGAGGAGCTACACAATTTAGAGAAAAGCCCAGTCCTTGCCATAATGAAAAAATATAGTCTATTTAATAGAAGGCTAAGATACATATGCTAGATGACTAGAATACACAATATTGCCTGTTAGAGAGAGATAGAGATATAAAGCAAACACTATGTGAGGGAGGACTTTATTTGGGGTTGGAGGGAGAGGGAAGTTCAGAGATTTCCTGGAGAAGGCAAGAGGGAGAGGAGATGGAGATGAAGAAGGGGTGGGGAGGAAGGAGAGAAGATTGGGAAAGGTCAGGGCTATGGCAGAGCTAGGGAAGGAAGGTGAAGAAAAGGATAAGAGGAGCAGAGTGGTTTGAAGACAATAGGACTGGATGAGTCAGGAGACCTTAGTTAAAGTCTTGATAAAAGCTTGTTGATTGACTTGTTGAGTACCTAAAGGCTGTGTGACTTAGTGACTTCTCTGAGGCTGCAGGTGCTAAATTAGTGCTTATTGAATGAATTAATGAATCTGTAAAATGAAATGGTTGGTTTAAATGACATCTACGATTACTTTCAGCTCCAAATCTATGATCATGTGAGCCGGTCTCACAGCTTGTTGTCAGGAAGGGATTTATTAAGAGCTAAAGAAATATATGGATAGTTAGGTGGCAAAATGAATACAGAGCCTGGCCTGAAGTCAGGAAGACTCATCTTCCTGAGTTCAAATCTGACCTCAGACACTTACTAGCTCTGTAACCCTGGGCAAGTCACTTAACCCTGTTTGCCTCAATTTCCTCATCTAAAAAATTAGCTGGAGAAGGAAAGGGCAAACCATTTTTTAGTATCTTTGCCAAGAAAACCCAAATGGGGTCACAAAGTGTTGGATATGACTGAACAACAACAAAATAGAAATATATACTTGTTTTTATTAGAAGGCTGTTAAAGGGAGGCATCTGGTGAGAAAAGGAGGAAGGAAATATTAAATTAAGGGATAGAGTGAAAAGATGGGGCCAAAGAATAAGAAGAGGATGGGACAGGAGATTGGGAGAACCAAGGGAGGAAGGACAGAAAAGCAGAGACTAACGTAGAGGACTGGAAAGAGATATAAGGGTGATTGGGGTTGAGCAAGGTGGAGAATCCACCTTGGAGAGTGGGATGAAAAAGGAGCTGGGGAAGGAATGAGGAACAAATGGAATATTATATTAATAAAAGGAATATTATGGAAGGAGACTAGGAGATAGGGTGGGTAGAGAACGGAAAGGGAAAGGGAGAAGGAAGAGAATGGGGATAGAGATAGGATCAGAAAAGAACAGGACCAAAGGAGGGAGGTGGGGATATAGTGAGGAAGAAAGGAGGAGAGGGAGGGGAAATGAAATAGAGAGAGAAGGGGAGATGGGGAATGGTGGAGGAGGAGGAGAGTGAGAATGAAGGATAGAGAATGAAGGATGAAAGGGGATCTGTAGGCATAAAGGAGGCTGGGGTCCCTGAGCCCCTTCCCCATCTCTGACCCCCAGGATGACGCTGATGTGGAATGGAAGTTTGCCCGATCCAAGCTCTACCTGTCCTTCTTTCGGGAGGGCTTGACACTGCCGGTTCCCTTCAATATCTTGCCCTCACCCAAAGCCTTCTTCTATCTGCTCAGGTAAATTCTTAGGGAACCTCCACAGCCTCATCCCTCCCATCCCTCATCCCCCACTCTATGTCTCCTCCAAGAGCTCCCCACAGCCCCCAATCCTCCCAAGTCCCAGTTCATCCCTCAACCTCCTTTTCTCACCCCCCCATTTCCTATGACCCCTAACTCTAGGCCCCCATCCCATCCCCCTCTGACTCTTTACCCAATTCTTTTAGGAGGATCTTCCGATTCTTTTGTTGCTGCTGCTGCAAGACCAAGGAGTCTGCCTATCCCCCCATTCCCACCTTCGTGAGTGTGTCATGTGATTACTTGTTCCATGTCTATCTTACAACTGTCCTGTATCTATGCCATCCATTCCCTCTCTGCTCCATTCTGTCTCTATGTCGCACAATCTATCAAATGTTTCACATTTGTCCTAGTCTGTCAGATGTTCAACTCTATCCCTATCTGTCTGTCTATGCGTCTTTCCAGTGTCTCTCCAAGTCTGTCTGTCCTGATCTTCTCCAGTTGGCTTGTCCTTGTGAGGGAGATGCCAGACTGGAAGGGACCAGAAACTAAGAGCCGCCCTCTCCATCTCCCCTCCAGCCAGTGGGGAACTCCTCTCCAATAAGCTGTGCTCCAAAGACTTTACTGCTGCTTTGTCTCTGTCCCTCTCAGCCAAGATCTTGCCAAGGGTCATGCTCTCCCTTAGTTGTCCCAGCTTGGCTGGAGATGGATTATTCCCCCTCTTTCCTCAGGGCTGCCTAAATGAGGCTGGCATTTGTTCAAAGAAGCTTTACCAAGTGACTTAGGGGGAAATTAACTGGGATCCCAAAGCAGAGATCTACCATGAGTGATGGAGCAGATATTTGTTGGTTCTGAAATGGTATCATTCTGTGATTCTAAATACTAGTGACTAGCAACTGCCTGGCTAAGACAATAATGATAATAGCTTAATTTCTCTGGAATTTAAGCAACTTCTTTACAATATCTCTGAAAGGTAAATAGTGCAGATACTATTTTTTACAGAGGAACTAGGGCCCAGAAAAGTAAGATAACTTACCCAAGGTAACACAGCTAGCAAGTATGGGAGCCTGGATTCAATTCCAGATCCCCTTACTCAAAGTCCAATGCTGTTTCCCTTATGCAGGGCTGCCTCTCTAAGGGGAGATGGGATTTGTCTGCAACTCACCAAGCCAGGATAGGGGTGAGGACAGGGAGAAGCAAAGCCCCAGGCAAGATTCCTACCCAACAGTCTTGGATAGCTAGTCTTGTGAGAATTATCACCCAGGTGGTGATTCATGGGGGTTTCAGGAAAGAGGGGGCTGTGGTCAGGGAAGATTCCCCCAACAATAGTCTAGGGTGAGATAGGGCATGGACTCCCTGATCTGTCCAATCTGGCCCTCTCCCTGGAGAGCCTTTAGGCTAGAAGTTGGGAAAACTGGATTCCAATCTGAGCTCTGTCACTGGCTCATTATGGAAGAACCTTACACAAGTCATTTTCTCTTAGTCACTCATTAGTTAAGAGGAACTAAGTCACCCTTAATTACTCCCCATAGTTACCTCTATGGGCCTCAGTTTCCTTTTTGTAAAATGAGATCGAACTAGATGAGCTCTCAGATTCCTTCTAGCTCCAGCAATCTATAATCTATGAAGTGATGGATTAATAAATCCTTCTCCTCTATTCCTTACCCTAGTTCCTTACAGTATGTAGAAAGGAATTTCCCCTACACCTCTGAACAGGAATGAGACCTTGGCATCTGGAGCTTTTTTTTTTTTTTTACTCATTGGTCTTCTTTTTCGCTGGGCTTTGGTTTTGAGGGTGGAGAGAATTATCAGTCAATCAACACTTACTAAGCACCTACTATGTTCCAGGCATGGTACTGAACTCTGGTGTTACAAAAAGAGTCTAACAACAGTGTTTGCCTTCAAGGAGCTTACAATCTAATAGAGGAGACCACAGGCAAATAAGTATATACAAAGCAAGCTATATACAGGATAAATAGGAGATAATTAACAGAGGGAAGGCATTAGAATTAGGAGGGGAAGGCTTCTTGTATAGGAGATGAGGTTTTATAGGAACTTAAAGGACGCCAGCATGGTTGGTAGTCAGAGCAGAGGCAGGACAGTGTTCCAGGCATAGGGAATGCTCACAGAAAATGCCCTGAACCAAGAGATAATGTCTTGTTTGTAGGACAGGAGGCCAGTGTCACTGGATTGAAGAATACATGTCATGGGGTAAGGTGTAAGAAGATTTTGAAGGTCAGAGGGGGCTAGGTCATGAATGGCTTTGAACACCAAACAGAACATTTTTCATTTGCTCCTGGAGGTAATAGGGAGCCAATGGAGTTTATTGAGCAGGAGGAGGTGACATGGTTGGACCTGGACTTTAGGAAAATCATTTCAGTGACTGAATGGAGGATGGATTGGAGTGAAGAAAAACATAGACACACCAACAAGTTATTGCAGTGAACTAGCAGGAAGGATTTGGAGGAAGTACAGACACTGGAGAATAGTTCATATTCTCTTCTCTCTAACTATGTATTCCAGGCAAACTCTGGGGTTGGGGCTGGGAAGGAGGAAGGTGAGGGTGGCTCCTACCGAGTCCGAGTCATCAAGGCCTTGGTGCAACGTTACATTGAGACTGCCAGGCGTGAGTTTGAAGAAAGCCGTCGGAAAGGTCGGTCTCCAGACCCCAGACACTTCGTTCCCTAAAACTTATCCCTATTCCCAGCTCCCTGCCTTTGTGTTCCCTAGACCGTGTCCTTCTTTCCCCAAACTCCCAGGCCTGGTCCTGTGGACCCCTTGGTTTTCTATGTGAGTTTAGTCTGCCCACCCTTTTCTCGAACGTCCTCCTCCACGAAGCCTCGCCCTCTCTGATGGCCCCTATGCCCACCAACCCAAGTGTCTGGATGGAATAACCTCTAGGGTCCTTTCTAGCTCTTCATACTATTGGTCCTGTAATTGGTCCTAAATCTCCCCTCTCCTCTCGTAACCCTGAAACTCTCTCAGGACAAAAGGGTGCCAGCCCATAGGCCGGAGTGTTTCCAAAAGGCCCAGTCTGAGAATTCTGAGTTCTCTTGAGCTTGGTGACTCATGGGAAGTTCATTCAGCTTTGGGCCTTTCTGAGGTACCCGCAGAAGTGGGAAGTGCATCCCCTCCATATTCCCTCACCTCTTTTCTATTTCTTCAGACCTTGGCAACCGACTCACAGAGCTGACCAAGACAGTGTCCAGACTGCAGAGTGAGGTGGCTGGAGTAAGGAAGACTCTGGCTGAGGGCGGAACTCCCCGGCTCCCCGATGGCGTCAGTGTCCTGAGCCGTTATATAACTCGTATCCGAAATAGCTTCCAAAATTTAGGACCCACCATCCCTGAGACCTCTGAAGTGAGAGAAGGAGAGGAGGAAATGGGATATAGAGTGCCTGAGGAACTAGAGACACAGACATCTGAAGAGAAGGCGAGCCAGGAGTCCAGAGCCTCAGAGTTAGGAACTCAGGATACAGAAGAACATGCAACTCAGGAAGTTGAAAGGGCCAGGACTCAGGCATTTGGGGGCTCCTACAAGATTTCCACTGCCCAAGTGGAGATTCACAGGGGGTTTAGGGAAGAGGGGGATGTGAATGTGCCTCCAGAAGAAAGTCCAATGGCCAGGCACGATCCCCCTGCCTCAGGAGCTGAATAAAGTAGCCTGTGCAGCATCTGACCTGTGCTACTTATATAACCAATTCTAGAAAGAAGTGCTGATGAAATCTCCTTCCTTCCCTCCCTCAGCCTAAATACCATGCTGCCTTAATAAAATTAGATATTACTGACTGTTGGTGATTACTGAATGGAAATATTAAAGAATTTATTTTTCATCATTATACAACACCCTTACCAAAAATGACCATGTGCTAGGACATAAAGAACTTATAAATAAATGCAGAAAGACAGAAATTAAATGCATAATTTACTGACCAAAAAACAAAGAAAATTTGTAATTGATAAGAAAGATTTGAGTCAGAATTCAGAGACTGAATAATATAATCCTAAAAAATAAATTGAAGAACAAATCAGAGTAAAGAAAATAAAAAGAAACCTACCAAAAATTGTGGCAGGTGCTAAACCTATATACCAACAAAAGAAATAAATGAATAGTGAATCGGACATTCAAGTTTTTAAAAAACCTTAGAAAATCCACAGATTTACCCCAAAAGAAGCACAAAAATTAAAATCCTGAAAAATCAAAAGAAAAGATAAAAATTGGAAAATGTATCATTAGCATGATAAAATAGTTTTATCTTTATCTTTTATCTGGGTTCTTTTTTTAAAAGACCAGTGAAACATATAAAACAATAATTTAGTCAAAAAAGAGTAGAAAATCAAATTGCCAAAGTAAAAAATGAGAATACAAAGTCCACAAATAAAACAAATGCAATTATTAGTGTAATAGAGTGAGGGAGCTGGCCATTCACAATGATCTCTTCCATCTCACAGCTTTTATAATGTTGAAGCAATCCTTTAGTAAATAAGTTCCCATTATTAAGGACTGTGCCAGAGGACAGGAAGAACTGGGCACTTGTTGGATTATAAAATGAAATGTGAACCAACACCTTTTTCTTTAAAATGTGTTGCTAGGGACTCTGACAGCTTCTCCTTGACCTTCTAACAAGATGGAGGTGAGAGAAAAGGCCTGACCTTGTGGGTATCACTAAGACTTGCTGGGATGTGACCCATAACTAGACAGGTTTTGGAAGAAAGATCATAAGACATAGAATCGGTAAAATGGAAATTAAGAGGATGTACTCGTGAGGAAGTCCAGGAAGCTGGGTAGGGAAGGAGCATGGCAGAGAGCATTTGGGTGAAGATCAACCGGGGCAGGAAAAGAAGCAATATTATTTATGGAGTGTACTACAGATCACCTGACCGAAAAGAAACGCGGTAAAGAGCTTGGGAATCATCAGAAGCCTATTACAGAACTAGAATAAAGTAGGGATGAGGGACCTCAATTTTCCAAACATTTCCTAGAGTTCTTTTTGCCCAAAGCAGAGAACTTAGTAGACATTTAATAAACATTTGTTGATTAATTGATTGGTTCAGAGAAAGGATAAGATGCCACAGACTAAAATTGTATAGGGGAAGTGAGCTCAGTAGGGATAGGAAGCTCTTGAGAACAAAATTTTGAAGACACAAGAAAAAATAATTCTGTTCAATAAGAAGAGGTAGGTTTGACTAAAGAAATTATCTGGAAATGTAGCAAATGCACAACCAATTTGAATTTAAAGACATGTATGGAAAATGGAGAGACGGAGCATGGTGTAGTTGATAGAAAGCTGACCTGCAACCAGGAAGATGAATTCAAATCCATTGTCTATCTGATCCTGGACAAATTACTTAACCTTTCAGTGCTCTAGGCAATTCTCTGAGACTATCAGTTACAGAAAAGGTGAGACCCTACATTGGTAAAGGGAGTCTCCTTTTATGAGAGTTCCCTATACCAATGAAATCTGAAGTTCAGTCCTTATTCCTTCTCTTTAAACAAGATAGAAGCAAGAGAAGATGGTAAAAGTCTGATAGAGAGAACTCCTAGTGAAGAAACTCTACTGGAAACTACACTGCAATTACTAGCCTTACAAAGTTTCTTGGAGGCACCGAAAGTTTAAGTGAACTCCCCATAGTCACGCATCTACTTTGTTTCAGAGGTGGGACTTGAACCCAGGTCATCCAAGATGATTGGATCCACTACAGATTTATGCAAGCTAATCTCATCTGGGCCCTCACTCCAGCAAGGCAATCCCATTATTTCATCCTGATTCCTTATCTCATTCACCAAAGGAACTATTCAAAATCTTTTCCTTTCTCCACCAGTTCCTCTTCCCACCCTCCCTCCTGTGGACTTCATCTCATACTTCACCAAAGAAAATGAAGTCATTAGACAAGAGCTCTTTCTTCTCTCCTCCTCATCTTACATTCCTTTGACTGTCCCCCACTATCTTCTTCATTCTAGTCTCTAAAGAGGAGATGACCCTTCTGCTTGCTAAGGTCAGTCCTTCTACATATATCCCCTTGACCCAATCCCTTCCAATTTTTTTTCTAGTAAATTCCCCCCAAACTATCCTCCTCATTCTCCCTCCAGTCTTTGGTTTCTACTTACTAACTCCTGCTACCTACCAAAACACTCAGGCCTCTATCATCCTTTTAAAAAACATTCACTAAATCCTACCATGGCCACCAGCTGTCATCCTGTATCTCTCTTCCCCTTCTACAATCAATCTGCAATACAAGCCATCTATAATCAATATCTCTAATTTCTTCTCTACTTACTCTCTTTTAAACCCTCTGCAACCTGGCTTCTCAACTATTCACTCAACCAAAACCGCTCTCTCCAAAGTCATTGATGATCTCTTACTTGCCAAGTCTACTGTCCTCTTCTCCATCATCATCCTTCTTGATGTTTTTGCAGCATGTGACACTGGTGACCACCTTCTTCATCCTGGATACTCTTTCCTCCCTGGGTTTTAATGATAGCTTTCTCTTCATTTTCCTACCTGTCTGACTGTTTTGTTTTTTGCCGGATGTTCATCAATATCACACCACTTTGGATGTCTCCCAGAGTTCTTTCCCAGGTCCTCTTCTTTCTCTATACTAATTCATTTGGTGACCTCATCAGCTTCCATGGATTCAATTATCATCTGTATGCAAATGATTTCCAGATCTATTTATCCAACTCTAAGTGTCACATCAAAAACTGCTTATTGTAAGCCCAGATTTATACAATAAAAAAAGCCTTAGAGTTATTGGAATGCAGACTAGTAAGATTTAGTCTTTAACTCAATAAAAATTTCAATTTTGACTGTTTTGGTTTTATGAAATAGGGAAAAAAATCTTTTATGCCTATGATTTTTTTCTTTTTCAACATAGCCTTATGCTGTTGCTTGTAATTTCTTTTCATGTCTTGTTCATGGAGCTGTTGAAAAGCTAAAAGTACACCTGATTTGCCATTTCCAGGGACTAGTCAGTATTCCTATTAATTGTATAAGGTATGATATTGGGATAATGGCAGTTATTTTGTTTGGGGTCATAAGGCCCCTGGTACTTAGACTATGCAACACATCCTTTCATTAAAGTTTAATATCCTTCTAAAAAAAACAAAACAAAAAGCAAAAACTGCTTATTTTATTTTCTACACTGGATGTCCTACAGACATCTCAAACTCAACATTTCCAATATTGAACTCATTGTCTTCCTTGTCCAAGTCCTTCCCTCTTCTGAACTTTCCTGTTATCATCAAGATTACTACCATCCACCACTCAAGTTTTCAGGGTTATGATGGGGATGAAGATCAGGTAAGGGAGACTAAGGAAGAGTGGTTCACCACACAGGAGAACCAGAACAGAGTAGGGTTCTGAAAAACTAAAAAGAAGAGAAATATCAAGGAGATGAGTGTGATCAAAAGTGACAAAAAGTGATTTCATAACAAGAAGGATAAGGATTGCAAAAACCAGCTTTTTTTGTTTCTTTTGGTTTCATTTTTTAAAAATTAATTAATTAATTAATTTTAGTTTACAACACTCAGTTCCACAAGTTTTTGAGTTCCAAATTTTCTCCCCCTCCCTCTCCTCCCCTCTTCCCCTCCCCAAGACACCATGTAATCTGATATAGGTTCTACATAGAGAAAACCAGCTTTCAAAGAAAGGAAAACAATGAAGTCAGAAAACTATAGGTTAGAAAATTTGATTCTAATTCTAAGTATCATTCCTTTTTTTTTTTTTTGGAGGGGGGAAGGAAGGGCAATTGGGGTTAAGTGACTTGGCCAAGGTCACACAGCTAGTGAGTGTGTCAAGTGCCTGAGGCCAGATTTGAACTCAGGTCCTCCTGACTACAGGGCCAGTCCTCTACTCACTGTGCCACCTAGCTGCCCTCCAAGTACCATTCTAAAAGGCATTAGTAAAGGGATGATTAAAAAAAAGGAGAAAATAACGTCTAGCATTTATATAGTGCTTCAAGGTTTCTGAAGCACTTTTTGCAAATATTATCTCATTTGATCCTCCCAACAACCTTATGAGTTAAGTGCTATTATTCTCTCTGCTTTGCAATTGAGGAAACTGAGGCAAAGGTTAAATGACTTGCCCAAGATCACACTACTGGTGTCTGAAGCTGCATTTTGAACAGAGGTCTTCCTGAATCCAGATACAGAATTCTATGCATTGTCCCACCTAGCTGGTGGTAATCTCAAAGAAACAGCACAGGTTTATCAAGAGCACTAGCCTGCTGGATGGTCTTCCTGCCACAAGTTTCTCCCCATTCTAGTCCATCTTTCACCCAGCTACCAAATTAACCTGCTAAAGTGCATGTCAAATTGTGTCACCCCCTACTCAGTAAATTCCAGTGTCTCACTATCACCTGCAGGATAAGATATGAAATCCTCTGTTGTTAAAAGCCCTTAATAATCTAACTCTACCTCTCTAGTCTTTTAATACTTATGCCTTGCCCCCACATGCTCTGTAATTCAGTGACAATGACCCCCTTCCTATTCCTTGAACAAGATACTCATCTCACACCTTCGGGCATTTTTATTGACTGTCCTCCATACCTGGAATTCTCTCCTGTCTTCTCTCTGAGTCCTGGCTCTTCTGGCCTTCTTCCAGACCCAGCTAAAATACCACCTTTTACAGGTTATTTTTGTTTGGTCATTTTAGTTGTGTCCAACTCTCTGTGACCCCATTTGGGGTTTTCCTGGCAAAAATACTGGAGTGGTTTGCCATTTCCTTCTCCAACTTATTTTACAGATGAGGAAACTGAGGCAAGCAGGATTAAGTGACTTGCCAAAGGGTCATACAGCTAGTAAGTGTCTGAGGCTGGATTTGAACTCATGAAGATGAGTCTTCCTGATTCCAGGCCCAGTACTCTATCCACTGTGCCACCTTGCTGCCCTTAACTTCTACAGGAACCTTTCCAAATTTCCCTTGATTCTAATGCCTTCGTTCTGCTGATTCAATTACATATATATTATTTTTATTATATCATGTTACATATGTATATCTTATGGATCAAATGAGATAATATTTGTACAGTACAGAGCTTAGCACATAGTAGTGATGGGAGATGAGATTCATGCCAGACCCCTAAAAGGAAAAGACCATGTCTCTGGGCCTTGGACCCCAAAGCCCTTGAACCCAGATCTCTGGCTTTTGCCTGAGGCACCAGGCCCATCCCAGTCAATAATCCTTTTAACTGCCCTTTCGTTATGGCCCTCATTGTCTACACCTGGCCCACTCCAGGCTACTTGCCCCTCCTAGAGCCCAACCAGATCTTCCCACAGTCTTTCTGTATAAAAGTGTTGATCTTGGTCCCATTAAGTTGTTCAGATACTTAAAATCTGGCCCACTAATATTGGCATCACAAATACCACAGACTCATTGGGACTCTTGCCCACCCAACCAGTGTCTTAATTAACTCAATACTTGGACTGAAAGAAGGCTTGAGTGGCTGAATTCTTTCCAGGCAGATCTCTGCCCTGTACCCTTGCATTTTGGGGTTCCCAGCACCTCAAACCACAACAGTAAGAGCTATATAAATGACTATTCCCTTCCCTTTGTCTTCTTATATCTATATAGTTCTTTGCATGTTGTCTCCCAATCAGACCATGAGCTCCTTGAGAGCAAGGACTATTTTTTGTCTTTCTTTACATCTTTAGCACTTTAGCACAGAAGGTGCTTAATAAAATGCTTATTGACTAAAATCCAGTCAACCACACTCATTTCATTTTTTGACGGTGTGACTAGACTGACAGTGGAAAGCTGTAGTTTTACTTTGTATAGATGTTTGCAAAGCATTTGATAATTTTTTCATGATGTTTTGTGGGACAGGATAGAGAGGCGTGGTCTGCATAATGGTAGTTAGCTGGGTTCAGAACTGATTGAATAGTCAGATGCAAAGAGTCATTAAAGAGAAAGATACCTTCAGCGGAATGCCCTGGGGATCTGTGCTTGCATAAAGACATGTAGTTACATACTCATGAACTTGGCAGTTGGCACAAAGATAGAAGGAATTGGTTATACACTGTATGACAAGGCCAGGATCCAGAAAGGTTCTGAAAAATTAGAACAATAGTCCCAATCTGATAAGATAACATTTAACAGGAATAAATGTGAAGCTCACAGTTTTGGTTAAACAATTCATCGCATATATACAAGGTAGAAATAACATGGTTAGACAATAGTTTATCTGAAAGGGGATCTTGGAATTTTTATTTGCTGCAAGATCATTATGAGGAAAAAGCCAAGAAAGCTCACATGACCTTAGGCTGCATTAAGAAAACTGTGGCATTTAATGGAATATTACTATGCCATATGAAATTATATATGTGATGGATAGAGAGAAACGTGGTAAGATCTACATGAACTAATGCAGAGTGAAGTTAGCAGAGTCAAGAAAACAAAATACACAGTAATGACAGCTATGGATGGAAAGAATAACCATACACACACACACACACACACACACACACACACATCAAAAGTGAATGTTACAAAATTATAAAGAACAAGCATGGTTCAAAATAAGAGATATGAGAACACACTCCAAACCTTCCCCTGTGCAGATATGGGAGGTTCACATATGTTACACATGGTATGTATATTCAGACTTTGTTGATGACTAGTTATGTTGGCTTTTTATTTTCTTTTTCTTTTTGTGTTTAAAAATATACTACTTGTGGTTCATTCCATTGGTTATAATTCTTCTTTGCAACATGACTAATGTGAAAATATGTTTAATGTGAATGTATAGGTAGAGCCTATATCAGATTGCATGCCATCTTGGGGAGGGAAGAAAGGGAAGGAGGGGGAGAAATTTTGGAACTCAAAAGTTCGTGGAATGGAATTTTGTAAACTAAAAATAAATACATTTTTTAAAAAAGCAATTTTTTAAAAAGCAAAAAAAATATACTATTTGTTATATGAAATGATGCCTGGGAGAGCGAAAGGAAGGAATATAGAAGGAAGTTATGGTGACAAAAAAGATTTCAATAAAAACTTACTTAAAAAAAAGAAAAATAGTCCAATACTAGGGATGTGATAGTCCTGCTGCACTCTGTCCTGGTCAGAGCACATCAGGAGTATTGTATTCAGTTTCTAGGGCCACTTTTTGGGATACAGGTTGATAAGATGAAGAGCAACCAGAGGAAGTTCACATCTATGCCTTAGGTTTTTTGTAAATGGCTATATGGAAATTCCTGGGTACCCTTTTAATTTTATCTCACCTCTGACCATCTCTGTCATACCTAAACATAGATCCCATCTTTTCCAACTTTAAAACTTATGCACCATGCTATCTGTGATACTCCTGCCCTCTAATACAGCCAAAATTCCTATTCAGTTCTTGTCTCTGGGTTAAGGTCACTTCTACTTCCCAGCTCATTAGTAGAAGAAAGGCAGGCAATGGACAAGTCCTGGTCTCAGTAGCTCTTTTTCTCAGCTTTAATTACCAATTCCACCCCTTTCCCCAGTTCTCTTCAAATGATGAGTCACCATAATCTGACTAAACTTTTACAGTTTTCAATAACAACGATGAGCATTTATTTAGCACCTCTTATGTGCCAGGCACTTCACTAGGTACTAGAGATGCAAAGATAAAAATGCAACAATACCTTACATTACTTTCCCTCAAGAAATTTTCATTCTTTACAAGTCATTTCCCAATTGATAAACGGTCAAAGGATATGAACAGGCAGTTTTCAGATGAAGAAATTAAAGCTATCTATAGTCATATTAAAAATTCTCTAAATCACTATTGATTAGAGAAATGCAAATCAAAGCAACTCTTAAGTACCACATCATACCTATTCGATTGGCTAACACCACAAAACTGATAAGTGATAAATGTTGGAGAAGATGTGGGGAAATTGGAATGCATTGTTGGTAGAGCTGTGAACTGATCCAACCATTCTGGAGAGTAATTTGGAACTATGCCCAAAGGGCTATAAAAATGTGCATACCCTTTGATACAACAATGCCACTTCTAGGACTGCACCCCAAAGAGATCATAAAAATTGGAAAAGGACCCACATGTACAAAAATATTTATAGCACCTCTTTTTGTGGTGGCAAAGAATTGGGAGTTGAGGGGATGCCCATCAATTGGGAAATGGCTGAACAAGTTGTGGTATAGGAATGGGATGGAATACTATTGTTCCATAAGAAATGATGAGCAGGTTGACTTCAGAAAAACCTGGAAAGACTTATATGAAATGATGCTGAGTGGAGTAAGTAGAACAAGGAGAACATTGTACACAGTAACAGCCACATTGCATGATGACTAACTTTGATAGACTTAGCTCTTCTCAGCAATGCAGGGATCTAAGACAACCCCAAAAGGCTCATGATGGAAAATGCTCGGCACATGCAGAAAAAGAACTATGGAGTCTGAATGCAGATAGAATCATACTACAGTATGTGTAGTTGCTCTCTCTTTGTTGTTGTCATCATCATTGCTGTCTCTTCCTTCTCATGGTTTCTCCCATTGGTTCTGTCCTTTTTTTAAAACATGACTAATGTGAAAATATATTTAATAGGAATGCATATGTAGAGCCTATATCAGATTGCTTGCCATCTTGAGAGGGGGCAGGAAAGGAAGAAAATTTAGAACTCAAAATCTTATGGAAGTGAATGTTGAAGATGAAAAATAAATAAGTAAATTTTTTAAAAAAGAAGAAATTTTCATTCTTATGTCTCACAAAAACTTCAGTGATTAAGGACAGGTTCTTGGGATGTTATTCAGACAATACCTTAAGGGAAGAATCTCCAGAGAATTAACTCTTATCCCAAGTCACCACCCTTCCAGTAGCTCAACTCAATCTTCCATTTCCTCCTGTTTCCCGTGAATACAGACAGACCACTGTGGCACCACTCTGAGGCACATGAAAGAAAAGCTGTTCCTACCCCAAACCAGTGCTGGCAGCTCTAACAGATGCTTTCTGCTTCATTGGATGGGTTGGTTCAGAACCATGGCCAGCAGCCAGCATCTTGTAAATGTAACAATAGCAAGTTTCCACCTCTGATGAGAAGATACTTTCATCATCCGAGATTATTTACATTTTAAAAGAGGAGCCAAGAGAAGGTAATAACTAGCCAAAGAGTTCTAGCTATAATGGTGGAATTTGGGGGCCTCATGGCAGGGTTTTGAGGAAAATGTTAGTGAGCAGGTGAGCCCTGGAATCTCAGAGCCGGAAAGGACCTCCAAGGGCATCTAGTTCCAGCCATACCAGAATAAGAAGCCTCCCATACAAGTGATCAGCTGCCTTTACTTGAAGATTTTTAATATTGAGAATCCACTACTAACTTGAGAGACCTCATGGAATAGTGGATAGAGTGCTCAATTTGGAGTTAGGAAGACCTGTATTCAAATGTCACATCAAGTATTTATTAGCTTTATGACCCCAGGCAAGCCGTTAAATTTGTCTGAGCTTCAGTTAGCTTTTGTGTAAAATTGAGCTAATAATAATACCTGCCTCACATGGTTTATTGGGAGGCCCGAATGAAATAATGCAATAAAACACTTTGCAAACTGTAAAGAATTATACAAATGTCAGTTGGTGTTGTTGTTGTTGTTGTTAACAACTGAGACAATCCCATTTTGCTTTTAGACATTTTTATTTTTAGGAAGTTTTTCCTTGCGTTAATTTGCCCCTTTGTCCTTGCAGAAATCTGTCTTCCTTTGGTTTCCATACATTACTTCTAGTTCTGACCCTATGAGGCCAAGTAGAACAAGCTTGTCCTTTGTCTCTGTGGTGACTCATTAAATGTCGAAGAGAACTATTATGTCCTCCTAAGTTTTCTGTTCCCCAGGCCAAATCTAGTTCTCTTCAGATGATTCTTGTGTGGTATATTTTCTAGTCCTTTGTTGCCCTCTTCTAGACACACTCCACCATACACATATTTTCCCTAAAATGTGGTGCCCCAAACTAATCACAGTCATTGAAAAGTGTGCTACCCAGGACAGAGTGGAAGCTTTACCTCCTTTGCCCTAAGCCCTATTCCTCCCTTACTTGAATGTAGTCTGGACAGGTTGGATCTCTAAACTGGGAATGGTCAGAGATGAAAGCAGAGGAGGCTAGAGATGGATGTGTCAGGAATTAAGTAACAGTTTAATTAATTAATTTTAGAGTGAGGGATGCAGTTTACAAACCTGAGGTTCTCTTGAGAAGGAGAGCTCAACATGCTAGAATGTAGGCACAGTTTATATATGTAAATCACAAGTGAGAAAAAGGTGGGGGGGAAGGTGGATTACAACACAATCATTTCCAAGACCCAAGAGGTTTCCCATGACAAACCCATGAGTGCACAATAATACAAGTGTTTTCTAATGCTATGGAACAGTCCTCAAGTTGATTGTTCCAAGTCTTGGGGGTCATTGCTTGGTGGGGCACAGGACCAGAGTTCTGTGATGTGAACAGGTTCTACAATCTAATTTGCTTCACTTAACATATACAGGCACCGTAGAAGCATAGAAATGTCAGAGTGACTGATAACTTTAAGCTGAATTGTGAGTCTGACTCCAAAGCCAGAATTTTCTGGTGAAATGGTAGCTCTTAAAAATCTAAATTACTGGTATATTCATTACACATATCATATCAATTAATATGAAAATCATAACTCCCTTCACACTATAGACTAGGATAGAATTAACTTTTTTGGTCACCATGTCACACTGTTGATCATTTGAGTTGCATGAAGATACAACAGAAAGGATCTGTGCTTCTCATGGTGTGGGGAACTCTCTACACCAATACAGATCAAAGCCAATCTAAGCCTTGGGACATAAGTCCTGGGGAGTTACCTAAAGTACATAGCAATTCTCCCCGTGTCACATAGCTAGTGAATATCAGATGCAGAACCTGAACCTATACCAATCTGATTCTCTGCCCTCGGTGCCATGCTGCCCCTTCATTAGTTTATGTAGTGATCCTGTCAAAAAGGAAAAGAGGTTAGTCAAGAATATCCCATTCTTGATGAAGGCATGCTAACTTGTAGCAATTGCTACTTCCCTCTCTCAGTATTCACATAGCATTCCTTTGCCAAATCCCTTTGTAAAAAATAGAAGTCAAGTTCATTAGTCTCTGTTGCATGACCAGAAGATTCATAATTACAAGTTTGAACTTGTACTTATTTATGAATAAGACTTCTCTCCATTGGACATAGCAAGACTGAGTATGGCAACTCCAGGGAACTCCAGAGCTTATATACTTTAGGAAGAGTAAAGGTGGGTAAATGTTCCTTATTCTTCCCATACAATGTGAATGCTAAGCTGATACTCATGCTGTGCCAGACCTATTGGAAGAGATATTAGCAGGAATTCTATAGGTACAACAACAAGAAATATACATGTAATCTTCTTTAAGTTGTGCTGTGTACATGGAAATGTTCTCTTTTTTGTCTTTTTAAAGTTCAAAATGAATTTAAAAAATAAAATAAAACAAAGAATACGCTTTAACTAAGACTTGGTGCATGGTATATTAGCAACCACACTAGCACACAGGATGTGCTGCTAGCAAAAATTCTTCATCTGCTTTTATAAAAGAAAGATACCTTCAAAGGGGTTAATAATCTTACTTTAATTAAACAATGCTGAAAGATATATAAGTAGAAGGTAAAGGTAAAGAAGTGAGTATCCAAGAAAGACTAACATCATCCATTAGTTCAAGGGAAAAGGTCAGCACCCTGAAAGTGGAGAAAATCAATTATTAACAAGCAGAGTGATCCAATAGACAGGGCTCCAACTGTCTAATGATCTCAGTATACACTTTACCATCGCCCAACATAATTCTGATATAGCTCAACAAAATAAGAGAAGTATTTAGATACATCACCTGACCTAGAGAGCACTGACATCTGGGTTCACATAGCCGGGGGGAGGGCGGGAGGCCCTTAATAACAGCTACCCAGACTCTTGTCTAGGAAATAAAAAAGACCTCAAGTGAAGCATTCTTCCTATGACTGAGCTCCCGAGCAAAATACCAATCTCCCAGAATATATACAGTTTCCAGACAAAGACTCGGCACCTGATTGGCTCAGTGCCAAAAAGCATGAAAGCTTACATGACTCAGCACCTAAGAGACTGTTATGACCATGGACTCTGGGAAACTGAAACAATAACTAAAATCTACCTTGCTTATGCTTACACATGGTAATTATATGTCACCTAGATCTGACCATATCACTCTCCTACTAAAAAAAAATTAAAAACACCCTCCATGGCTCCTTATAGCCTTTAGGACAAATCAAAAACTTCTGAATTTATCATTCAAGGACCTCTGCCTTATCTCTTCTTAGTCTATTTCTGTTATAGGTGGTCTTTTTTCTCTTGACCAATGCTTTGTGTGACTGACTGCCACAGTTCACCCCAAGATTCGAAGTACCATTAACATATTAATTTCTGCTGGGAGGAGTAAGGCTATGGGATGCAGTGAACTATTGTGTCGATTGGCAAACCCCATTTTGGGAGACTCTTCCTAAGCAGAAGGAATAACTTCATTAAATATTGTGCATCTAACTCTTTATGTTGTTAATAGCTTTCTTTGACCTATATCATAAGTAATTGTCTAGACATTCAACAGTTCGTGTAAGATGTTTCAATAAATCCCACTTTGATACATGTTATGCAGTGGGCTTTTCTTCCAATTCTTAATCATGTGGACCATATCATTATTTAGAGAGCATTTGCTTCTACTCAAATGTATTTGTGCATTGATTCAGAAGTTCCCTCTAACGACTCATCCATGCCTCCCTATCCTGGGCTCCTCTTATCCATGTCTTTCCATAAGTTCATCCCAGGGGAATCTATCTAACATTCTAGAGAATTTCCTTGCTTTCTCCTGAAATTGAAAGGGTCCTAGTGGAACTTTCTGGCCGTCCACCTGCCATCCCTTGTCCTTGCTTTATGACTAGCCCATCTTCTCTTTATATGATTCCTTGTTGGTATCTCTTAATTCTGTTCTTCAAAGTTCATTATTAGTTATATTTTACAGCCTTCTCCCAGCCATCCTATGTCTTTCCATTGCCCTCTGTGTGACATTCATTTTTAATTCCTTGGAGACTGTTCTATTCCATGTCTTTCTGTGATATAGCAATACCAATAGAATGCTGGTATTAAAATGCTGAGCCTTGGCTTTCATAGAAAGCCTGGGGTCACACAAAGCATACTTTCATAGGTTTAGCCTGATCTCCTCCTGTTCAGTGCTAAGTACATTTGCTTCTAAATGTGGGGAAATGGGTAAGAGAGACTGATCAATTGTTTAGGCTCAGAAATTAGCCTTTTGAACCCATAATGTTCCAGCCAAATTGGTTTACCAATTGTTCCCTGAACTTAACATTTCATTTTCTTACTCTGACTGCTGAAACCTTGAAAGATATCTTTGGGTTTACAGGCTAGATTTCTTTCTTAAGGATCATGCCTTAAACCCAAACCACTCTGTCTCTCATTGATTTGCCAACAACAGGTCTCAGGCTAAGCCTCACTTGGTAATTGTTTGGGCCCTGATTGGCTCACAGTGAATGTAATAGCAATTGTTTCAGCTTTTGGCCAGAAACCCTGAGAGTCTTCCCTTCCCAGATTGATTTTTCTTACTAAATAAAAGAGGCCATTCTCTGTCTCATTTCTTATCTGCCCTTAATCACTGATTGAGCATTGCCTCAGTCATACTGAGACCTATTAAATACCTTAGCTTAAAAAAGCTAAATCTACATCCAGAGCCATCTCTAATCATCCTGATATATGTATGTATATATACACATACATATATATGTATATACACACATATGTACATATACATAATATATATGTATATACCTACATACATATATACGTACACACACATATATATACATACATACACTCACACACATATATATAAAAGTATATATATATAAAAGTACATATATATCTATATCTATATATAGATATATATGTGTATATAGATATAGATATATATATATATCTTGCCACTGGACCCAGATGGCTCTGGAGAAGAAAGTGTGGCTGGTGACTTTGCACAGACCTCCCTCACTTTTTTCTTTTGGAAGGGAGAAGGCAAGATAATTGGGGTTAAGTGACTTGCCCAAGGTCATACAGCTAGTAAATGTGTCAAGTATCCGAGGCCACATTTGAACTCGGGTCCTCCTGACTCCAGGGCCGGTGCTCTACTCACTGTGCCACCTAGCTGCCCCCAGACCTCCCTCACTTAAATCCACTCACTTGCATATCATGGCTTCACCTCCCTGACGTCGTGGTCCTCTTCAAGAACGAAAGACAATCAACAAGTCCATTTGCTTCTAAATGTGGGGAAATGGGCAAGAGACTGATCAATTGTCTAGGCTCTGAAATGAGCCCTTTGAACCCAGAATGTTCCAGCCAAACTGGATTACCAATTGTTCCCTGAACTTAACATTTCATTTTCTGACTGACTGTTCACATTGGCTCTCCTCCATGCCAGAAATTCATTCTTCACCTCTGCCTCTCAGGATCTTTGTTTTCAATCATGGCTTAGTTTACTCTACCTTACTACCTCCTTCAGAAAGCTTTCCTTATCTCCCTCAGTTGTTATTACATTATTTACATAACTCTTACTCCAAACTGCATTAGAACTTACAGGTTGAGTTCTCTTAGAGGAATAGCTGCTTCTTCAGATTCTAGGGTTATCTAACTCCTATAACTGTTGGTCCTGAGCCCCCACTGGTATGCTTCCCATTAACAGTCAACTAATATACAACTCGACAGAGGCATTTACTCAAATGGCATAGAAAGAACAACGGTTACAACACATCCCTCCCATAAACCTGGGGTCACTTTCCCACCAATACATGACATTTGTGACAGAGAGTGTGGGCACAAACTTCAAGTCCAACAATAGTGAGGGACATATGGAGGAAACACATGTGTCTAAGGCAACTCACAACTCCAGATCTGCAGAGCCTCGATGTTTCTTATCTCTTCAGAATTGTAATGCTTTCATGTCTTTTCTTTCTTGAACTCTCCCCTCACAAAATTTACTTCTGGTAGTAGTATCTGGGCTAGAAGGGCAGCTCTGCTTGTAGGCTGGGCCGGGCTAGATCCTCGCTGGGCACAGTATCTCAGCTAGATGAGTTGCTCAGCTAGACTCCCTCATCTGGACTGTTAGGCTACTGGGATGCTCTGCTGAGCTGTTCTTCCACTTGGGCAGGCTTACGCTTTGGTGACAGCTATAGTTTCTGCTACTCCCAGCATCAGGCTCAGCTGAATCCCTCAGCTGGGGGTTTTCCATTTCTGGGCTCTGAGTTTTCATCTTTCAGGCAACAGGCAACAGTATAGAGAGATAAAGCCTCTCTTTTTCTTTCCTTTGATGACAACTATTTCTGTTTCAAGGCTAGGTCCCTTCAGTGAGAAACCTCACTTTAATGTAAGGTGTTGGGGAGGGAAGCATTTATCAAGTGCCTACTTGTGCCAGGCCCAGTGCTAAGTGCTTTACAAATATTATCTCATTTGATCCTCACAACAACCCTGTGAGGCAGGTGATATCATTATCCTCATTTTACAGTTGAGGAAATTGAGACAGAGGTTAAGTAACTTATTTAGGATTACACAACCAAGAATTGCCTAAGGATGAATTTGAACCAACAGGTCTTCCTGACTCAAAGCCCAGTGCTTTATGCACTGTGCCCACCAAGCTGCCTCTGTCCTGGCTAGCTGCCTCTGTGGAAACCATCCAGTACATTTCCCAGATCTTATCTCTACAGTCTATAGCCATTTGTCCAATAATCACCAGACAGCTTTGGCGTTTGAGTTTCCCCAGTTCTTTAACTCTTAGGTTTCTTCTGTTGTCCTTCTGCAAACAGGCTGGGAAACAAAGTATTGAGACAGTCTGTGTCCTTAAGAACAAATCCATTATTTCTGATGCTTTCCTGGATTTTCAAATCAGTCACTCAAAGTCTCACATTGTATCTTTTTTGGCCGTGTGCACCTACAAACTAAACCAATTCAGAAAAGGAAACATTATTATATCTATTTATCAGGTGTGTATACTGTATCCTTCCTAATAGACTGTAAGCTGTTCCAGGGCAAGAAGTGCCACTTTTGTATCTCTAGCCCTCAACCCAATAACTGGTCCAAAGTAGGTACTTCAGAAATTGTTGTTGAATTGAATTAAGGCTAGGGAATTGGACTTCTCAAACAGATTCTTTTTGTGGTCACTGGAACTTCCCATGTTTGACCAAAGTCAACAGACGACAATCGCTTTGTAAATATAACCCATGTTGTGAAACAACTTGGGTTCTCTCCCCTGCAATTTCCTGGATCTCTAAGCAACATACAGGGACAGGAAATGCAATCTGCTAGGGAGATGAATTGCCTAAAATGTTTAAAGGAAGATGTGTGTTGGGGAATTCTCTTACCCCATACTCCCAGGCCTTTGTCCAGCAAAGGCCTGATCTCGTGGGCAATACATGAGGCCGGAAGCCAAGGTGGTAAGCAGCTCCGTTTAATGAAGTCAGTGACCAGATTTTATAGCCTTTATTACGTAGTACTAGGACTGCCTTGGTCCCCCTACTCTCCGCCTACTCCCCGCCTACTCCCCGCCTACTCCCCGCCTACTCTCCGCCTATTCTTCTCCTGTTCTCCTATTCTCCTCCCCTTTCTTTCCCGCGCTCTCCCCATGATTCAGAACCCTGCACCACGTTGCCAACAAGGGCGAGACCCTTCCTCCAAACTCCATCTTGTTCCTCCCATACCTCAGAGCCCTGAGGTTATCTCAGCTGGTTCTGGGCGCGGAGGTCCAATGACGTTTTGGGGTCGGCTATAACTCGTCCCGTTACAGATGTGTAAGTTTGTTTGTAGTAGGAGGCAGCAGAATATTTAAAACAAAAGTAATAAACTGCTTTATTGCCATACATCAGAGGAGGATGCACGGAAAACCCTGCCTGAAACGTATTAGGGGCTGACCAAATCACAAACTCAGTGGCCAGCAAACCTACCAGCCAATGAGAGGGGCCAACCCTCATGCTTGGAAGAATGAGGCAGACATTTCTCAAGGTCCTTTATTGAGAGGTGGCCATGGCAACAACCACAAAGTGGAGTGGCCTCACCCATTGTAGCTCCACATCTGCCTGGTCTGAGGGGCCTGAGGCCCCTGCCCTGATCCCAGGACACTGCTCACAGATCAACTCCCAAACACCTTCATCATTCTCATCTTCATCTTCATCTTTTTCCTCTGCTTTCTTCACCAGGCTGCCCTCAGCCCGGCCTGGCCTACACAATAGGCGGACCAACAGGTCCCTACAATTTCCCAGTCCAGAAGCTGGAAGATCAGGGCACTGGGCCCGAGAGTTGAAATGCTCCAGGAGGCAGGAGCAAGGTCCTTGGCATCAGCTGAGGCCAAGATCCTGGGAGTAGAGCATCCCAACTTTGTCCTGCAAGGAAGAGAAGGGAAGGGAAGGGATCAGTTGGATCTGGGGAGAGCTCTAAGATCTTCTTTCTTTCCCAATCCAGAGAAAAGTAGACAAGGGACTCACCTGAGTTAGATACACAGCCCTCCTTCTTCTTTCCTGAAATACCAAGATAAATAGATGAAAGCCTAACTCTGGATTCACTGCCCCAAAAGCTTCCCAGAATTTCTGCTTTCTTTCTTCATATCATGATATGGGCTATCCCACTTAGCCACCCCACTTCCAGGAGAACTCTTTCTCCTCCCCCTTTCCTTTCTTCAGTCTTTTCCTCCTTAAAGATCTGATTCCTTCCTTCAGCAACCTTGTTCTATACCCTAGTTGCAGTTTCTTCATGCTCTCCTGATGGTAGGTGGACCTTTTCATTCCAATATAGTTTTGATGTCTCCCCTCTCTCTCCTTGGGGATCAAGTCCTGTACTCCCACACATTTCACACAGAATCTTCAATTTGTAAGGAACCTTGAAGACGGTGAACCACCTGACACACTCTACCTGAGTAGGAATACCCTCTCTGATGTTCCTGGAAAGTGGTTATCCAGCCTCTCCTTGAAGAAGTGAAAGAGAACCTACTATTTCCTGAGGGAGTCTATCAGATTTTTGGATAGCTCTCATCATTAGGAAATATTTCCTGACATCAAGCTGAAATCTGTCTCTCCATTTTTCCCTTTTGGCCTTTGTCCTGGCCTCTAGGACCAGGTAAAATTAGTCTGACCCTCCCCTACATGTTCACCCTTTAAATACTTGAAGATCTGAGTCTTTATATTCCATCTGAGTTTTCTCTTCTTCCTGCTAAATACGGCCAGTTTCTTTCAATTTCAGGGTTGATGCAGAGATGGAATATCCTCCCCTAATAGCAATAGGAACTATTGAGCTTCTCCTTCTCTAAGGAAAGGGGACATCTGTTGTGAACATTATCAATGACCTATGGGTGGAGTTAAATCTTTCTGCTTTTTGAGATCATGGGATCCCTGTTAATATCCATTCTTATCTCCTTTTTCTCCCTGGATTGGGACTGGGAAGGAAAAGAAGGTGTTGAGTTGGGTTAGTGACCATGTTGTCATGGGGATAATGTCCCCAATACCACTAGGAGGAACCAAGGGTTTCAGAATGGAGCATCTTGTCTCAGTATATCCTCAAAAAGGATTCCGTGATAAGCAAGGTCCATAGGAGCTACAGTTTGAGAGATTTTAGACATACCTTCTAGCCTAGGGCTAAGAAGCTTTCATTTAGATGGATTTCTAATTACCTTTCCAAGGTGTTATTTCTGAATTTATATGTTCTCCTCTCTCTCTCTCTCTCTCTGTTTTTTTTTGGGGGGGGTCAGGGCAATTGGGGTTAAATGATGTGCCCAAAGTTATACAGCTAGTACATGTGTTAAGTCTCTGAGGCTGTATTTGAACTCAGATCCTCCTGACTCCAGGGCCGGTGCTCTACTCACTGTGCCACCTAGCTGCCCTCTCTTCTGTCTTTTTAATGTCCTAGAAAACACTCTCATTCTATCTGGAACGTGTAAGACTGAAGGCACGAAGAAGGGGTCCTATCAGGGCTGTGTGGGAGAATGGTAAAACCATTGGACCAAGAGTCAAAGGACCTGAGCTCAAAAGTTTCCTCTGCTACTTGTTATTAGTTTGGCCTTGGGCAAATCCCTTCCTCTCTCTAGGTCCCGTCTTCTATAAAAATGATAATGGAATATGATATCTAATGCTGTATGGAGTAATGGGATAGACTTTGCATCCTTGACTTGGTGTCAGAAAGGCCTAAGTTCAAATCTCACCTCAGACACTTACTAGCTGTCTGACCCTGGGCAAGTCACTTAAACTTTCTGTGCCTCAACTTCTTCATCTGTAAAATGAGGGAATTGGAATCAATGACCTCTAGGTCCCTTCTAGCTCTCATTCCTATTATCTTTTAAGCCTAAGAACTAGGTATCAAGAGATAATTGTAGCAATAAGAAAAAGGAGAAGGTGATTAGGAAATGAGGGCAGCTGAGGGAACCAACTAGGGTTAGGGGCTGGGAAGGTCCAAGATCAACAAAGTTTAGAAAATAGGGGGGATGGAAGTCCTTAGAGGAGCAGCCAAAGGTCCCTTGACTTCACTCAGCTCCAAGAGGAGCTGGTGTGTCAGGAAGCTGATGCAGGTTAGTGATGGCTAAATTCTGGGGAGGGCCCCTGAGACCTAGAAAGCAGCAGAGTGGTGAGTTCCAGGGAAAGTAACCAAGTGGAGAGTGGATGACCCCATTAGAGAGAAGGTGGGTTTTCCTGCATTGGAGATGGAACTAAACGTCCACTGAGGGCCCTAACACTGAAGTTTTAGAATTTGAAGAGTACGTGACTCTGATTCTATGATCCTATTCTGTCTTCCTCTTTCCTAACAGAATCATAAAATCACGGATCTTCCAACCAGAAAAGAATTTCCATTCCCTAACCAACCAGGATAAAGCACTGACGTAGAAGCCAGAGGACCTGGGTTTAAATCTTGCCTCTGATGCATACCATCCCTACAACTTTAGACAAGTCTCTTAACCTCTCTGGGCTTTAATTACTCATATGTAAGACTTGAGGGTTGGATTAAATGACTCCAGAGGTCTCTCCCAGCTCTAAAGCTAAGATCCTAAGAATCCTCTAGGCTACAGCCCAGATAAGGAATTATCCATCTTCCCCAGAAGACCTCCAGGGATGGAAAACTCATCACTTCCTAAGGCAAACCATTCCACTTTGGGAAATATCTTGTTGGAAAATATTTTCTCCACATTAACCTTTATATTACATGCCCCTTTGTAACTCTACCCCTCCACTGCTGGTCCTAGTTCTGCTCTCTGGCCAAGCAGAATACATTGTTTTATCCCTCTACAACATTACAATCATCCAAATACTTGAAGACATTAATCATAACAAGTAATGTGGTCTAGTAGGATGGGCGCTGAATGTAGTCAGTAGACCGAATCTTAGTCTTGCTTCTTACTCTTTCTGTGACCTTGATTTGCTCATTTAATATCGATGGGTTTCATTTTCCTTCTCTGTAAAATGAAGGGCTTAGACCTGATGATAACAAAATTCCCTTCCAGATCAAAATCCTATCATAGGTTAGGTTCTGCCCCCAGCCCTTGACTCACCTCCCAGGTAGGCACAGTTGAAGTGGCTACAGGTCCGATTGAGACTCCTGATGGTCACCAGGTTTCTGGTCCCATCCTGAGAGAAGTCAGACACCACGAAAATCTCATGAGGAGGGATGAGAACCTCTCGTTCCTCTGGGAAGACTGAAAGGGCTTGTATAGGGACTCCAAAGCAAGTGTTCATGGTGAAGAAGGTTGTGTTTCCAAATCCCTGGGCCACCCCTTTTTTCTCAGATGTGGAGGTGAACTGGCCAAGGCGAATGACATCTCCCAGCTGCTTAGGCTGGAAGCGGAGGCTGCTCACACCTCGGAACACTTCCTGCCCGGGGCCTTCCCAACAGTTCTCAGAAACTCTCAGCATCTGCAGGGCCCGCATCAGGTAGAAATGTAGGGCCTTGAAGGGGAAGTGCTTCATGTAATGTTCCCGAGAGCTGCCAGCTGTCCTCACAGCTGAGTTCAGCTCTCGGTAAAGAGGGTTGGATGAATTGGTGTAGACCATGATGGCCACAGCATGCTGGATTTGGAAACCCAGGGGCAGAGTGAGTCCCCTCCTTTGGCTCTCCCAGGTAGCTGTGGCAGCCCCCCATGATTCCCGGAGCAGGGCATGGTTTGCCATCTCCTCCTGGAGCAGATGGATGGCCTCCTTCTCCATCTCTTCAACACAGTCCAAGTAGGCATCATCAAAGGTGTCAGTAGCTGGGCCCAAAGGCACAATGGGGACAATATGGGCCTAAGGATGGGGGGAGGGAGAGTTGGGAGAGAGGAAAAGAGAAGAGAGGGTATGTGGGGAAAGGGACGAGTTTGGGGCATTTCACGTAGATGCCAGAGAATCGGTGTGGTGCTTTTCTTCAGATACAAAAGTTTCATTGATCTGGCCCCCACCTAGCTTCATTAGGGGTATGTTCAAACCATTTCACTATAATCTCTCTGCAAATACAGGAGCCTTCTTCCACTATCCCTAGGACTTCTTGCTTGGTCTCTTGGGCCCCCTTCAGTCCTGAAGTTCTAGCAAGTGTGATTTAGACTTCTAAAGTGTAAAGGCTCTAGGTGACACGAACACTGTATGCATGTGTGATGATTTGGGAGCCTTGAAGTTCTCTGGGCAACTTCTGTCATCTGTCATTATTGAATAAACAGGAATAGCCAGACACAATGGATGGTTCCGGGTCTTCCAATTTGGTTCTGAGCTGGCTGCTGTGTAAAAACCTAAGAATTGTCCCTGAAATTCATTCCTCTGCCCCCAAATCCATGCTCTGGCAGGGGCACTGGAAGATTGTTTTGGGGAGGGCATCAACTTGATTTCAATCTACTAGATTAGGGATGTCCCCAGATATTACAAATCCCTTAATTACTGAAGACTGTTCTGTCTTACAGAGTGAATTACAGTGTCAGAACTGACCATCTAAAGTTCCTCCAAAGCTCAACTCAAGTACAACTCCCCAAATGAGGCATTTCCTGATCCTTCCCCCACCCCAGTTGTTGTATTTCTTTATGCTTACAGTGTTTATATTTAATGGGAGTAAAACAGCTGGATCTATTCTGGCTCATACTCCATGGATTGCTAAGGTTATATAACCCAACCATTTCTAGGGAAAACATAGGCTCACTTCCAAAGGACATAGCTCTTTGGGATGAGATAACCTAGATGGTCCTTTGGTCTTCACTTCCTGAAGCAATACATTCAGGAGAGAATGAAAAAGAGGGAGAGAGAGGCTAAGTTGCCTTTGCCTTTGAAATTGACCATCAGGATACCCCTACTTCCATTGGGGGAGCTGAAGAACCAAGGGTTCTTCAAACCATGGTTTGCTGCTTTATCCCAAAGCATCATAATCCTTCAAAGTTGAGCACATGTTCCTTTCTCCAGCTAACCAGGTCACAGTCTTTATGTGTATATGTATGTATGCATGCATGTGTACAAGTATATGTATATGTTAAATGTGAGCTTGGACAGATTTCAGGAGGTAGTGGAGAAGGGCCTCATGTGCTATAATCCATGAAGTCACAAAGAGTTGGACAGGATTGAGCAACTGAACAACATATATATGGTATTTATTTAGATGTATACCCATTGTTTCTCCCAATAGAATATAAGTTTCTTAAGGACAGGGACTATTCCATCTTTTTGCTTTGTATTCACCAGCACCTAGCACAGTGACTGGCAGGTAACAGTTACTTAATAAATGACTGTTGGTTGATTGATGGCATTACCCTTCTCCCATTATTCCTTTTAGCAATTTATCACAGCAAAGATAATAGCATGATATGGCAGCCAAAAAAACTAACTTGACCTTAGGCTTCATTATTAAAGACACAGGAGCCAGTAAAAGTAGGGGTGTGCTGATGATCCAGTTCTCCTCTGCCCTAGTCAGATAAGATCTGGAGGATTATGCTGAATTGGAGGAGGCAGCACATTTTAGGTACTACAATTAACAAACTGGAGTGTGACCAAAGGAGAGTGACTGAATCAATGCACAGTTAGGCAACCATGCCTTTTAAGGTTCCGTTATAGTTTATTCTTTGTTTCAAAGAGAACAATGGCATTATGGGATTATGTCTTGACTTTTCAAGAACTGAATTTAAGTAAGGCAGGGTTGTACAAAGTCATCAGCCTCACTCTCTCTTCCAGAGTTATCAGAGTCCAATGGCAAGACAAAAGTCAGGATGACTGGCGATGGCCCAGGATGCAGTGGATGACCTTGGCAATGTCTGAGCATGCTCTGAGCGTTCCACAATGCCTGCTTCTGCTGCTTTCATAGCAATTGGAACAAAATGTTCTCATCTACCCATTCTGCCAAAGGAAATTTTTACATGCTTGGGTTAGACATCCTCCTAACTCACTGATGGGTTTAAGGCCCATAGCTTACCCTCAACATGGTTTAGCCACTCTGCCAAGACAGTTTATCGGTGTATGGGTGCTACCCACGCTACAGCTTCTTGGAGTCACAGGTGAGAGCTGGGTGACAGGTGGACACCAAAGGTACATGAGCAGCCCTGAAAAGGACTCTGCAAGCCCCTCACATCAGAGGTGTTAGTTCTCCCCGAACATGTAGCTGAAGGACTATACAGAGGTATTAGACTTATTCTGCTAGGCTCCAGAGTCGTAAGGGAACTCAGAAGTTATTGATTCCAGTCCATCCCTGAAGAAGAATCCATCCTAGAAAATACCTGACTAATGATCATCCAGGCCTTGACTGAAGACCTCCAAGGAGAGGAGAGTCCCTGATTTCATGACAAAGCCCATTCCATTTCAGAAAGCTTCACCTGTTTTTGAATGTTCTTACTGACATCAAACCCAAATTTGCCTCTGCACCTTACCCCCATTGCTCCCATTCCATCTAATTCTGCTCTCTGGGGTCAAATAGAACATGCCTAATCCCTTTCCTACTCTAGGAGACATTCCTTCAAATACTTGAAGATAGATATCATGTCTCTCCCTTTCTCCCACTTCCCAATTCTTCTCTTCTCCAGGTTCTACATCAGCGGTTCCTTCAACTAATCCTTGTGTGACACAAAATCAAGACATTCACTATCCTGGACACTCTCCAATTTGTTAACATCCTCTCCAAAATGTGGCTTCTTGAATGGAATACATACTTCATCTGTAGTCTGTTCAGGCCGATTATAAAAGGACCATTACCTCTATTTCTGGATATTATGTCTCTCTTAATGCAATCTAAGGTTCTTTGAGCTTTCTTGGCTGCCATATGACATGGCTATCTCATTTTGAGTTTGTAGTCCACTAAAATCCTCAAGTCTTTTCCAGACAAACTGCTATCAAGCCAGGTCTCCCCAAGTCTTATGTTTGTAAAATCGATTTTTTGAGCCTAAGTGTGAAGCCTTACATTTATCACTACTAAATTTCATTTCATTTGTTTTGACCCAATGTTAAAATCTAATTCTCTCTTCATGAAGAATTTCATATGTGTTTGTGTCATCTGAAAATATAATAGGTATGCCATTTTTGCCTTTATCCAAGTCATCAATATAAATGTAAAAGCCCAGGGCCAAGCACAGGTCTGGCAGAGGGAAGCACTCCCTGGAGACTTTCTTCGAATTTGATGTTGCACTATTGGGAACTTTGGGAGTTTGAGACATGCCATTCAACCAGCTCTGAATCTTGTGTTGTGCTAGGTCCAAGTTTGACTCAGCACACAAAAATTTCCAAGTGACACACATGGTACAAGGGACTATAAAAAGAAAGACTCAAGAAAAGTCACCTAGGAACACCCTACCCCCTGAACACCTCAACCCCCCACTCCAACTGCATTGCTACACTGAGATGAAAATCCATCTGGTTCCTACTCTCTGGCTCTCTTAAAACAATTAGCTATACATTAGCAGTATGATTTAGCCAACCTTGCAACACCTTCAGGCATATCCAGTGTGGAAACGAGGCTGGTGCCCCTATGGACTGTTGCCATTATTGGTTGCCTGTCCTTCCTTATCTACACCCCCCCCCTCCCGCCACTCCCCTTAAAGATCTCCACTTACACAACAGAATTAACAAGTCAGCTAAATCCTCCAATTTTCAGGATGCCTATACATCAAGCTGGAAGGCATGGATTTCTTTTTTTATTTTATTTTATTTTATTTCCAGCTCCCCTCCAACCCTGCTCCCTATAGTCCCTCCATCCCTCCATCTTTCCTACCCACCTACACTCAGACTATCCAGCCCAGTATTCAGACTCCAAGTCTGACCAGGACCCACTGCCCTGAGAGGTGACTAAAGGTAGAGAAAGGGGTCATGAGGAGGGTGGGAGCCTCAGGAAGGGGTTGAGGATCTTGGGAACAGAGAGGGTCTGAGGAAGGTTATGAAGGTCCTGGGGACAGTAACTGTTCCCAGGAGAGGATTGGGGAGAGGAATAGGGATCCCAAGGACAATGGAGGTCCCAGGAAGTGTTTGAGGAGGAAGAGGACCAGAGCACAGTGGAGATTCCAGGAGGAGACTAGGAGAAGGAGGCTAGAGAGGTGCAGGGGAGAAGGACTAAGGGGGATGGAGGTCCCATTCATTACCTGTGTGAGGGAGCTGAGGCCCAGGCAGCTAAGTGCAATCAGCAGGGCGGGCAGCATTGTCCCTGGGGGAGACTGGAAGGAAAGGGAGTGACTTGTGGAGATTAGGGGTGAATTTGTGTCAGGGTAAATAGTTACGATTTTTAAAAACAATTACAAAAACTTGATGTGAGCATTCTTTCTAGCCCTTCCTGTTTTGTAAGGAGAAAGGAGAAAGGAATTAGTTCAAGGATTCTATAGGAGTAGGGTTAGAGGTACACAAGACAGCCATCCGCTGGAGTCTCCATCTCTAATGCCCTTCATCTGGAGAGTTATTTCTGAATTTGTGCATTCTTTAAGCCCTTGTGAACTCGTTCTTCTGTCCTGGAGTATGTGGAAAGGGGAGGAGAGGGAAGGAGAAGCAGGAAGTGGGCGTGAGGAACAGCATCCCCATTATGGTGGCAGAAGCAGGAAAAGGGTAAACATAATTAGAGATTGGGGCTTGGAGTTGAGGGAGCCAAACAGGTTCAGGAGCCAGGAAATCCTAGGAGTCTTGGGTTACAATTGAAGGGTCAAGAAAGTTTAAAAAATAATGAAATTCCTGGGGCCGAGGGCAGAGGACCCAGTTCTCCTGAATCGGCCAGAAGAAGCTGGGGCCCGGAGACTATAAGGGCTAGTCAATGAAACCTGAAGCTCTGGGCAAGCATCCAAACGCCGTATGAGAAGATACAGCATTTGAGGGATTGGGAAAGGTTGTCAGGAGGCCAGGCAAGAGAAGCTGACTCTGCTCCGGGAAGCCACCTGATCTTGCCCTAGGACCGCGGGAGTGCTCCAACAGTAAGAGAGGGAAGATAGGAGCAAGAGACTGCAGCCTGGAGAGACCCGTCCCTTCCTCCACCTCCTTCCCTCCCCATCCCCAACAAACACAGACGCACACACAAAGAGAAGAGATACAGCGGGGTTTTGGATAAGGAAATAAGGATTAGGGCTGAATGAACCAGAAGAAGGAAACTAAGGAGAGGGCCTGAGGAGAGATCCTAGAGGTTGGTGTTAGGGCGGGGTTAAAGAGAGGAAAAGAGAGAGATTAAGGACAGGATGAGGGGCGGGGCTAAAAAGAATAAAAAGAAGGGTTAAAGAGGATGGAATGAGAGGCGGGGCTAACGGGATGGAAAAGGGCGCGATTAAAGAGAGAAAGAATGATAACAGGATAGAATCGAGGCATGGGGGCTGTAACAGGGAAATGAAGAGGGATTGGGAAGGTGGAATGAGGGAGGCATTGAAGAGGGGGGGATCAAAGTGAAAAGAGGGACGGGGATATGCGGGGAAATGGACAGTTGGGTCTGGGGGCAGGGTGGGTGCACAGAAGTCGGCACACCCTCACCCCACCTCCTGGAACGAGGTAGCCCCAGGAGAACTCGGGTACCCACCTCGGGGCACAGCGCGGAGCCGATGCCTTAGGGCTCGGGGCCTAGGAGACTGCTGAAACCGGAGGAACGTAGGCTGGGGTCCCAGTTGATACCACCGCAGGACCAGTGTGGGGAAGATAAACAAAATCCTGCCTAAGTATAGTCGGCTCCACGATCCACCCACACCCCCCTTCCCTGAAACCCGACACTGCAGTCCCTCCTTCCTATCCCTGCTCTAGGAGAGAAGAGGATCGGAGCCAATTGTCCCCTTCCCCTCCCTGTGCATGGACTCTCCGGGAAAAGAGACAGTATCTCCACATAAAACTGGAGGTTTCCTGCGCAGGGTTAGACTGGGTCTTCTCAGGCCTAGGGTTCCCAGAAGGCAGGGGGGCTTGAACTGATAAACTGTGAACTGATTCATAATTCTCCGATCTTGTACTCGTCCCCTCGCCCCTCTCCCCACCTCCCCTCGCCCCATCCACTAGAAACGGGGCGGGGCGAGGCCTGAGAAAGGAGACTGCATTCAACACCCTCATTCCTCCCCAATCGCCCATCCATGCAGCCTTGCCTCCCGGCTCGCATTAATCCCTCAGCTTCACACCAGGTGACTTCTTGTTTATAAACATTCACCCCAGCTCCCTTGTGTCCTTGGTCAATCCCGCTATAAATAGACCCTGGGACGAGATTTCTAGGACCTTGCCAGAGGCTAATCAAAGAACCAGGACAATTGGTGAGAAATTAAAAGCAGGCACATTCTGTCCCAACCTTCCCCAGCTCGAGGGCTACCTCCCTTCTCTGTCTACGTTGCTCTCTCCATACCCTGAGTCCCCACAGCCCTCTGGGTCCTCTTTTAGGCCTGAATACACCCTTTTTGGTTTGTGGGGCCCTGTCTGACTCCCCTGTCAGACTGATCTCATTTCTCGTGTAGTTAATACATTCCTCGCCCTCCCACCCCCACTACCGAAGATACTCAAGCAGAGGCTGGGTAATTACTCAGCTCCTGACTGATGAGAGTTTTCCTCGTCTAATCCAATCTCAGACCTACTACCCAGCTTTCCAGCCATCTTCATGACTTTCTTCATGAGTGTAGCGTCTCTACCCCACCTTCCCTCCTCCTTTCTTTTCCACCTCTAGCTCTGGTAGCAATAATCAAATTAACACTGCCATTCTGGGAAAGGAGTCACTCAAATACAGGCCAAAACCTCCCTCCTTAGTCAGCACCCCTCTTTATATGTCGTCTTCTCCTATTATAATATAAGCTCCTTGAGATCAGGAACTGTCTTACTTTTTCTGTTTATTTCCAGCATTATGTTTATTTCCAAGCCAGTACCGGACACAAAGTGCTAAATGCTTCTTTCATTGCTTTATACAGAGTGTCCCTAAAGTCTGAACACATAGGAAAATTGACTGCAATGTGGAGATATTGCATTGAGTTCATGTGAATCTTGCAAAGTGCATCAACCTTTGCATCACAAATGATGGAAATCATATTGAAGATCTTATTTGTTAATATTCCAATGAAATAAAATGTTGTTGAAATTTTCATTCATTTCATTTCTTGAAAAATGCATTTTTGCTTATGTGTCCAGACTTTAGGAACACCCTGTACTTGGCAGGTATGCCCTTCAGTCAATTATCAAGCATTCATTAATGCTGTAAAAGGAATTTCTGCTCACTATGGGCTGGGCCGTCTGAAGTCCTTTCCAACTATGAAATTCCAACATCTTAAATAATCCAATGATTTTATGATTCTTTGATCTTGGATTCTATGATTTTAAAGGCAAATTATTTTGTAAGCAACATATTGAGAGACAGCATGAGAATATGGCATCCTTAAAAACAGGAATCCCTGGAGTCTAACTTTTTGTCTGCCTGACTTGTCTTGAAAGCTCCACCCTTCAAAAGGGAGAATTCTATCCTGGAGCTGATTCCCCCTGAAAGGTAGACATTGGTTGCAGGGGTGGAAAGATGGTAACTTTGCAGAGGAGTGAATATTCCATCTTTGACTTTGTGATCCAGAAGGAAGGAGTAGAAATTTGGAATGAATTTGACGTTCACCCTCAATTTTGGGAGACAAGATTTCAGGATATTCTGAGGAAGGGTAGGATCCCATGGTCTAAAATTCTACCTGGGAAGTCTGCCTAGGAAAGGTAGGAAGCTCTCATGGATACAATTCTAAAGAGACAAAACAAAGAGAATTCCAATGTGAAGAGAAAAGGGTAGTTATCTAAAGAGATGGATGCACTGGAAATATATCAACCAGCTTAGACTTTCAAGCAAACAAATATGGAATATAGAATGAATGTAACACCATGACAGGATCCTGTGAGAAGAGTATAAGGAGTGCCATTGCTCAGAATGAATGTGACTGATGAGGAGAGCTAAGGAAAAGAGCATTCTCCCCCACCCCCAAGCTCTATCAGGAAGACTCGGAGAAGGAATAGGATATGTTGCTCAAGATAGATAGAATGGAGATAATGGATGACAAAGAGAAAGCATAGCTACTAAATTCTTATTTTGCTCTTGTTTTCTCTGCTAAGAGGGAAGGGAAAGGAAAAAAAATAAGCATTTATTAAGTCCCTACTATGTGCTAGGCACTTCACAAGTACTATTTCCTTTAATCCTCTTCCTTTAAATCCTATTTTATTTTATCCTATCTTATTTTAATCCTATTCCTTTAAACCTATGAGGTGCTATTATCATACCCATTCTAAAGTTGAGGAACTAAGGCAGACAAAAGTGGCAAGTAACATGTCCAGAGTCACACAGGAAATAAGTGTGAGGCTGGAACTTAGGTCTTCCTGACTCCAGGCCCAGATCTCTATCCATTGTACCATCTAGCCGCTAAAAAGAATGGTTCTTGGACTGGAAAGGGCAGAAGAAATATGGTTACTAAGAAGGTAATAATATCAGAAATAGGTTAGAAGATAGTAAGAGATCACCTAGTTGCCTTTGATGTGTTCAAGCCATCTGGCCCAATGAAATACAATCTTAGTAATGGAGGACCTGGAATATGTGATTACTGAGCCATTGTCATTGACCTTTGAAAGACCATAGGCAATGGGAGAGGAACTGTAGTATTAGAGAAAGTCAGTTGTTATTCTCATTTTCAAAAAAGAAAAAAGGAAAGAAAATGGAGTTTACAACCTATAGAGCAGTGTGCTATAAATTACAGTCTTGTTTTCTTTTGGACCACTGCCTGATATCTTTTTAACCCTACATTAGATTTCCTTTAACTAGTCTTTCTGATTTATTTTCAGTCTTCTTCCTAATTTATTTTCATTCCACAGGCTGGTTTCCTTCTAGATTTCTTCCTAACCTTCTACCTGACTTCTTTTTAGACCTCTGATTAATCTATTTAGTCCTTTGCCTGATTTTTTTCAGTCTCCTATCCAATTTATTTTTATCTCAGACACTTGTATACCCAACTCTCCATTCTGCAACCAGGAAAACATGCCAGGGAGGGGCAGACTCAGGGCCAAATTGGGACCTGGGCAGGAAGGAGCCCATCCAGAAATAGAAGGCAGAGGAGGGGGGAGATTGAGTTTCCATGCATTTGTAGGGAAGGGGAGAAAGGGGAGGAGAAAAGAGGGAAGAGGGGTTCTTATATAAGGGAAACTCCTCCTCCCCCTGGGCCTGGAGCCCTGGAGCCCAGTAGCTGCCTTCCCCTCCCCTGTCCTCCCACCCATGAGGAGGCCCAGGTAAGGGGTACAAATTTCTGTATTAGAGGGGAGGATGGTGAAGGCTAGAAGAGTTACTAGGGAGGGGTTCTTCAGGGCTGACAGGGGTGGGGGGATATGAGAGAGAGAGACAGAGAAAGAGAAAGACAGAGACAGAGACAGAGAGACAAAGATGCAGAGAGATAAACAGAGACAGAGAAAGGAGAATCAGAGATCTCCAAGACCTTAGAGATCCCAAACCTCTAATTTTTCAGAAGAGGAATCTAAGACCAAGGAAGGGGAAGGGGCTTGTTAAGGGTCACCAGTAATTTAGTGATGGAGACAAGACTAAAACCCATATCTCTAGACTCTTGGCCTAGGGTTCTAGGAAGGTGAGATAAAGAGGGGAATGAGGCTGGAAAGTCGAGTTACAGAGGGGACACTTCCCAGGTCTGTATTCCAGCACAGTTATGAGAGGAGGGGAGATGGACCTAAGTTAATCAAACCTTTTTTCTCTCCCCTAGGGTATGAATTCCAGACTAGGGAGGAGGGCAGGACAGGGCTGGGATTAGGACTGGTCTAGGGCCCTCCTACTTTTGGAGCTATGTCCACTAAGAAATATGACATCAGGCAATAAGCCCTCTTTCCCCTCCCTTTCCTTCTATAGCCTACTCAGGAGCATCATGCTTAAATTTGCTTGCTAACAAATGGAGCTATCCAAAAGTGCAATGGGCCATTTTGCTTTGATTTTTTGTTTTAAATAGTATTTTTTCCCACAATTACATGTCAAGAAAATTAACATTCATTTTTACAAGATTTTGAGTTCCAAATTTTTCTCCTTCCCTCCCTCCTTCCCCCCCACTTCTGAAAATGGTAAGCAGTTTGATATAGTTATACATATGCTATCATGTTAAACATAATTCCATATTCATCACAGTTGTGGACCAAGAAACAGATCAAAAGGGGAAAAAAACACAAAAAAATAAAGTAAGTGAAAAAATATGCTTTGATCTGCATTCAGAGTCCATCAGTTCTTTATCTGGATATGGATAGCATTTACCTTCATGAGTCCTTTGTATTTGTCTTGGATGATTGTGTTGCTGAGGAAAGCTGATTCATTTATAGTTGATCAACACACAATGTTGCTGATATTGCATACAATGTTTTCCTGGTTCTGCTCATTTTACTTTGCATCAGTTTGTATAAATCTTTACAGCTTTTTCTGAAATGTGCAATGGGGCACTTTGGAAGACAGTGGAATCCCCATGATTGGGAGACTTTAAACATAGGCTGGGTGGCCTCTTGTTGGAAAAGAAAGGATTCCTGTTCAAATATGGATTTAACTAGATATCCTCTAGAGCCCATCCAAGTATGAGATAATGCAAATTTAGAGTCAGATTCATTGATGTTTCAGAGGAAAACTCTATACAGTCTCTTTTCTAGTATTTTCCTTGGATGAGGAGAAAAGGAAGTCATCCTGGACGATGATCTGAAACTTTTTCTTTACTCATGCAGCTTATCGTTCCCTATTTTGGTGTCAATATTCAATAAATATTTATTAAGTACCTTCTATGTGTCAGGTACTATGCTAGTCATGGGAGATATAATCAAGAAAATCACAGTCTAATGAGGGAGACAATAATCAATTAATATGCATTTATTAAGCCCTTACTATATGCCAGGCATCGTGCTAAGCACAAGGGATACCAAAAGAGGTAAAATTCAGTCCCTGCCCTCCAGGAGCTTACAATCTAATGGAGGAGACAACATACAAACAACTATGTACAAATAAGCTATATACAGGATGCATGGGAAATAATCAACAGAGGGAAGGCACAAGCATTAAGGGGCTTCCTGTAGAAGGTAGGATTTTAACTGAGACTTGAAGGTAGGAGCCAGATATGAGAAGCGAGAATGTTCCAGGAATAGGGAATAGCCACTGAAAAGGCATAGAGTCAAAGATGGAGTGCCCTATATCTGGGTTCCACCTGATCTGTAGTTGAAAATGAACCCAGTGTCTGAAATCAAAAGCCCTTAGTTTGAATCCCAGCTCTGAAATGTACCAGGCAAATGACCTTGGGCAAGTCACTTCTGTTCTCTAAGCCTCAGTTTCCTCATGTGTAAAGTGGGAGAGATTACCTCTTGTTTTCTCTATTTCACAGATTCAAGGAGAGAACTTTTTAAAACCTTAAGAGATTATTAGTGATTTGTCATTATTTCTTTTATTGCTGGGTTGTAAGGAACAGATGAAATAATTTATATGATATTATATTTTCTTATTTCAATGGATCAGACCTATGATCTCATCAATATGCATATTTCTCCATTGGTTCAGGTTGCAACCCATTTGTACGTTCTCATCTCGGCAGAAGAGGTACCTAATGTATTAGAGGATTTCCTTTATAGGCCTTTTCTTGTTCATTTTACAGATATTGAGCCTTCCATCTGCTATCCTTATTCTTGCCACATGCCTAGCCTACCTTTTCTGATCCCACATTTCCTCAGTGACGCCACTTATGTAGCTCCTTGAGTATAGGTCATCTTTGGAAATATGCTGCAGCTTACTTTTGCCCACCATACACCTCTTTCCATTATCTGTTTGGTGACCTGGGGAGGCTAGGTGGCCCAGTGGATAGACCTGGAGTCAAAAACATCTGAGTTCAAATTCTGCCTCAATTGCCTCAGATTGTGTGACTCTGGACAAGTCACTTAAACTCTCTCAGACTCAGTTTCCTCCCCTGTAAAATGAGGGTAATAATATTTATGTTAAAGGGGTGTTGTGAGGGTAAAGTGCGATAACATACACAAAGTGTTTTGCAAACTTTAAGGTGTTCTGTAAATATAATATGTTAAGATGTTAGTATATTATATAATATAATAAATAAAATATATTGAGATGTTAATATGTCATATAATATAATAAATTCACTAATATCAATCTATAACATTAATTATTATAATTAATAATTATAATATAAAATGTTAAGATATGTATGGAAGATTCCTTGTTGGAAAACATTTAAGGGTGAGTTTTGTCTTATATATTCAGGATTTTTTTTGGTTTTCTTTTTCACAATCAACACACAACACATATAGCAGGGCCTTATTTTACTCACCTTTCAGTCAATTGTTTGATGATGACAATGAGAATGATGATAGCTCGCCTTTATACAGCACCAATTATGTGCCAAGGTACTATGCTAAGAGTATTTTACTATGATCTCATTTGATCCTCGTGAGGTAGGTGTTATTATCATCCCTATTTTACAGATGAGGACACTGAGGCAGGCACAATTGAAGTGAGCTGCTGAAGGTCACTCAGCTTATAAGTGTTGGAGACTGGACTTAAAATCAGGTCTTCCTGACCCCAGGCCCAGCACTTCCTGTGACACTTCACTGCCCCAGGTGAGTGTTTGACTAAAGACGAATTCTACTAGAGAAAACCATCAATGAAAGTCTTCTGTTCCCATCTCATATTTTTTTTTTTTATCAGGGATGCCTCGGATATATTATTCTTGTAAGGATTTTATAAAGATGAGATGGTAGGTGCATGGATCAACAGTTACTGTGAATGTTTTCTCAATCACCTTTGTGGGGGGGGTAGGGGTATTAATTTCCTCCATGATTTTTTTCCCATTCTTTTAGCATCTTTTCCTCCCTGAAATCTTTTATCCAATGATGCTTTCAAAACTGTCCCCTCCAGCATGGATTTCCTCCTGTATGTATTTAGTCTAATGCAGCTAATCCTCTAGGGTAGCTGGGTGGTGCTGTGGATAGAGCACCAAACCTGGAATCAGGAAGACCTGAGTTTCAATACAGCCTCAGATATTTACTAGCTGGGTGACCCTGAGCAAGTCGCTGTTTGCCTCAGTTCCTTCATCTGTAAAATGAGCTGGAAAGGGAAATGGCAAACCACCGTAGTATCTTTGCCAAGAAAACCCCAAATGGTCAACGAATAGTTGAATGAGATTGAAAAATGAGCTGATCTAGACTGGGTCTCCACTCCTTAGCATAGCACAGTCAAGTCAACAAGGCATTACTTAAGCACCTGACTACCACTAAATCCAGAAAGGATGATAATAATAGCTAGCATTTATATAATACTTTAAGGTTTGCAAAATCATATATATTTATATTATATATAAAATCTGTTGTGTGGTATATGTGTGTGTGCATGTACAATCTGTTACATATTTTCTGATTTGATCCTCACAGCAACTCTACCTGGGGTCACACAGCTAATAAGTGTCTGAAACAAGATTTTCACTTAGGTATTCCTGAGTCCAAGTCCATCACTCTATCCACCATGCAACCTAACTTCATGCCCTCTAAATGGTCCTGGTCCAGCTGTAGAGTAACCATGTCATGCCCTCCCTCAAAAGTCTTCCTTCGCTCCCCATGTCTATGGGATAAAATACAAGTTCTCCAGCTTGCTATTCAAAGATCTCTATACTCTGGTCCCAATTTACTTTTATATTCTTTATTTCCCATTTCCTTCCTTCACTTATTCTCCATTCCAGGCAAACTAGACCATTAACTGTTGTCTAATCTCACCTTTCCAAATCTTCCCTCCTTTATTTCTTCCTCCTGATCCTCTCTGCCTTCAAGACCCAGCTCAAGTGCCACAAACCCTCCTAAGGTAGACCTGACCCCCTCCTTCTCTACATTTTTTCTGAGTACTTTGTCTCCCCCTTCTCATTCTATAACCCAGCCCTCATCAGACTAGAAGCTTCTTCAGATCAGGGACTAGTTTTTGGGACCGATTTTTGTTTTTTGTTTTTTCCTATCTCTATATCTCCAACATTGAGCTCAAGGACTCTGAGGATTGTAGAGAGAGGGACATTGTGATTTCCTCGACATGGGAACTCCTATACCAGGAAATTCTTTTCACCAGTTCAGCTTGGCATATTCCCTGCAATTTATCATCTAAGAGGCTGCCTCGAGCACCAGGATTGTTTGTGTCAGATGCGAGATTTAAACCTGGATCTTCCTGGATTGGAGGCTGTCAGTGTTGGTTGAATTGAGGGAGGGTGGGTCATGTAGCTGGAAGGACAGTCAGGTAATGGACAAGCTGAAGGCTGTGAAGTCAGAGGAGCTGGTTTGGAATCCTGGCTGTCTTCTTTACCACCTGCAAGATCTTGGTCAAATCATTTAGACTCATTGGGTCTCAGTTTCCTCATCTGTAAAATAAAGAAGGTGGGACTAGATGCCATAGAGGTTCCTTTCTTGCTCTAAATCTATGATTCTATGAGGAGGGAAAATAAGACCCTTCGGATCTAGCTTCTTCTTGCCTCCTCTTCTTTCTCTCCAGATCCTCCTGGCTCTGACCTTGGCTCTCAGGGGGATGGCAGACAGACAGACAATGCAGGCCTGCACGGTTGCGTCCCTGTTACTGGCAGCCTTTCTTCTTGTGGAAACCCCGAAGGTACATGCATGCCTCTGTCCCCAGGTGAGATAGAGGAAGGAGAAAAGCTGGCCCTTGTCCTCAGGTGGGCCCCATTCTGAGGGGAGGTGCATGGTCTCTGCCCTCAGAGAGTCCTTGGTCTGAAAAGAAGACAAGGCCCCTGTCCTCAAGAGCTTCTGGTCAGATGCTCTCAGCCCCTAATCCCTTTGAGCTGTGCCTTTTGTCCTTAGTTGTCCTGGAGACAGGTTATGGCTCTGGGATCACGGAGGTGAAGACCGGACTGGGGCTGAAACATCATGACACTTCCTCCTTTTCAGGCCTGGAGTCACCAGGTCTCTGGCCATGACCTCTTCTCACGAGAGTCCCCACTGGACATGGCACCAGCCTCCTTTGATGACCAGTATGCAGGCTGTGCAGCAGCCATGGAAGCAGCCCTCCCTGACCTCAACCAAACTGAGTTCAATGCAAGCCCCATCTATGCTGAGGCCTGGAAATCAGCAGCTGCCCGTTGGCAGGAGCGCCGGGACTGGGAGCTAAAGGGGACCCCTACCTCTAGAAGATTGCCACCACAAGGCTTCAGGGATGAACATGCCGTGGCCCTCCTGGCCTACACAGCCAATAGCCCCCTGCACCGAGAGTTCAATGCAGCGGTGAGAGAGGCTGGCAGATCCCGAGCCTATTACCTCCGTTATTTTCCTTTTAAGACACTTCACTTCCTGCTCACAGAGGCTCTGAGACTGCTGGGCTCAGGGCAGCAGCCTAGGTGCCATCAGGTGTACCGGGGAATACATGGGGTGCGCTTCCGGCCTGTGGCGCCAGGGGTCACTGTTCGCCTAGGAGCCTTTGCTTCAGCTTCCCTTATGGGTGCTGCTGCCCACCAGTTTGGAGAGGATACCTTCTTTGGCATCTGGACTTGCCAGGGGGTAGTTATTAAGGGCTATTCCTTCTTCCCCGGGGAGGAGGAGGTGCTGATTCCTCCCTTTGAGACTTTCCGTGTGGTCAATGCCTCGGTACCGACTCGAGGCCCAGTTCGTATCTACCTCAAAGCCCAGGACAAGTTCAGCACCTTTAACTGCGAGTATATCAAAGGTAATACAGCCCTCATTCTCCAGGAGCCCCAAGGCTGAGAGAAGAAACATGACCCCTGCCTTAGGGAGCCCTTGTCTTGAAGGGGAGGCATGGCCCTTGCCTGGACCAGACCAGGTATACATAATGTACCTTGATAACTTTCTCCACTCTGGATCACCTTAAATATACCAGTCTGGGCTTCTGCCCAAAACCTCGGGTCTCTTGATACCCTACTCCCATCCCCTGGAAATCTACTTGTCTTGGCACCCCCAGGGCACCCATAAGACCCAGGAGTCTCCTCTGGTGAAACTCCTGCACTTGGGTTAAAAAAAAAAAAAACAACCAACCACTCGGTGGTAATGGTGGGACAGGAATTCCTGTGAAAAAGTTCTAGTAAATCCTACAATCACCATGTGTTAACAAGGAGGCAGCTGGGTGGTTCAGTGGAGAGAGTGCTGGGCCTTGAGTCGGGAAGACCTAAGTTCAAATCCAGCCTCAGACACCTATTATCTATGTGATCCTGGGCAAATCACTTAACCTCTGTTTGCCTTAATCCACTGGAGAAGGAAATGACAAACCTCTCTTGTATCCTTGCCAACAAAACCCCGCTGACGGTAGGATCCATGGGGTCACAAAGAGTCAGACACCACTGAACAACAACAACATGAGTCATCAGTGTGGTATGTTACCTAAAGAAGCTAATGCAATCTTAGATTGAGCAAAGAGAGGCATTGCTGTCCAAAATTCAGGATGCAAAAGCCACACTGTCTTCAGCCCTGGCCAGATCACGGCTAGAGAGGACAGTTCTGGCCACCACATTTTCAGAAAGACATGATAACAATAGCTAGCTCTTACATAGCACTTGGAGGTTAGTAAAGCACATTATGAGGAAACTCATTTTATCCTCAACAGCCCTGGGAGGAAGGTGCCGTTATTAACTCCATTTTATGGATGAGGGAACTGAGGTTGAGAGACGTTAAGTGACTTGCCCAGGACCCTACAAGAAGGAAGGAAGGAAGGAATTTTGTTAAGTACCTGCTCTGTTCTAGGCACCCTACTGAGCATTTTACAAATATCTCATTTGATCTTTTTTTTTTAATTTATTTTTAATATGTTTAGTTTTCAGCATTGATTTTCACATGCATTTGAATTACAGATTTTCTCCCCATTTCCACCCCCCCCACTCCAAGATGGCGTACACTCTGGTTGCCCTGTT
>CM053622.1:743872144-743904400 GCA_028646595.1 Phalanger gymnotis
TCCTGCTTCCCTCTGCCCCTTTGTGGGTTCTGTAGTTCTAGAATTGGTTCAGAGCCATTTTTTCATAGGTTTTTGGAGGGACTTGGTGGGGAGCTCACGCCAGTTACTGCTTTCCAGTCGCCATCTTGGCTCCCTATCTCATTTGATCTTAACCACAGTCCCTGGAAGTGGGTGCTATTATTGTCCCCCTTTTACAGTTGAGGAAACTGAGGCAGACAGAGATTAAGTAACTCGTCCAACGTCACATGGCTATTTAATGTCTGAGGTCGGGTTCGAACTTAGGTCTCCCTTACTCCAGGTCCTTTGCTCTGTGCATTCTGTGCACTCCCCTACCCCCAGCGATGTCATTGCCACTTTCATAGGAGCACTTAACAAAGAGCAACCAGCATTGTGAGGAAACTGGGAATGATGTCATGGGAGGACATTTGGAGGAAATGAGGAGAACAGTCCTGGGCTAAGCATGGTAGTTTTCTTCAAGGATTTGAAGGTCTGTGATGTGGAGGAAGGATCAGATAATAAGAGCAGTAGCATTATATAGCACAAAGCACTTTTCAAGCACATTTATATTACCAATTTAAAGTTTGCAAAGCACGTTATAAATATTATCTCATTTTAGACTCACAACAACCATGGGAAGGAGCTGCTATTATCCCTATTTTACAGTTGGAGAAACTGAGGCAGACAGAGGTTAAGTGACTTGCCCAGGGTTATATAGCTAATTAGTGTCTGAGGCTGGATTTGAACTCAGGTCTTCCTGAATTTCAGGCCCAGCAGTCTATCCAGTAGCTGCCTATCTTGTAGCTGTCCTGCTTGGCCCTAGAGAGTAGAACTAGGAGCAAAGCGGTGGAAATTGATGAGGGACAGGTTTAAGATCAATTAAAAGAAATGCTTCCCAACAATTAAAGCTTTCTGGGCATGGTGTGGGCTGCCTCAGGAGATACGAGCTTCTTTCCCTTTACTATAAGTCTGCAAAGGGAGGCAGGAAGACCACCAATCTTGAGCGCTGTGAGAGACCCGCTCCAGGCAGTTTCTGAGATTTCTTCCCACTCCAGGAGAGTCCAGGATTCTCTCCATTTTCACCGTTTTATTCTTTTCCAGACAAGCAGTGTGCTTCAGGACGCTGCAAACAAAATAATTCAGGTAAGATAAGCCAGGGCTTTAGGTCATTATAGGGGAAAAATGATTATGTCCTGGGAACCTGGGGTTTGGGTCAGGTAGCAGGCAGCTAAAGAGAAGACCAAGAGTTCTATTTTTCTACCAAGTTACTGTCTCTTGTTTGCTGTGTGACCTTGGATAGGTCCTTTTAAGTCTTGGTTTCTTTATACTGGGGATGAATGAAATGGAATCTACTAAGCACCTACCCTAGAATAAACAAATCTAGGGAAATTCTTGGGTGAGGAGGACAGTGCTGTGTTGGAAAGAGCCCTAGCCTGGGATTCAAGAGACCCAGGTAGGAGTCTTAATTATGCCACTAACTTGCTGAGTGACCTTGAGACCTCCCTTCTCCATCCGTAAAATGGGCTTAGTTCTCAAAGATCCCTTCCAGCTATGACATTCTACCTTCTGGGATCCTTACAGCTCTAAGGTTCTATGTTCTAAGGTGTCTTTCACCTCTGACATTCCATTTTTTTCCCAATGTACCTATGGCAATTAGCTCTTCTTTTCTCCCTACTTACTTCCCAGCCCCTCAGAATCATGTTCTCTGAATAGGAAAGACATTGTCTTTAGAAGGAAAGAAAGAAGAAAACAAATATTTATTAAGCACCTACTATGTGCCAGGCACTATGTCAAATGCCTTGTGAAAATGATCTCATTTGATCCCCACAACATCTCTGTGAGGTAAATGCTTATTATTATCCCTATTTTACAATTGAGGAAATTGAGGCAGACAGAGGTTAAATGACTTGCCCAAGGTGACATAACTACTAAGTGCAGATCTGAGACCAGATGAACTCAGGTCTTCCTGACTCCAGGCCCAGTGCTCTATCCACTGTGCCACCTAGCTGCCTCTTTGGCAAGTGTCCTCCTATGCCCAGTCAATCCTGACATCCTGTGCCTTCTTCCTCCTCAAAGTCTCTCATAACTGTCCACCCGCCATTCCGCTTGATCAATCAATGGGCAAGTTTTTATTAAGCACCTTGCATATGCCAGGGACTATGCTGGGTGTGGGGGTCATGAAGACAGAATCGAAACAATCTTTACCCTCAGGGAGCTTACATTCTAACAAGGGAAGTCACAGGCACACATACAGAACACACCCAAAACAGAAGCTAAATATGCTCAGAGAAGCAAGGCACTGGCTGCCAAGGATTCCAGGCCCCTTCCCCTCCCTGGCTGCATCAGTCTCCTCATCAGCTTCCATGTTTTCGATGGGCTCTGCTCCTTCCATCTTATATATTGGTAGGTCCAGGATAGACATCCTACAGCCCAGATCTGAACATTTCCTTCCCCACTGAGGAACCTATAACTACTCCTCCTGGCCCCCCAAAAAAGTGTCCCCAACCTAAAGTCTGAAGTCAGCCTCTTACATCAGCTCCAGCTTCCTTCCCTACTCCCATAGACTCCCCTCACATCCCCAGCAAACTGAGGATTCACCGACCTCCCCCAATACATCCTGACCATTCACGTGAGCCTTTTCCTCCTCTAGGAAGGTACTTACCTATCAATAATAACTATTGAAACCTTATCCATCCTTCAAGGGACACCCCCAGGAAGTCTTCTTTGCTTACCATTCCCCCAGGTCCTCTCTAATCCCTCAGTTCATAGCACTTTTACAGGGCCCCTTCCATGGGCTAGAACATACCCTGCCTGGCACTGCAGACATGAATGGCCCTGTCTCAGCTCCCTGCTAGACTCTGAACTCCCCGGGCTGGGCCTTGGTGTCCTTCATCAGCCTCTTCTAAGGACCAGAGCCCATGGCCCAGTTAATAGTAGGTATTTAATAAATGATGGTTAATCAAATGAAGATCAAAGGATCAAAGATTAGGATCTGAGAAGGACCTTGGAGGTCATCTAGGCCAACTCCTTCATTTTACAGATAAGGAAACTGAGGCATGGATAAGTTAAGTGACTATCCAAGGTAGGAAGTAAGGCATAGAGATGTAATTCAACTTTGCTTAATTCATCAAACATTCATTAAGCATCTACTGTGTACAAACGCATATGTTTAATGCCTCGGTAGACAGAAATTTTAGATGTCTTGGTCCTGGTCTGGTGGAGCTGGTGGGGGGAGGGGAGGAAGGGCAGTGGGTAGGAGAGGGGAAAAGTTAGGTTAAAACACAAACATAGATAATAGAAAGAGTACTGAAAAGCTGTGCATTCAAGTTCTGACTCTGTTACATACCCTGGGTACAAATTTCACCCAACCTTCCTGAGGATGACATAATAATTGTATTATCTACCTCATAGGCGATCTAATGAAAATAAACCTATTGTATATTTATGTAAACCTCAAGAGGCCTTAGAAATAAGAGTTCTGAGATTTTCTGTGAAGAGGGTTTGCAATCTGATCCCACTTCAGGCATCTCTAGCTCTTTCTAGTTTGTAAAAGTCTGCCTCTGGATCTCCTTTGATGTGCGTATCCTTGCAATATGCAGGGAAAATATTATTCCACATCTCTTTTCTATAGAGAAGGAGGCCCAGAAGAAGTAGCAACCTGCCCAGTGAACCAGTGGTGGAGTCCAGATCTGTGCTCAGGTCTTGGGGTACACCAGGCCACGACACTTTCCTTTGCTGACTCCCTCTTTTTTAATGCCTTAGCCCAAAGCAAGCATAAGCAAATGGTGGATCTTTGGATGTTGTGGCAGATCAGCTGGGGAAAGACCAGTATGGGTCCAGATTACTGAGCACCTCCTTCCTTCTTGTAGGTGGGGGAGGCTGAGGGGAAGGAAAAGGCAGCTCAGGACAGATTAGGAAGGTGGGGCCAGAACTGCCTGAGGTGATACATTGAATCAATTAGCAGTAGATCCCAGACTAGAATCAGGGGTGAAGGAAGGGGCTGGTAGTCCCTGGATGTTGTGGGGTCCTTCTAGAAACCGCACTCTATCTCTGGGTCCCTCCTTAGGCCCATGGACCACTCGGTCTGCACACCCATCTCCCACTCCTTAGCTGAAGGATGAAAGGCTGTTACTGGGGATTTTAAATGCCTTGGCTTTGGAGGGAGGCTGGGAGTGTCAGTTTCTCTGTTTCCACCATCTCACTTTTTTTTCTTAATCTATCTCTGTCTCTGCATCTGTCTCTTTCCCTCTCTCAAACTATCTTTGCTATGAGTCTTCTTCTCCATCTCATTTTGCTTCTTTATCTCTGTCTCTCTCCATCTCTCTCTCTCTCTCTCTCTCTCTCTCTCTCTTTCTCTCTCTCTCTTTTTTTCTCTGTCTCCCTCCCTCACTCCCTCCCTCCATCTCTGTCTCTGTCTCATTTTGTCAATCTCTCCCTCTTTATGTCTTGCTCCATCTTTTCTCTCTGTTTCTCTTTCTGTCTCTCTTTTTGTCGGTATGTTTTTATCCCTGTCTTTCTTTCCACCTAACTCTGTATGTCCCATTCCTGCTTCTGTCTCACTTGATCTCTCATTCTCTCCATGTCTCTCTTTTTCTTTCTTCTGTTTCACTCTCTGCCCTGATCTCTGCTTTCTTCTCTGTCTCTCCCTCTTTTTGTATCTTTGTCTGCATTACTCTATCTTCCCTTCTGTTCCTCTTTTTCTCTATGCCTCTATGTAATGGGCTCTCTTTCTGTCCCTGCCTGCCTCCTTTTCTCTTTGTGCTTCTTTCTCTGTCTTTCTCTTTGTGTTTCTGTATCTTCTCTCTTCTTCCCTCTCTGTCTTCTTTCTTCCCTGTGTTTCTGGTCCTTTCTCTTGGCAGCAGCAGGAATGAGGATGGAGCCCTTCTCCCCATCCCAGAAGCTCCTGCTTCTACTCTGGCTCCTCATGATGCTGATATCTCTCGACCCTCCAAGTCTCCTCTGACTACTGCCTAGCCTCACTGATTCTCTTCAGCTCAGGGTACCTGAGCTCAATGCATATATGACAGATGTGTGTGAGTCAAGACAGAGCTCAAAGCTGTACCTGGCCCAGTATCTTGGCACCTCAGTGCAGAGCAGTGTTGAAGACAGAAGTAGCCATAAAAGGTCAAAACTTTGGGAGGCTGGATTGAGCCAGTCAAGACTCCTATATTTGGCCCCAATGCTGACTCATCATGGGACCCAGAAGGTTGGAGACCACAATCAGCTGGTACTTCCCCTGTCCTAGCAAACTCCCATCTGCTGCTCCCCTACTCTCTCTGATGCTGAAGTGAAAACCCCTTGCTTTGCTTCTCTGTTCGTGATCTCATTCCTGTACACAGCAGTGCCCCACCCCTCCCCACTTCCCAGCCTCCCCTGCTCCCCTCACTGTATCATTAACAAACTCTTCTTTATCCTAAATCTTTCCCCTCATGCTCTATCTCCTATAGCTAAGGGAAACTTGGCTCTATTTGGAAGACACTATATCCCTGATAACCTCCTTACTCCACTCTCCTCCCTCCCAATGCTAATTGTTCCTTCTCTTATGTCACCGGGGGACACTGGATCAAGAGAGAGTTGACATACATATTCCTTGGTCCTCACTGTCACTTCTAGATTTCTCTCTGTTGTCTTTCAGGAACAGCTCCTTTGAGGCTCATCCCATTGATTGATACCATTTGGTTGAGATCCTTATTACTTGTTAATACTCTCTCATTACTCCCTCAAGGACTCGAATAGCCACCTTCAAATTTTCCTCTTCATTCCTGCCCTGCCTTCATATATGGGGCCTCCAAATTCTTCAAACTTTCTGACTCCCATCACCTACATCTTCAATCCACTTCATCCACACACAGGAGTCAATCTCATACCTTAGCTTCCACCATCACCCCAGAATGATTCCACTTCTATGATCTTGAAGTATGAAATGCCCCTCTCTGAAAACAATTCTCTATCCTTCTTTCTCTGTCTTACTTCTAAACCTATTCCTTGTCCTTACCTGAATCTTCAGTTGCTCAATCCCTCCAATTCATCCCCTGACTGGGACTCGGGTTTTGTCCTTTCACAGCCTTGACCCTATATGTAACCCAGAGAGGTTTGGGAGCCCCTAGATCCAGTGGATATGCATTATCTTCTACCCCTGAACTTATTGCCCTCTTGTCTTTTTGCTGTTTGCTCATGTCCTTCTGATCCTGAACTCCAGATCACCACTACTGTCACCACTGAATTTTTCTGTGATCCAGCTCCTAAGTTGCTGAAAGCCATTGGAAGAAAGCCAACTTGGTCCATCACAAATTTATGCCCTCTCATCTTAGCTGGGCTCCCACTACTGCATGGTAATCCTTTTATTCTTCCCTATTCCTTATTATTATTCCCTATTTTATTCTTCTTTAACATACTTCACACATTAGCTATTCTAAATCTTTTCCTCTTTTTTTTTCAGTTCGAAGTGCTACCTCTTTCCTCATTCACTCATAGTAGGCAATCTTATCTCCTTCTTTACTGAGGTAACAGTAACACCCCCCTCCCCTGCCCAGCCCTAATAGGGCTGGGGTTCCTCCTCTCTCCCTTTCTACCAAAGGGTCCCTTCTCAGCTCTGGATCCATGCACTCAGGTGGGATTCAGTCCTGGAAGAGCCTGACCAACAGAGTCAGAGATCATCTCCTGACCCACTCTAGAGTCCCAAGAAGAATCACTTAAAGCCTAGGTTTTCCTCACGTCTAGGGTCTCCCCAAAAGGGAAGACTAGAAAGGTCCTCAATATACAATGTAAATCAGGTACAGGACTGCTATTTATTTCCTCCACACAAAAGAAATTCTTAATACAAGAAATAGGCACACATTGACAAGATTAAACAAGCAGCAAAAATAACTCATAACTACTGGTAGTCTCTCATTGAAGTTAGCGCTTAAAACATCAAAACATGAAGCATTTTGTGGGATTGTTGAATCAGCATTTCCCCTTCATCTCAGCTCTGTACTGTCCAAACAAATTTCAAGTACATATCTTCTGGCACACCAAATGGATTGGACCCATCTTCCTGCTGCTGGTCATCTTCAAGAAGTATTGGTGAGGCTGCTTCTGATTCCTCCTTCGATTGAGCCACCTTTGACTGAGGACCCAGGAGCTCCTAACCTCTTGAACTTACAAGGCTGCCTCCAAGGCTGGAAATGTCCATCCTGGGATTATCTCTAAGATACCTATCCTCAAGAAATAAACAAAACAGAACTTCGCCAACACAGAATTTATACCATCCTCCACGTATTCCCACCAGTCACCATGTTTCAAAGGTGAAGGAAGGGAAACCTCTTTCAGAGAGAAAGCTCTATGGGTCCTGATATGGGTCCTCTCTCTTTCAGAGAGAAAGCAGAAAGAAGCTCTATGGGTCCTGATATGATCAACAGATAAGAAGAGAGAGAATGAGAGTGAGAGAGGACAAAAGAGGGAGGGAGGGAGGGAGGGAGGGAGAGGGAGAGACAGAGAACAGAAATAGTCCCTTTAAGGTCAAATGAGTGGGTCACTCCTCCTGACCTAAAGCCAATCCTCCCTAACAGAATCTTGACACACCTTCCCCTCCTTCAGCTGTCATGAGGTGTAAAGATCAAGGAACAACTCAAGTTTTGCTTCGTTGTCCCAAAATGACAAGCCCTTCAGTGTTGAGCCGCATGTTTCTCTGGAAGTGACCAGGGTGCACATTCACTATTCCATGACATGTTCTAGCCAGAACATAGCAGGAAGTCTACTATTCACATTTCATTACAAAGAGAAAATTGAGGCCATCTTTCATGAGCATTCTCATCTCCATTACTTCCCACTCAGAGTTCTATATTATCACTCATCTTTTTTGTTCCAGTTACTGAAAAAGGGGCATCCCTTCTCCTTGTAAAAGCTAATTCTTTTACTGGTGCTTTTTGTTCCATCCCTCCCCATCTCTTCCAGGCAATGATCATTCCTTTTCTTTTTCTTTTCTCATCTTTCTCTAACTACTGTTTCTTTTCTTGATGTCTAAGAACACACCCAGGTATCTCCTAATCCTTAAAATCTTAATTGACTCTATCATCTTCTCAAGCTACCTTTCTCTCTCTCCCTCCCTCTTTCTCTCTCACTCCTAAAAAGAATACTAATAGAAGTTATCGATATTCATTGTCCCCACTTGCTCATCCCTTACTCACTTCTTATTTTCTTGGAATCTGATTTCTGTCTTTCTGGTCTTGAACTTTCTTTAGCTTTTGATACTGTTGACCAAGTCCTTCTCCTTGATAATCTCCTTCTCTAGGTTTTCTTGCCATTGTTCTTCCCTTGTTCTCCTCATGCCTGCTGATCTCTCCATCTTAGTCTTTCTGAATCATCATCCACTTCCTACCCTGCAATTGTGGTGCAATTCCCTCCCTTCTCTCATGGTAATCTCATTAGATCCTATGGGTTCAAATGTTCAGTATAGCAATGACTCCCAAAATGATATACTCAGCCCTAATCTCTCGCTTAGACTACAGTACTGCATACTATAATAACTTTGCCAGCTGGATATTTTAGCTAGTCTATCTCTACCTCAAATTCAACATGTCCAAATGGAACTCACCATCTTCCCTGCCCTCGTTCAACTTTCCCTTTTTGTCTTAATAACACCATCCTCCTAATCACCCAGGTTTATATTGCTACGATCATCCTTGACTCTTTCCCTCACTCCTTACCATCAGTTTGCAAGTGTTCTTGATTCTACTTCATCACATCTCTCACTTCTGTTTCCTTCTTTCTATTTATATAGCCATCATCTTGATTTAGGTAGGCTTGCATCTCCTCTCTCATAGACCACTGGAATACCCTTGTAATTGCTCACCCTTCTTCCAGTCTTTCTCCTCTCCACGCCATCTTCCATTTACCTGCCATCATAATATTCCTAAGGAATAGGCCTGACCATGCAACTCTACTGTTCACACAGCAGCTTCTTACAGCCTCTAGGATAAAATGAAAATTTCTTAACTTGATATTTAAAGCCCTCAACAATCTAATTCTATCCTAGTTGTTTTATTTCTTTCCTTCATGTTTCAGCCAACTGGACTACTAGCTATTACCTGGACTTGACATTCCATCTCTTGCTTATTGTGTGTTCATATAAGCAATCTGCCACAGCAGAATGTACTGTCTACCTGTCAGAGTCCTTATTTTCCCTCAGGGTCATTCTTGGGTGCCACTTACTTCCTTTATCTTCTCCTGTCTTTTGTGATCCCTTTGTCCTCAAATTACCTTTTTATTTACTCTTCTATATATGTAGTATTTCTCCTCAATAGATGGCTTCTTGAGGGCAGGAATTGTCTTATTTTTTGTCTTTGTACTTTCCTCCCTAGAAGAGTGACTTCCATGGAATAGATGCTTAATAAATATTTGCCGAATTAAATTTATCTTTGGTATTGATTGTACCTCTTTATACCCCAGACACACAGTAGGGGCATAGGTATGACCAAGAACCACCTTTTCTTTTGAAGCAGATCATAGATTTCCAGGCTTTAAAAGTGAAGAAGTCTTAAAGTCATCAATCCAAACCCTTCCTTTGATAAATGAGTTCCATAGAAGCAAAGTGATTTTCTCAAGGTCCAACAACTAGTAAGTAGCATAATCAGGATTTGAATTCAGGTCTTCTAACTCCAAATAACTCTACCATACTAGGCTATTTTGTTTCCAACTTGGTACATTTCTCCTCTTATACACATGTATACAAATGTTCCTCTTGTGATGAATGAAAAGTCTCAGAGACATAACTTCTGGGTAACCAATAATCAATTTTTTAATTATGACTAGCAAATAATTAACAAAATGAGGTCAGTGGCACTCTGGAAAGCCAAAGATGCCCCCTGGAGAACACTGAATGCTTAAAAAGCCTTTGAAAAAGGGAGTGTGCTAAGAGTGGAAATCAACTCTGATTGGTTAACAATCGATGAGGGAATGGACATATTAATAAAGAGGTAGGCAAACAATCTTCAGCTCCTCCTGCTGAGAATGTGACCCAATCATGAGACTCAGCAGTCTCCAGTAATCTGGACAAAATAATTCATTTTTACCCAGACTGCTGGCTAGTTTTCCCTTTCATAAACTGGATCACCCTAAATTCCAACAGAAGACCTCAAGGACAGGGGCTTATTTCCTAAGGGTAAGACCTTGCCTAGACTGTATTCTGTTTGTAAGGTCTTCTAGTTGGGTGGGGTCCTACCCAAGATTGAAAAGCAGGTATCCCAAGGATTTGAGCAATCTTATCTATCAGCAATATGCTTCAGAGGCTGACTGAATAACTTACAGAAGCTGGTTTCTAAATGAGGAAATGGGAAGGGGAAATCTTAATCTTAATTTAATAATTGGTTATTAATATAAGAGAGAAATAATGATTTCTCTTATTCTCTTGGGGCCACTTCATTAATGAGGTCATGGGACCCTCCCTTGCTCACCCAAGTAGAATCTCAGAGGCCGTTTAGACCAACTTGTACCTAAACAGCAATCTTCTCTACAATATATTTACTTGAAGACTTTTAGTGTGAAGGGGAACTCAAGACTTTCCAAGTCAATCTATCCCACTTGGAGATAGTTCTGATCCCCATAGGGCTTAGAGTAGATGGCCTTCCAATTCGAAAACTCTGTCATTGTTTATGTTTTTCTTTACCTAAGCCAAAGTCTGCCTCCCTACAACTTTTGCCTCTTGTTTCTACTAGGTTCTTCCTCTGTCCTAAGCATAATAAGTGGAAATCACCTTCCATATGTAAGGAGTACAGTGATTTACTTCCTGAGGGAAAATAGACAAAGGTTGCCAACTTTACCAGGTCTACTAATTTCTTTTCAGCCTACTCCTGGGTTGATTTCCATGTCAACAAGGAGCATTACAGCTTTGAAAAGAATCTCTCCCTCTCTCCATTCAAGCTCCATTCATCAATTTTGCAATTTAGTTAAAAGCATTCTCTTCTGGGAGAGGGGATTCAGACTAGCAACCCAAAGATGTGACAGGAGCCAACCCAACTCAGTATAAGAGTTTGGAATTACGGAGTCCAGGAGGGAAAGAGAACTTAAAAGACAAAGTAGCATCTACCTAAAACCATCAGCAAGCATTATACATAATGGGGATAAGCTAGATGCATTTCCAATAAGATCGGAGGTGAAACAAGGATGTCTATTATCACCCCTATTATTCAATTTGGTACTAGAAATGTTAGCTTTAGCAATAAGGGAAGAAAAAGAAATTGAAGGAATTAGAATAGGCAAAGAACAAAGTAAGTTATCATTCTTTGCAGATGATATGATGATTTACTTAGAGACTCCTAGAGAATCAAGTAAAAAACTACTCGAAACAATAAATAACTTTAGCAAAGTGGCAGCATATAAAATAAAGCCCCATAAATCCTCAGCATCCTATATATTACTGACAAAGCTCAACAGCAAGAGATAAAAAGAAAAACTCCATTTAAAGGTATTGTAGACACTATAAAATATTTGGGAGTCTACTTGCCAAGACAAACCCAGGACCTATAAGAACACAATTACAAAACACTTTTCACACAAATAAAGCGAGACTTAAATAAATGGGAAAACATCAGTTGCTTGTGGTTAGGCTAAGCTAATATAATAAAAATGACACTTTTACCTAAATTAATTTACTTATTTGGTGCCATACCAATCAAGCTACCAAAAATTATTTTACAGAGCTGAATAAAATAATAACAAAATTCCTCTGGAAGAACACAAGGTCCAGAATATCATGGGGATTAATGAAAAGAAGTGCTAGGGAAGGTGGCCTAGACATACCAGATATCAAACTGTACTATAAAGCAGCAGTCATCAAAACTACTGGCTAAGAAATAGAGTGGTGGATCAGTGGAATAGGTTAGGTACACAAGATTCAGTAGTCAATGACTATAGCAATCTACTCTTTGATAAACACAAAGAGTCTAGCTTCTGGGTTAAGAATGCACTATTTCACAAAAATTGCTGGGAAAACTGGAAAATAGTATGGCAGAAACTGGGCATAGACTAATATCTTGGGTCCACAATCTAGGTATAAAAGCTGAAACTATAAGCAATTTGGGAGAGCAAGGAATAGTTTACCGATTTATGGAAAAGGGAAGAATTTATGACCAAACAAGAGATAGTGTTATGAAATACAAATTAGATAATTTTGATTATGTCAAATTGAAATGCTTTTGTACAAACAAAAACAATGCAGCTAAGATTAGGAGGGAAGCAGAAAATTGGGAAAGAATTTTTACAACCAGTATCTCTGACGAAGGCCTCATCTCTAAAATATACAGGGAACTGAGTCAAATTTCTAGGAATACAAGTCATTCCCCAACTGATAAATAGTCAAAGGATATGAACAGGCAGTTTTTAGAGGAAGAAATTAAAGTTATCTATAGCCATATGAAAAAATGCTCTAAATCACTATTGATTAGAGAAATGCAAATCAAAACAACTCTAAGGTACCACATCTCTCCTGTCAGATTGGCCAACATGACAAAACAGGTAAATCATAAATGCTGGAGAGGATGTAAGAAAATTGGAACACTGTTAAATTGTTGGTGGAGTTGTGAACTGATTCAGCAATTCTGGAGAGCAATTTAGAACTATGCCCAAAGGTGTAACGGGACGAGTTATAGCCGACCCCAAAAACATCATTGGACCTCCGCGCCCAGAACCTGCTGAGGTAATCTCAGGGTTCTGAGGTATGGGAGGAACAAGATGGAGTTTGGAGGAAGGGTCTTGCTCTTGTTGGCAACGTGGTGCAGGGTTCTTTTCCGGGTTCACCTGTGCACAGGTGAATCATGGGGAGAGCACGGGAAAGAAAGGGGAAGAGAATAGGAGGAGAACAGGAGAAGAATAGGCGGAGAGTAGGCGGGGAGTAGGCAGAGAGTAGGCGGATCAAGGCAGTCCTAGTACTACGTAATGAAGGCTATAAAATCTGGTCACTGTCTTAATTAAACGAAGCTATTCACCATCTTGGCTTCTGTCTCATCATTGCCCGCGAGATCAGGCCTTTGCTGGACAAAGGCCTGGGAGTATGGGGTAACAAAATTCCCCAACACAAAGGGCTATAAAAATGTGCATACCCTTTGACCCAGCAATACCACTTCTAGGGATGTATCCCAAAGAGATAATAGAAGTGGGAAATAGACCTGTATGTACAAAAATATTTATAGCAGCTCTTTTCGTGATAGCAAAGACTTCATCATAACCTGGAAAGACTTATAGGAACTGATGCTGAGTGAGGGGAGCAGAACCAGGAGAACATTATACACGATTACAGACACACGGCATTTGTGATGACTAACTTTGATAGACTTGGCTCTTCTCAGCAATGCAAGGTTCAAAGACAGCTCCAAAAGACTCGTAATGGAAGAAGCTATCTACATCTGAATAAAGAATTACAGAGTCTGAATGCAGATTAAGGCAAACTATTTGCTCTCTCTTTTTTTTTTCTTCTTTTTCGGTTTTGTTTCTTCTTTCTCATGATTTTTTCCATTGGTTATAATTCTTCTTTACAACTTGACTGTTGTGTAAACAAGTTTAATGAGAAGGTATATGTAGAACCTATATCGAATTACATGCCGCCTTGGGGGAGAAGGGGGAAAATAGGGAGGGGGAGAAAATTTGGAACTCAAAAACTTGTAGAACTGTTATAAATCAAAAATAAAAAAGAAATTAAAAAAAAGAAATTTTTTTAATATAATTTTGGTATACATATAATTTTACCATTTATTAAAGAAGAAAGCAAATTTGCAAACTAAAAAAAAAAGACAGACTGGAAATGTATAAGGGCTTCTCTAATTGGCTGCATGCGTGAGGCTGGCTGGGGTTTACAACAGCTCTTGGAGCTATAAGCTAAAGTGTTGGTGGCCCCTCTTCCTGCTGGAAAGAAGCCATATTGCAACTGAAGATCAGCGAATGGCAGTGGAAGAGATGCAGAATCTCCACAAAAATACTGGGCGGAGAGTGACAAAAAAAAAAAAAAAGTAATGTGTGGCATCACCAGAGAGATCATCTGTGATTGATGTGTTAGAGTCACGAGTTGCCCCACCCTCATATCCTCTACATGTGCCCTTTTATTCATATTCCCTCTCACTTCTAGAAGTGTTCCCTCATGTGTTCCCTCTCACTTCTAGAAGTGTCCCCCCACCATAACCTCTATATGTATGGCAGAATCTTTCTTGTTACTTATTTTGTCATGCCATTCAAAATTGATCTGGTAAGAAGAAACATACTGGCAGGACTTGTGAGTTATATTTTTGAGTAGATATTGATCCACAAAGGGCTTCAAACTTAGGGTAGCTTTTTTGGTGTTCACATGTGACAGGTACCTGGAAGTTATGCATAGGACTCAGTTATTGAGTTTCAGCAGGGAAAGTTTGCTGTCTGGGTGTAAACAAGTTAGGAGTCTCAGCAGGAAAAAACTGAGGTCAGTAGACAGCAATGGTAAACAAGTGAGTGGGTCTGTAAGGGTTGTCAGCTTTAGAAAAAGATAGCTTATTCTCCTACTAGGAGATAGGAATGGAAGACATTTAGGGGAGTTTGAGGCAAGTAAGGCAATACAGGGATAAAAATGGCAGTCTGAGTCTAGGCATAATGCAACTGGGGAGGGTAACAAAGCTGTGTGACCTGAAGGTTGTATACGTTAAAACATGAAAAATGCTAATCAAAGTCCAAATAAGCAAGGGAATGAGAGGGTTGTTACCACCTGGGAGAGATAAGGAAAGGCTTCATAGAGGAAGTGGCATTTGAGTTTTGTTTTAAAGAATATAAGAATTAAACAAACAATAGGTATCTAATGAACAAAAGGGAAAGGGAAAAATTCAAGCATAGAGAAAAGAGTGAATAAAGGTAGAGATGATGGGGACACTATATGTTTGGGGTTAGGAAGTAATCTAGTTTAATTGTGGCATAAAGTGAATGGAAAGACGTAATATGGCTGGAAAGGCAAGGCTATGTCAATTTGGGATGCCATGTAAAGGAGTTTGTCATAGTAGGGGCATCTAGGGTGGTGTAGTGTCCGGAGCACTAGGCTTGGAGCCAGAAAGATTTGAATTCAAATCCTGCCCCAGACACTTACTAGTCACATGACCCAGGCAAGTTACTTAAGCTGTCTACCTCAGTTCCCTCATCTGTAAAATAAGCATAATACTAGCACCTACCTCACAGGGGTGTTGTGGGTACCAAATAAGATAACATGTATTTTATCAGTCTTAAAATACTATATAAATGCTAATTATTATTATTATTATTAGGGGTCACTAAAGATATGGGAACAGAGGAGTCACATGACCTATTCAAAGGCTGTGACTCTCCCTGCTAGCAACTTTGGAAGGAGTAGTCTCAGGACTATTGATAGCAGCCTTGGCTTTCTCAAGGTGACCATGCTTTTTCCTAGCAGACACAGCAATTTAGGAGGCAGCTTGGTGCCTCAATGAATAAAGTGCTGGACCTGGAGTCAGGAAGACCTGAGTTGAAATTCCTCAGCAGTGTGTGACCCTGTGTGACCCTGGGCAAATCATTTAACCATTGTTTGCCTCAGTTTCCTTGTCTGTATAATAGGGATAATAATATCTACTTCCTATTTTTATAAGGATAAAATGATACATCTGTAAAGCACTTCACAAACTTTAAAATGTTAAATAAATATTAGCTGCTATTATCATTATCTAAAGCTATATATGTATGGTTTAGGGTTAGGCCTAGGGTGGAGTGATTTCCCTGATTTTATTTTGAGATTGGAGTTGGGCCAATAAGAGTTTTGGCAATTTTGGTACCCATCAGATTTCCTCTGAACCCACAGAGAGAGAATTAATAAGGAGATGAGTCAATAGTGAAGAGAGAAAAGGGCTGGTTTGTTTGTCCACTGAAAGGCTCTGCATCACAAATTGATACTCTAGAAAGCTTCACATGGGACAGCCCTTCAAATGTTTGCTATCATGCCTCCTCTAAATCATCCCTCAGTCACTTCTACCTATTCTTATATGGTCTGATGTCCAATGTTTTCACTCTCCTTGTTGCCTTTTTCTGGACCTACTCTAATCTGTCAATGTCCTTTCTAAAGTGTTTGGGTTTTTTTTTGTCAGTGCAATTGGGGCTAAATGACTTGCCCAAGGTCACACAGCTAGTAAGTGTGTCAAGTGTCTGAGGCTAGATTTGAACTCAGGTCCTCCTGACTCTAGGGCTGGTGCTCTACTACTCACTGTACTACCTAAAATGGCTCTAGATCTAAACAATACTTTAGTGTGGTCTCTAACTGGAGCACAGAATAGAGATGCTATCTATAATCTCCTTCATTTTGGATATCATACCTCTATTAAAGAAGACTAAAATTATGTTAGTTTTTTTGTCTGCTATGTCATATTGGTGACTTCTACTGAGCTTATAGTATGCTAAACCCCCAGATCTTTTTCACACTGTTTTCTTGTCCTATGCCTTTCATGGTTTGAATCAGAGCTAGCCACTGAAGTTTTAAAAAAAGCTATTCAGTTGGCATTTGGAACAAACCTATGTAAGGAAGCAAACCCTAAAGGCTATGAGGTTACTTTCACTGTTGGGATTGGTCAGATCTCAGTGTAAGAAAGTGAGGGAAGAAGGAAGAGCTGGATCCGCTTGAGACCACCAAGTGAAAATCTTGCTATAAAATTGTAGAATCTTAGAGCTGGATGGGGCCTTTGATAGAATCTTGCCAAACCCAAACCTGAACATGAATCCCTTCTAAACTATCCCTCCTAGGGATGGTAATCTCACCATCTCTGAAGGTGATCTATTCCATTACAGAGCAGCTCTGTAAGTCAAAATCCATCTCCTTATGGAGCAGATTAGTGGAAAGGCAGGTGTTTTTGCAGCTATAGGATCTGAGTTCAAGCCTTGGCTTTACCACTTATTGTAAGCTTGGGCAAGTAATCTCTCTTCATTGAACCTCAGTTTTCTCTTCTGTAAAATAGGAATACTAATATATGCATGACTTTCCTCATAGGGCTGCTTTGAAAAAACAGTACTTTGTAAACTTTAAAGAGTTATAGAGGATCTTTTCATCCACCCTTCTTCCCTTTTTTGTATGTATCAGTCCCATCCCCACCAAGTTGCAGATTTACTATCCGTTTCTATTGGTATTACAATAAACCTCACTAATCTGACTGAAAGAAGGCTTGAGGGGTTGAATTCTTTCCAGGAAGACCTCCCCCGTACCCTTACATTTCAGGGTTCTCAGCACCCCAAACTGTAACAAAACTAGGTATTATAGTTTATGATGAGGTATTCCTTGGTCCCTTTTCACTTAAAAAATTGCTTTGTGATTCTTCTCTTTTTTTTCTTCTAGATTAATTTTTTATTTATTTATGGTTTAGTCTGTTTTATATTGTAGGAATGTCAAAGAGTTGTTGCAGTTCTGATTGCTGTTTCATTTGACCTACAAAAATTAAAGAGACTATCACTTCCAAAATAAGTTATAGAAATAGGAATTAGTCTTATTATTTATCTGCCTTCCCTTTGGACTTATATAGAACAATTCTCCCTCTTGCCTATAGCAACAAGTATGGATCTCAGTTTCCTTTTCTGTAAAAATGAGTTAGATTAGATGAATCTAAGGTTACTTCCAGCTCTAAATCTAATAGGGTATTACATTTTGGCATTCATTCAGGCTCTCTCCTGGTCTAAGCCCTCGCTTTTCCATGTCCCAGTTCTTGCCCCGTGCCATGCCCCTTTTAGGTCCAAGTCCTTTTCTCTGGCCTATACCACCCTAGTATCTTCAGTCCTCAGATGGCATGGCCCAGGACCAGCAGGCTCATGGCAAGTACCATGGCAAAGAAGACAGCCAGGAAAAACCGGTCAACCACCCGTGCCAAACGCTTCCAGTCCCCTCTGAGACGCTGGGCAGCCCGGTGGCTCCGGCAGGCCACAGCAATGGCACCCACATGACGGAGAAGGGCCTCCTGGTGGCAGGGGCAACGTGGCTCTGGGCATGGCCCAGCTCCTGATAGGGGTCCCAAGCGAGGCTTGGGGTGCATTGAGGAGTGAGGAGGAACTGGGGCACGCTGGGAACCCCCACAGGGCTCTCCCCGCTCCCGGACACACAACCCTCGGGCCAAGTAGCCTAACAGAAGTGTTTGGGCCCAGGCTGGCACTGGGCGGACTCCAGGGCCACTGTAGTGCAGGTTCATGATGAGGATGGTCAATGCTGTGGATGCTGTCACTAGCGCCATGGTAGTCATGTAGTACTTCCCTGCAGGAAAGAGACAATGTCTGGAATGAAGCTAGTGTCTTCCCAAAGAATCAAGGACTTGAAGAATTGGGAGGGACGTCAGAGACCATATTGTTTAACCCACATTTGCCACACTCAAGTAGTCCTGCATTCTTTGAAGGCCTTCATTCATCAGAAATCCATTACCTCCACTAGCTAGCCTTTCTATTCTGGTGCAGCACTAATGAGGTAATTCTAATCTTTTTCTCCTTTGCCAGGAAGAAGCACTTAAATGCTATTCATTCATCACTGTTTATTCTTCCTGGTTTACTTCTCTTCCTACTTTTTGTTTTTATCTTCCTCCTCAACTTCCTCAATGTCTTCATCCTCCTCTTTATTGTCTCTTTCTTTACTCCTCCAATTCTTCTCATCCATTAAGTATCTCTTTCCCCTCCTCCCTCGGTTCTCTGCACCCAAGTGCCCGGAGCTCATAGAGACGCTAGAGGGGATGAGGTGCTCACCGATGAGGGGCACACTCTCCGCCGGGGGCATGTTCTCGGCCAGTAGCAGCTGAAAGACGGTGAGGGCCAGGAGGACTGTGACGCCCAGCGACACCTTCTCCCCAGAGTCGGCAGGCAGGTGGAAGGCTAGCGGGGCCAGCAGCGAGATGAGCACGCAGGGCAGCAGGAGGTTGGCCACATAGGCTGCGGCTCGGCGCTGGAGCAGGAGCGTGTAGGTCACGTCTGGGTAGGGTTCTGAGCAGCAGCCATAAGTGACCACGCTCCTTTGGGCAGGCATGCCCAGCACGCGCCACTCCACGTTCTCCACGAAGTCGGCCAGCCTGGCACCTGGCGCTCCTGGCCATAAGTCCAGCTGGTGGCCGCCGTGAGTCCAGGAGCCGAAGGTCAGGCTGCAGCTCTGCGAGTCGAACGGAAAAGCCGCCACGTCCACGCGGCACGAACTCCGGGTGATGGCGGGGGCGTCCCAGCGCACCCATCCGTCATGACGAAGGACCACGTTTGTGCTGGCCGAGGCCGGCTGCTGCGTGTCTGCCCTGCGGGGAGACGTAGGTGAGGAGCGAGACATAGCGAGAGGGACAGAGGGACTCTGTCGGGGAGGGCCATCGTGGAATAGTAGGGTAAGTCGGGGGAAAGGTGCATCTTTGAGGGGGAAGGGACTGAATTCATTCACCCGTCCCAAAAGGGATGAGAGCCATCTGTCTCCATAGCATTCTTCTGGATTCCCCTCTCTGCACCCTTTCCCACCGAACTACAGAATCTCAGAGTTGGAAGGGACCTCGAGAGCCAGTTGCTCCCACCTATACCTAAAGAATCCTTCTACGTTGTGCAGATGACCATCCACCTTTTACTTGGAGACCACCAGTAGGGAAGAATCCCCTGGCTCCCGAGGTATCCCATCTCATTTTGGATGCGCTGCTTCCCTACCCCTCACCCCCAACAGTAATGTTTCTTTTCCTGCACTTTTGCGCCGTCGACCAAATGTCTCCCTTTTCCCGGCCTGCTTTCCTCAATTTCCCTTAGCCGAAGTTCCTCGCTGCTCTTTTTTCTCCCTCTGCTCTCATTCTTCCTAGAACGATTTCTGGCTCTTCTCTGTCTTGCCTTTATTTCTCCCATACTGTTTTTCATCAACTGTTATCCTCCAACCGTCCCCGCCCCCCCACCCCCACCCCGCCCCGCTCTGTTTCTTGTTTTCTGTCTCCCTTTATTCTCCTCTGCTCCCTTTTCTTCTCTTATGTCTCCCCTATGCTCGGTGTCCTCCTAGGCCAGGGGTGGGGAACCTGCGGGTCTCGAAGCCACATCATTCTAAATCCTCGAGTGCGGCCCTTCGACTGACTCCAGACTTCACAGAACAATCCTCCTTAATAAAAGAATTTGTTCTGTAAAACTTGGACTCAGTCAAAAAGTTGCATCCGAGGACCTAGAAGGCCACATGTGGCCCCAAGGTGCAGGTTCCCCATCTCTGGACTAGTCTGTTTTCTTCTTCTCCGTTGTCTGTTCTTCCTCTTGTGCTGTTTTCCTGCTTCTCTTTTCTCTGCTATTTTCTCTTTCTCCTGGGCTTAAGGACCACCCCTTCTCTGTTTCCATTTTTCTTCTCTTTCCCCTTTTGCTTCTGTTTTGTTCCTTCTTAGCCAGGCTTCCTCCACTGACCCTTTTCTCCCTCGGGTCAATTTCTTTCTCTGTTAGTAATTTACCCTCTGCCTTGTTCCTTCTCTACTCTATCCTTCCCTGAAAGTTTCACTCCCTGCTCTGGTCCTGCTCTATTCAGTCCCCTAGCTGCCTCATTTCCCTTTATGCTCTGTTTGCCCTGGTCTTTTTCTCCCTCTGCTTTAATCTGTTTTGCTGGTTTCCCCCAAGTTTTGTTTTCACTTTATCTCTCCCTGACAATAAATCCCCCTACTGTGTGTGTATGTGTGTATGCTTATATGTACGTATATATGTATATATACACACACACACTACTTAGAATTTGATCTCCTTGAGGAAAGGGACTGTTTGGGGAATTATAGTCTAGGCTGTGTTGTCAAAGAGCCCAGTGGGCTATACCTCAGTTTTTTCATCTATAAAATGGGGATAATAATAGCACCTCCCTCAGAGGGTCATCGGGAGGATCAAACAAGACACTATACATAAAGTGCTTTGCAAACCTTAAAGGGATATGCAAATGTTATTATTAATTATTATTATTATAAAGTCACATACTTGTTATAGAGCACAATATCAGGTCTCCAGACCAGGCTACTGGGGATTCTTATGGAGTCAAGACCCCCATAGACCTCAGGCTCCCAGTGTAGGTAGGCATCAGCCCACTCCTGGCGAATCCATAGGTACAGGGTCAGCACCTGATTTCGCTCATCCTGGGGAAGAGATACCAAAATGTTCTACACATATGGTAACACATGCATATTTATCCAATATACACGTCTACACAGAAGCATACACACAATTATAAACATATGTGGTTGTACAAAGACAACCATATGTAGACAATTACATGCACGGTCACATGCAAGTACATGCTGACCTTTTTGCATATAGATTCAAAAACATACCAAAACCATATCAAAAACATACAGCCCCCACTCACCATGTCAATAATTTGGGACAGAGTCACATCCAGTGTCACATTTAGGGCTTGATCCGTGTCCTTCACAGGACGAAGGGCACTAGTGTAGTTGGTAAAGAGGTCATGGAGCAGTTTCTGTGCAAGCTTCCCTTCAGCTGCTTGAGAGCCTGAAAGAAGGAAGGGAGAGAATATGGAGAGATCTACCATCCATCTACTATCTAGCTTCAATTCAGCTACCATCTTGCTTTCCATTTCATCTTGCACATATTCACCACCCATCATCTGCCATCTATCCATTCTTTGGCCATTATTTATTTTCTATCTTCTATCCAGCCATCATTCTCTGTGATCACTATTCATTCATGTTCCATCCAACTACTGTCTATATACAGTGTACTCACCATCATCATCTTCTTTCCATCTACTATGCCCTACCCGTCCATCTACCATCCCTCCATCCACTCGCCACAATCCATTGTCTGCTGTCCACTACTCACCATCCATCTATCAACCATTCCATCTACTATCATCCACCCATCATCTTCCATTCCACATTCATATCACCTCCAACTCATATCCCATCTACCCATCACCTAACATTTATAAAGTTATAAAGTGCCAGTCTTGGAAGGGACCACAGTGAGTCTTGAGGCCACCACCTCCTGAGGCAGCCCATTCTACTCTGGAATAGCTCTGTTGGGAAATTTTTCCTTAAATCAAGTCTGAATTTGCTGCTTTGCAATTTCCTACTCCTGCTCCTAGTTATGTTCTTTGAGGCCAAGCCAAACAAGTATGTTTCCCATTCCAAGTGATAACCTTTCAGGTATTTGAAGACAAGAACCATGTAACCCAATGCTTTAGATTAAATATACCCAATGCCTTCATTTCAAAATACCTCAACAGTATCTTTCACTCTGTCCTCCTTTGCGCCAATCTCAGAGGAAGAAGTAGCCTTTTTTTTTTTTGCAGGCACCGACCCCTCTACTTCACCTTTTGATTTTGTCCCTTCAGATCTCTTCTGAATGCGCACCCCTTTAGTCCCTCTTGCTATCTGCTAATTACTTTAATACTGTTTACAAATATGCCCACATCTCCCCCATTCTTGAAAATGGTCAGCTAGGTGGTACAGTGGTTAGAGCAATGAGTTTAGAGCCAAGAACTTCTGAGTTCAAATCTGGTCTCAGACACTTACTAACTGTCTGACCCTGGGCAAGTTGCTCAACTTCTATTTGCCTGAGTTTGCTAATCTGTAAAGTAGGAAGAATGATAGCATCTGCCTCCCAGGATTGTTGTGAGAATCAAATATGATAATAATTGTAAAGTGCTTAGCACAGTGCCTAACACACACTGTATAAATGTTAGCTATTGTTTTTTAAAAACCCTCACTTAATCCTATTCCCTTCGAACTATCTTTCAAATGAATTTCTAGGTTTTTTCCTTTTCACAATCATGCTTAGATAAATGGATCTACAGTCACTGAATACATTTTCCTATCTCACATTTCACTTGTCAGTCTTCTGCAATTATCCTTCTAACTATCACTGAGCTAGATTTGCTCTCTCCCCAGTTATCAATGATCTCTTAATTTCCAGGTTTGATGACTTTTTCCTCTTTTCTTATGTCTTGACCTCTCTGCAGCATTTAATACTATTGACTACTCCCTCCACCTAGACACTCTTTCCTCCTTGGGTTTTCATGATCCTGTTCTCACCTGGTTCTCCTCCTACCTGTCTGGTCACTCCCTTTTTAGTGTCCATTGCTGGATAAGCATCCTCATCCTTTGATCATATAGGGCCATGCCCTAAGACCCTATCCTGGGTCCTCTTTTCTTCTCTCTCTACATTCTCTTTCTTGGTGATTTCATCAGTTCCTATGGGTTCGGCCATCACCTTTACACAGAGCACTGCCAGATTTATGTATCCAGCCTTAGTCTCTTTCCTGAATTCAAGTCCCAGTGACTCCTGACTCCTTATTGGACGTCTCCAACTTAGAACATCTCAGACTTAACAGTCAAAACCAGAACTCATTATCTTTCCCTCTAAACCTTCCCCTCTTCTTAACTTTCCTGGTTCTATTAAGGACATCACCATCCTTCCAGTTACCCAGGTTTACAACCCAAAAGTCAGCCTGAATCTTCACTCCTTCGCCCATGTCCACTAGTTTTCAAGTCTTGTCAATTCTACCTCCATACTCTTTCCATCCCTTTCTCTCCATTCACATGGCCACCACTCCATCCCCTTTCGGACTATTGCAATAGTCATTTAATTGGTCTCCCTGCCTCCAGTCACCCCCTACCCTTCCTCCACACAGGTGCCAGATTGATAATCCTAAAGAATGGATCTGACCATATCAATCAGCCCAGTTTTAAGGCTCCCTCATTCCACTAGGATAAAATTAAAATCCTTCTGTTTGCTTTAAAGGCCTTAAGAGTCAGGTTCTAGGGTACATTTCCTTGTTCACTGCATATTACTTGCCCTCACACACCCTATGTTGTGGCTGAAGTGGTCTGCCTGCTCTTCTCACATAGGACACTCCATATCCCATTTCTGTACCTTTGGACAATTTGTCCCCAGTGCTTGGAGTGTATAACCTTCTCACCACTACTTCATAGAATCCCTAGCTTCCTTCAAAGGTCAGCTCAAGGGTCATTTCCTCCAAGAAGCCCATCCCAATCCTATAGTTGCTAGTGCCTTTCCCCTGGAAATTACTTTGTATATATTTTGGTTTTGTTTTTCTATGTACATATTGCTTCTCTCCAATAGAATGTGAGTTTCTTGATGTTAGAAGCTATTCGGGTTCTGGGTGGGTTGCCTGGCACATAGTAGGCTTTTTGAATGAATAAACTGGTATGATATGATCCTTTCTTATTCTTCATCATTCTGGTTGCATTCCTCTAGGTGCTCTTTGTTTTATCAATGTCCATTCTAATATATGGCATCTAGGACCAAATACAGTACTTTAACTGTGGTCTGTCCAGTGCAAAGCAGACTGGACGTATCACCCAAGAACTATGCCTCAAAGCAACCTGAAATCAAATTAACTTTTTTTGATTATTGTATCTGATGGATTTATATTCATTCATCATTTATCTACCCATCAACCACCATGAAGCAAGTATTCATTTACTGTCTACTATCTACCCATCCATCTGCTCACCCTTCACCAACATACCACTCATCCTCCATTCCCCCACCATCCCACCATTCTGCCATACATCCCTTTACAGCCTATCCAGATATCCATTCTCCATCTCCCCCCTCCCAATAACCCATCACTTATCTTCTATAAAGATAAGAAGATTAACCCTTGTATGAAAATCGAATATCCCTATACCTGGCAGGAGTTGGGATAAGAGCAAGAGACACAGGCTTGAGGAGAGCATCCAGGGGATGAGGAAGGAGACCCCACAAGATCCCATTGTAAAGGCAGCAACAGTCTGGAGAGGTGCACAGGCTGTAACAGGTTGGGGGTAGAGCCGAGTCTCAGAGGTCTGTGTCTTCATGTGAAGGCTGGGTATAGCAGAAGACAGACAACATTATGGACTGAACCAAAAACAAGGAACCTGTGAAGTCCAGGGTGCCTTCCATATTTACCTGTAATCCCCTACCCTCCTGTGCTGCCTGGCCTAGTTTTCACTCAGAACAAGTTTCAGAATTGAAAGAAATCTCAGAGATCACCTAGTTCAATTAATATCTCAACTTGAAGGCTTTCAATGGTCGGAAATCCATGTCTGAGGCAGCCCATTCTGCTGTTGATGTGGCCTATGGTGTTAGGAAGTCTTTACTTTTAATTGGGATAAATGTGTCTCTTTGCAACTTTCCTTTTGTACCTTGCTCCTTTTCTGCCCCTTGGATCCAAAAAGGACAAAATGAATTCTTTTTCTATATGATAGTCCTTCAAATGCTTAAAGAAAGCTCCCATGACTCCCCCAAATCTTCAAAAAGCAAAACACCCGAAGTTACTTCAATTGATCCTTCAGATACAGGATCCCTACCTAGTTTGTTTTTCATTCTGTTCTACCCCTCTGAATGCATACTAAAATGTGACACCTAGAACACCATATTCCAGGTATGGTCCTTCTGTGCCTCTATTGATGCAGCCCAAGAAGCTGCAAATTTCTTTTTTGGTTATCATGCCACACTATGGATTTATATTGGTCTTGTCGTCTCCTTTGTAGGACTTTTTTATATGAACTATGGCCTAACCAGGGTTTAACATGTTACCTGGCTCATAGTAGGTGCTTAATAAATGCTTTTTGATGACTAGCCATGCTTTCCCCATTCTGCATTGGTGTGATTTTTTTTTAACTCAGATGTGAGACTTAACATTTATCTCTGTTATATTTCATATTACTAGATTTCTAGCCCAAAGGCTTTATCTATCAAGGTCTTTTTCCTCCTGATTGTCATCTCTTAACTCCAACTTTTGTGACCTCTTCAAATTTGTTAAGTATGCTACCTGTGTCTTCATCAAGTCTCCTGTCTTTCTTTTCCATCAGCCACCCTATCTGTTCAGTTCCCAGTGATTCAGCCTCCACATCTCTCCTTTTCTTCCTCCTTCCCTCCTCCCTTCTTTTCTCCCCCCTTCTCTCTCTCTCTCTCTCCCTCTCCCTCTACCCACACACACAGACACACACAGACACACACACACACACACACACACACACAGACACACAAACCTGAGGCAGCAGCTGGGGTAGCAGCAGGTGAGAGACAGGTCCTGATGGATAGGAGGACCCCTAAACCTCTCCTGGGCAGGCCCTGTCACTTGGAGACATTTGAGAACTGCCCCCTCCCCCACTTTAACATCCTTCCTTCCCTTCCCCCCCATGGAAACAAAACGGATGAAACATCAGCCCAAGGTTGGCTCAATTATTCATTGAATGTTAGAAAAGCTAGCCTAAGGAGAGACCTAGAGACCAGTGGCTGAATGCCAAGATCAGCCTTCCCCATACTTCCCCTCACCCTGATGTCTAGGATTTGAAGGTGATTCAGTCTCCCATTTCCATTCCCATATCCCAAACCCCAGGCATTATTAATTCTCATTATCAGGCTTCTCTCTGAGTGTAGGGGATGGAGGAAGTGTAGTGCATTTACCTGCTCATTGACCATGACTAGGTTCTTTCCAAGGGTGCTCTGGAGCCAGCTCCCATGAGCTCAGGAGGGCTGATTTTTCAGTTTTCCATGTCAGTATTTAAACCTCAGAAATCAGAAAATGCTACAAATTGGGACTTGGTTTATTGTTTTGTTGATTGTCTAGACTGCAGAAAGTGATGGAGAAAAATCTTAATAATTAAGATTAAACTTAAAAGTATGTCAGGCTTATTTTTCCAGAGTTGGGCTGTTAAAACATTTACCAGCGCGACTTTAAAATCCTTCAGAGTTCAGTAACCACACTTCCAGTGATTGAAAAAGCATTTAGCAAATATCTCCTATGAGTAAAGGGCCTTGTGCCCTGGGGATGGTTAAGATAGGCATTAGTCATAACTAAAGTCTTGCTTCCTTGCTGTGAAACTGGGGCAAGAAAAAGGAGGTAAGTATGACACAAGGGAGGGTGAGACAAGGTCAAAGAGGCTCAATTGAATGGAATTCAACAACTTTTAGTTAAACATTAGGCATTGGAGGTAACAATGACAAAAAATATCTGAAACAACCCCTGCCAAAAAGGAACTTGCATTCTCCTGGGAATGACGCATCTACACAGATATGCGTGTCCATAGAAAGTAATTTAGCAGAGAAGGAGTGCTAACAACAGGAGAATAAGGAAGGGCTTTATGTAGAAAGCAGAGCCTGAGCCGAGGCTGGAAAGAAGACTTTTTCATGCTTTTATTAGGACAGCGATTGTGTGGGGGTTGAAGGGATTGGAAACAGAGAGGCCACTGCTGTAGGCCAGGTGAGAGGGGATGAGGACTGAGAAGAGGCCATTGGATTTAGCAACTAAGAAATTGTTGATAACCTTGAGGAAGGGAGGGAAGAAGCAAACATTTAAGTACCTACTATGTGTCAGATGCTATGCTAAAGATAATTGTATAATAATTGTATGAGATTTAGTCAGCTAGGTGGTGTAGTGGATAGAGCACTGGGCTTGGAATCAGGAAGACTCAACTTCATGAGTTCAAATATGGCCTCAGACACTTACTGGCTGTATGACCCTAGGCAATTCATAGCCCTATTTGCCTCAGTTTCCTCATCTGTAAAATGAGTTGGAGAAGGAAACGGCAAACCACTCTAGTATCTTTGCCAAGAAAACTCCAAAATGGGGTCACGAAGAGTTGGAAACGACTGAACAACAATAAAATAGATACCCATCACACCCGTTTCCCCAAATGATGGGTAAATAGAGGGTATAGGACCCAAGACACGTGAACATTAAATATCTAGGCCTGGATTACAATTTAGATCATTTGACTCTCAGAGCCCAGAGATTTTAATTTGGGCATCTCTTAAGTTCTATTTCATATCATAATTATCCCTGTATATGACTTAATCCCATCCTGTCAATCAGTTAACAAGCATTTACAAAGAATGTAAAGTATACGAGTGATTGTGCTAGGTGCTTGAGATACAAAGACAAAAGTGAAACATTCCTTGTCCTCAAAGAGCCTCCATTCCATGGAGACGGGAATTGGAGACAATATGTTATATAAGTATATACCAAAAAAGTACAAGATGGTTTGTGGGAAGAGTGCTAGCAAAGAGGAGGGGGAGGTCAGGAAAGGCTTTGTGCATTGGTGCTGTTTAAACTGAGTTTTGAGGAATTTTTAAGAGTAGGAGGGAGAGAAAGGAGAACATTCCAGGCAAGGAAGACAGCCAGGGCAAAATCCTTAGGCTGCTTTGTGGAGGATCTTAGCTTTGGAAAAGGTGAGGAGTGATTGGAGAGAAAGGGGGTTATCATTGCTCTCTCTCACAACAACGAGGTATGGAAAGTCCTGTGTGAGGAATAGCAAGAAAGTTAGTTTGGCTGAATCACAGTGTGATGGAAGTGTAGTAATGCATGGCAAGAGCGGAAAGGTAGGCGAAGGCCAGGCAGTAAAGGCCAAACAGAAGTGTTTATATTTTATCCTAAAGGAAGCCATTTGGGAAGATGGGTCTTCCTGACTTCAGGCCTGGTGCTCTATCCACTGTGCCATCTAGCTGCCCCTCATACCTGTTTAGGGAGAGCTGTACTGGTTCTAACTAGGTTTTTGCGAAGGAAGAAGCTCTTTGTAGACTAGAAAGTGTGCATCGATGTGAGTAATCTGAGGAAAGAGAAGGCACTTCTAAGTCTCATGAGAGGGATTGGGCAGGGCTACAATAGGCCAAATTCACATTAAGATCCTTGAGACCCTGCCCTGTTTCTAAACAACAAAACTCACAAAGCCTTCTTTTTATTCCTGTTAAGCAAAAAAAAAAAACCAAAACAAAAAAAACCCCACAAAACGTCAACTATGTCTGATAAGTAGCATTTGTACCCATAACCTACTGAGGAGGAAGGCCTTCTAAGAATTGTCAACTGGATCAGAACCAGCCTCTAACTTGTGGGTTTCTGGAGCTGAAACAGAGCAGGCTAGATATAGGATAATTGGGACAGATAATTAAGTTCAGAGTGAGGAAAATAATGCCTGTAGGCAGAAGCCCCTCCTCCTGAGAAGGAAGGCTTAATGCTGCTGAGGCTTGGGCCACACTTCTGTACATGAAAGAGGTTGGCCCCAAACACGATCATTCTTGGGTTTTGAGACAGTTCTCATGGGTGGCATTTCTTGGGACAATACAGGCATTCTTGGGTCTAGTGGGAACAGTCATTGTCTCAAGTCTTGGGGGTCGTGATTACTCTTCGGGATACAGAACCAGAGTTCTGTGATGGAAATAGGAGTGCCGAACCTGGCAGTTACAAGGAACAGGGATTGTGAACATGTGATAGATGGCCCTAGGAAATAGGGAGGGCTAAATCCCTCAGTGAACAGCTGGTGCTGGTCCAAGCAATACACTTTGCCAGAGGGTGAGATCATTCTAGAGTGCAAAGGATTATTGTTATGGCAAGCTCAGGGCACAGCCTGCTTGCCCGGCAGCAGTTGAGCTGGGCTTGCTGAGCTAAGCTCTGGGAAATAGGTGTCTCCAAAATATTTTGACAGAATCAAGATTGGAATGTTATCAGTCTGAATTCTGATATATTTTGGTGTCACTTTCCTTCACATTTATAAGGAGCCCCTTCAGAGGTCTGTCTTAGTCTCATAGTTCTTTAGGGCCAGGGCGATATACTAATTGGTCTGATGTCCTGTGATGATGTGAGGCCAGAAAGATTTCTTCACTGGGGAGAGCCCCTTGTGGAGGAGGCAAGACTCAGAGTTGTAATGAACACTGGGAAAGATAGACTATGGCTGTCGTAGCAGGGATGTTCTGTGAGCTTCACGCCATCCAGTCGTCTTTGAGGTTGATATTAATTTCTCTCCTATATCTCTTATGCACACAGTAGCTGGGTGGTGTTTCATTCTTGTCCTGCCAAGACAGGTATCGCTCACTCCAAAGTGTTGCTGTGAGTCACTTAGTACAGTGCCTGGCACATAATAGCCATTTAATAAATGCTAATTGACTTGACTTGTGCCACATGATAGGACTCCTCCAGATCTTGGGTGTGTTAGAAACATACTTACGTTGTCTAGGAATAAACAATAGTCATTGGAAGGCCAAAAAAGGTTTTAATTATATCTTTTTCCTCAATAAATAGGTATGTCCCCTTAACAGAGTAAGGGGAGTAAAAGGACTCAGACGGATGCTAGTCTTTTTATTGGTTCCCAATTCGAATCTCCTGCCAGGCTTTTCATTGGCCAGATGCAACCCCCTGACTGCCCACTTCAAACAGCTCCTTAAGCGTGTGTATAAGCCTCTAACCTTTAACCTGATCAGAAGCCTGGCCTCTGCTCTAAAGCTGGGGAGGGGGGAGATACTTTCAACTCTGTGGAAACAAAACTGCTTCCTCCTTCTTACAAGTAGATCTCCAACTTCTATATGAGTGTCTATGCCCAACCAACTTCTTACAGTGGTGGGGCAAATTGCTTTCCCACATTTCCAACTTGCCTAGATTAACTTTGGGCTGAGTTGGAATTACAGTTTATCCCTTAGGAGAGCAACTGATTTCCTTGCCAAGAGGTATTAGAAATGTTTGCTTTTGATGCATTTCTTTGATATCATAGTGCTTGCTATTTTAAGCAAATTGTTCTTGACTATGGAGTGATTTTACCAAGCGATTTTAACATAGCTAAACCTAAGAGCAAGGGATGAGATTAATGAAGCAATTAATATTTAGAGCAACAGAGGAAAGCAGGACTATCAATAAGCTCTGGGCACAATCCCTCATTACACATTATTATGCTCATTGGATACTATTCTCTTGCTACCTCAAAAAGCATTGCTACCAATATTTTGATCTTTCCCTCTGTCTGACATAGAATGAAGTTCGTCGGTTGTTGTCCTTTCTTCTCAAAGAGGACCAAAATGACATCATTCTATTGGGGTCAAGGTAGAGTGTGTCCAACTGTGGCTGAGCTCAGAAGGCTCTACCACAGGTTGAGCACAAATAGTCCGTATGAACATTTGGAGTGGAGATATCTCTAAATTTGTGCATCTCATGTTTCTTTTGAGCTACTGCCATTCTGCTTTGCTCATAGAGCATAGCACCTTCTTTGATGCAAGCATATCATTGTTGAGGGAGAAAAGAAGGAGGGAAAAAAAGAGGGAAGTAGGAATCCCAAATCAAAGTTCCCAGGGCAAGGTTATTTGGAATGAATTCATGATCTCAAGCATTCTCTAACTCAAGGTGGCAAAGATTTATTACGCTTTACAGCAGGCAAGAGTTCTTAGGGAACCTACAACCTTAGAGGGGTGCAGGGAGAGCTTTTGTAAGAAATTTAGGGGTGAAACATGTCAATTAGGTGTTTTGGGGGTGGGATTAGGGAGTGGTTAAGAGGTGGTCAGTCCTTAAAGGAATATGCACTTTTTGTATCTACTGAGCAGGCATATTACCCAGAGTTCACTGGGAAATAGCCCAAGGTAGGGGGGCTTATGGGGGATGTGGTTTTGACTTTGAAACGTCACCAAGTTAACTAGCAGTCATGGCTAACAAGCAATTTCTATGTAGCTTCTCATCTATTGCCTTGTTAGACAAAATACTATGTCTAGGATACATATTAGAAAGGTCAGTAAGTAGCAAATATGGTCACAACTCAGTGTACACTCAATTATCAGCATCTGGGAATCAGTCCATAGATAGGCACAGCTGCTTACTGAGGAAGGAGCAGAAATAAGCTGGGGCACACTGGCCTTTAGCTAGAGAGAAACTGCCTGGGATAGAATGTGTTTTAAAACTGGGGTTCAGGCACAGGCACCCAAACAGAGGCTGTTATAGTTAGGGTCCTGTATTGGCTGGAGTGATAGATTCTAATTATCAAAGAGAAATTGTTGTTACACTCCAGAATTTGGGTAAGAAACCTATACGATTTTGTAAAAATGATAGGATAGTTCAAGTGATTATTATCCCCTGTGAAAAAATACCCTTTGTGAAAGCTGACCCTCCTCCTAAAACTATCAGAGGAGCAAAAGAGTCTTGCTCCATTGATAAAATAAAATTGGGAGCCAAGGTATGGGTAAAACAGAAGCCAGATAATATTCCAAAGGCTGCAGAATTCATAGCCCATGGGAAGGACAACACTGTAACAGTTGTCTATTCAGGGGAAGATAATTACCAAATCGTACCCCTGAATCATATATTTTACCGTGAATAGGGCTGTAATAATAGATTTATAGACTCCAGAAATATGGCTGATGCTGATAAATGCCACAAGCCACTCAGAGGGAAGGTGATCTTGTGAAAGTTTGTATCTGGGGAAAGGCTGGGAGGACAATCTTAGTCTCTATCTAGGGTGGGATCCTCTTGGTTTAATTTTCCCATTGTGTTCCTTTTGAAAAGAAACATTTCCTACCTGAGTTAGGCTATGGGATCAAATTCTTGAATAATTGGAGTCTCAA
>CM053622.1:743904900-743930524 GCA_028646595.1 Phalanger gymnotis
CTAATTTGTTGCTCTGGGCCCTGAATAAATTTTTTGATGCCTTCCGCTTGGAGAATTCTGTATACCCAACGATTTTGAACCATTCAGATATTTATATGATCCTTTTTGAGATCATAAATTCGGCCTTCCTACTACAGGTCCAAGCACAAGCACCCCATCATCATGCTGGACAGTCCAGTGCCAGTGTCTCCCATGCCACACAATCAATTGCAGAGTTCTTCAGAAAGAACTTGAAAGTATCCTTGTATCACTTCTTCTAACTTCCATGTGAGTGTTTTACAGAATGGTTGGACAAAACAGTGGATTTACCAATGTATTATTAGGTTGTTTTTCTTCTCACAGACTCTCCAACATTGATTATTTCTACCTTTTAGTATCTTACAAAGCATTTTTCTCTACAACAACTCTATAAATGAGAAATTATTATTCACTCCCTTCAACAACTTTCTTCTCTCTAGCTTCTTAGGATATGAAATACGGTAAATAATTATCTGTTAGTTTCATTTTAACAGTTTACACCTCCACATAGCTGCAATGCATGTCTAATATTTGCAAAGGCAGAGCTAAAAACCAAGGGTCTTAGTGTTCGTTTTTGGTAATATTAGGAAATTTACTAATCCCAGATGAATAGTGTCAGGAGTGATAAAATGTCAGCTGGTTGTGGTGGTGCCTATTGCCCCTCTTATTGGGAAGGCTGATAATCTTGGATTGCTTTGAGCTCAGGTGTTCTGGGCTACAGTAGGCTAAGACAATCAGTCTGGCACCAATATAGGGAGTCCTCATGAGTAGAGGGGCCACCTGTTTGCCTAAGGAGGGGTGAACCAGCCCAGGATGGAAACAGTAGACTAAAGTTCCTGTGCTCAATTAGTAGTAGGATTGGGTCCATGAGTGGTCATTGTACTTCCAGCCTGGGCCAGAAATGGAGACCTAGTCTCACTCCTTCCCCTCCCCCCCCCAAAAGTATTAAAGTTCATAATGACTTGTCTGGTGACAAATGCCAAGGTCAACAAAGAAAATAAGTTAGACTGGGGCTGCTGCCTTAGAAAACTGGAGATATAATGGATGGGAGAGAAACCAGAACTACTTGCTATTGTTTTGCTAGTTTTCTCTACCAAGGAGAATCATTTTCAGACCAGAAAGATTAAAACAGAAATAGTTATTAGGAAATTGGAACAAAGATAAGTGAGAGTATGTTCAGAGAGCAACTCATAACCCTTAAGGAGTTCAAGTCAGTAGGCCTGGGCAAATCACATTCGTGCTGTTCTAAAAGAACTGGCAGTAGTGATTGCCAAGTCACTGTGAACTTTGAAAAAATATGGACACTGGACTGGAGATGGGCAAAAGAACTGCTTTTCAAAAAAAAAAAAGTAGAGATTGGATTCTTCAGACTATACACTAATCAGTTTGACTTCCATTTTTAGCAAAATTCTTGAAGAGATTATGAAAGGAATTATTTGTGAATACTTAGGGAAGCAGTGAATTACAAGATAGAAAATTAACTAGATGCAGTTGACCAGACAAGGATGAATCAGAAATAACAATTCAGTAATTTAATATTCAACAAACCCAGAAATAGAAGTTACCTAGGAAAGAACTCCTTTTTTAACAAGAATGTTTAGGAAAACTGGAGAGCATTCTGGTAGAAGTTAGGCTTAGACCAAGGGTACTTAACCTTTTGTTTGTTTGATGGATCCCTTTAGCAGTCTGATGAAGCCTGGCTGTTTCTGACTAGTGACTTTTTCCCCCTCCACCTCAGCAGCCTCCTTAACCTGGGGGATGCCTCTACCTGATACCTCCTCCTTTGATTGGTGAGTTTCTGCCCAGTACCTCCATTTAAGGAAATGCCCAAGCCAGTTATACTTGCTTCTCTTTTTCATCTTACGCCTGAGCAGCTACCTTTCCTCTTCCCATCTCCAACTTTTAAGCTTCCTTTTAAATGCTGTCTTCCCACATTGGGATGTAAGCTCCTTAAGGGTCAGGACTGTCTTTCTTTTTGCTTATATTTGTATTCCCAGAACTTAGCAATTAGTCAATAAACATTTATTAAACACCTACTATATGTCAGGCACTATACCAAACACAATGTTTGGCATATAGTGAGCACTTAATAAATTATCTACCCTCTCCTTCCCCCTCACTCCTGCTTCTCTTCCTCCTCCTCTGTTTCTCTCTCATACTATTGTGATATGCTACCTACATTCATAACTGAAGGGAATGAATGCTAAATTTTAGCTAGAGGTTAATGAAAATAAAAATACAATTTTTTTTTCCTATCCACATTCACAGACTACCTGAGATCTATCCATGGACTCCTGGTTAGGGACACCTGGCTTAGACCAATACCTCATACTACATGCCACAATAAACTCAAAATTGATACATGGCCTGAATACTAACAGTAATACCACAAAAAAAAAAATTAAAAGAGAACCAATCAGGTATCATTCACAGCTACACCTGGGGGAGAGGAAGGGATGAATTCTTAATTAACCAAGGGATAGTGATTACAAAATATTAAATAATTCCAACCACATAAAATTGAAAAGGCTTTTGCATAAACAAAATTAATGCAGCCAAGATAAAAAGGGAAGTATTTGCTTGGGAAATAAAAAAAATATTTGTAACAAACATCTTTAATAAGTCTTATATCCAAGATATATAGGCAATTATCAAAACTATTTAGGATCAAAAACCATTCCCTAATACAGAAATTGTCAAGGAACAACAAACAGTTCTAAAAGCAGTAGCAAACTATTAACAATACTGTGAAAGAATGTTTCAAATAACTCGTAAGACAAATGCAAATCAAAACACTTCTGAGGTTTTACCTCCCTCCCAACAAATTGGCAAAGATGATAAAATATAGAACTAGTCATTGTTGGAGGTATTGTGGGAAGATAGGTACACCAAAAGTATTGTTGGTGGAGCAGTAAATTGGTCAAATTATACTGAATAGCAATTTTAAACTAGGTGAAGGCAACTAAAATGTCCTTTGGCCAAGAGATTTCATTGTCAGATATATACTCTGAGGTGAATGATAAAATAAATGCCCCATATATACAAAAAATATTTTAGCAGCACAAAATAGCACTTAGCACAGTGCCTGGCACACAGTAGGCCCTTAATAAATGTTTGATTCCTTAATCAATTATTGATTTTTATAATAGCAAAGAACTGGAAATAAAGTAGATGTTCATCCTTTGGGGACTGGTGAAACAAGTTATGATATATTATTGCAATGGAAAATATTGTGTTATGAGAAATGATTATACAGAAACATGGGAAGATTTATAGACTGAGTGAAGTAGAGCAAAGTGAAGTAGGTGGAATTAGGAAAACAACATACATGACTACAACAATGTAAAGGGAAAAAACAAAACAATGAGAACCGAATGCTATAAAATTGTAATCACAAAGCTTGACCACAAAGAAGTGATATGAGAATCTCAGCTTCTTTGCAGAGGTAGGGGACTATGGGTGTGGAACACTGTATAAATAATGTCATATTTGTGATATGTCGGTTATTTTCAGTGAACTGGTTTTTTTTTCCCTTCAATTTTTTTTTTTTTGTTATAAGGGATGGTTCTCTGGGAGAGGGAGAAAAACTGGGAAATAAAGGTGATATAAAAAACATAAGATGCCAATTTTTTTAAAAAGGGAAACAATGATCATTCAGAACCATTATGGGTTCATTAACATCAAGTCATGCCAGGCCAATCTTACTTCCTTTTTAGACATGACCACTAGCTTATGAGAGGGGAATGCCAGAGGCATAATATACATCAGTTTCAGCAAAGTATTTGACAAAGTCTGTCATGCCGTGTGGACAAGACTGAGATATAGGCTAGGTGATAGTACACTAAAGAAGTAGCTGAATCATTAGCATCTACCTTTATGGCTATCTAGTAGAGTGCTCCCATGATCTGCCCTCTGATCTCCAAGTTCAACATTTTAATTAATAATTGAGATGAAGGCGCAGATGACATACTTACCAAAATTTGCAAGTGACACAGAGCTGAGATGGATAGTTAATACAGTGCAGAACAATTAGGATCTAAGAAGATTTTGACAGACTTGATGAGAGGTTGAACCCACTAACATGGAGTTTAATACAACATATGGCTCTACGCTTGGGGTAAAAAAAAATTTAACTGCAACCCCACATGATTAGGGAATACAACCTCACCAGGAGTTAATTGTGACAACTGTTGGAAGAGCTAATGTGATCTTGGGCTGTAGTAAGATAGACATGCTGCCCTGGTCAGACTGTGTAGGAACATTAATTCCAGAGGATGTATTTTAGGAAAGACACTAACAAATTTCAGCATGTCTAGAGAAAAAGCAACTAAAAATACTTAAAACTATGACATCTAAGAGTTGGTGGAAAAGACTGATGATATTTGAGGAAGAGAAATTTTAGGAAAGACGTAACAGCTTTTTTGAAGCTATGTCAAAGACTGCCCCATGGAAGGGGCGTTACACTTTTCATTAGCTCTTGATGGTAGTCATTAATGATGGGTAGGATTTGCATAGGTGCAGCTCTGTACTTGACAGAAGGGAAACTAAAAACTAGGGCCATCCAGAAGTGATTTCCCATCCCTGGAGCTCTTTAAGCAGAGACTGTATAATTGTATAAGACATGCTTGTTCAGATGTAGGTTTGCCTATATGACTCACTGAACTTCTTTTCAACTCAGATTCTACATAAGGTAACATCATGAATAGGTCATATCTCTATAGATTTTTATGCTTATACTTTCCATTTACAACTACCCTGGAAGAGATAAGTGGTACAATTATTACACACTTCCACCCCTATTTTTTTTCTTTCAACAAACAAGAAAACAAACTTGGAGAGGTTGTCACTTGACAAGAACATAGCTGGATTTGAGTCAGGCCTCTAACACCAAAATCACATGTAGGTCTTAAGAACTACAATATTTAGGCCTCTGAGGGATTATACTTCAGGGAGGTAAAACTCCCCGAGGACGCAGAACAAGATTATTCCCTTACCTACAAGTCTGAGCAGAATGGTAGACAGCTTCTTCTAATTTTCTCTTAAGAAAATTAATCTGGGTCAGGGGTCCTGTGAAAGTGTTTGGGTTGTGCGTTCTTTCTATAGGATTTGGTGGCAGTGCTGCCAGGAAGCTTGAAAGCCTGTAGTGACTATGGCAGAGAAGGGACAGCTGCAGCAGCAGCAACACGCTTGGTGAAGTGACCATCATCCTGAAAGAAGTTACAACGATGGGGAGAAGTGATGCTGGTAGCTGATAAAATCCTTGGATGGGAGAAAGCCAGCTTTCCACTTGTAGTGGTATTGTTTCTTTGGTGTCCCTTTTCATCTACTACTTAAATCCATCTGGACAGTCTGGTGTTTCCTACCTGGCTGATCACCTTGTACCCATTCTTACTCCTAGAATTTTCGGTTCCAATGAACAGACTAGTGAGCAACAGCTGTGATTCCACAAAATGCGCAGCAACCAAATGAAGACACAGCTCAGAGCTGTTGGCTGGTGGAGCTGCCATGTTTCACATGGAAGAGAAACCTATTATTTCTTTTGCTGCAGTTGCTGGCTCAGGCTGCAGGTCCACAATCTTTTCCTTCATCTACCTGACTGTGACTTTTTTACTCCTACTTCCTGGATTAAACCTACATGAAATCATTTCAAAGTACATTGGCAGAGGCAAAATCTCCTCAAACAAAAAAATAAATGCTCCATCTATTTTAAGCATGATATTTATATTTATTAAGCATGATAAAACTGCGCAAGTTTCTAGTGTTATGTATACTAAGATGTTAGAGAAACACATTTTTGCTTTCTCCTTTGACTTCCAATTGGCTCCTTATTTTTTTTCCCCAATTAAATGTAACGTCAATTTTTAACATTAGTTTTTTAAATTTTTGAGTCCCAAAATCACTTTCCCCACCCCAAAACAGTAAGCAATTTGATACAGGTTTTACATGTGCAATCATACAAAGCATGTTTCCATCTTAGTCATGTTGTGAAATAAGATGCCCCCCCCCCCCCACCAAAAAAACCAGCATATTTTGATCTGCATTCAAGCGCCATCTGTTCTTTCTCTGGGAGCGAAAAGCATTTTTCATCATGAGTCCTTTGGAGTTCTCTTGGATCACTGTATTGCTGAAAATAGCTAAGTCAGTCAAGGCTGTTCATCATCTAACATTGCTGTTATGTACAGTATTCTCCTGGTTCTACTCACTTCACTTTGCATCGTTTGTGTCTCTTCAGGTTTTTCTGAAATCATCTTGCTCATCATTTCTTTTTCCTAAGTCTTTGTAGGTGCTTCACTGGGGGAAAAATCATGGTGAATCATAGAACTGATAAAAGGATTTGAGATGGGCAAATGACCTTATTTTTTAAAAATGAAGACAGAAAATTAAAAATTCATTGTGATAAATTTTATGTTTCAGAAAAAAATTCTAGTATTTATTTTTTTTAGTGGCAAGAGAATTTTTAAGTGTTTTTCTCCCTGAATTACATGTCATGACAATTTTTAGCATTCATTTTTACAAGATTTTGAGTTCCAAATTTTTCTCCCTCCCCTCTTCAGAAAATGGCAGGCAGTTTGCTATAGGTTATACATGAGCTATTATGTAAAACGTATTTCCATAACAGTCACAGTTGTGAAAAAAGAAAAAGATCAAAGGAAAAAACAATGAAAAAGAATAGTGAGTGAAAAAAATATGCTTTCATCTGCACTTAAGAGTCCATCAGTTCTTTATCTGGATATAGATAGCATTTTCCTTTGTAAATCCTTTGTACTTCTTTTGGATTAGACTGCTGCTGAGAAGAGCTGAGTCATTCACAGTTGATCACAATGTTGCTGATAGTGTGTACAATGTTCTCCTGGTTCTGCTTATTTCATTTTGCATCAGTTCATACAAATCTTTCCAGGTTTTCCTGAAATCTTTCTGTTCCTCATTTCCTACTGCACAATAGTTTTCCATTATTCATATACCACTTGTTAGCCATTCCCCGACTGATGGGCATCCCCTCAATTTTCAATACTTTTTGGTTCCTAACTTATTAAGAATTTGAGATGATAGGCTCCAGGCAGTATCCTCAAATGTGAAGTACCACTTAACGTATTCTCTCCACCCACCCACCCACCCATCCATCCATCCATCCACATTTATTTGTTATGTGCTAAGCACGGGGAATACAAAAAGAGGCAGAAGACAGTCCATGCCCTCAAGGAGCTTACAATCTAATGAGCACTATTTTAATATTGGTAACATATGGCAAATAATTGCCTGTGAAAAGGACTCCTCTGGCCTAATTTTTTTTCGGCTATTATTCAAAGATAACTAAACTTTTTTTAGGGGACTCTTTTAAAGTATTATGGTAATTTATTTTAAACCTTTAGAATGTGAATAGTAACTGGAGTGATATAGTCCCTCTTGGGATAGAAAATTGAAGGTTAAACTTTTCCTACCAGAAGAATAATGGTGGTCTGGGGGTATCAATCAAGTTCACAGTTCAGCTTCCAGAAAGTTAGTTTCCTGAATAGGAATCAATTTTTGCCACTTATGAAGAGACTGGTTAGCATTAATTTTTTGTTCCTATTCAGCATCAAGAAAACCCACAGATTCCCTGAAAGGGGTGCCATGACCTAGCTAGTGGTCTAGTTAGTCTTTTTCTATCTTTTCCCACCTCCCGTCCTCTTCAGAATTCTAACCTTAGCCATTTACACGTTTAATCATTTCTGCCAAGTGGAGATCTGACGTATTGTCATTTATACGCACGTCCTCACACTTGAGACATGATGACTTCTAATTAGCAAATATCTGGCAAACTTCCTTACAGTACACTTTCAAAAGAGATTTCTGCTGCTTTTAGATGATTATTTAAATGTTTTTTCTTTTTGGGGGGAGGGAGAATAAGAGACTTATGAATATGAGTTATGGCCAATAACACTGACCCCTAGCTTTAAGGCCAACCAGTAAAGGACAAAACCTACACTTAAATGTCAAGCCTCACTTTGGTAGATAACAGATTTCAAGAGTGAATCAAATACTAAATGCTTTCAGTTAGACTGGTCAAATTCAGTCTCAGATACTTACTAGCTGTGTGATCCTGGTCAATTCACCTAACCCTATTTGCCTCATTTTCCGCATCTGTAAAATAAACTGGAGAAGAAGATGGCAAACTACTCCAGTATCTTTGCCAAGAAACCCCAAATGGGTTCACAAAGAGTCCAACATGATTGAAACAACTGCAGTGAAGTTTTCTCTTCTTCAGATGAAGCCTTTAAACCACTCTTCTGGCCTGGTTTAAATTCACTCAAAAATGCAAAGGCAAAACCAGCTCCAGGAATGTGATAAACACTTTATTTATTTATTTTTTTTAAGAAAGTAGCTCCAGAAAAACAGACAGGAAAATAATCTAGATCATTTATTTATATATATATATATATGTTTTAATAAAAACCTTTACATAATCCTCATGCATAAAGACCCTGGGTAAAGCTGCTATTCACAGCAGTACCTGACACCAGATACCCCAGTCTGTTATTTGGGATTTCCCATGGGCCAGCAGCTGTCTGACAGGGGCTTCCTTTCCTCCCCTAGGGTACGGCACATACAGTCTTCATTTGACTTCAGATGCTACTAGATGGAGGGGCCAGTCTACATGTAGATGGGGGCGGCAGCCACAAGTTGGTTGGGTGTGCGTGTGGGGGAAGGCAGGGAAGGACAGTGGGCAAGTCTCTGGTCTCCAGGCTCCCCTACCTTCTAATGACTCCCTGCTTTGGCAAGAGGTCCAGCAGACATGTTACATAATGATACATTCAGCAAGTGGGGAGGATGAACAGGGGTGAAGGCCACCTGATAAGCTTCTAAAGTGTAGGAGAAAACAGGAGTGAGCTGGCTGGTTTACAGGGACCTGCTGGGAGTAAAGAATGGGGGTGGGTGAGACATATTTACTCCAGAGTTGTCAAGGATTATGACTGACAATCTGAACCCCAAGGCAGCAGGGATGGGACTCTATTCCCAGAGCAGTGCCAAGATGACAAAAGAGCCAATAACCAAGGATTCACTGCAGGACTTAGCCCCTGCACTATGCTGAGCTCAGAGAGGACTTATATTAAATTCCTTCACTTGATCCAACCTCTTCTAGCCTGTGAGCTAGAAAATCTCAGTGTTTAAAAAGAAACAACCTGGAGATGCTTCCCAAGCTGGAGTAGGCCAGCAGGGGACAGGGTGTGGTGGGGTGAGGGACAGGGGGAATGACTCCTTGGGGAGCAAGGATTCCCCATCCCTCAAGAGGACACAGGACCTGCAGCGAATGGAAATGGAAGGCAGCTAGGGGTTGGAGGGCCCCTCTGCTTGTTGAGGGGAGTCTGCCCAAGGTGCTTTATTGACCATTAAAAACCCAACACAACAAAACAACAATAGTGACTGTGACCTCATTGGAGGTTTGAGCTTCTACCTGGGGCTCTGAAAACCCCACTGCTGCTCCCCACCCCTGAAAATGGCCCTGCCAGGCCCTGGAGGGCACTGCGTACAGTAGGGGGACATAGGGAGTGATCTCCCTTTCCCTGACCAGGAGAATGGCAAATGAATGAATTATCCAAACAGAACACGCACCAGCATTTGCACGAGAAGCGGGCAGGACAAGGCAGAGGCCCAGGGGCTCACTGGCTCCCCACGGTCAGTTCTCGGAGGTAGGATTGTGTGAGGCTACGCAGCTCCTCTAAGGCGTAGTCCTCAGGCATGGGGAGCCGGCCAATGTGAGGAGCCAGCAAGCGCAGAGGGACATGCTGCAGGTCTGCAGGTGAATCCGGGGCTCCTTCTGGGGCCTGCTGAAGGCTCAAAACAACCCGAAGGATGTTGGCCACACGTTTGGCCATGTCTGGAAGATAGAAGTGAAATTGTTAAGTGTGCCAGATGCTTTTGACACACAACTCTCTTTCTTTTATTTGTTTTATTTTTTTAACTTGACACACAACTCAAGAGACAAGAGCTTAGCCCTGAGAATAATGAGAACCTGGACGAATAGATCGACAGACAAATAGTTTACCTGATTGGGCCAGGCGGTCCTTGGCATTGGAGCAATGAATCTGCTCTATCCGGTTACAAAGCGAGGTCACTTTGGTATGCAATTTCTCTAGTTCATAGCTTGGACAATCGAGCTGACAAGAAGAAGAAGTCTTAGAAGGCTCATGCGCACAGCTGCGCCCCCTCCCAAGTTAGATCCTGCAATGCAGCCATCCTCCAGAATCAGGAGACCTGGGCTCTAATTCAGGCTCTGTTCCTAACTTGCTATGTTCCCCTGACCAAGTCATGTCATCTTTCGGAGTTTCTGTTCCCTCTGCTGAGAGGGTTCAAATGATCCTGATAAAACTTTTATGGAAAGGATGTACTAAACTGAAGAAATCATGCCTCTTATTTAGCCAAAGTTCAAAGAAGGTCAGGGATGGGAACTGGGAGCCTGTAGAAAGGGATATCCTATAGCCAGGGCCCAGCCAAGATGTGGTAAGAAAAGAATAGAAGCAAGGGCCACATTTCCTCCCTACAAAACTGCTTCTTGCTATGCTTCCAAATCGTGACTTTCTCCTTATGGGCTACTCTGGCCCTCAGATCGCTTGTCCATATATAAAACAATTTTAATCTGGTCACTCTCACCCTAAAAAACCCTTTGAGCAGAAACAAGCTGACTGCCTGAACACCAAAGCAAACACTGTAGGGATCTCAAGATCTCACAAGCTCATCTTCTGTGAACTCAGACATGCTGACCCACTGCTGCCCCTTCTCTGTGCTCTGCAGGTCTTCCCATAAGATTGCTGTTGCTCTCATCACTCAAAACTATACCTCCTCCAGGAAGTTTCCTTGATTATATGTGGATGAGGTAGAGATGGACAGACAAGACTAGCACCCACCTGCCCCCTTGATGGACTTAGTACTCCCACCAATATATTTACTGATTCATTAAGTTTCATCACAACTAGATTGTAATGATCTAGAAAGGAAGAAAAGTTCTTTGCTCTATTTATTGGACAAAGTGATCAAAGAAAGGCCCGGGGGCAGGACACTAACCAAGCTTCTGTGAACATTTTGTAAACCTTTTGGCCTCAGCTAGCTACCTGCTGAATTCGGCTGAGCATTTCGATGACCCGGATGTAATCCAGATAAACTAATCCAGCTGTGTCCCAGTCCTGAATAAGGCTGCTGCGCTCTGGGGGAGATAGGTCTTCCAGGAATCCCTTCAGGTAGCTGTAGTTCTCATTTATAATGGCATCTGAAGAAGACAAGAATAGAATATGCCCGAGTCACACACTCAGGATGAAGGAAAGGCTCTAAAGGGGAATAGTCCAAGGAAAGAATGAAAAAGTCCAATCACAACTTCATTTATTGAAACTCTACAAATGGCCTGTGAAGAACAGTGGTTTTTATGTAGGTTATGAGACAAATAAAAGATACTAAGTGTAGCTGAACTGGGTCACTGCAGATCAAAAATATCTGTTGGGGAACTGAGTCGCCCTCACCACTTTTTACTTCCTACTTCTATCCCCAAACTGATCTTCCATCATAGATCCAGCTCCCTTTAAAACGGGGCTGCCCGAGAAAGAATCCCATCTTCTGGTTTCTGTCAAAGCTCTTGCAGCTGTTAGTACAGCCTGAGCTGAAGCCAAGATACCCCAACGCACCAGAGGCCAAATGCCTGATGACCAGTTTGTGGCAGCGGTTCCAGTGTCCGGCTTTAAACAGGTAGAGGGCCTCCAGGTGCTGGTCGCACTCCATGTGGGCGCGCACAGCCTTGGCCTCGTGGATCCACTCAGCAGGCACACACAGCTTCTGGGTCAGGAAAGACTCTTTGGCCCAGGATTCAGGGGTCTCTGACAGCGTGCAGTGCCGAGTGAGTAGCTCCCGTACTGCCTTCTCACGCGTACTAGGAAGGGGGAACAGAGAAAGAAGGATAAATAGTTTTCACTAAGACGGCACAATCCCTACCTGCTCCGACCTGAGTTTTTAGCGTTGTTTCCCTGGGGTCAACGTCCCATTACCATCAATTATAAGAAGATAAAAAGACTGAGGGCCGGGGCGGCGGGGAGAAGGGAACGACAAGGTATTTTCTCTAAGATGAAACCCTGAGCGTTCGTAGTGTGCTCCTTTTCACTGATGAAGGAGCCTCTAGTGAGTCTGAGAGCAGAGTCTACTGGATAATGAAACAAAGTGAACAAGGAAGAAATTTGGAAGCCTGGGCTCCCCTCAGACCTTTCATTCTGGCCTGGAAAATAATCCATTGTAGTTCCTCACATTTCTATGGCGCTTTACTACTTACAAAGTATTTTCCTCACAACACCCTGTGAGTTAAATAATTAAGTTTCATCCTCATTTTATAGATAAGTGAACAGACTCAGAGGCTGTCAGTCACCTCAGGCCACCCAGCTAGTAAGCAGTTAACTCTGGTATAGCTCCCAGCATAGCTAATTCCAAGTCTATTGCTCTTTCCAACAATTACTTCAAGGAGCTATGATTTTGTCGATAGCTTCTTTCTGCTGGGGCTTATCCCAGCCCCTTCACTCCTTAGGAGACTGTCTATGCGCTGATGTGGCTAAGAAAATTCATTGCCCAAAGACCGATCTAGTGATAAGCTTTTCAAATGCTACCTACTCCATGAAATCTTCCTTGAAGGCACTTTGTTTATAGGCCTTTCATACATTTTCCACCTTGACTCGTGTCTTACTCTCATAATGAGATTATAAACTCCATGAAAGTAAAAAGTGAATCTCTGTAAGCCCTGCTATAACTAGCGGTGGTTTCATATCTGTCTGGCTGCTGCTCTTCTTTCTTCTTGTTTTTGCTGAGTAAGCGTGTGTCAGTCCCTTTCCAGGGTTGTTCTGGGCTTTCTTCTCTTTCCCACAGGTTCTCTCAGATTTATACATCCAGCCTACATCTTACTCCCGAATTCTAGGCCTCTATTACTAGCTGTTTACTAGACACCTCTACCTGGATTGCCATGGGTATCTTAAAACATCCAAAATAGAATTCATTAACTCGCTCTACCCCTTCCTCAAATACTACTATCTTTCCAGTCACCTTGGTTTACAATCTCTGTCACCTCCCACTTCTTATTCTCCCCAACATCCAATCAATCATCAATCTTGTCAACTTCCTCTTCACAGTATTTACTTCATCCATCAAATTCTCTCTGCTAACACAGGTGCCACACTAGTTTAAGTACTCATCACCTCATGTGCCTGAATTATGGCAATAGCCTCCTAATTGGTTTCTCTACCATAAGTCTATCCTTTCTCCTCCAATCTATCCTCCCTCATGCCTTGAATACATTTCCTTCTTACCTCCACCTCAGAGAATCCGAGCTTCCTTAAAAAAGTCAGCTACTTCTTACTGGAAGCCTATTCTGATCCTCCCAGTTACTAATATCCTCCTCCTACACCCCCCTCCCCAAAATTACTTTGTATGTTTTGTTTACTTTTCTGGGTACATACTGTTACTCAGCCTACACCCCCAACAGAATGTAAATTCTTTAAGAGTAGAGACAGTTTTATTTTTGTCTTTCTAGCTCAGGGCCTAGCACTTAATAAATGCCCTTTTAATATATATTGTTTTTAATACCATTTAACTTGACCAGAGTGATCCTCATGAGTATAAGGCTCACAATCTCTAATCACTGGGTTTGAAGCTGGGACCTTCTAAAACTTGTGTTTTACTGGTATCATCTTCAAGGATTCAGAATGTACCCCATGACAAGGCACTTGAGGAAGGCTTTGGTGGAAGCACTGTAATACATTCTGCTGCAGACAGAGTAAATCCTAGGAATGCCACCACCTATGTAAGTAAACAACTACACTATAAAGTTGTCCTTTTCCTAGAATGTTCACAAAGGGCCTGATTGCATACAAAATGCGCAATACACATTTTCTGAATTAAACTGGAAGTAATGAAAATTATCTTATTTCTTGAATATTACTTTTTGGGGTCTGAAGCAGATCCTGGGGGTTGCCTTTCACTCACCTTGTGTTGGTGATATGCAATAGGACAAAGATAGCCCACTCCCATAGCCCTTCACTCTCAAGCTGAGCAGCATAGCTGGCATGCAGCACACCTTCACACTGCTCAGACAGGTGGGTATAATTCAGGGCCTGTAGGACTTCCCAGAGGTGCCAGCTCAAGCGATAGTCCAAAGGATCAGAGGTTATACTCTGGGGATCCAACAGCTGATTCAGATCATAATGCCTAAAGGAGAAAGTGAGAAGAAAGAGTAGGTGAAAAATGGGTGTATTGGTTGGAGGGCAGGGAGGGGGTTTAGGGAAGAGGTAAGAGAAAAAGATTATCATACTGGCCCAAGAAATGGACCACAGACTGAACTGAAACTTCAGTGAATTTCCTACTTCTTGCTGCATCAGCAGAGATGCAAAAAGATAATCCAAATGTTATAATAGAAAACAAACTAGATTTAAGTGTTATGGATTTAGATAGATAACTATGTATTTCTCTCCAAATTTTATGTCATATTGTAAAAACCACATTTTCCCAGAGCCACAGACAATCCATGGTTAACACTTCATTCATACTAAATAAGCTGTTGAAATTGTCTGATATAAGAGTTTGCTGTTTTTGGTTACATCTTTTATCTCCTCATTAAAAAAAAAATTAAAAAAAAAAGCGAACTCCTATTTTCCGTGTTCTTTGCATCCAGAATTCTGGCATCTGATTTTAAGGTTTATGGAGTCCTAAAAAAAAGAAAAGCCGTTAATTACATGTCTAAGCACAGACATGCTCCTTATAGGATCATAAAATTATCTACAATGGCAAAACATATTAGATGCAAATACAGTTGGCTCAACACTGGAACCTGTGGGCCACTGATAAGCATAAACAATAAAAATATATTGTTTACTAAGTGTACTATTATCATTCCCATTTTAGAGAAAAAGAAACCAAGACTCAGAAGGGTTATGTGACTTACCCAGTCACAGCTATTATGTGAACACAGCAGGGACTCAAAAAGTTTAAGTGCAACATGATTTCCACTATCTCTCAGCAAAATCCATAAATCATCTCAACCCTGTACTTCATCACTCAGCCAATACCTCCAAACTGTCATCATCTTTGAACCTTCTAACTGAGCAGCTATTTGGAGTTTCACTTCTATTTGCCTCCCCATAGAAATTAAAAACAAAAACAAACCAAAAAACCAACCCTCTACAAATGGCATAAGAATTGATAGCACTAGCAGATGGTTCTCTTTTTCAAAAATAATTTTCTTTTATCTTGAACTTAAAACATGAAAAAAAAAACCAACACATTCTACATGAATCAATAAACAAACATTAAGTGCCTACTATGTTCCAGGCACAGTGCAAAGCTGAGAATACAAAGAAAGGAAAAGATAGTTCCTGCTCTCAAGGAGCTCACAATCTATCTAGTAAGGGAGATACGTGAACAGCTATGTACCAATGTGCTATTAATGTACAAGTTAATTTAGAGATAATAAATAGAGGGAGGGCACAAATACAATGCAACAACACAAGAGGATTCCATATGAAACTGTGAATCTCCATTTCATATTACCTGCTTTTAAAAAGAACTAGATAACAAATTCCACACAACACTTTCAAAACTGTCCTCACTTGTCTGTGCTTCTTTATAAATTTTCTATCGCCTTCTGTGCATTTTTTAAAACTGTTCCAATGCCTCTTTTTTTTTTTTTGGTATTGCCAAATCCATCTCTTCTCCTAACACCCACCCCACCTAAAAACCAAGAGAAAGAAAGAGAAAAAGAACCACTGTAATAAACAAGCATAGCCAAGCAAAAGGAATTCACACAATGGTCATGTCACAAAATGCACGTCTTTTTCCTCTCTCGCTTCCTGGTGGCTAACATATCTTATCATAAGTCCTCTAGAGACATGACTAGTCACTGAACTGATATGAGTTCTTAAGACTTTAAAAAATGCTTTTCTTTACAACTTTGCCATACCTGAATTTGAATAAAATGAACTAAAAGCAGCTATGTGGCACAGTGGAAAGAATGCTGGGCCTGGAGTACAAATCTAATCTTAATAAATGCTTGTTTCCCTCCTTCCTGATTCTGCCACACACAATGGGTCAGTTAAGACTACCCAGGATTCCCCAATATTGTCTCTTTTATAATTTCTTATAGCGAAATAGCATTCCATTACATTCATATACATAATTCATTCAGCCATTCCTCGATCATCTCTTGTTCTTTGCTTTCTCTGCTCTTTCAAACTCCCCTTCAGAATCAGGATCAGGAAGTTTGCTTGTGACTTCCCCCAGTATTATCCTCTACCTTCACCTCTCCTCTCTCTGTGCCTATTTGCTTCCCTGTTGGGTGTGATGTCTTTCTACACCATACACTGTGTGAATGCATATGCTCAACTATCCTCTGTTTCCAGTAAAAGGGAGGTTCACCTGATGCCTACTCATCCCACTTCTTCTCCTCCTTGTTTGTATCCTCTTCTCATAAACCACAACTGTGAAAAATAGTAAGATCTACTTCCTAAATCCTCTTTTTTTCCATTCTTATAATCTTATTATACCTTCCCTTCTTTTCCCTCTCCAACCCTGTGAAGAGGACCAACCCATCCTCAGGTCTTGTTTCTTTTACTTAACTCCCTCAATACTCTTTCAAATATTGAAGTTCTGAAAGGACATTTGTTTCTCTTCCTCATATTAGAACCTCAGCACTACATCATCGCACAACTCCTTTCAATTTCTCCAAAAAATTTCTCTTAACTTGTATTATGTATTTCTAGGTTTGCTTAACTTGTGTTATGTATTTCAAAGTTTCTACTCAGGTCTGTTGTTTTCATCAGGAATGCCTGAAAGTCCTCTATTCCATTAAAGACTTATTTTTTCTCTCTACAGGATTACACTCAGTTTTGCAGGACAAGTTATTCTTGGTGGTAAGCCTATATTTTTGCATTTTGGAATATTGTATTCCAAGATCTCTCACTTAGCCAAGAAGAAGCTGCTGCCAGGTCTTGTATGATACCTGGTACTTAATTCTTTCTTAGATGTTTGTAGTATTTTTTCTTTGATCTTTGGAATTTGGCTATGACATTTCTGGAATTTTTACTTTTGGAGGTCCTTTTAAGGAGATGGGAGATGATTTTTTTAATAAGTAAAGCTTCCCCCCCCCAATTAACAAAAACCAATTATTTCTCTTCACCCCCCCACTTTCACCAAAAAAACCCCCAAAAACAAACAAACGAACAAAAAAAACCCCAAAACACTCTCATAATAAATATGCATAGCCAAAGAAAACAAATTCCCACATTGGCCGCATCCAAAAAATATACATCTCATTTAGTACCTTGAATCCACTGTTCCCTGTCAGTTGTTGGGTATTACGCTTCATCATCAGTTGTCTGGAATTATGGTTGGTTACTGTACTGATCAGAAGTCTTACGTGTCTTTCAACATAAAATCAGTTTCTACTATAATTCAAGTTTCAAAAAGGCAAATTTGTTTCAACAGGGCTGAGCTATTAGGGAATGTTTTGAAAATATTTTGCATTTTGAGCTTGACTCTGTTGCAGTTTTTCCCAAGAGAAGCTGCTTGAGTACAGAAAGTGCACTAACTCACAGAAATTCACAAAGTGTAGCCCTTCCAATGCCCACTCCCAGAAGCCACCATCATATCTTCATCAGGGTAGGAGCTGTGTGCAGAGGAGGGCTGGTACACACCACCCTCTACTCTTCCTCCATGGCCCAGAATTGGACTCATGCCCAACTGTAGTGTTTATGGTATTTCTTAACCATTTAACAGGTATAAAACGGTGCTGCCATTTTTATTTTTTTATTCATTTTTTATCTTTTCATTTTTATTTTAAAAATGTGTCACTGATGAAATTTTTAAGTGATCTCATTTTAATTATCCTTTTTCTATAACCTTGTGGCTTTTATCGAGTGACTTTGCATAGTGCTATTCTTTTAGGGAATGTGTGTATGTTGCATTATAGCAAAACTATCTGTAGTTTGTTGTTATAATGTTATTGCATATGTATGTTGTCTATACATAATTATTCTTCCATTTCTGCTCACTTTACATCAGTTCATACAAAACTTCCCAAGGTTAACACAAACTGTTCCTTTCCTTACTTCTTATGGAACAATAATACTCCATTACAGTCATCTATCATAATTTGTTCAGCCACTCCTCAAATGATTGGGTACCCCCTTAGTTTCTTCACTACTAGAGGAGCTGCTATACTGTTTTTACATATGAATGTACTTCCTCTTTCTTTGTTTTAGGGCACAGATGGAGTAGTAATATCTCTAGGTCAAGGGGTTATTTGTTGGATTCCACTTTTCCCTGTGCTCAAAGATACCTCAAAAAGTAAAGTAAGTGACCTTAGAGGGTGTTTGGTAATTACAAAGTAATCATCTCTACAGTATCCCTAAAAAGGGAGTCACTCCTCTATTTTCCAAAGACCAAACTCATTACCCTAATAGTTAGGAAATTTTGCATTACAATGAGATGAAATTTGCATTCCAGCATCCTCCTTTCATTGATCCTGGTCCTACCCCTTCGGGGTCAAGCAAAACAAATTTAATCCTTCCACATCAATTCTTCAAATACTTGAAGACAACTGTGAAACTATTCATAGTATGTAGAGCTGAGAAAATCCTCACAGATACTTAGTAAGTCACCTCATTTTTACAGATGAAGCCCATAGAAGAGGTCTTGCCCAAAATCACTCAGGTTAAGTAGCAAAACAGTGATTTGAAACCAGGTCCCCTATAATGTCCTGGTAGTCTTCTTGCTGCCCCAACACAAGGCTGTTTGGATATCAAATCACCTAATGCATATGAAATCACTACATAAATGTCAGCTACTACAATTACTTAATCATAGCTTTCCTGAGCTCTCAATAGCTAAAGACTATTCAGATGAGGCAAACAGCACCAGTGAAAGGGGGGTGGGGATGGAGAGAGAGACGAGAACCCTCCAGGGCAAAACAAATTATACTTACCTGTCACTGTAGAGCTTGAGGAGGTGAAAGCACACATCTCTAAGAGGTCTCTTTGTATCATCATCTTCCAATACACAGCCAGAGTCTTCCAGATATGAAGGCAAGGGACTACAAGCATATTTTTCACTTTCAGAGGTGTTCTGCAGAGAGGATATTAAGATTGTGGACAAGTGCTTTCATCCATTCTTTGGCCATAAGCTAGCCCCATTTCAATTTTTTCAGGGAAAGGCAGGACAGGACTATAAAAGACTAAAACATATTCTTAAGACTTCAGAAGGTTATGTTATAGCCATGCTCTCCAAAATGGGTGTCCTAGCTTTAATGACCTAGAACAGATACATGTTGCCCTCATCTTTCCTTCTTCTTCTTCTTTTTTTTTTTTTTGGAGTGAGGAAGACAAGACAATTGGTGTTAAGTGACTTGCCCAAGGTCACACAGCTAGTAAATGTGTCAAGTGTCTGAGGCTAGGTTTGAACTCAGGTCCTCTTGACTCCAGGGCCAGTGGTCTAACTCACTCACTGTGCCACCTAGCTGCCCCTGCCCTCTTCTTTCAACCAACTTCCTTGACCTGTAATTTTTGTTATTCTCTTGGCTCTACTGTCCCTCACAACTACTTCTGACAAAGGGAATACAGCTCACACCAAGAGCAGAGGTGTGACAAGGGACTAATCAAGAAACTACAACATTCAAGTTTGTAAAAATATTATCGTAACTTAACACAGCCTTAGAATAATGATCAAGATAAAGATAAGTAAAACAAATATGAATGTCTGGGGCCCCCTCCCACAACAGTGTCCCAGATCTGGATGTTGCTAAAGAACATTACTAAATGAAGCCAGACTTGAGAAATTCTGACAAAATAACATCAATATAGAACAATACGGACATTTCAATAAAGGTAAGACAAGTATTTTTCTGGAAGGGTTTCAGCCCAACTTATCTAGAGGTGAAGGCCTGGGCTACATGAACGAGATCATCCTTCATACTTCCCCACCCTGACTCCTGAGTCTTTTTTCTGCTTTCTTTCTGACACTCATTACCTGGAATGCTTCCTCATACATGCTGAGAGCCTGGGAAATGGAAGCAGTAGGTGGAAGGAGGTACCAGAAATGGACAGCAATTGAGCGCTTCCAATCCAGCTGAGAACAGACATTGATACTCTTCTGTTCTGAGAGTCGCCATACCTGCAAGGGGCAACAAACAAGAATGGTAGAGCTTGTACATGACCTTACATTAATTTTTAACTCTGCTAGTTTTTCACTTTGTCTCCACCAGGGTCTACTGCACTATCAGCTGAAAAGATTTACAAAGGGTTTTGTGATGTGTAATCAGCCAACCAACAAAGATATTAAGCTCTGACTTTGTTTCAGACAGTGTGCCACAAAGACAAAAATAAATAGCCCTTGCCTTCAAGGAACTTACATTAATCAGAGAATTTAAAATGTACACATATAAAAAATACACATAAGGCACTTTTTTTTTTTGCAGGAGGAGGGGTAGACAGTGGAAAAGAGGAGTTAGAAGGCCTCACTAAGTAGAACCTGAGTTGAATTTTGGAGGAAATAGAGTATTCTAGACAGTGAAGGTAAGAAAGGAAAGCATTCCAAACATAGGAGATAGTATATGAAAAGACACAAAGACAGGAGGTGGATTGCTGTAGAAAGCCAATTTAGCTGGACCAAAGAAAATGTGTAGGGGAATAACCTATAAGTAGGTTGAAGCCAGGTTATGAAGGAATTTAAATGCCCATGGTGATGTTAAACAGGTCAGAAATTTTGTCCTTCTGCATTATTTTAGGATGAGGAGGCAGAAAGATGAAATAAGGATCTAGGACATGTGTTAGTAATCATGCCATGAATGCTAAAAGTGGTATAATATGTCTGAGTTGATACAGTCAGAGAAAGTACTTGACTAGTTTGTCTCTGAGGCTCTCTATTTACCTTTACCCCCCACCACTGTAGCCTTTTCATCATTGCTGATGACCTCTCAGGTCTTCTACACTATGTCTTGTGTTCCATTCTTACTCTCAATAGGCTAACCCCTGCCAGGTATTACTACATATGATTAGAAAAAAAGGTGCTGAATTTCATTAAACTAAAAAGGCATTTTAAAATGTAGTCTTTAAAGATCCAAAAGAATGAAGACATGGTGAGGACCTTCTGGAACGATCAGCCCCAGGTACTTTAGTATGTGGATATGATCTCCGAAAGGTCACCAATCTCTCAACTTGTTTTCTGACTGCTCGACAAATATTTATAAGTGCAAAGTGTTCAACACCGGAAAGTCATTTTAGAAATAAGGACTCCTGTGGTCAAAACTTCTGGCTAATACCCAACTCAAATACAGAAGTCTTAAAACAACCTGAAAAATGGGAGGAAAGGACACAGGACATACTGGTTTTCCAGCCAAGAGAGTAAAAATGCGCAGTCGATCCTCCTGGATGAAGCAGTCTGCCTGGAGCCCGTGCCAGTCTACCAGCTGCATGGTGAGCAGCTCCCTGACTGGCTGGCTGCCCCCAAGCTGGGACAGAAGAAGAGCAAGTCGGTGATCACCTAGAAGAAAAACCCAATTATTGGTTCCACAAGTCCATCTCAGAAAATCAGTAAGATGTGGAACAACACGAAACCTAACATCCCTCTAGCTCTTAAAAGTTGACAAATCATTTTTATTACAACAGTCCTGTTACATATGTAGTAAGTACTCTTTTTATTATTCCTATTTCAGACAGAAGGAAACTTAACTAGCCCAGGTTAGTGTCTTTTGTACTGCACTATACTGTCTATTCTCTTTAGAATTCTTGTCCTTTTCTTTAACATTTAAGAGAAATTTCCTAAGCAAAGACTTAGTTCTCCTCACTTTTCTATGGTGCAATCAGGACATGTATATAAGGGTCTCACAGTGGAAAGGCTGCTGGATTTGGACACCAAAGACTAGGGCTCGAATACCCTAATGTTGAGTTGGACTAGATGGTCTCTGAAGTCCTTTCCAGCTCTAAATCTGTACTGCTATGATTTAATCTCAAACTAAAAAAGGATTCATGAACAAAATAAATATGGGTAGATATGTGGTACAGTGCATAGAGTGCTGGACCTGGAGTTAAGAATAACTGAGTTCAAAGCCAGCTTCAGACACTCACTAGGTATGACTCTGGGCAAGTTACTTAACTTCTGTCTCCATGTGCAATTCCATAAAATGAGAATACTAATTAATAGTACTCTCCTACCAGTACTGCTGTAAGGATAAAATGAGGTATTTGTAAAGTGCTCTGCAAATCTTAAAGTGTTATCTATATTAGGGCTGTCTATTGAAGAATGTGTATCCTTCATTATCTACTATTACATTCAGGCAAAATCTTAAAGAGTTCTGTAAACTGGAATACAAATAGGAAATCAATTAGCCTGATGATAGATACTCTATTTCAAAATGGCAGGTATTACTCAGAAGACAGTTGTCTGTACTGTGGGAAACCGTCTTTATAAGACAGTGATCATTTTCATACAGGCAGTAATCATTTTTCAACATGGAAGAGTCACATACATGAAGATTCTGGTTTACGAATATTTCTGAAAGGACTTTAAGGAAAACGTTCTCTTATTTCCCATAATCATTCTCAAAAAGCCTGTATCACTTTGCTGTTTTGTCATTATAATTTGATCATTGATAATTCACTCTGATGACAGTCTGGTCAGATTTTATTCCCTGAAGCAAAAGCCACACAGATGGTGCCTGAGATTATGCTGAATTACAACTAGCCCTGGCATATTTGCTTTATAATCTATGACTTTAAAAAATTCATTTCAGATATAGATTCCTCATAGGTTTTTCAGAACCTGTCATTTTTGTCACTCCTTATAAGACAAAAATATTACATTACATTCATATACCATCATTTATTCAGCCATTCCTCAATGAATAGCCACCCATTTTGTTCCAAATTCTTTGCTGCAATAAAAATTAATGCTATAAATACTATTTTTGCATATGGGTCCAGAAAAGACCTCTTTCTTTGATTTCTTTGCTTAGCAATGGTAATATATTGCTGGGTGAAAGGGCACACACAGCTTAATGATTTTTTTTCGGTATAGTTCCAAATTGCTTTCTAGAATATTTAGATCAATTTATAATCCTACTAGCAGCTCATTTACATGCCTATCCTCCTAAAGCCACTGTAACAATTGTTATTTTCCTATTTCAGTCATCTTTGTTAATCTCTAAGGTAGAACTGCAGTTGTTTCACTTTGACTTTCTTGAATTATTACTAATTTGGGATATTTTCATATTGCTGCTGTTAGCCTGGATTTCTTCCTTCTAGAAAACTGCTCGTTCATATCTCCTGAACATTTTATCTATTAGGGAATGACTCTTGTTCTTATAAATTTAAAAATATTCCATGTATATGTATGTATATATCTTTGATATGAGAACTTTATCAGAGAAAGATGTGTCTGTGCAAATACCTTTTGAATTGTATGTAACCAACCCTTTTCTATACCTATTGATATAATTATCTGATTTTTGTTGGATTTAATATATAGAAACAACAATATTGAAACAACCATGGATTCCTCATAAAAAAATCCAATTTGGTCATAGTATATGATTTCTTTAATATGTTTCTGTCTTTGATGCTCATTAAAGACAGTAAGGATTCATTAAAGATAAGGTCTATAGTTTTCTTTCTCTGCTTTGTCTCTCCTTGGTCCATACTTGTCTCATTTAAGTAGTTTGCTAGGATTCCTTTTTTCCTTATTTTTGAAAACAATTTAATGTAAATAAATGATTCTTTGGATGTTTAATAGAATTTATTTTGTAAATGCATCTGATTCTGGCTTTCGCCCTCCTTCTTGGAATTCCTTTGTGGTAAATTCAATTTCTTTTTCAGAGACTGGAAAATTATTTTTTGTTCTGTTAATCTAGGAATTTTATATTTTTTGTAAAAATCTGTTCACTTGACTTGTCAGCTTTGCAACTAAAAATGAATGTTTTGAAAGTATAAGGAATAAGCTTGACCCCAAAAGAGATAGGAAAGGACACCTCCTCCTCCCCAACCCCAGCTCTTTTGCAAAGGAGTGATGAAGGTAGGAGGTATCCATAGGTATGGAACACTGCATAATAACGGCAGATGTTCTTTGATGTGCTCACCAATTGTGCTAATCCTCCCCCTCACCCCATCTACTCCCTTAAGAAAATATTTGTACCTAATGAAAAGAAATGTATACTCTTTGAAAAACCCAAAGACACCAGCTTCTGGGCTAAGAATTCATAACAGCCTGAAAAAACCTATGCAATAAAATGCTGAGTGAGTGGAGCAGAGCCAGAAGAACATTATACACAACCACAGACATACTGATTCTTTGAGGACTAACCCTAATAGACTTTGCTCTTCTCAGCAACACAAGGTGCAAAGATAACTCCAAAGGACTCACGATAGAGAATACTATCTACATCCAGAGAAAGAACTATGAAGTATGAATGCAGATTGAGGCACTTTATGCTCGCCTTTTTTTTCCTCTCTTTTGTTTTTGGGGTTTTTTTTGGTTCTGTTTCTTCCTTCTCACGATTTATTCCATTGGTCATAATTCTTCTCCGCAATTTGACTAGTGTGTAAATTAGTTCAATGTGAAGTTATAAGTGGAAAATATATCAGATTCCATGCCATTTTGGGGAGGGGGAAAGAAAATCTGGAACTCAAAATTATGTAGAGCTGAGTGTTGTAAACTAAAAATTAAAAAAAAAACCCATTATTAAAAAAAAAAAAAGAAAAAGAAACGTAAAGGAAGGTGGCTTAGCTGTACCACATCTAAAATTTTATTATAAAGCAGCAATGATCAAAACTACTTGGTACTGGCTAAGAAACAGTGGTAGATCAGTGGAATGAGGTAGGTACACAAAATACTACAGACACTCAATGACTATAGTAATATACTGTCTGATAAGCCCAAAGACTCCAGCTTCTGGTTAACTCACTATTTGACAAAAACTGTTAGGAAAACTGGAAAATTAGTATGGCAGGAACTAGGCATAGACTAACATCTTATGCCATATACCAAGACAAAGTCAAAATGGGTACACAATTTAGACATAAAGGGTGATACTATAAACAAATTAGGAGAGCAAGAGGAGACAGAGCCAAGATGGCAGCTGGAAATCAGGGACTTGCATAAGCTCCCACCCAGGTCCCTCCAAACACCTAAAAAATGGCTTTGAACAAATTCTAGAACTGCAGAACCCACAAAACAGCAGGGATCCAGCCCAGGACAGCCTGGATGGTCGCTGGGTAAGGTCTATCGAATGGGGCTGGGGAGGGGAGTGGAGCAGAGCTCAGCGTGGGCCGCATGGACCAACCAGACCGGGAGCCGGGTGGAACAGGCCCTAGCGCCCTGAATCAGTGAGCTGTGGCAGTTACCAGACTTCTTAACCCACAAACACCAAAGACAACAGAGAAGGTTAGTGGGAAAAACTGTAGGGACAGAGCGAAAGGAGTTCGTGGTTTGGCCACCACCCCAGGGGCAGCAGAAGTGGTGCAGCTACAGGCCCACCTGGTGGGAGGATCTGAGTGGGAGTGCAGAGCCAGCTTAGATCTGAGTCTGGTCTGGGTTGGTGGTTCTTGGGAGAGGAGTAGCGCTGGTGTGG
>CM053622.1:743930624-743971126 GCA_028646595.1 Phalanger gymnotis
ATACAGCCAGAAGAAGTCAATAAAGTCAAAGAGTCTACATCAAAAGCCTCCAAGAAAAACATGAACTAGTCTCAGGCCATGGAAGAGCTCAAAAAGGATTTGGAAAAGCAAGTTAGAGAACTAGAGGAAAAATTGGGAAGAGAAATGAGACGGATGAGAGAAAACCATGAAAAATAAGTCAATGACTAGCTAAAGGAGACACAAAAAAATACTGAAGAAAATAACACCTTAAAAAATAGACTAACTCAAATGGCAAAAGAGCTCCAAAAAGCCAATGAGGAGAAGAATGCCTTGAAAGGCAGAATTACCCACATGGAAAAGGAGGTCCAAAAGACCACTGAAGAAAATACTACCTTCAAAATTGGATTGGATCAAGTGGAAGCCAGTGACTTTATGAGAAATCAAGATATTATAAACAGAACCAAAGGAATGAAAAATTGGAAGACAATGTGAAATATCTCATTTGAAAAACCACTGACCTGGAAAATAGATCCAGGAGAGACAATTTGAAAATTATTGGACTGCCTGACAACCGAAATCAAAAAAAGAGCCTAGATATCATCTTTCAAGAAATTATCAAGGAGAACTGCCTTGATATTCTAGAGCCACAGGGCAAAACAGAAATTGAAAGAATCCACCGATAGCCTCCTGACAAAGATCTCAAAAAGAAAACTCCTAGGAATATTGTTGCCAAATTCCAGAGCTCCCAGATCAAGGAGAAAATACTGCAAGCAGCCAGAAAGAAACAATTTGAGAACTGTGGAAACATAATCAGAATAACACAAGATCTAGCAGCTTCTACATTAAGGGATGGAAGGGCTTGGAATATGGTATTCTGGAGGTCAATGGAGCTAGGATTAAAACCAAGAATCACCTCCCCAGCAAAACTGAGTACCATGCTCCAAGGCAAAACATGGACTTTCAATAAAACAGAGGACTTTCAAGCTTTCTTAATGAGAAGACCAGAGCTGAATAGAAAATTTGACTTTCAAACACAAGAATCAAGAGAAGCATGAAAAGTCCCGGCCAGAACTGCTAGGGAAACAGCTGCTGCCAACTCTGCATTCATTTTCCTGCTGAGAAGTTTGTGTGTCAGACCAAAGGGGCTGTTGAGGGGGAAGAACTGAACCAATGCAATGAGACCTTTTCAGCTGCTCCCAATCTGACTTTCTAGGAGTACTGAGGAGAAGACTGGCTGTTGACTTCCCATAAGAGGCCATGAATACAGCATTCTCTGGTACCTTCTGCAATAACATTAAGAATAAACAAAGGAAACAGAGAAGGAAGGAGCTATGGACTGTTACCACCCAGAGTCGTAGAAGATGATTCATCATTTAAGTTGTACTATACTAGGAAAACAGTGTCTAATAACCTTTTGCTTAGTATTGTTTTCCTAAATTATTTCAACGAAGTATCAAAGGAGCGGGTCATGGCATACTGGATAGAATTGTAGAGTTGGGGTGAAGAGACACATGGGTTTAAATTTCATCCCAGGTACAGTTATGTGACTTAGTCTTTCAGCCTCAGTTTCCCTATCTCTAAAATAGAAAAAATATGTTGCAGCATCTATCTCACAAGGTTATTGTGAAGATCAAAGGATACAAGGCATTGAAAAGGTTTTGCAAATGTTTAAAAAAAAATTAGGAGAGCAAGGATTAGTTTACCTGTCAGATCTATGAAGAAAGGAAGAATTTTTTTTTTGGGAGGGGGGATGGCAGGGCAATTGGGGTTAAGTGACTTGCCCACGGTCACACAGCTAGTAAACATGTCAAGTGTCTATGGCCGAATTTGAATTCAGGTCCTCCTGACTCCAGGGCCAGTGCTCTACTCACTGTGCCACCTAGCTGCCCCAGAAAAGAAGAATTTATGACCAAACAACAGAGATAGAGAACATTATAAAATGAAAAATGGATAATTTTCATTACATTAAATTTTAACTTTTGCACAAAGCCAATGCAATCAAGATTAGAAGGGAAGCAGAAAGCTGGAAAAAAAATTTTTTACAGCTTGTGTTTCTGATAAAAGCCTCATTTCTGAAATATATAGAGAACTGAGTCAAACTTATTATAAGAATATATGTCATTCTCCAATTGATAAATGGCCAAAAGATATGAAAAGGCAGTTTTCAGATGAATAAATTAAAGCTATCTATAGTCATATGAAAAAATCCTCTGTATCACTGTTGATTAGAGAAATACAAATGCAAACAACTCTGAGGTACCATATCACACCTATCAGATTGTTGAATATGACAAACGGTGGGAAAATTGGGGCATTAATGCATTGTTGATGGAGTTGCAAATTGGCCCAACCATTCTGGAGAGCAATTGGGAACTATGTGCAAAGAGTTATAAAACTGCATTCCCTTTGATACAGCAATACCACTTCTAGGACTGTATCCCAAAAAGATCATAAAAATGGAAAAAGGAACCACATGTACAAAAATATTTTGTGGTGGCCAAGAACTGGAAATTGAGCCAGATGCCTATCAACTGGGGAATGGCTGAACAGACTGTGGTATATGAATATAATGGAATACTATTGTTCCATAAGAAATGATGAGCACAGAGACTTCAGAGAAACCTGGAAAGACTTGCAAGAACTGATGCTGAGTGAAGTGGACAGAACCAGAACACTGGACATAGTAACAGCCACAATGTGCGATGACTAACTTTGATAGACTTAGCTATTCTTAGCAATGCAAGGATCCAAGACAACTCCAAAGCACTCATGATGGTAAATGCTGTCCACATCCAGAAAGAACTATGGAGTCTGAATGCAGATGGAAACACATTATTTTCTCTCTTTTTTTAAAATTTCTTCTTTCTTGTGGGTTTTCCCTTTGGTTCTAATTCTTCTTTACAACATAACCAATGTGGAAATGTATTTAATATGACTGTACATGTATGGCCCATATCAGGTTGCATACTCTCTTGGGGAGAGGGAAGGGGAATAAGAGGGGGAAAATCTAAAACTCAAAATCTTATGAAAGCGAATCCCGAAAACCGTAAATAAATAAATAACAAATGAATAAACAAATAAATGAACAGATGAATAAATGTTTTTATGAATTGAAAGAAACAAATACTTCTTCATAAAGGACAGCTCTCTAGGCAGGAAAAGGGGAATTATACAAGGGGAAATCTAGGTGATAGAAAAAATATAAGACATCATTAAAAAACTACTATTTTAAAAGCTTTCAGTTTTGTTGGTATATAGTTGGGCAAAAGTGGTTTTTAATTATTTCCTCTTTATTTGGAATTTTCCCTTTTCATTTTTTATACTAACTACTTGGTTTTCCTTTTGATCAATTTAGCAAATAGCTGACCTATATTTATAAGGACTCTTGTGGTAGGAGAGGGAAGCATTCTCAATTTTTATCATTTCAATATTTTATTTTGTTTTCAACTTTATCTGCTCTGATTTTCAAAATTTTTATTTTTGTTTAGTTGGCCTTTTTTGTTGCTTTTCTATTTTTTTTAAGTTGTGCTCTCGATTTCTTAATCTGTTCTTTCTTTTGCTGATGAAAGTGTAGAGATAAAAATTTCCCGTAAGTATTGGTGTTGCTCCATCCCAAAAGATCTGTTGACTCATTTTCTTTGATGAAATTATCTATTAATTTTATGATTGGTTCTCTGAACCACCAATTCTTTAAGACTAAATAATTAGCTGTCATTTAAGCTTTAATCTTTTCTTCAAAATCCCTCTATTTTGACAATTTTTATTACTGTGGTCAATAAAAGGATATGTTTAATAATTCTGCTTTTTCATGTTTATGAGGTTTAAAAAAAAATGCCCTAGCACATGTTCAATTTTCGTAAAGATGACCGGATAACTGAGAAATATATATATTCCTTTATATGCTTATTTATCAATTGCCAGAGATCTTAACTTTTTTTGTTTAATTTTTTTTAATTAGTGAAAATTCCATTCTTCCCCTCTTACCTTTACCTATTCCTTTTAAAAAGAAAAACAAAACTGAGGACTTCAGCTCTTTATCAGGAGGTAGGTAGCCTGCTCCATCTTGAATCCTTTGGAATCATGATTTGTCATTGAATTGATCTAACTCCTTTCAAGCTATTTGTCTTTACAACATTGTTGTTATGGTATAAAGTGTTCTCTTGGTTCTCCTCATTTCATTTTGCATCAGTGCATACAAGTCTTCTCAGGTTTCTCTGAAATCATCACCTTTGTCATTTCTTAGAGCACAATAGTATTCCATGACACTTAGATAGAAGCATAGTTAGAATTTGTTTTGTTTAGGACTAATCAATCCAACCCTTAATAAACTCTGCCTCTTATTCCTCCTTACCAGTCTGGGGTTAGATTTGAAACTCTGCTCCTTTCTTGGGGTCAGAGCCATGGAGCTATCATTTGATTCTATACTTGCTTCTCACTTTAGTATACAATGGAAGGCCCATGAATGATCCTCATTCTGAACTGCTGTCTCTAGGCAGGAACTAACGACTCAGTCCATTCTGGATCTGTGAGCTGGCCAATGGTAGGGAGCAACAGAGCTATCAGATGGCACCTGTTCCTACTCCCTTATACAAGGATGGGATGTTCTGTGTAGGTTTGAGATCTTTTTGCCTTCGCTCAGTCCTCCTTCCTTTGTTTCCCTGATGAATGAAATGCACTTCTGCAACCAATTGTGTGTTTGTGGGTATTGAAATAAAGAGACGTTAAGGGACATCCATTCCTCTCCCATCCCTTCCTCTTTGTCCTACTGTACTAGAAGAGATTATATGAGATAACCCCCCTTCCAGTTTATTCCATTGCCCCTTCATTTCTTTCCCTCTTTTAAGATCAACAAAACCACTCTTAGGCTTCTATGATCCACTGGACAATGACAATGTCCTGAGACGACACATGTATCATCTCCTCATATTAGAATGCACATAGTTCATAGTGTTAGCGGTTATATCTTGTGTGATCCTGAGCGGCTCCTTGGGACTTGAATTCTTTCTTTCAGGCTGCCCGTGCGTGTGTTTTTGACCTGGAGGCTCTGGATTTTAGCTAGAATGTTCCTGAGAGTTTTGAATTGAGGGTTTCTTTTGAGGAGGTAACTGGTACATTCCATTTTCACTTTACTATCTAGTTCTAAGAAATCTGAAGTTTTCTTCTATGATTTCTTGAAATATGATGTCTAGGATCTTTTTTTTAAAATCATGATTACCAGGTAGTCCAGCAACTCTTAAATTATCTTTCCTTGATCTGTTATGATTTTTTTTGGAGAGGGGAAGGCAAGGAAATTGGGGTTAAGTGACTTGCCCAAATGTGTTAAGTGTCTGAGCCTGGATTTGAACTCAGGTCATCCTGACTCCAGGCCTAGTGCTCTACTCACTTTGTCACCTAGCTGCCCCTATCCCTTGATCTATTTTATAGGTCAGCTGTTTTTTGATATGAGATATCTTCCATTTCCTCCCACCTCCGCCTTTCGACTTTATTTAATATCATTCATTGTCTTATGGAAATCATTAATTTCTATATTTTTAATTTTCAAGGAGTGCCTGAGTAAGGTTTAACTCTTGTGCCAGGCTCTTAATTCCCTTTCTGATTCTTTCTTCCATATCTCTAATTTCTTTTTCCAATTCCTCCCAGTATTCCATCTATTCAAAATAGGTCTTCCAATGTTATTCCTCATTTTTTCCCTACTGTACTCTTTTCCTTTCTTAAAACAAACCAAAAAAATCAAACGCAAAACAAAACAAAACCTACTCCCCATAGTTGTGTGTTACTCTGTCCCTTGAAAACAGAAGCATCCTTAAGTGACACCTTTGTTTTTGTCCGCCTACTAGAACACAAGCTCTTCACCATAGTTTAGCCTCCTCCAATTACTGAAAAATATTTATCTCAACTCCTGTATTTGCATTTCAAAATTTCTCCTCAGTTCTGGTCTTTTCACCAGGAAGGCTGGAAAATTCTCATTTCCAATAAGGTTATACCTAGTATGGCAAGCTAAATGTGCTTTTAGGAATATATGCCATGATTTTCTCTATCATATTCTGCAGAATGGTTTTATGTCATCCTGACTGTGGATTTCTGGTACCTGAAGCTACTTGTGGTACTTTGTTTCTTTGATTTGGATATTCAGAATTTGAGCTATGACATTCTTGTATGTTTTCAGTTTGTAATATCTTTTCACAGGTGTTAAGTGGATTCTTTCTATTTTCACTTTACCATCCCAAGAGGCTCATGTAGCTGACATATGTTAAGGTCCGATTTTTTTGCAGATGAAGCCTCAGAGACCAGCCTTCTTTTTACTATTATGTAAGTGCTACCAGATACCGTACATCCTTCTTCAGGAAGGTCTTTCTGAGATACCTGTGTAACAATTACATTCAATAAATATCTGAGGTATTGTATTAACTACAGGGTGATAAATACTACCTTCTAGAACCTTCAAGACTCAGTAGGGAGGATCAGAGAGATGAACAGAAAACACAGAGGGAGATCAAAAGAAACAATTAGAAAACAAACAGGATACTATGTAAGTATGTGGCCAGATGAATGGTAAGAGTCCTTAATTGTTGAGCTGGACTCTGGGTCTCTTACCTGACTGCTGGGCCAGGCGGCAGGCCTCACTGATCCTCTTGCCTGTGAGGTAGCTGAAGACTGCCTCCACGGGATTGTCTTGTCGGGACAGGGCTACTTCTTCCTCAATGCGATCAGCTGCTGTCTGTGACAGCCAACGGGAGAAAGCCCTTCGGCGCTCCAGGCTCTGCACATACTCACTGGGCTCATCCAGCTGATCCTCAAGCTCCTTCAGGTGACCCCAGATGGCTTCACACAGTGTCCATGTCAGACTCCAGTGCTTTACTACAGCTAATGGAAAGGCAGCAAAAGCTTAAGTGGAGAAATGTGTACTAGGCCTGGCAAGAACAGCGGGGCAAGCAGGACTGGCTTGCCTAAAATAAACTAGGGCAGAGACCACCACTGTGGTTGCTATGGCCGCTTCCACCAAAACACATAAGCTCCTGCTTCCTCACTGAAGAAACTATTCTTAACTTCAGATTACTGTTTTGAATCCTAGGCTGTAATCACCACATATCCCAAGAATATTCTGTAGGGTCTACACTTCACACTTTTTTTCCATGCTCTAATTATCTTCACAGTACATTTCATTAGTTTTGGTGATCCCTACAAATTCATGAAATTCCCAATTCATGAAATTTGCTAAGATAATGTGTGTGATAGTAGTCATGGTAGTATCTACATTTACATGTTCCTGCTTCATTTTAAAATCTTTTCTGCCTCTGTCCAGCTGGAAGATAATGTTTTCTAGTCCAAGCCCCTTATTTTATAAAGGTCAATGAAAATTTTACTTTCAATGATCTTTTTTTTTTTTCATTTATGTCAAATTTCTTCATTAGGGACTCTAATCTCAAAGAAAGGTAGGGAGACTATTTATCCTCAGGTTTTCCCCATTGTTGAACAAAAGGGCCTACACACAATAGACGCTTAAATTTAGTTTCTGAAATTAGAAAATAAACTCTCTGAGGACAGGAACCACAAAAACTCTTCTAAGTCAATTAAAAATAATATATGTAAAGATGTTTTGCAAAGGACTATGCAAATCATTACCCACAGCACTTGCATGTATTGTGAAGAAATGTCTACTATATTTCTAGAACTACCCTTAAATAATTAAGGCAATACAAGAGATAATATAATCAAGCACCAAAAGGCATAATATAAAGACAATAGGTGTTATGGTAGTCTAGGAAGGGAAGAGATCTACCAGTGTCAGAGAAAACTGCAATTGAACTCAGCCTTTAAGAACAGATATACTATCAAAAAAAAAAAAGGCAAAGGAAGGAATTAAAAGGTTCACAACCTAGCATACCCCACATCATTAAAAGCATTGTTAAGTCAGACGTCCACTTGTCAGTGGTAATGTATAAAGCATAACACTACGTGGGGCAGGAGATTATACTAGATGACCTCCGAGGTCCCTCCTAATTTAAATATTCTATGAGCACGGATTCTTTGTAGGTGAAGCCACAGAGGCCAGCCCTCTTTTTACTGGAAAGCTACTCTTTTTGAGAGGGGAAGAGCATTTCTAGAAATGTAGTCTTGCTTTTTCATAACACCTTATGAGACACAGGTGCAAGAGCATTAGATTTTCAGGTCAGGTTTGTTAGAACACCAGATTGTGCATTATTAGAATAACTAGGTTCAAATTCCCATGAAAACACCTACTACCCTTCTGACTGCCTTTTCATAGGCTTCTTTACTAAGTAATCAATCATCCATAGCATAACAACTGTGGTTGTCTTCCAAAGCTCTTCTGGCCCCATTCTCTCTGTACATTCTCACTTAGTGAACATATCAGCTTCCCTTCCCCTAGGTTTAACTATGATTTCTATGTAGAAGACTCACAGAAACACATCGCTCACTGCAAACCTTTTATCAGTTATCAAATCTTACCATCTCTACTTCCATAAGATCTCTTGCATATAACCCCCTTCTCTTCATATAGAACCATATTAATTCATGTCCTTATTACCTTTTCACTTAGACTAGTTCAATAGTTTAAATATTTTTCCTTCCTCCCCTCTACAACAAATACCAGATGGCTCCTATTTCTACTATGATAAAATATAAAATTCCTGTTTGATTTTTAAAGCCTTTCACAACCCTGACCCAAACTATCTTTCCAGCCTTATTATACATCACTCCTCACCCCTGTACTTCATGGTCCAGCCAAACAAGCAATCTTCTCTGTTCCTTGTACAAACTCCATTTCTTACTTGTGTGCCTTTGTGTGGACTAGAATGCACTTTCACACCCCCACCAGAAAGAATTCTTGTCTTCTTTTAACATCATGGTCAAGTAATACTTTCCCCACCAAGCCTACCTCGTATACATTGCATATGTATCTATGTACATGTTTTCTCCAACAAAAGAATAAAAGCCTCTCTGAGACTGTTTCATTCTTTACACTCCATTGTATCCCCACAGCCCACCAAGGTGCTTGGTAGGTAGTAGGTGCTAGACACTGGAAGGACCTGAATTTAATACTTTGAAAGAACAAGTTATGTCAATTGAAGCAGTACTTTTTTTTTTTAATCATAGGGCAAATAAAAAAGATAGTAGGATGATAATTTTTGATTCAAAGCAAAATTGTAGTTTTTTGTGTCACCTGGTTCTTCTAGTGTTAACAAATATTAGCTAACTGATTACCTAAATAACTTTAGGAAGGACCAAACTCACTAGGTTTCAGTTTCCTTTAGAGTGTCCTATAAAATAACTCTAAATCTCACAAACCAATTTCTAGATATGTGACCTTGGACAAGTCCTGCTCTCTGGGTCTTGCTTTAGACTAAATTTCTAAGTTCTTTCCCCTACCTGTATCGGAATCTATTCATTTCACCAAAAATTATAATAAGAAAACTTTTCCTTTTAGGTCTGCATACTCTATTTCCCACGTTCTGACACCAACTAGGTTAGGTGGAATGAATACTCACTTTCTGATTCTGCTAAGTCTCCTGATATCTCTTTCACCCAGTCTGCATAGTCGTGAATGACGGCTACTCCAGGATTGGGGACGACGAGAGGACATAGCTCGTCTACATGGACAGTGCTATGCTTAAGCTTGATATCCAAGGGAGTCTGGTATAACTGTAAATCTCTATCCATCCTCCTTTGTCTCAAGCTCAGTTTTTCCATGTGGACTTTGAATGGGGACTCCGTTAAGCTAAAAAAAATAAGAAATTACGTCACTGTGGGAGTATGGAATAAGTACTTACATGCAATGAAGGCATGGCTGCATTTTTAGATTAAGGGATATTGTACCACACAACCTATAGTTTAAAGGAACTGAGAGCACAAGGGTCAAAAGGTATAGAGCTCAATTACAAAACAGTGGGAAAAAAAATCATTATACCCTTTTCTTAGAACTAAATCATGATTATGCTTTGGCTGCTCTCAGAAGTAAATTATGCTTTACAGAATGTAATCCTCAATACAAGGATTTGTTCTGTAAAACTTGGGACTTAGTCAAAAGGCCATACCCAAGGACCTACAGGGCCACATGTGGCCTCAAAGTTGCAGGATCCCCACCCCTGATTCTAGTCCAAACACTTGACCTTACAGAAAAGGAAACCAAGGCCTACAGAGGTTAAAATGACTTTCCCAAATTCCATCTCTCTTTTTACTATATCACACTGTCTCATGTAACTATTAAGAGGCAGCATACACTTAGGTGATGCTCAAGTAAAGTCCTATACAACTGAATGATTCAAGGGTAGGAGAAATCTGATCTACTCATAAATCATTATAACATTTGTCTACTGTCTAAAAGACCTCAAGAATGGTACCAGGCCAAACTAGTTAGTAAATAAAATAAGACCAGAACCATGTGATCTCCTGATGTTTCCACAGCTTTTTCAGCTGCCTTCTCTCTCTCTCTCTCCAAAAAAAAAAAAAAAAGTCAAATGAATTGAGAAACACTGCTCACGATTTGACAGCTATTGGGTTAGGCAGGAATCCATATTCCATAGATTCAGTGTTGTGATGATCTCCAGGTTCCTGGCATGCACTCAGCTGATCACCGCTATTGACAAAGGTCCAGTTGGGGCCCCAGCCAACTCGGAATGAACGTCCCATAAAGAGTGCCATATCCATCAAGAGCTTTCCTTTGCCACAGGTGACAGATTTTTCCAGGGGAACAAGGCCTGGCTGTCTTCGAGCACCCACAGTTTTTAACTGGACCTCAGTTGGTGGAGTGGGCACTGCAAACACAGGGGCCAGTGGTGGAGGGACTGACCAAGGAGATGCAGAAGGCGCACTTGTTAAAGATGAAGTTCTGGGATGTCGACATTCTGACACAGAGGCACTTGGCGAGAGAAAAGCACCACTTGTAAACTTTGACTGCAGTAAACCACCAACTAAAGGAAGGGAAAAATATTATGAGAAAGCACAGTTAATCTATTACTCCTTTAAAAAAATGCAGCCCACAGTGACATCAGATCAAGACTCACTAAATTAATCTTTAATGCAAATTATTTATTGGGTGCTGGAGTGGGATAAATTGTAAAGTCTACCAAATTACTTTACAGTAAAGGAGTGATACCAAAAATATGACTACTCTCAATTGATATATAGGTTTAGTAAGAGATAACTGAGGACATTCTCTATGGCTATGTTTTAGTTTTTACCATTAACGGGTTCCACAAAAACACAATGTTAGGATATATGACATTAAGGGGATGGCTAGTTTCCATAAGAGCAGTATTCAGAAGCAGACTGACATTCAGGGGTATTAACATGACTGGAGTTCAAGTATTAGTATGAATGAATACCAGTCATCTCCTTTGCATCTCAGGCATTTAGCCAACCAACATTACACCACGGGGTTTTGTGACAAAGCACTAGAATCTGGTTATGATATTAATGTTACTGAAAAATAATATTGCTGGGAGCAGTTTTACACAGATATACCTAATAAACTAATTCATACTATTATTAGACCCAAAAGGAGGCAGATGACATAAATATTTTTTTCATTTACACATAGACCTGGGATTTTGTATGTGCTTCTCTCACAAGAATATTCTGTTAGTGTAGCATAATGTAGTTTTAAATCAAATGTTTTCTGATGAAGTTAATTAAGTAACAAGACATTCAGAAAGGGTCATTTTCTAATTCTGGAGTATCCTAAATGTTTCCAAAAAAAAAAATCTGTATCTAACACATTCAGTGCGCATGCTAAAAGATATAAAGTAAAACATGATTCTTGCCTACAAGGTCCTTAAAGTCTAGTAGGGGAAGTAATACCTGTACACAAACACAAAGAATACAAATTAGAATATGATTACAACATGTGAGGTATTAGGAAATCAAAGGAGGAAGAAATCACTTCCCACTCTATGCATGTTACTGGAAGTGGGAGAAAGAATGGAGTGCTTAATAGTTCTGAGGAGACAAGAGAGATAATTCATAAGAAAGTACAGAAAAACTGGAAGAAAATAAACAGGCTCACTTGCTCCATCTTTAAGGGAAGCACAGTTGAAGCTCTATCTGAAAGCAAATCATTGTGTCCTTATGTTTTTATGAAATTATTATCTGACATTTCATTATTTCTTCTTACCATACCTAATGTTCGGGATTTTGGTGGGTGTGCTGATGAAATGGGAAGTCTGGGAGAACAGATTTCTTGAGAAGGGTCTACTTTGGGAGGAAGCTTGCCAAAGCGCTGATCAAGGATCCAATCTGCATCTTCTTCCTCAGCAAGCAAAGATGCTTTCATGATCTAAAAGAGTAATACCACACAATGACTCTGTTCCTCTAGAGTCTCCAGGTCATCAGGGCAATAATGTATTAGCTATGGCATGAATAACTCTGCCCTAGGTTTCTCGCCAAACCTATTAAGATATCTATACACACACACACACACACACACACACACACACACACACACACACACACACACACACACACACACACACACTCTCTCTCTCTCTCTCTCTCTCTCTCTCTCTCTCTCAACAGGAAGTCAATTCTATATAATGACATCCTTGGTCTCCATTGGAAGCTAGGTAACAGGCAAGGACTAAGACCCCTGGACTGATCAGTGAATTGGGGGGATGAGGAGAGTGCTGGCTCTGCCACTAACCTGCTATGGGACCTTGAACCAATTCCTTTCCATCTTTGAGACCTTAGTTTCCTCATGTGTAAAATGAAGACTTGGACTAGATGATCCTTTAAGTCCCTTCCACCGGTGTCTACATTAACAAGTTCATAGGAGAGTAACCCTTTGATTCTTTATTAAGTTCTCTCAACAGTGAAAAAAGATAAAAATTAAGACACGGACCACATTCTGCCTCACCCTCAAAACTCTAAATACTGCTGGCATTCTAATACATCAAAATAGGGAAGTGGCCCAAGTTTAGCTAAAGGGAAAGTCACACTGCCTTTCTACCCCACTTTTAAAGTGGGGAGGAAATTCACCTGTAAAACATGTGGGTTAATGCCCAGTGAAGATGCAATGTGTGTTGAAGCGGATACAGGCTCTTGCTCTTCAGGAACGATTTCTTCTACTATGGAATCCAAAACTGGCTCCTGGGTGATATCTATCATATCGCTGTCCAGCTCCACAACCCTCCCTAGCTGTTCCACCTCTGGGCTTTGGCTCTGTAGACATTAGAAAATGGAGAAATGATATTAAATGATGCTGCATAAGTACAAAATTTCAAGACTTCAAAGCCTGTTTATTCAGTCCACCATAGGACAAGGTTCAAAAAGGGCCCCCAATCATACTGACAATACCTTCCCAAATACTTAATGGAATCGAAGCCCAAGAACTAGGGGTAGCTCTTATATGACAACCTAGAGCATAAACTTATGCCACTGCGTATGGCAACGACTCCACTGCTCCTAAATTGCAACAGACTAGTTATTAGAGCACCTTGGGAATCTGGCGACATGTGCCTCCTAAATGAGCAATTGCTGCCATACTCTTCTTATAGTAACCTCTATGTTGTCACAGTCCGTAAGTCACAGTTAACACAATCGAGTTAGAAAAAGAAGCAGAAATTTGCCAACCCAGATTGTATTACATTTACCATATATTGTATTAGGCAGAGAAGGAAGTTCTTAGTGCAAAATGGTTAGATATCTAAAATCTCTTGTCAGTCAACCAAAAACATGAAGTTCCATGGCCATGCTGAGCATTGTGAGACTTAAGTCTACTACTTCTTCATAGGAGAAACAAGAAATACTACTAACCCTGGGAATGGCCCTGTTGTGTTTAAAAACATCAAGACGATAAGAAATTTTTTGCATTTTTATTAAGACGTTTTAGTGATAAACATGAACAGTTTACAGAGCAGAATGATAAAACATTCACAAAATAAAAGGTACATTTATCACTGACTTGGCACACATTCCTTAAGTCCATCCCATAAACTGGGACCTGACTTTATATTATGCTAATAAACCAACCAACCCATTAACAGACATTTCCCACAACAATAAACTACCAATTATTTTTCATTTCACTGTAGCAAATATTCTGAATTTTATCTTCACAGAGCTTTTGATTGTTATTTTATAAGTAGCCATCATTCATGTTAAGCCCCAAATGAGTGACATTACACATAAATGAGTAGCAAAAGAAATTTTCATGATTTCAATAGATAAAATGTGATATTGATCCCTTGGCCTCCTGTAATTTTTAAGATAGGCCTAAATGGGCATATTAAATATTATCACCTTGAAGTTTCTTTAATATTCCATTAAAGGGATGTGCGATCTCGTATTTCAAGTACAGGAAAAGAGAGATATGCAACAGCAAAGTTATTTATGCAGGTTGGAACAGAAATTCTAGAAAAAGGGAACAGAAAGCAGACTAAGGTCCCACCAAACATGCTGGATTTTCTGGCCGGATCAAGTCTTGGTACTGCTGTTTACCACCTGCTATCACAGACAAAACCTGAGGGATAAAGAAAAGGGGTTGGACTAGATAACTGTCCACCCCTAAATCTGTAACCCTAGAGTCTAAATATTACAACATAACTCTCCGAGGAATGGAAGCAATGAATGAAAAATATAGTAATGTCTAATTATTTGAATGCTTGTTAGAAAACTTGTTGGAAACTTGTTAGAAAACCCTGGAATTTATAGTCCTGTTCCTCATAACTATAGGATCATAAATTAAGTTATAAGACTATCTATTTGAACTTCCTTATTTAACGAATAATGTGTAGGTGAAGAGGCACAATATCCAAAATAAATATAATTCAATACTGGAGTTTCTGATGGGTCAATTTTTCCCAAACTAAACATCTGTCCTAAACTTAGAAAAAGCCTTATGTCTTTGAACAGTCCAAACAGCCAGTAATTAATCAAGAATATAAACTGGGAGAATTTAGTCCTATCTTTAATTGGAGAAGCCATGCAAAGAAAGAACAGTGAAGGACAATTGAAGGACCAGTTCTTATACCAACCCTCCTCTTCATTTGAGAATTTCTTTTTTAAGGAATGGAATATTCTCAAAAGAAGTTTCAAATGACACAACTGCTTGGCCAATCACTACTTTAGTCAAATACATACAGTTGTACCTCCTTTATTTAAAAAATAAAGAGACAAAAGTTAAATGAGTAACCCAAAAGTAAAGGGTGGTTTAAATTAAGTAACAAATTCTAAGAAATCACATTTTTGGCCCAAAAAATGAGTTAGTGACAATAGTGCTGGGGAAAAAAAAATCACAAAAATTGACTTAGCACACCACTATAGATTAGAAAATTTTTTTTCCCCATCTTATTTTAAAGCTGGGCACATGATTTCCCTACAATATTATAAAGACTTCCAAATATCCATAGTTTCAAGTACTCTATTATTGATGGGAAAAGCTGAGTTAGGATATGGGATCAAATCTTAGCTCTGGCGTTCTATAAGCTTTTGTGATGCTGGGATAAAGTCTCTTTTCTTTGTGCTCTGATTTTTTAATCTATAAGATGAGTGGGTTAGACTAGAACAAAGGTTCTTAATCTTTTCTGTGTGTCTATGGACTGCTTCTTGCAATGTTTGGCTAACTAACATTTGTAACTGAAAAAAATTATAAATTTCAGTAACAAGTTAGAGTAAATCTTTGAAGATCTATGTTTTTTTCTCATTAAAATTCAGAGATCCTAGGGGCAGCTAGGTGGCACAGTGATTAGAGCACTAGCCCTGTAGTCAGGAGGACCTGAGTTCAAATCCAGCCTCAGACACTCAACACACTTACTAGCTGTGTGACCTTGGGTAAGTCACTTAACCCCAACTGCCCTGTCTTACCGCCTCCAAAAAAAAAAAAAAAAAGGGAAAAAAAAGAAAGTTCTCAGATCCTAAGAAATCTAGCCAGTTTCCTAGATTAAGAACCTCGGCACTAAATGATCTCTAATGTCTCTTCCGACTATAAAATTTGTGATCTTATATTTTCTCTGTATACATTCAAAGTTGACAAGCCATATACAAATACTGACCCTAAATTACATCAAGAACTTTATAAAATTGAAATTATACCTCAAAGCAAGGAAGGAAGCAATGGAGGGAGGCTAACTATTACAGTTGTGTGATTTTACTTTTAGAAAAGGTTCTCCAAAAGATGAAGGCAGTGGGACAGTTGCTATTTCAAGTCAAAAAAAGAAAGAGGAAAAAAAGGGGGAAAAAAATCCCAATTATTTCATTCCACTAGCCTTGTATTTTTCAACTTAAAAAAACATAACAATTATGTATGGAAAAAAGTTAGTTTCTGAGCAATTCAAATAGCCTACTTTGAATAAAACTGACCTCATTAAGCTCTAATTAGGTGTCTAATGCAAGGTTGAGGTCAAAAAGCTACATTATTCTGTATCTGAGAGTCAACAAGTCTGAAAAAAAAAGCCTGAAATTATAACAAAAACCTTTCTACAAATGCCTTAGTTCCATTGTAGGACTACTAAGGTACTTCCTAGCTTCAGAGGGATTCTAACTGCTGTTTAGCTGTCTTCTAACTGCTCAGATTCTCTTGGGTCTTTACAGGTCCAGAGAAACCTTGTCCAAACCAAATGGAAATATGGATCCTACAGAGGTACTAGAGAGGAGGGAGAAAATGCAGGGAGAGGCGTATGGAACACTAATCCATGAGAGATAAGCTCCACATATGCCCAAGTGACTGATACTTAAGAATGTAACTTGAGGACTACTTATAAATCTTGCACTGTAGAGCAACCTATGCTCACAAGCCCCAAGTCACTAAGGTAGCTGGGGAAGGGAAAGGAAGTAGTTCATCCCGGTAAAGCAAATTTGGGGTCCTTCCTGCTTAGCAACTCAAAACAGTCTTCGATGACAAGTGCTTTCTGTCTTTTGTCTTCATCTCTGCACTACACCTAAACACAAAGCCACATCCTGCACTACTGATCAGTCAGGTTTGAACACGTCTATAATACCCTAAGACATAAAAAGCAGAAGTCAGAAAGTGCAGGCACAGAAAATAGGCAAATTGAGAAAAGCCATCTACCTACTCTTCCTTTTCCCTTCCCAGAAGCTCATGTTCCTGTTGTTTCTATAGCTCAAATACACAGCGATGCTAGTCAAGGAAAACTCAGTTAACCTCTGTTTGTTTCACAATTTCACCCTTAAAAGAGCTGGGTGGAAGAAGGTGGGGCCACGATGGCAGAGAAAAAGGCAGTGACTCACCTGAGCTCTCCCCAAAACCTCTCCAAACACCATTAAATAATGCCATAAAACAGTTCCTGGAGCGGCAGAACCCACAAAAGGACAGGGTGAAATAGTTTTCCAGACATAGGGTCCAGGGTCGGTAAGAAAAGTCTGTTGCGCTTGGGTGAGAGTGGAGCACAGTTCAACACAGGCTGAGCCAGCTCAAACCAGGTCTCAGCAAACTATGCGCAGACCTTAGGAAACACTGAAAGCAGCAGCGGCAGCCTTCAGAAAGTAAAGAGGGTGAACTACTGATCAGAAGATTACAAGGGTGTCTTTGCTAGCACTGGGGGCAGGACTCTGTTGCTTTGTCCATACTTGGATCTGGGGCACAATCCTGGGTGGCAATCCCAGGGCAAGGAACAGCACTAGCATATCAGAGCTTGGTGGCCACAGTGTACCAGGGACCTTCATCACAGTTCCAGGGCAGAAAAGAGTGCTTGTGGTCACTCACAGACCAGAGAAGAGGCTAGGAGAATAGAAAACAGATCTTTTCTTAGATCGTACTACTTTGGAAGAACTAAAAACTTACAGGTCCCTAGAAGTATCTCTGAAAACAGCTGGACAAAGCCCCTAAAGCTTGGGACAGTGTACCCGTCACCCTGGAAGCAGTGTTCCACTCTAAAGTTAAAAGTTAAGAAATAGACTGAAAAATGAGCAAACAACAGAAATAAATTCTGACCACAGAAAGTTACTATGATGACAAGGAAGGTCAAAACATACACTCAGAAGAAGATAACAAAGTCAAAGCTCCTATATTTAAAGCCTGCAAGAAAAATATGAATTGGTCTCAGGCCATGGAAAACCTAAAAAAGTATTCTGAAAATCAAGTAAGAAAGGTAGAAGAATAATTGGGAAGAGAAATGAGAATGATGAAAGAAAATCATGAAAAAGAGTCAACAGCTTGGTAAAGAAACCACAAAAAAATACTGAAGAAAATAACACCTTAAAAACCAGACTAGGACAAATAGTAAAAGAGGTACAAAAAGCCAATGAAGAGAAGAATGCTTTGAAAAGAAGAACTGGCCAAATGGAAAAGGCGGCACAAAAGCTTACTGAAGAAAATGATTCCTTAAAAATTAGAATTGAGCAAACAGAAGCTAATGATTTTATGAGAAATTAGGGAACAAGAAAACTAAAAGATTGAAAAAAAAAAGACAATGTGAAATATCTCATTGGAAAAACAACTGACCTGGAAAATAGATCCAGGAGAGAAAATTTTAAAAATTATTGGACTACCTGAAAGCCATGATGAAGAACCACAGGGTAAAACAGAATTGAAAAGAAACTACCAATCACGTCCTGAAAGAGATCCCAAAACGAAAACTTCCAGGAATATTATAGCCAAATTCCAGAGCTCCCAGGTCAAGGAGAAAATATTACAAGCAGCCATAAAGAAACAATTCAAGTATCATTCAGTCACAGTCAGGACGACACAAGATTTAGCAGCTTCTACACTAAAGGATCGGAGGGCTTAGAATATGATGCACTGGACAGCAAAGGAGTTAAGGTTATAGCCAAGAATCACCCACCTAGTAAAACCGAGTACAATTCTTCAAGCGGAAAAATGAATATTCAACGAAATAGAAGACTTTCAAGCATTCTTGATGGAAAGATCAGAGCAGAATAGAAAATCTGATTTTCAAATACAAGACTCAAGAGAAGCACAATGAGGTAAACAGGAAAAGGAAATCATGAAGGACTTAATAAGGTTAAACTATTTATATTCCTACATGGGAAGATGGTATTTGTAACTCATAAGAACCTTCTCATTATTAGGGCAGTTAGAAAGAGTATACAGACAGAGGGCATAGATGTGAGTCAAATATGAAGAGATAATATTTTAAAAATTAAAGGGTGAGAGAGAAACGTGCTGGGAGAAAGGGAGAGGTAGAATGGGGTAATTATCTGACAAGAGGCAAGAAAAAGGTTTTATAGTGGAGGGGAAGATGGGGGAGGTGGGGGGGGGGGGTGAGTGAACCTTAATTAGTTCTGAGGGAATAATGGTATTGGGTATAGAAATCTATCTTACCCTACAGGAATGTAGGAGAAGGGGAGAAGGGGGGGTGGGGGAGAGGTGACGGAAGGGAGGGCAAATTGGGGGAGGAGGGAGTCAGAAAGCAAAACACTTTTGAGGAGGGACAGGGGAAAGAAGAGAGAGATTACAATACATGGGGGGAAAGAATAGGATGGAGGGAAATATAGTTAGCAATAGTAACTGTGAAAATATTTTTGAAGCAAATTTCTCTGATAAAAGCCTCATTTCTCAAACATATAAAGAACTGGGTCAAATTTATAAAAGAGTCATTCCCCAAATGATAAATGATCAAAAGATATGAACAGTTCTAGATGAAGTAATCAAAGCTATCTATAACCACATGAAAAAATGCTCTAAATCACTACTGACCGGAGAAATGCAAATCAAAACAATTCTGAGGTACTACTCTCATACCTATTAGATTGGCTAACAGGACAGAAAAGAAAAATGACAAATGGTGGAGGGGATGTGGGAAAAAATGAGACATTAATGCACTACTGGAGTTGTGAACTGATTCAACCATTCCACAGAGCAACTTGGAACTATGCCCAAAGGGCTACAAAATCATACAAACCCTTTGACCTAGTAATACCACTACTAGGTCTGTATCCAAAAAGGGATAAAAGACAAAAAAGAAAAGGACCAATACGCACAAAGATATTTATAGCAGCTATTTTCTGGTGCCAAAGAAATGGAAATTGAGGGGATGCCTATAAACTGGGGAATAGCTGAACAAATTGTAGTTTGTGATTGTAATGGAATACTACTGTGCTATAAGAAATGATGAGCAAGATGCTCTCAGAAAAACCTTGAAAGACTTACATGAGCTGATGAAAAGTGAAATGTATTGTGCACGAAGTAATAGTAATATTGTAAGAGGACCAGCTGTGAATGACTTAGCTTATTCTTAGCAATACAATGACCCAAGACAACTAATCTGAAGGACTTATGATGAAAAATGTCATCCACCCCCAGAGAAGGAACTGAAGGTGTCTGAACAGAGACTGAAGCATACTTTTTTTTTTACAATCTTTATTTTTCTGGAAGTTTTTTTTTTCCTGAGGGGGAGAGGGAGTCTTATATTTTCTTTCACAGCATGATTAATATGGAAACATGTTTTCCATGACTACACATGTTATAACCTATACTGACTTGCTTGCCTTCTCAATGAAGGGGGTGGGAAGGAAGGGAGAGAATTTGGAACTCAAAAGTTTTAAAATAGAATGTTAAAAACTGTTTTTACATGTAATTGGAGAAAAATAAAATACTAAATAAAAGAGAGTTGGGTGACAACCAAGAGAACCTCTTGATACAGTCAAAGTTATCTTTTAGATTCTGCTATTTGTACATAAAGAAAACGCTTCTTTTCCATAGGGGCTGGACTATTCTCTATAAACAGTAGTGACTTAACACACACACATATCCCTACTTCCCCCCTTAAGAAATGTGTTCCAGAAGACAAAAACCACTTTGAACAACAGGAAGGGGAAACAGGTGCTTATAACAAAATGGACATGGACACACACACAAGCAGTCAAAATGGTTCTGGGGCATCTCATTCTCCAAACCCTTATTAATCCACTTACACTACACTGCAACTATAAAAAAGTCATTGTGGGAAAGGATATTGCAAAGAGAGCACATCAAATTGAATTACAACATGCCTGTGTTTCACCTACATAAATACACGTAAAGCTGTGTAGGAAATGCAGAAACTATTTCCTAAAGAAATATTTTTTAAAACTATAAAAGCTGCATATAATAACAGCAAACAAATTATTTGGCATGTAAAATGTCCAAAGAACCAGCTTTCATCAGCTGAGCAGTAGGGACACTTAAAAGGAGGAAGCTTGATTAAGACCTCCAATTCTTACTCTCCCCCAAAGAATAACATTTTTTTTATTTTGTTCAAACATCACCCAGACAAAAGCTAAACTCACGTTATGCTATTAAACCAGGAATTTAAAGTATAAAAATTTTAACTTCTTGTTCTACAGAAAGAGGGCCTATACTCTATCCTGGTCTAAAATGGCCCAAGACCATAGTGATACAAAACAAATGCAACAACTCTCAGGTAATTCAAATAACACAGACTGTCCCCTTGTTTAACCCCACCCTCCAGCCCCCGCTCCTCCCAGTTTCCTCCAAAACCAAATTAATTCCTCTGCTCCAAAGTAAACTTTCAAAAATTACATTGTGTATTTTTTCCATAAAAATAGAATGCACCTTCTTAAAATACAAATATACGTGTTTGCTTGAGGAACAGGCAAACAGCTTGAAAAAACTGTATTTAAAGACCTTTGCCCAAGGCAAATTACATTTTTTTTAAATAGTAGAGGAATGAAGAGCAAGGAGTATGTTGCACATATTCAGAAATATTGACCAAGATAGAATCTGTTCTGTATGAACCTATGCAGGTTATATCTATGTCTTACGTATAAGGACAAACACAGAATTCAGTAATTCTCTATTCAGGAGGGGAAACTGACTCTCTGAAGGGATACAGAGGAAAATTTCAGTTTACCAAAAGATCCTCCAAATCCCTCAAGGGGATAGGTACCCATCCTACCACCCTCCCTATCCCCCGTCCATTGGTCTCAACTTGATTCCCAACACTTCTGAACTCTTCGGTCTCCAAGTGGTCACACAACAGGTTTGCATTAGCCGACTGGCTTTTGCTCAACTTCCATTTCACCGGTTCTGTTCAAATTCACTGTCCAGTTTCTACCTGGGATGGAAGCGCAGGTTTGCCATTGAGAGCCATTTGTAGTGGTACTGGCTGGCCTACAGGAGGCAAGGGAGCTGTTTTCAACTTCTTCACTTCTGCTTTAGATTGATGTTCCTCCTCATCCTCATCAGAATCCTGTAGGCCATACTTTGAGAAGTGGGAGACCTAGAAAAGAGAAGAACTCAATATAACCAAGGGTTGTAAAACTATATCCAGAAAATCCAAACTTCTCATAGCATTCCAGCCCCACAGGATTGTCAAGAAGTTGTCCTACTGAATCACCATCTGCTTTCATATAACTTCTGCTGATTTGTTCTAGTTATAAATCATATACATACTGTTTTAAAAGGCACTTTCCTCAAAACAAAACACCAAAGCTTTAGTGGTTCTTAATTGTCTCTAACACAAGATGTAAATTCTATTCTTCAGTATTTAAAGCCCTTCAAAATCTAGCTTCAAATTATTTTTCCCAAATGATTTCATATTAGTTCTTTGAATTATGTTATGGTCTTGTCAAATAGCCTTTATAGTTTGGCACAGGCCCTCATAGCCTGGAATGCTGTCCCCTCATTACCTGTGCCTCTTGGAATCCTTAGCTCCATTCAAGGCCAATTTCAAAGTGTCATACCCTATGCATTAGGGCTTTCTTGATTCACTCAACTTCTAAGTACTTCCTACTCTCCTAGCCCACCAGTTACTTAGAATTTACCCATTTAATTTGCATACAGTTTGCTTCCCCTATGTAGCATGTGAAATTCATGAAGACAGAGACCATTGTCATTTGTGTCTCTGTAAGCCCAGCTCACATCAAGCTAGGTAAATATAAATTCGTTTTTATCACTCTTCTTATATTTTTGCTTCATCCTCCTGTTCTATTCCTCTCCTTGAATACCAGTTGTAACAAAAGTCTATTCCTTCTACACTATGATCCTTCAAGGAGCTGAAGGCACCAATTATGTTTCCCCCTGAAGATTTGCCTCAAGCTTTCTCTTAACTAAACATCTCCAGTTTCTTCAACTGACCCTTTTCTGACAGTTTTCCATCTCCTCTGAATCCTTCAATATGGTCAAATCTCTCTCAGATCTTCTTAAGTTATACAGCTGTAGTTTAAATGTACTACCCGTAAGACAACTTTGGATGAGACCATCATCAATTCTTAATAAATTAATAAGTATTTATTAGATGCTTACTATGTGCCAAGCACAAGGACTGCACTAAGAACTGGTAATCAAAACAGGGAAGCAAAAAGATTCCTGCCCTCAAGGAACTCACATTTTAATTTGGAGAGGCAATATACAACAACAACAACAACAACAACAGCCAGTCAGTTAATAAGCATTTAATATATACAACGGAGGATGGAGATGAAATATTATTTTTTTTCTTTTCCTTTTTTTTCCCGAGCCAATGGCACTTTATTAAAGGGGCTATGGCCCCCTCCAAGGAAAAAGACCTCAGATCTTCCTCACAATCTGAGATACCCACTTCTTCCAGGATCTTAGCTTTATAGTACTTAATACCTGGAGAATATAGGTAAAACAGGGCAAAAATAGAGTGTCTGACTGATGGGTAGACTTGCCCTTGATCCTCCAGGAAGGTCTACACAAAATTCAGAATCCCATTGGTTGCCAAATGGGCTAGTGAGACAATGACCATTTTTTACAAATCTTCTTGGTCAGATGAGCCAAGATGACAACATGTCTTCACATTCAGTAGAACTCCTATAGCTTTGTAAAACATAGCTGGGATGGTTTTGCCTTGTGGAAAGATAGGTGAGTGGGGAAAAAAAAAAATCTTCGAATTGACAGAGAAGTATTATACACTATCCAATGGTTCCCCAGATCCACAAAGAATTATGGAGGGGAAAGAGGCTTAAGTTTCAATGCAGTTTTTATTTAGCTCCCAAGAACACTAAAATGAAACAAAGGAACAAGCTTCTAAAAAAAGTCTCCTTCCTTAGAGACTTTCTTTAAAATATGGAAATGACCACTGAGAATTGATTCGGATCCTTCCAAAGCTCTTTCAAGCTCAATCTATGATCATGATCCGCTTAACCAAAAGCTAGAAATAACTAGATAGCAGTACCTTAAATACCCAAGAACCAGTCTCTGGCCGGTACTCCTTGAACTGGGCACCCTGTTTTCGTGAAACGGCTTCTAACCTGCCCTCGTAGTTGATATCAGCTAGTCGTTCAGGACTCTTTATTAAGCAACGCGAGGTTTTGTCAGTTGGCCAAACTCCATCCAAGGTAACTTCAGCCCTCCTGTTAGACAGAAAGTCAAGTTTAAGTACTTCATATTTTGGCTCTTGAAGCTAAACAATACCTACACACAAACCAAAAATAAGTTAGTCACACACTGCTGTCAAAATTTCCTCTTTTCCAGATGTGTCTCCTGAGTATACCAAAGCTCCTTAAGGCAGATGCCATATACTCTGCCCCCCACATAGTATCTAATACAACGTTGTCTTTGTGGTGATGATTAATAAATGCCTCATTAGAAATGAATGAATGCCTAAACTATGAGTTCTACGACTAGATGGGAAGGATTAAAAAGTCAAGTAAACTCCAGTATCGTTCGAAGCATTATTAATCTGAAAAAGACCTAGAGAACAATTATTCCTTTAGGATATACAGAGAGTGACAAGTGCAAAGATGGACTATCTTAAAACCAGGGTGAGGAGAATAACTTCTTACAAAGAAGTAAGGAAATCAGTAGGGAACTATTTTATAAGATTTAATCAAAGGCATTAAATGATCAAAGATATTAAAAAGACTATTTTCACATGACTTTTCTACCCGACTAAAAGCCAACTATGGTCAGAAGTTAGAAAACTATGACCATGGGATTAGGGTGTAATAAAAAATTAAAGGGATGCTTCCAATACAGAATTAGGAAGAAATATATTTCTGAGAAGTGTTTTAGAGAAATCGCAGTATGGAGCAACATTTTAGAGATGAAATCAAAACAGCAAAGAAGAGTCAAATAATCACCACATCATGTCAGTATTTTTAAAAAACAAATGTTATGAGGTGGAGGAAGAGAAGAAATGCTTAGAACCATTAAGTACACAGAACACTTGGGCAAGTATGACTGGTGACACATTTTCAGATTATGGGTAATGTGTGAATTTGGCTTTGAGATGTTGTAGAGACATCTCAAACCCAACATAATTAAAACAGAATTCATTATCTTTTATCACTATCATTGTCTTTCTACATAACTTCCTCATTTCTGTGTAAAGAATGAGAATCTTTGAGTTTGCCAGGTTCTTCATCTTGCACAGCTTTATCTCTTTCTCACTATTCTCACAGCCACTAACTTAGTTCATATGCTCCTATCACCTCTCATTTGATCTAATGGACCAAATTGGTTTTCCTGAGTCTCTGCCTTCTCCAATACATCCTTTACACAGCCACTAAATGTTTTTCCTCAAGCCCAGATTTAACCAGAATATTCCCCCTTTAACAAATGTTAGGGTCTCCTGTTGCCACTAGGATAAAATATAAAATTCTTTGATTTTTAAAGCCCTTTACAATCTTCCCAGTTCCGTTACACATTATTTCTGACCCCATATTTTATACTCCGCCAAAACTGGCAGCACATTCAATCCAGAGATGCTTGTGGACTAGCCAACTCCCTTATCAGAAATGCTTTCCCTTCTCCCCTGCCTTACAGAATCCCTTTCTTCTAAGGTGCAACTGAAGGGCTGCCCAAGCACACCGCCCCCCCGTTGGCTTTGTTGCCCAGCTGCCCCTCAGGACTTGGAAGAAGGAGATGGAGCAGTGTAGGGAGGACACATCCCCAAGTGAACTTTATTTGGACTTTTTTGTTTGTGTTGAGATTTTGCTAACTAAAACATGCCGGTACAAGTATTTTGGAGAATAACACCGAAAGATACGTTTTGTTATGTTGGTTTTGTTATGTTGTGAATGTTATGCTTTAGTTCCCTGACTGGAACACAATATTTAATGCCTCTGTTTGTTCCAGGATCCATGGCTACTTAGATTGTGTACAGCCAAGAATCCTGGAAGGGGTGGATTGTAATGGTAATTAGGGTGGGACTTTTCCCACTGTTTTCTCTTTTAGAATGCTAAAGTAATAAAGTGCCTTTGATTAGGTCTTGCTAGGTATGAAGCTCCAGGCCCACACCCTTTTGCTAACTAGCTATGAAGCCCCAGGCCCATACTCTTTTGATGTTTAGGTATAAAGCCTTCCAACCCTAAGAAAGGTATACATACTCAGAGGTTTTTGCTTTGGGGCTCTCACTCACTGAAAGAGTGTCTTGTGATTTGACTAGGCAATTTCTGTTTGTATTTGCTCTGAGGTTCAGGGTCCTGGCTTTTCCTCCAGAACTAAGCGAATGATAAATATATGTTTGATTAAAGTGAGACTGTTAACCCCTCAAAGTTGCTTTCCTTAGACAACCAGATCAAAGAACTTGTGCTAGCAGCTCTTCTGTGTGATGGTGTGGTTAATATTACACAGTCACAGTAGCAGCGAGCAGCACTGTTGTTACAGTGGATTGCTTTCTTCATTCCATTCTCAATTTTGCCCATGTCATATCATGTTTTGACTTCCATCTTCTTTTCCAAGGCTTAACTGAGATGCCACCTTTCCCATGAAGAGTTCTCTAACCTTTATTCCTCACCCTATGTGAAGAAAGTGACCTGAACTGGTCCTCAACCTCTACATTTCACTTCTCATTCTCCCTTACAAAGTTATTTGCATACATGGCTTTCCCCTTCACTAGAACACAAGTTCCTGAAGAGGTTTATGTTTTATGTATCTTAATCTCTAACACTGGGTACAGAATACGAAAAGCAAACAGTAGATGCTTCGTAAATATTTGTTAAATTGAATTATCACATCATGTGAAGAAAATCCTTCTACCACCCTGTTGTAAAGATGAAAAGAATGTTTTCATTACCTATTTAGCCCTTCTCCCACAGGAGGCTTCAGCTCATCATCCAGGTAGACAATGACTTCTTTTCTACGAATATGTACAATTTCATCCAAGTTGAGGTTAGTTAAATTTACCACTCCTTCAAAATAGATTGAGCCATAACCTAGAAAGCCAAAGCCAACGGTTAAAACCCATCTTCTGCCCTACAACCATATAAGTTTCACTCACATAGTCAACTATCAGTTTTGACAGTTTACCAAGGATTAACATTTTCGACAATACCAAGTGGGTGCTCTTTTATTTTTTGCATATAGCGTTTTTAAAATTATGGTTGTTAGCTGGATAAAAACAAATGATAAACTGCGCTAAAAGAATTTTCAAAAAATAAAAAGCTATTTCAGTAAGCTACAACACAATTTTTGATTAGATAATACAGCTATATTACATACTTGCACTGAACACAAAAATAAATTTAAACAATTAAAATGAAACCAAGGAAATAATGTTCAAATAATATCGCACATTTTTACTTACGTTGGAAATTTTAGATGAGGGAGTGGGAAATAATAGGGAAAAAAACCAAGACGTACACTGAAATTAGTCTTTCATGACCTCCAACTGTAATGCTTTCTCAATACTGTTAGGGTATTAGGTCCCTACTCTCTGTGGATCATGTACCATCTCCTCCTTTGCTATGAGTTAATTACAGACATCAACAAGTTCAGTTTCTGAGATCAGTAAGTTATTTGGGTCCTTTAGTCTCTGAAAGTTGCTAATTCTTTTTTCAATACATCTACTTTAGCAAAAATGGTTTTACCAACTACTAAGTGTGCAAGTATCATTTCCCACTCGTCAACAGAAAGATCCAGTTTGAAAGTATCATTTCCCACTCATCAAGAGAAAGATCCAGAAGTTGAAGCATCCCATGCATTGCTATAGTGGTATAAAACATGACCATTTTTCTAATATTATGTTCTGCAACTTTGTTTTTCAGGCCTTTCTTCTTTTTTAAACTTTCTTCGTATAACTAAAAAATATTTGTTGTGGAACTCTCAAAAGAACTTCCTCTTACTTCTTTTAATTAATTCTCAACTACTGTGGCTCAATACATCAATTCAGTAGCAGTAAAAAGTTTTTAAAAGATCCTTATATGTTTGGGAAAATCTTTTAAATTTTTTGTTACTGCTTGTTTGGTGCCCCAAATCTAACTTATTCAAAGTGGGACAAAAGAACATAATGAATCTCACTCTTTCAGTGCTTGCTATCATTTTTCTTTCAGCCTGGATACAATAAGCATCACATTGAGTTCTATTATGCTTTCAGATGGACAAATAAAAACTCTCATCATGAGCCAATTGAGTCAATGACTTGTAGTATTTAAACTTTAATTTTTTTGTACTTTCTTATTAAAAGAATATGGTACTAATTATTTTGTGCAGATCATTTGGGTACAAATGTTTCTTCAAAGCTAGGCAAAGCCTCATTTACTCCAAGATAAATTCCACTCTCTCTTTTCCATGGACCTACAGGTTTCCACCTGCAACTCTTGCAAAACTGATGTTGTCTCTTTAGACTTCACCACTTTGTTCTTTGATTGTTGCTAAATGTTTTAGTTAATTGAGCATGTTATGTTTTAATTACTTAAGTCTTGGCTAGATTCTTGCACTCAGGAAGGCCGTGGTCCACTGTGGTGCTGTAGACCACTTTCATCTTCACCATGCACCCATCTACCCACTTACTCCACTGTCCTAGTCCAAGGTTGGAGTCTGAAAGCCTCCACTTACACCAAAGATGCTGCCACCACCATTCACCTTAAATAGCTTCAGCTGCCTCTTTTTAGCCAGTCACAATACAGTATTTGGGTCTTCTTATTCTTCACAGACTTTGAGAACTTAAAGCTAGCTTAAAGCTAAAGAGAACCTTAGGAATAACCCAGTCAAATCTCCAAAAGTCAGGCCCAGAGAGGTTAAGTGATTTGCCAAGTCATATTTGAAGCCAGGCCCTCCAAATCCAGTGCTCTTTCCACTATTCTACAGTCCTGTTTTAATTAAAAATAAATTTTTTAAAAATGACAATTTTGGGAGCCTCATTTTTCAGCAGCTCTTTTTCAAATTTTCTTTCAAATCTCTTAATATAAAGTTTTTAACAAGATCTTCCTGACCAGTGCCAATTTTTAGATTTCCTCCCTCATTTCATGTTTCCTTATGTTCCCAATTTTTTCACACACGTGGGGAAGAAAAATAAGCCCCTCCTACAGAATTATTACTGTTTGATACTAGTCCCAAAGAGAACACACAGACCCACAAAATGTCCCCACAGGCAAATATAACTTTGCCTTTCTCATTCACAATTAGAAAGTTCCAGCTATATGCAGAGTTCTACAGTAAGACCACAAAAGTTCCTTTCAGTGACCCCAGAACCACAGTATACCTTCTGGCAGCACAGAGTCACTCCATCCACTCTAGTGATAAACCAATGTTTAAGAATGATCTGGCTCAATCATCAAAAAGCAAAAGCAACAACAAAAAACAAGGTCTTCCAAACAGTTTTGTTAATTGTTCCTGTGAGACAAAGACCCCGTAACTCATCTCTAGAAGTCACACGTTAACACTAAATAAACTCACCTTTTCGACCTATGGTGAAATCTGTTACAATACACTCTCCCTTTTCATTGGTAATTTTGGCTAGGTCATCCATAGAAGGTATCGTATAGTAGCCAACTCTGGTGAGAATGATGCCTATGACAGAAAGGGGAAACAAGATTAAAAATCTATTTACGACTAAGCAATAGATATTGTCTCATTCATTTAATTCGAGGGTCAGAAAACTGGGCTTGTATCCATCAAGCTAAGAACGGTTTTATATTTTTAAATAAAATTTTTATTATATTTAAGGATGTAAATACAGTTTGAAACTCCTGGTCTGTTTTCCAGTGCAGTTTGACCACCCCTGAATTAACAGAACAGAATGTTAGGGCCTGAAAATGAAAATGGTTCATACCCCTCATTTGAAAGAAAACGACAATGAGGAAAACAAAGATGGGAAAATAATTTGCCCAAAGTTACACAACTCTATAACAGGGTCTGGAAAGGGATTGTAAGCCCAGCTAACACTCCTACTGTAACACCATTCTTGCCAATCCTCTTGTATTTTTAAAGGCCCACTTTTCTATGATAAGTTTCAGATACTACTCTGTGACTGTTAAACTTGTGTTTCTTAAAATCTGCACTAAGACTTCTGGGACACCCTATATTAGTGTTATTCCCAAACAAGTTCAATTTTCTCACGCTCTGAGGGCCTTTGGTCATATCCATGATAAAGGGTAATTCAAGAGATATGCTTAAGGGAGTAAAGTAGAAGTATAGGAAGAAAGCAAGTTGAAGGGTTTTATGGTGAAGACTACTCCCAGCTCCACTTACAACTAAAAGCCAGGCTAACCAGTAGCAGTACTTAAAGAAAGCTATAAAAGAATATCATTCCTCTTATATCACTGACAATGCCTACCTGCAGATCTCTCCACAAAAGTACTAGGATCAGAAATTTAGAGCTCAAAAGACCTTAAAGACCATCTAGTACAACCCTTTCATTTTACAAATGAGGAAACAGGCCCACAGAGATGAAGTAACTTCACCAAAGTCACAAAGGTAACAAGTAGCAGGGCCAATGTATGAATTCAGACTCTCTAACTCTAAATCTACTCCATTTTCCACTGCACCACAATGGCTAGACTTTATAAGAGTTAAGAAATTTTCTCTACTCTGCTAAAGCCCTCCTCTGGTCAAACATCACTGAATAAAGTGACCTCAGGTTTCGTTATGAGAAGAACACAAACTTAGTCCTACCAAATTAAAAAGTTTGTTTTCTGAGGATTAGCCTAACTACATCCAAAAAGAATCTTCACCAGTAGAGTGACTTCTGGGTGAAGAGGGATTAAAATCTACATTAATGGAAAGATTACTCAGACTAAAAGACTCACAAATCCTTGAAGTTCTGAAATGCAAAGAAATTTGGAAGATTACATGCAATAATTTTATCATAGTAAAAGGAAAGTTGGAGAGTGGAGTTACTAAAAGACATGAAAACGCTATAATAATAGGTAGATGTTACACAATATGTTGGAGTTATCCTCAATTTACATGATTTAAAGTAGTGATTAGGGTATATCACAAAATGATGGTGGGCACACCTCATGGCAATAAGACAACTGGAAATACAATCAGAGCCACTACAATTGACTTCAGAATTTGCTGACATTAACCAGGCAGACACTGTCCAGGCATTATCCACAACAGGAGGTACCTGTTGCTCTACGATGCAAAAGGCCTTCTGATCAAAATAACAAGATCTTTTATATCTTTCAGTTTGGCCCACTGACCTAATGTCCAAGGGCTGGAGGTTAAGATATTAGGGACTCAGCTTATTAGAGTCAGCGCTTATGAAGTGTGGATAACTACTACCAAGGCAATGATTTTTCAAAGGGCTAGGATTGTAATGGGATCTTTAATAAGAGGCTATATTCCTTGCTCTCACCCCCTAAATAGGAAGGAAGGCAACAAGTTTACCATCATTCATCTTACATCCATAAATGGATGTAAAGCTTAGCATAAGCAAGAGAAGTGTAGGTAGAATCTTGAAGAGTTAGTCAAATGGAAGCAGTAATACATAAAGTTCAGGCTCTACCAATACATGGACAAATGGGCTTCTCCTGACTGTGGCAAAAGAACACACTGTTTTAACTTGACTCTGACCTGCTGGATGGATATGGTAAGTACTTTCTTCTTCTTCTTCCCGATCATCCTGCAGAGACTCATCATGGAAAGAGGCCTCTTCACTGCTTCCTTCTAGGCCATTTCGTAAGGCACCACGCATGTTTAACACGACAATGGAATCATCCACACTGCTGTGGTGTTTATTTACTGCATTCTCAGGAGTTTGTGGGATTGGTTTTGCAATGGGGTTAGTGTAGAATCGAGACACAAGAGAGTCATCATCCCCATCCTGCTGATGGTTCTCATCAACAGCTTTGCTGAGAAAACTAAATCTGTAGAAAAAATGAAATTAAGTGGTATGCTCCGTTTAAAATGAATCTTTGTTGTGACCTACTCTTATAAAAGAATATATCTGAGCAATCTAGTTGGAGCAAGACAGTTCTTGGCCAAATATATGCCAATTAACTTTCAAGATAAATGGCAAGTCATTAGATTTTAATGACTACATGTCCCCTCTTGTCAGTAGTGTCAGGACACACATTAAAGAAAGTGCATCCAAAAGAAAAGCCATCCAAATAATATTCAAAATGACATAATAAGACTTGTTTTAAAATAAAAATGTTACGTGCTAAAAACTCATAAATAAGAGTTACATCTTTTTTTGGGTTTTTATACCTGTGGTCAGGAATATTCCCAGCCTTGTTTCAGAGTGCTTTCCTTCTGAAGATTTTAAATCAAGGGGGATTAAGTCTGAGCTTAAAGTACTTAGAGAAGAAAATCCCTTGAAAACAATAGGAGGGGAATAATAGAATTACAGAACTGTCTTAAAGAACATTTATGTCAACTCTCACATTTTATAAACAAAGAAATTTAAGTTGTCTAGTCCAATCCCAGAAAAGCATGAACTATCCTCCAGATCACCCCTGAAAAAGGGCCAGCCAACCTTTACTTAGTAATTTGGACTGAATCTGTGGCATGAACTATCGTTCAGATAACCCCTGAAAAAGGGCCAGCCAACCTTTACTTAGTAATTCGGACTGAATCTGTGACTTCACTGATGTAGGAACTCCTGGGTAAAGAAACTCCATCAACCAATTCAGGTCAGCACCTCACTGGGATGTTAAATAGCTTACCAGCAATGGTCACATAGCCACTATGTTTCAGATAGAGGACTTGAACCCTGGTCTTCCTAGTTTCAAGGCCTAATCAAAATCTATTAGGCCATGCTCCCCCTCAGCCTCTATTTCAACTAAGATGGGTACCTTCCCAATATCCCATTCATTATTAGGGTGGCTTTGATTGTCTTTTCTTAAAACTACCTCCTTGCAACTTCTACCCATCAGTCTTAGTTTTTTCCCTGGGGCCAAAAACTAAGCCTGAGTGTCATTACATATTACAACTCTTCAATAAGAAGTCTGACCACATCACCTCCCTGATAGTCTCTAGGAGCTCCCTATTACCTCCAGGATCAAACATAAACTCCTGTTTCTTGTTTAGTCATTCACAGCCTGATCTATTCCTACATTTTCAGTTTTCTCAGAATTTATTTTCTCCGTGTACTCTGATCCTGTGAACTTGATCTTCTTGCTGTTCTTCAAACACAATATTCTAACACCATGCCTTTTCAATGGCTATCCCCAATGTCTAGAATGCTCTCTTTCCTTAATTCCACATCCTTACTTGAAACTAAGCTCAAATCCCACTTCTGCAGGAGGCCTCTGGACTGCCCCAATCCTTACTGCTAGTGCCTTCCCTCTGAGATTAATAATAAGAGTTAACATTTATAAAGCACTTTAAGATTTGTAAAACACTTTATGAATATCTCATTTGATCTTCACAACAATCTGTGAGGCAGGTGCTATCTATTATCATCCCCATTTTACAGATAAGGAAACTGAAGTAAACAAGTGTTTAAGTGACTCACCTAACGTCTTACAGTTGGTAATTGTCTAAGGCTAAATTTGAGCTCAGGTATTCCTGACTCTGGGTCCAGTACTCTATCCACTGCACTATCTAGTACTCTTTTTTTTGGTGAAAGAATTGCTTTTTAATTAATTTGTTTACATCATCATTTGTTTACAACATTTACGTTTGTTTACAACTGTACATTTGTGCATAGTTACATTTTAAGATTAACTTCCATCTGCACTGTATATATGTATAGCTGTTTACCTCTCAATTAGAAAGAATGTGAGCTCCTTGGGGGAAAGGACTGTGTTTTTCCTTGTTTTATATCTCTGGCACTTAGCTCAATGTGTGAAACAGCAAATGCTAGTTTACTATTGAATAACATGAAGGCAGACTTACTATACTAAAATATAAGGTATTTTCCTTAAGAATTCATAGGATGCCACAACTGAAAGAGACCTTAAAGTTCATCTAATTAGACGCTTTCATTTTATAAATATGGAAATTTAGACCCAGACAGATGATGTATAACTTGCTTAAGGCTAACTTGTAGTGCCTTGACTCAACTGAAATTTTAAAAGACTCATGATACAGTCTTTTTTCCACTGCTTAACAATTCAACACAACTAGGGACCACTAGGTGTCGAAGTGAGTAGAGCACCGGCCCTGGAGTAGAGAGGACCTGAGTTTGAATATGGCCTCAGACAAGTGACACTTGGTAGCTGTGTGACCTTGGGCAAGTCACTTAACCCCAATTGCCTTGCCTTGCCTTTCCCCCTCCAAAAAACAAAAACAACAACAACAATAAAAAATTCAACACAACTCAGCATACCTCTCCCCATTCTCTGGATAATCTGATGGTGAGGCCAGATCTTCGGCATCCCGACTAACAGGAGAAAAGAGGTTGCTATTGTTGAGATTTTTTAAAACCAATTTCTTGATACTCTTCCTGCAAAACAGATGAAGATAACAATTCTCTGAGAAAAAAGACTGAAACCTGAGAACTTCAAGTTGTCACATACCACGTACTTGAAATGCTAAAACAACACAGAATAGCAGGCTATGTGTATAAAATGTTCCCTTGACTAAATATTGCAACCGTGTTTCAATCTGCTAGAAAACCTGTTAAGTATCTGTTCTTGTCCTAGACAGACAAAGGTGTTTGTAAACTTGAGGGACATGTTCACAAGGACATTTCCTTATGCCAATCAATGTCAGTCAGATGATCACAGATCAAGAGCTGGAAGAGGCGGAAAAGGGCCAATATAGTTTAACCCTTTTATTTCACATTTAAGAAAACAGGCAGAGAGAGGTGAATGGTACAGCTGAGGAAGGAAAGCAGCCAATACACAAATATGTGCTGAAAAGAAAAGGATGCAAATTGAGGGCCAAAAGAGATCAAAAAGAGATTGTGTCTGAAAAATTTGTGTCTCTATCCATCCATCCACCTTCCCATCAATGAATGTGTATTTTAGTAGGTAAATTTATACTGCATAAAGTAGGATACACACATACACAAACATATCCTACTATACACACACACACACACACACACACACACACAAATATATACTTATCCTACCAGATTATAGGTATCACATTTATAGCTATCATCCTCCTATATGTCTTCATATATACACAAACATATGTATGTTACTTTATGGAATAAAAGTTTACTTAATAAAATTTACTCACATTAAGGTTTACATATTAAAGAATAACTCCTGTTAAAGTTTACAAAGTGCTTTCACTGCAAATATAGTGGTGTAGCTGTGTATTATCCCCTTTTTGCGGATGAGGAAAGGGAAAATGACTTGCTTAATGTCTCACAGCTAGTGTCAGAATTTGTATTGAACCTAGGTCCTTCTCGATTCCAATTCCAGTGGTTTTAGCACTACATCTGGTGTTTCTCCACCCAAAAAGTCAGTTTTTGTAAACTGTATTTTTAAAAAAAGGTATCAGGCAAGTTTTTTAATTGTATAAACCACCTGTACTGTTAAAACTCCAAAGACAAAGCTATGGGTGTAAATAACAAAGGGATGATAATATACTTTTTTAAAAAAAAAATTGGAATGGGAGGAGGATGAGAAAAAATTATGCTCCATTTTATAGCTTCATTTTCTGGAAGGAAAAAGTAGGCCTTGGGGGAAATATAAGAATATAAACCTGTTTTGGTCTTGGCAGTTTTTAGCCACAACCTAATAAAACTCAATTCCTACTAGGTTTGAGCTGATCCAATTCCACGAATTTTCAAGAACTATGTAATGCTTTTCCAGAATGGTTGCACTCATCTATCCCCTCAAATGGAGGTAAAGTTTATTCTTTCTAAATGAACCTAGAAGGCTGCCTGCCATCAATGGAGAAAATGGCTCAACAATTTTTGTTATATGTAAGAGTATACTATTGTGCCATAAGAAATGATGAAAGGGATACTTTTAGTGAAACTGGGAAGATTTGTATGAACTAATGAAGAGTGAAGTGAGCAGAACCAGGAGGGCAATTTATACAAAAACAACTGTAAAAACAACCAATTTTTAAAGTCTCAGGCACGCTTATCAAATACAATGATTAACCACAATTTCAGAGGTCCAACTGATGAAGAAAGTTACCCACCTTCTGACAGAGAAGTGACAGACTCAGGGTACAGAGAAGGAAACATGTTATTTTGGACATGACCAATACAGTAACCAGTTTGCTTGGCTATGCATATTTGTTACATGAATTTTGTCCTTTTTATCACTGGGGATAGTGTGGGAAAGAAAACTGATTTTTCTAATTAATAAAAAAAGTAATTTAATCCAATACAAAGGAACTCTGAAATTGCTCCTTTTTTAAGGCCCGGGATCTTTTCATTATATAGTCAGCCCTTAATTTATCTTTCTGTGTTCTTTATGTTGGAAAATGGATTGGATTAAATCAAGGAATTTCTATATCATAAAGTTCCTGAAAATCAGGGACTGTTTCTAAAGGACATAGTATCAGTTGCTTTATGGGTAGCCACTGATTGAATTATTGATCCCTGAGAAACTAAAGTCTCCTTTAACTTAAAGGATCCACTACTACTTCACTTTTAGTACAAATGTTTTCTAAAACTTAGGGTTGTTAAATCTAAAACATCAGCAAGACGTAAAGTGTCAAGAGAATGAACAAATCTTGGATTCTCTTTAACTCGCCCTTATCAAGACATAAGCTAGCTGAAGGGTTTTTTTTTTTAAATTATGCAACTTTTAAAGGAAGATAAAAGTTTTTAAACAACTGTCTTGGTAAAAATTTAGACAAAAAAGGAAAAAGTTAAATATCAAAATGAAAATGAGCTCAAAGGGCAAGGTGTTGGGTATCAATATAATCCTTTATAAAAAGGACGTAAAAATTCACATGCTTGCAAACGACCAATTATTCAAAATGCCAAAAGCAGTTTTGATTTTGGAGGAAAAAGAGAATTATTATCTTCTTAAGATTTCCATGACACTAAATCATTCGTATTATGGACACAGACACATGGAAACCCATTAATGAAGAGTGCACATAGAATTAAAAACAAACAAAGACCACCTGAACGAAAAATGAGATAAGGGAACAGAAAGGAATAAAGATTATAACAGTGATGACTTTGCTCTTTCTAAATGTATGTTACGCTACTGTGTCCAAACTAACTTGGGCATGAAAGCTCCATTGGCTAGAGATGGCTCATCATCATCTAGCCCATCAAAGAGGTGGGATTTGGCTGTCCCTGTTGACTGCAGAGCCTTAGGCCGGACTCTAGTGGCAGGGCGAGGCGTCAGTTTATAGTGAGTAGGAGTGGTCAGAGCCTTCTGTGCAGCTGGGTTTGTGGGTTTCAACCTCTGCAAAAACAAAACAAAAACAAACAAACAAAAAATCCGAGAAGCATTAAGTATAATTCTTGTAATCTTATTTTTGTTTCCATTGACCAAGAGGTTCCTGCAGATCATAATCTAAAGCGAAAGAAAGATGATGATATAACATTTATATATCCAATTCAAAGTCGAGCACAAAATATAAGCAACAAGTGTGTAACAAAATAAACGTCAGGAGTACCCTCTGCTTCAAAAAGTAAGGACTCAGTTTCAAAATCCACCAAGGACCATGGTCCCATCAGGGATGCAAGCATTCAGCGCAAGCATCCCATTTTCACCTTCCCTATGATACAAGGACATCCAAAGAACCTTTTCCTATAGTAAGTAATCTCCAACTGTTAGACAGTATACAAATACAAAAAGGTAACTGTGGCACGTCATAACAAAAAGCCCATGTGTCTGGCTTAAGCAAATAAGGCAGCAATATCCTCACACTATGGATGTGAGAAATATGTAGGATAACAAAATTAGGTGGGTTCTTAGCTAACTCAAAAGAAAATATGGATTAGAGTGAAGAGTGAACCTAAGAGACTCATTAGGGGTTTGTTTCTTTGTCCAGCCGACAACCTCTATTGAGCACTTAGATAAAGAACATAGGCTCTCCTAATTAAAAAGACACAAATTTGAACAAAGATTCATTCAGGAAGGCTAGAAAAATGGACCAAAAGCAAGTTAAATTTGTCAGGTATAAATGTAAAGTCCATATTAAAAAGCAATGATATAATTAAAGGATGGGGGAGAAGGGGGTTTTTACTCAATAGTGAGTTCAATGAGCCAATAGCACAACGTAGCCATTAAAAAGAATTACTGCCACCTTTGGTATATTAGTAGTAGTACCCAGATCAAGAACAGTGACAGTCCTACTATACTTTTTATTGGTCAGACCTCACAGAGTTTGGGATCACACATAGATTATCACTCCACATAGTTTGACAGTGATGTTTGCCTACAAAGTTTCCTTTCCTTTACAAGAAATTTCCCATGCAAGTCCCTAATGTTACTAACTTACCTCTTCTTTCTTCTTGGGGTCTGACATAGGATTCCGGAAGAGAGGAGAGTCTCCAAATGGTGAGTATGTCAGACTATTGATATGCTGCTGGAGAACAGCCTGCTGAGCAGCAGAAGCATTTGGATCTGTCAAGGCTTCACAAAGTCAAAGAAAGAGCAAGGTGAGTTTCCCATACAATATGGCACATATATTCCACCAAACTTCTGCACATTGGTAACAGACAGAGCACTGCCTTCACAAAGGTTCATCCTCTAGCCATTTATCCAACTAGAAAAATTTCCTTATAAAGGCTGTTCTAGTAGACATTAGATGTAGCTAAACCTAGGAGACCAGCAATAGCATTTGGGGAAGAGAAACAAGGCATAGCAAGGTCCATTTTCGGGTTCCATACAATAATAATTTCTCAGTACTATTTTTCCCATTTTATTTTTAGCATAAATATCAAGTAAAATGAGCATTTTTACATACAATGTGGAATAGGAGAGGACTATACAAGAAACTGAACATCTCTCAAACCTCAAACTAGATAACCAGAAATGAGTTTCTTGATTGACTTTAAGGTCAGTGGGGTAATATGACACAAAACCACTTGAAGAAGGCTTTCAAAGGCACAGTACTTACCTACAGGAGCCTGAGGAGCACCAAAACCCAAAGTGTTTGTGGTAGCACTAAATCCAGGGGTTCCAAAAGCTCCTGTGGCCAAGGTCCCTGTCCCTATCTTGGGCTGGTTGGTTCCAAATAAAGATGCCTGCCCAACACTAAGAGCTATGGGAAGAAGGAAAAAAATATTGTCAGCCAAAATAAGTCTTTTTTTTGAGGGCTATAGAAAATTCAAGTGACTTAGATTATGATAATTTTGTTCAGATTCTTCAAAGTCACCACTTGTTTTCAAGGCAAAGAAAACATTTCTGTGAATAAAACGAGTATTTCCAAAGCTAAGGTACCTAGCCCACCAACCTATTGGTTAAGTTGTGAATCTGTAATATGTAAACTGTAGTGCTACAAAATCCAACTAATTTGCTCTTTTAAATGTTAGAGAATTCTTGCTGGCACCTGCTAGCTGCTGGGCTTTTCTATTCATAAATGTTTAAACTAAACTGAGAAAAAACTAGTTGACAAAAAAGCTAACATCAAAAAACTTAGGAAAAGAAGCCAAGGGGGGGGGCGGAACCAAGATAGCTGCTGGAAAGCAGTAACTGGCGTGAGCTCCCCACCAAGTCCCTCCAAAAACCTATAAAAAAATGGCTCTGAACCAATTCTAGAACTGCAGAACCCACAAAGTGGCAGAGGAAAGCAGGGCTCCAGCCCAGGACAGCCTGGATGGTCTCGGGGTAAGGTCTGTCCCGCATGGAGCTCCCAGCTCCCAGCTGAGGGGAGCGGAGCTGAGCCAAGCAGAGCTCAGCATGCGCGGCGCGGCAGACCGCGGACCTACGAGACCAGGAGTGGAGCGGAGAGTGCCCTAGCTTGCTGAATTAATGAGCTGTGGCATGTACCAGACCTCACAACCCACAAACAACAAAGACAACAGAGAAGGTTAGTGGGAAAAGCTGCAGGACAGGATGGAGTTTGCGGTTCAGCTACCACCCCTGGGGCAATGGAGGCGGGGCAGCTTTAGAACTAAGGCTGCAGTTGCTTCTGGCCCCAGGCCCACCTGGTGGGAGGAATTAAGTGGCTGATCAGAGCAGGAGTGAAGAGCCTGCTGAAGATTTAAGCCCAGTCCAGGTTGGGGGTTCTTGGGGAAGGAGGAGTGCTCGTGAGGCAGCGCATCTGCCCAAGGGTGGAACATAGAACTCTTTAGTCTGTGAACAGTCATACCCCGTTGAAAAAAACTCAAGGGTTAAGTAAGTTGGCTGGGAACATGGCCCAGGCAGCGAAAACACACCCAGATTCAGTCTCAGACTCTAGAATCCTTCTTTGGGGACAAAGAAGACCAAAACATACAGTCAGAAGAAGTTAACAAAGTCATAGAGCCTACAACAAAAACCTCCAAGAAAAACATGAACTGGTCTCAGGTCATGGAAGAACTCAAAAAGCATTTAGAAAAGCAAGTTAGAGAAGTAGAGGAAAAATTGGGAAGAGAAATGAGAAGGATCAGAGAAGACCATGAAAAACAAGTCAATGACCTGCTAAAAGAGACTCAAAAAAA
>CM053622.1:743971626-744001535 GCA_028646595.1 Phalanger gymnotis
GGAAATGGGGAGAAAATTTGTAATTCGAATGCCTGTGAAAATCAGTGCTGAAAACTAAACATATTAAAAATAAAAAGAAAAATAAAGGAAACCTAAAAGCACTATGTAATTGTCAGCTGTTATCATTATAACCACATGTATATTTTAATAACAATTTTTTTTCAGGACTTAAACAATTTCAATCAAGTTAGGTTACAAGGACATGAAGCCAATAGTTTGGCTACCAGCATGAAAGCCATCAGACACCGGGCAAGCACCAAAAAGACTCCTCTACAAACACTATAATGAGTGCTGCTCAAGGTCAGAGGACAGAACTAGGCAAAGGAACATGGTTTGATCTGAAACTAACAGAATGTTTTATCATTTCTATTCACATCCAACAATAAAGTTGCACAATTAATTATATACTCTGAATTGAACAATATTCCAGAAGTACATTAAGAAGCATTAGCAATAAAAATCAAATGAAAATCCCAAGACTTTGTTATTGAAAATAAAACCACTAAAGGAGTCTTGCAGCTGCATCAAACAGCTACTGAGCTGTATTAAAAAAGTTCTGTGTATACTAAGCACAAAGCCAAACATATAAAATTATTAAACTCTCTTATTATCAAACCATATAAAGCAATTTCTAAAAACAGACAAAAACAGGCAAAGTTAGCCTTTCCTCATAAATACTCGTCACGATATTAATTTTTAAAGAGCAGGTTACATCCATGTACCCTCAAATCACAGTCAACACTGAATACATACCGAACCAACAGCACCAAATCCTGTGTTGGTTGGCCCAAAGAGGCCTGTTCCTGTTCCAAATCCAGTAGCAGCACTTGTGTTTGTAGCTGTCCCAAAAAGGCTTCCAGATGAGGCTTGGGTTCCCCCGAATAAACCCTGCAAACAGTAATCAAAGTTGAAAGCAAGCATTGCCAATCCTAGTTTGTCTTATAAATTGCCCCACAGAGCCTATATAGTCAACTAAAGGTAAGAAGCAGCTTTCGAGTACGTTAATCAATAGACTTTACAACTAACTCTCTTGATATCAAACAGTGCTTTTAGGACCCAGGAAACAGATATTCTGAAAGATGATAAAATTGTTGCTAGTGCAGTGCTAATTTGAGCCAGTTACTTCTTTTACCAAGAAAAAGGCTAAAAGATCTAATTATTACAACTGACTTAAAAAACCAGACTTTTTGAGGTGATTACGCAACTAGTTAAATAATTTTCCATGAAAATGAGACCACTGAAAACAAAGTAAACTAAACTTTGATAATCTCCAAAACATGGCATTGAAAAAAAAGGACTTTGATTAAAATTAAACAGGTTTGAACTGCCAATACTTTTAATATGGCTTATTTAAATTGCACATAATTAGGGGAAAACACATAAAAACAGGATAATGAATTAAAGTGGCGAGAATGTGTAGTAATCTTTTCAATGCAACCTTGAACTGACGCTTACTAAAAAAGGGTCAGTGGTTGTTGTTCAGTCATTTCAGTTGTGTCTGACTCTTCATGACCTCTTCTGGTGTTTTCTTGGCAAAAATATTGGAGTGGTTTGCCATTTCCCTCTCCAACTCATTTTACAGATGAGGAAACTGAGGCAATCAGGGTTAAGTGACTTGTCCAGGGTCACACAGCTAGTAAGTTATCTGAGGCCAGATTTGAACTCAAGTCTTCCTGACTCCAGGTCTGGCACTCCATTATCCAATGAGCCAACCAGCGGCCCCTAAGAAAAGCGCTAATGACCATTTAAGGAATGCAACGCCCTTTTCTGCAGGACCCACAATCATAACCAGCAAGGAGGCAATCCAAATTTCAGGTTCCCAACTTTTTAAGAATCAGGTTGTTATAACAAGCATTCATTCAAACCATAAATATCTGCAATAATACCTACTATGTGCAAGGCACTCTACTGGGGACACACATATACACAAAGATAAATAAGACATGGTCTCTACCTTCAAAGCACTTGTACAATTTAGTAGAGAATGGAAGGCACAGATGTGAATGATTACAATAGAGTAGAATACAAAAGAGGTACAAAGAGAAGTGACTTCAGATAAGGGACAGATTTTTCCATAGGAGGAAGTCTTGAAAGGAAAGGGAAGGCCAAGTATTACCAGAAGGGGGAAATTCAAGATCCACAAGCAAAGGCATAATAGCATCCAGGCAAGTCAACTGGACTGAGATGACTGGCTCTTCAGAACTATAACAGTACTGTGCCCCTCCCTATTAGTCAGTGCCCCTGTGCTATGTATTGTTTCTTTACCATCGTGTTGGTGTTTGGCTGTCCAAGAGTGTTGGTATTCCCAAACGAAAAGCCAGCATTCTGGGTGGTTGCAGCTGGGCCAAATGGCTTACTGAAGAGGCTGGTGGTTGGCTGAGTTGGCTGACCAAAGAGACTACCTGTATTTGTCCCAAATCCAGTTGTACCTTTCAGGCAAAAGAGAAAATGCAAAAGAAAATAAATTCAGGAAAAACAGCAGTCCATGTGTAGCTGTACTCTTACACAACATATTCCCTAATTTTTTTCTCTAAGTAGGTACGGTTATACACAGCAAAAAAGCAAACTTCTGCAAGCATTTAAAGGACAAGAGTTTGCAAATATAGCCTCCTCACAGCTAAACCCTTTTCACATATCTCCTATCTCATGACTTCACCTCAGACAACTTTGAAAGGTGGGTAGTATGATTATCTACATTTTACGAGCAAAGAAACAGGTATACAGGGATTAAGGGCCTTGTCCAAAATTGTAATGGTGCCAGCACTTAAGCCTAACTCTCCTGAATTCTAGCCCAATGGTTGTTTTCTACCTCACCAGACTGCCTCATTTAACATAGCCTTTCACAATGTGCTACATCCTTTTCTTAAGGTGAATCATGAAAGCTCCTAGAACTTAAATAGGATTAATGCACAGAAGCAGTAAGGTGGCACAATGGATAGAGAGCTTAGCTTGAGTCAGGAAGACCTGAGGTCAAATCTAGCCTTATATACCTCCTAGTTGTGTGACTCTAGGCAAATAATTTACCTCCTATCTGCTTCAGTGTCCGCAACTGTAAAATGGAAATAATAATGGCATCTACCTCCCAGGGTCATTGAGGATCAAATAAGAATATTTGTAAAGTGCTTAGGACAGTGTGCCCGGCATAGCAGGAACTTAATAAATAAATGCTGCTCCTTTCTTTCTTCTCCTTCAAAGATTTAGAGCTGAGACCATCTTGCCCAATCCTCTCATTTCTGAGATAAAGAAACTAAGGCCCAAAAGGTTAAATGACTCGCCAAAAGTAAAAAAGTAAGTGGCAAAACTAGGTATAAACCCAGATCCTCTGACTGTAAATCCAACATTCTCTCCACTGTTGGAATCCAATTCTTGCAAACAAAGGGAGCCTAATCCATAATGGACATATGGTAAAAAGAAATAAAGAAACTTTTTTCTAAAGAAGAAATGCAAATTGCTAATAACCACTTGAGAAATGCTCAACCTTACTAATAATCAGAGATGCAAATTAAAATAACTGAAGTACCACTTCAAATTCTTAATACATTTTTTTGCCTATCAAATTGGCAAAGATAATTACAGCAAGGAAACAATGCCGGTGTGTTATGAAGGAAAAGATATACTCTATAAGCAAAACCATCAGTGACAATGCATAGTACAAGTTACAAAAACAATCATACCCTTTGACCTAATAATTTTATTTATTCTTGTATCTGTTTCAAGATTTTCATAGTAGTATATGTAATCATAAAAACAAAAAATTCCAAAAAAAATCTCACCTGGAAACCACCTAAATGCCCAACAGCAAGAGAATGGTTAAATAAATTGTGGCACATTAATGAAAAGAAGTACTATAATGCATTTAAGATGGTCAAGAATGATAAAAAAAAAATATATGGAAAGCCTTTTAAAAACTATTGCAAAGGGAAAAAAGTAGAACCAGAACACACTAACCTTAACCATAAAGAGAAATGAATGAGAACAAAGGGACAAAGAAACCCAATGAGGAAGGAATGAGAAAGTATGACTGAAACACTCTTAGTTTATATAGTGAAATTAATTTAAATGTAAATAGTTACTAAGCAAGTTTAGTCTATTGTACTGATGTTCAATGATGAATTTTTTAATAAAACAATTACAAAAAGGAAACCAAGCAATTCACTTAATAGAATGTTACTATACTCAGCATACAACACAGAGCCAATTCCCAATATAAAGGAAAACTAATATAATCCATTTAAGATTCTCTGTGCTTACTTGTCCCAAAGACAGTTTTATTCGGCCCATATGTAAAACCTGCATTAGTGGTAGAGTTTCCAAAGAGGCCTGTGGTGCTGGAGGTTGCTGTAGAAGAGCCAAATAGCCCCGTAGTGGCACCTGCTCCCACCTGGTTCTGGGGACCTTTTCTGTTAGCTTGATAATCTTCCAAACGAAGTTCCTAAGAAAAAGAACACCATAACATTCCCAGTCATTTCACAGGCAAATGAGTATCTGATAGCTCAAACTTCTATGTGAATGCCCACACAGAAAACCATAGGAATGATTAATTTCCCCATCACTAAAAGCAAATCATACAGTAGCAAACATTTACATGTCACTATCTGTACTAAATGCTTCAGAATTAATTTTATTTGATCTTCACAATAACCCCGGAAGGTGGTGCTATTATTATTATTATTACCTATTTTACAGATGAGGAAACTGAGACAGAGAGGTGAAATGACTTGCCCAAGGTCACAGAGCTAGTTAAGTATACCTGAGGCTGGATTTGAACTCAGGTCTTCCTAACTCCATGCTTTGTATTCTACCCACTACACAACCTAGCTGTTAGACATTAATGCTATGTTCATTCTAAAATAAAACTGGAGAACAAAAGAATCTCTTAAAAGAATTCAACAACAAAAAACGTATGAAAACATTGTGCTTCATGTTGAGAGAAATGCAAAGTTTAGATGAGACACTAAGTTCTGACCTCATAGAACTTCTAGTGGGGGAATGAGATTCCAGCATAGATAACACGCAGTCTTTTTTAGTACAAATAAATGCATTAGAGGGTTAACAAAACGGAAGTTAGAAGTGAGGCATGAAAGGGAATGTTGGTAACATCAGAGAAATAGAGTTTCAGGGAACATTTCCAGAACAAAATGGCATTAGAACTGGGCTTCAAGAACGGCTAGGAATTCAATAGGCAAAGAGAGAGGAGGATATTCCAGACATAAATAACAGCATGGAAGGCTAAGAGTACAGTGCAAGTCTGAATGACAGAGAGTCGTACAAACTGGCCAAAGCATAGAATATACAAAGGAAATTAATGAGATAACGCTAGAAAGGCAGGATGACACCAAGGGACATAAGATCTTCAATGTAAGCTAGAAGATAATAAACTTCATTTAAACATCAGCAGAAAACTATTTAATATTTCTGAGCGGAGGAATGATACAACATGTCAGCACCTGCAGGATGGGTCAAGGCTAAAAACGAAGTTGAGAAGAGCTTTAAGGAGGCTACTGCAAAAGTTCAATAATTCTTATCAATTTGTTAAATGCATCTAATAAAGCAGGCAATTCTCAAAGGAAGAAATCCAAGCTGTGAATAAGCACACACAAAAAAAGGCTCCAAATCATGAATAATTAGGGGAAATACAAACTAAAGCAACTCTGGGGTTCTTTCTCATACGTATCAAATTGGCAGTTAACAAAAAATTAAAATGTTTTAAAGGCTTTGGCAAAATAGATACATTGATACACTATTGGAAAAACTGTGAAGTGATATAGCCATTCTGGAAAGCAATATGAAATTATGACCCCAAAATTACTCAACTGGATATACACTATGATGGAATGATATCATTACTATACCTATATCCCTAAGTGATCAAAAGGACAAATTTGATACAAAATTTGATACAAATTTGATACAAAAAGACCCTTATGTAAAAACAGTTATAACAGCTCTTTTTGTAATGGCAAAGAGATAGGAACTAAGGTGATGTCTATGAATTGGTAATGTCTGAACAAATTATAAAATGTAGTGAAATACTGCTATCCTGGAAACGATGAAAGGAACGATTTCAGAGAAGTCTGAGAAGACTTACACAAAGGGAGCAGGATCAAAAGAACAATTTCTACTATAACAGTAACATTTCAAAAGCTAATAACTTTGAAAAGCTTAAGAACTCTGATCAATGCAATGACCAGCCATGATTTCAGAGGACTGCATCCAGAGATGAAGCCTCCAGACAGAGAGGTAATGGACTGAAGATGCAGAATAAGGCATACAGCTTTGAAAGTTATCTAATGAATTTATTTTACACATATAAAAGCAAGCTCTATAAGAGATCCATAATTACACGTATAATTCTCTCCTGTCCAAAGAAATGGTCCTTTTATTTGGTGTTTGTTAATTTCAGAATATAAAAAAATTAAAGCTTTCTTTTAAAAAGGGCTACTTGTTTTACAAAAAATCTAGCTCATTTCAAGTTTTAAGTTCATTAACACCTTAACTCTAGAAATAAAAGATTATGCAAAGGAGATAACAACTCATCTAGAAAATGCTTTATATAAATTATCTCATTTGATCCCCAAAACAATCTTATAAGTCAGACCTGCACAACTTGGCACTAAGTAGGGGTCAAAATTAACATAGGCTAAACTTTTTCAGGCTGCAGACAGGTTTTTAGCAGCTCACTTTCCAAGTAAAGGCAACTAGAGAAAGACTGATGATAGCTGGTTGCTAAAGGTCACATGACAAACAAGAGAGAGCATGCAGAGGCAGCCCTTGGCTGTATATTGTGCAGTCCTGTTACAAGCAGTGCAAGCATTATATTATTACTCCCCTTTTACAGATGAGAAAACAATGCTCACAGAGATGCCCCAAGGTCAGATGGTTAACAAAGGGCAGAGTGGGTACCAAAAACCTACATCTTCCCATTTCAGGTCCAGTGTTCCTTCCACTGGATCACAAAAGCTTGTTTTGGGATAAAGATATAGGGCCAAGCTTATCAATAATACATGGTAGTATACTGACCTCCAATGATTTGCTTTCATATTCTTTCATAGCAGTAATACATTGGTGCTTGGTACTAATGTTGGTGCTAACTCCAGCTTTGACCATAGTATCTGTGCCAGTTGGAGGCTAAAGAGGAAGGAAGAAACATCATGAAATTTTAACACCAAACTTTATTTCTGCTCTTGTACTTTCATCATCTCAACTCCCAATTTTTGTACCAATTCTGTCCCAAGGGCCAGGTTGTAAATAATAGGAGCATTATTGTAACAAGTGACATGAATCAGTTTTACATTTACAAAGGGCTGTAGATCATTTTGTGTGAACCTGACAATAGCCCTGTGAGGTAATTACTAATTTTTTTCCTCCATTTTAAAGATTAGGAAATTGAGCACGAGTGACTGTTGTTTACTTTAGTACTTCTTCAAATATGGAAGCATTTTTCACTTTTGTCCACACCACAGATACCTGAGTAAGTCAAAATAACAGCTCTTGCAGACACCAAATACGTATACAAATCTTAGTTTAGCTAATCAACATTTGATTATTATGTGTAGGATAATTGTTCTCATACCATTACACATACATACAAAAACTATATTTCAGACCTGGTTAAAAACTTACATTTATACTGACTTTTATCTCTCTTCTATCACCAAACATTTTTTCACTGTTGTGATTCTTTTAAAACATTACTTGTTCTAAATTTGATTCTTTTAGGGCCTGACATTATTAGATGAAACTAACATTCCTACTTTCATTGTCTTTCCAATTTCTATGGCTTTTCTTGGGAATTAAGAGGGATTGTACATTATCAATTATATTCCACTTTACTTTCAATTCAGGATCCAAAATCTAGCAATTTCAATTCATTGCAATGCCAGAATTATTTTTTGGAGTGATTTCTTTATTATGTGCCAAAAATACCCCTTCTTTCAGAGACTACTTTTAGGATAATGTTCTAAATCTATCCTGGGCATCACCTGCATTTTATAAAACCTTATAGTATTCTATACACATGCAGGAATGAATGTAGTCTCCTCTCTTCCAGTGGAATCCTCCACTTTAATTATCTAAAAAAACACTTATTACCTCATTTTGCCATTTCACTGATTTAAACATATGTTTTAACTGCTACTGAATGGACAATTCCATAACTTTTCTAAGTGGGCTTCACAGAAAGGTGTCCAAAATGAAATTTTCTCCATTTTCTCTTCTTTTATCCTAAAATGTATTAATGAATGGCTAGCCATTTAGACCCCAACTGAGGGGTTGCTGGAGACAACTGGGGTTTAGTGACTTGCCCAGGGTCATACAGCCAGCATAGGTCAAGTGTCTGAGACCAGATATGAATTCATATCCTCTTGACTACATGGCTGATGCTCTATCCACCTCACTACAACCTAGCTGCCCCCTTTGGGACACCCTTTCCATTATTTATATGCACTACAATCTTATAAATACAGACTGATCACTAATCACCAAGCATCGCCACTGGTATTAAAAAATCCAATATCAGGATTTAGAGGCAGTAAGCAGTTAATAAAATGGGAAGACAGTACAGAGATAAGACACTGGGGCCTCCCCAACATGCATATTCCTTTCTAAGATACTAAATACTGTATCCTGATTGCAAAGGTATCAATGGTCTGCAGTTGGTCAAACAAAATAAATGGACTTCGACTGAATTTCACAATCTGTAGGGTTTCGACTGCAATGCTAGCCAGCATGCAGGGCTAGAGGTGAAAAGGAGTCAGCTACACCTCACTAGACTTCATGGATGATACTTATTTACAGGAGGCAAAAATATACAAGTATTAATCATCACCAAAAAAGAAAAATGGGGAGAATTAAAGGGAAACAGGTCTCCACCTAATCAAAAGAAAAACTTCCAAATCATCAAAACCTAGACAATAATGGAATATAGTGACTTATAATACAGATGGTTTCCTGTCTTAGGAAGCAGTCTCATAAGACAGAGGCAGCTAGATGACATCTGGAACATTCTAGAACACATTCCTCCAAAAGGCAGGGAATTGGACAAGATAATTTTCACAGTCCCACTGAGCTGAGTTTTTGACACTACTTAAAATTCAACTTAAAATATGTCAATTAGAATTATTAATAAATAAGATCTTATAAAGAAACCCTAATACCTAAGTTAATACAGAGCATGTACACTGGGTTGAATTTCTGTGTCAATGTTTACAGTTGACAGGATGGCAGACTAGGTCATACACTATAGGGATAGAAAATGTTTGTAATGGTAATTCTAAAACATAATCCTAGAATACAAAAGTTCTAGTACTTTCTTCCAAGGAAACAAAGGGGGAAAAATCACTCACGTTAAACTTTATGGTGGTTCCAGTAGGAGCTGCTGTAAAACTACTGGGTCCAAAAAGAGAGGTGGATGTGCCACCAAAGGGGTTAGAAGTTGTATTTGTGGTTCCAAAGAGACCTCCACTGCTAGTGCTTGTTCCAAAATCTACGAGAAAGAAAAAGGAAATCCTAAATGGAGAGGTATCCGAGTCTCTAGAATGAAACATTTAGAATTTTCTATGGCCCTAGTATAGAGCTCTATTCACAGTAGGTTTAACAAAAATTTATTGAATCAAAATTAATTGAAACTTATAAAGGTAACAACCTACTAAGGCAATAGTTATGTGTATATTTACAATTAAGGCTTTTTTAAAAGGGAAACTAAAAAAGCCACTACAAATTTATCTTTTTAATCAATAACTGCATACCATCCTTCCCCACTATTCTCCTCTGATCACTTATCTCTACCTCTGGATTTTTTAAAACACAAATTTAACCTTTTAAGTCTTAATTATTAGGTCACCGATTAAAAAAAAAATCCCCTGCCCCATATATTACTTATCTGTTCAATAAACAACACTATCCTACTTACTTCCGAAACCAGTAGGTTTATTTTGTGCAAAGGCATTGTTCGGGGATGAGAAGAGACCTCCTCCTGTGCTAGCAGCTCCAAACAAGCTATTTGACGTCCCTGTTGATGTTCCAAATCCAAAGCCAGTGCTTGTAGAGGAGGTAGCCGGTTGGCTAAATGAATTTGACCCAAACAAGCCTCCTGAATAGTAAAGCAAAAGAAAATCATTCTAAGAGAGGACTTCTTGTATTAGAAGAATTATAACACCACTTATATAAGTATAATCCCCATAAAGATACCTGATCAATGTCATTTTCCAATGATAACATTAATATCTTATAACCAAACCCCATCACAAAGTCATGAAATCTCATGTTAATATCCTCAGACCAATGATTCCTTTATTAAATTTACATTCTCATGGAACAGCCTAACTGTTGTTATTGTGGGACCAATTAATGATTTTAAGCAGGGTATATTTACACTGACCAATCCACAGAGCTGATTGTGTACCATCCTTACCTGGCTTAGTCTGTGTGTTTCCAAAGAGGCCTCCAGTATTGTTGTTGGAACCAAATGCAGATGTCCCAAATGCCCCTCCACTTGTGGTACCAAAACCAGTATCTGCAAAAGCAGAATCAAGTTAAGACAGTTCAGTTTGATTTGATAAGCAAGCTAAATTTCTTAATAACAATGACAAAATTAATTCATTTTATTCTAAAAGCTATAAAAACAAAAGTAAGGCTTCCTAATTGTACTTAAGATGCTAGACTGAGAGTCAGAAGATTTAGATTCTATTCCCTGCTGACATTCATCAACTTGCTATTTAGGCATGGACAAATCCTATCCCACCTTTAGGACCCCATGGCCCCCAGGAATCTAGCAGAGAGAAAACAAAAATAAAATGGTCCCCGAGTTAACTATTTACAGAGATGTATACAGGAAGGGCAAAAGCTCTCAGACATGAAAATTTCAAGGATATCATTCTTCCAAACTGGTTATAGTTATCTGAGGCAGAAACATCCAGCCTCAAAGACTATTAAACTATGTCAATGTTTACTGTACTGTGTTTTTCCCAAAATAATCTTCAACAACACTCTTTTTGTAGCCTAGAATTTAACAACAATTAATGCCCAAATATTTGCTGAGAGACATCTATCGATGACAGTGTAGCTTTGGCATAAACAGTAAGGAGAATGCTGGACTTGGGAGTCTAGAACCTTGGACTTTTAAGTCCTGATTCAACCACTTTAATAGTAGACAAGTTGTTACTCCTCTTTGGGCATTAGTTTCCTCCTCTTTAAAATGAAAAGTTTGATGGTAAAACTTATATGAACTAATGCAGAACAAAGTAATCCAAAAGAAGAAAACAACATATCCAATTACTACAATATGTATGGAAAGAATTAAAAAACGGAAAGTTAACATTGTATAATTATCAATAACAAAGCTTAACCCAGGAAAAGAGATGAGAAAAGGTACCTCCCTACCTTCTTTGCAGAGGTGAGAAACTATGGTGTGCAACACTATCCATGTGTTGACTAGTTTTGCTGCTTGCTCCCTATTCCCCTCCTTTATTTTTCTTTGTTACAAGAGATGATGAGCAGAGAAAAAGGGTGGGCATATGTATGGAAATAACATTTGTGTAAAAACAGAAGATATCGAAAATATTTTTAATGAAGTAAAATGAGAGATCTGGGTCAGATAATTACTAAGATCCAATTCACATCTTGAATTCAATGATTCTACATATTTTAGTCAATTCAAAGCTAATCTTCTCATAATAAACATAAAAAATTCAGAGAAACATAGAAAGACTTGCATGAATGATACAGAGACATTACCAGGAAACCATTGCCAGATATGATCACCGCTGGCTGGTTTTCCTTAAATGTTTTTCTTTGTTACAAGGGAAAGCCTCACTGGTAGAGAGAAGTTTTTATTTGGAAATTATTGTGTTACAAAAATAAAAGGCATCAATAAAACTTAAGCTTAAAAAAGTTAACAGCTTATTATACTACTGAAACAAACCCATTTCAAAACACGATTTTTAAAAATTTCTAGCATGAGGATCCAAAGTACAGATAATTTTTAATATAAAGCTAGGAGATAGTTTATTCTCCAAAATACCCCTCTTAAGAGTATTTAAGTAAATTTAATAATTTTAAAATATCTTGACTTACTCTGTCCAAATGTTGAAGTCGTACCAAAACCACCAGTGCCACCCCCAAAGGGAGTTCCAAATGATTTATTAAACATCTCTGAAATGATTCAGAACTTCACAAAGCTAGGAAGAAGGAAAAACAAAATTTCTTCTTATAAGTAACAAGTACAATACGAACTGGCTTTTGTAAAAGTACATTGTTTAGTTCACTAATCATCACTTAATCATTCCATATACTAAACAAACCTGGCTGGCTGGTTCACCACAGGGGAAAAGAAAGACATTATTCTTACTCACTTAACACACTGAGGGATACAAATGTTTTAAATTCTACCTAGAACTCTGATCAATGCAACAACCAATTATGACTTCAAAAGATTAATTATGAAGTATGCTTTTCATCTCGCATCTAGCACAGAAGAAAAGCCTGGCAAGTGTGCTGAATGAAACTCAGTTACAGACTGTAATGTGTTAAATTGTTTTGTTTCACTAAGCTCATTTGTTAGAAGTGAGAGGATCCATGGGGAGGAGAGAAGTTGGTGAACAGAGACAGTGATGCAAAAAAAGAGCACCACTGAAACCTTAAAAAATACAGAGAAGTGATTATGAGTTAGCTCAGAAGGTAACAGACAAGAAAGGTATTTTTGATACTATCACTTTTAATTTAAGATACCTTTGTAAAGAAGTTTTCTGTTTCATAAAGAATCCTCTTTTTCTGTTCTTTGTATACTGAAATATACAAAAGACAGTCAGATGGCACAGTGCATAGTGTTGAACACAGAGCCAAGAGGATCTGAGCTCAAATCAGACCTCAGGTACTTACTAGCTATGTAATCCCAGGCAAATCATTTATTTCTGCCTCAAATTCTTCACCTGTAAAATGGGGATATTAATGGCACATCTACTTCCCAGGGTTGTTATAAAGATAAAACAATATACATGAGGCTAATATGACAGAAAAGGAAAACAACAAATGTCGGAGGTGAAATGGAAAAACTGGTACAATGTCACCGCTGGTGAAGTTGTGAACTGATCCAATGACTTTGGAAGACAATTTGGAACTACGCTAAAAGGACTATAAAACTGCATGGCCTCTGACACAGCAGGGATCAAGGGAAAAGTCCTCTATGTTCAAAAATATTTATAGCATCTCTTTTAGTAGGGGCAGAGAATTGGAAATTGAGGGCATGCACATCAACTGGAGAATGCTTGAACAAATTGTGGTATATGGTTGTGATGGAATATTATTGTGCTGTAAGAAATAACAAGCAGGATGGTTTTAGAAAAACCTGGGCAGAACTAAATGAACTGATGCAAAGTGAAGTGAGCAGAGCCAGTTAAAAATTATACATAGTAACAGCAATATTGTGCAAAGATCAACTGTGAATGACTTAGCTATTCTCAGCAATAAAATGCTACAAGACAACTCTTTTTTTTAAAAAAATGTACTTATTTTGGTTTTTTGTTACAGTTGAATTCCAAGCTGTTTCTTCCTCCTTCCCTTTTAGCCCCAAACTAGAGAAGGCCACCATTTGTCACAGATACTAATGTGAAAAATACACAGTTCCATATATCAGTTCTTTCTCTGGAGGTGGACAGTATCTTACTTCATAGGTCCTTTGTAGTTGATTTGAATATTCATATAACTCAGAATAGCTTTGTCATTCAGTCATTCTTCAAATAATATTGCCATTATTGTCTACAATGTTCTCTTGGTTCTGCTCATTTCACTCTTCATTATTTCATGTAAGTCTTTCTAATATTTTAATAAAATTAACCAGCTCATTTCTTACAGTACAATAGTATCTGAAAACAATCATATACCACAACTTATTCAGCTATTTCTCAACTGATGGACATCCCCTCAATTTTCACTTCTTCGCCACTACAAGGAGAACTGATATAAATATTTTAGAACATACAAATTCTTTTCTTTTTCCCCTGATCACCTTGTGAAATAGACCTAATAATGGTATTCCTGGGTCAAAGAGTTACTCTTCAGGCATAATTCCAGATTCCTCTACAAAATGGTTGGATCAGTTCACAGTTCCACCAACAGTGTATCAATGGCCTGGTTTTTCCACATCCTCTCCAACATTTGTCATTTTTTCCTTCCATCATTTTAACCAATTTGATAAGGTGTAAGATGATATAGCTTTGATTTCTTCCTCTGAAACTGTCTGTTCATATGCTTTACTTATCAATTGGGGAATGAATCATATTCTTATAAATTTGACAATGTTCTCTATATATTTGAGAGATGAGACCTTTATCTGACAAAATGTCTATAAAAAAAATTTTCCCCAATTTTCTGCCTTCCTTATAATCTTGGCGACGTTGGTTTTATTTGTACAAAACCTTTTTCATTTAATGTAATCAAAATTATCCATTTTGCATCTCACAATGCTCTATAGCTCCTGCTTCTTTGTAAAATTTTCTCCTATGTGTATCTGACAGGTAACATGTTACTTTTCCTTCTAATTTACTTATATCTCTTTCATGTCTAGGTCACGTATTCATTTTGACCTTTTCTTGGTAAATGGTATAACACATTGGTCTATACCAGGGGTGGGGAACCTAGGCCTCAGGCCACATGTGGCCTAAGTCTTTGGGGGTGGTCTTTTGACCGAGTACAAGTTTTATATAACAAATTCTTTTACTATACTTTTCAAAAAAAAATTACTTAATTTTTTTGGAGGGGAAGGCAAGGCAATTGGGGTTAAGTGACTTGCCCAAGGTCACACGGCTACTAAGTATCAATTGTCTGAGGCCATATTTGAACTCGGGTTCTCCCTACTCTAGGGCCTGTGCTCTATTCACTGTGCCACCTAGCTTCCCCTTACTATCTCTTCTTGTAGGGCTCTGTCAATGACACATAGAAATGCTGATAATTCATGTGGGTTTATTTTATATTCTGTTATTCTGCTAAAATTATTAATTGTTAGAACTAGCTTTTAAAATTAAATCTCTAGGATTTTCCAATCTTGTCTACAAAAAGTTTTACTATCTCACTGCTCATTCTGTTTCCTTCAATTTCTTTTTCTTCTCTTACTGCTAACATTTCTAGTACAATCCTGAATAATACTGGTGATAATGGACAACCTTGTTTCACTCTTGATCTTAATGGTAAGGCTTCTAGTTTATCCCTGTTACAGATAATGCTTGCTAATGGTTTTAGGTAGATGATCCTTACCAGTTTAAGGAGAAGTCCATTAATATCATGCTTTTCAAGTGTGGTTAATAGAAAAGAATGTTGTATTTTGTCAAAAGCTTTTTCTGCATCTAAAAAAATCAAGTGATTTTTGTTCCTTCTGTTATTGATGTAATCAATTATGTTAATAGTTTTCCTTATATTGAATCAGCCCTGAATTCCTGGCATAAATCTCAACTGGTCATTACGTATAATCTTTGTGATATATTGTTGTAGTTTCCCTAGTTATTTTATGTAGTATTTTTGCATATTCATTAGAGAAACTGTTCTATAATTTTCTTTGTTTCTGTTCCTCCTGGTACCAATTCTGAAGGACTTAGGATGAAAAAAATATTACTCAGCTCCAGAGAAAGAATTGATGGGAGCCTGTATGCAGATCAAAGCATATTTTTCTTTATTTTTCTTAGTTTTGGGGCTTTTTTGGTCTGTGTTCTCTTTTACAACATGGCTAATTTGGAAATATGCTTTGTATGACTGCACATGTGTAATCTGTATCAAAGTGCTTGCCTTTTCAAGGAGAGGAAAAGAAAAGAGTGAGGGAATTTGGAACTCAAAATGTTAAAAATTACTTTTACTTTAACTGAGAAGAAAATCATTTAAAAAAAATATGAGAATACACATACATTTATAAAGCACATTGCAAACCTGAAACTGCTAAATAAAAATGCTATGATTATTATATTATGTTGATATTTGTCAAGTTCATAATAAAAAAGAAAACATACAATTCCACTTAGAACTCAGGAGAAGATTAACTGAAAATCCTCCATCAGGTCAATTCTGCAGAGGGACATGATATACCATTCTACTTCCTCTTGTGTTGGTATTCCCACAATCCTGATCAACTGAACTCAGTAAGCATGAGAGAAGCATAGTAGAAAATACACTAGAGTGGAGAAGGTCTGGGTTTGAATCTGGACTTTGTTACTTAATACTTGTGTTACCTTGGAAAAGTTTGTATCTCTTGTGTTTATTTATATCTCAGTTTATTCATCTGTTTAAAAGTAGCTAGGTGGCAGAGTGGATAGAGTGCCAGGCCTGACGTGAGGAAGACCCATCTTCCTAAGTTTAAATCTGGCCTCAGACACTTATTATTGTGTGACCCTGGTCAAGTCACTTAACCATGTTGGCCTCAGTTTCTACATCTGTAAAAAAGAGATGGAGATGGAAATGGCAAACTACTCTAGAATCTTCGCCCAAAATACCCCAAATGGGGTAACAGAAAATAGGACATAACTGAGCAACAACAAAAACATGGTGCAGGAGACTGGTTTAAGAGGCAGATTATATGGACCATATGATTTTCTAAAGTCGTTTCCAACCCTGAATCTATGTTCTTATGATGCTACTATGTTAGATAGGGGTTTCAAGGCTAAAACCAAACAATCCTTTCCCCCTCAAGGGATTCCTTCCTACTAGGGAAGACATAACATATACACTCAGAAGTAGACACAACCTATTTTAAAGATGGCAAGTGTACACACACAGCTCAGTGGAAAATGTAGATCTGGTAGCACTTCAAGGGAAAAGTAATGCCTGAACTGATCCTTGAAGGATGCTAAAGATTCTAAGAGAATGTGAGAAGGTGAGGAGGGATTGTATTCTAGGCAAATGAGGAAGGAATGGAAGAAGAAATGAGGAGCCACAAAAGCCACAAAAAGTATAGGGTGTTCCGAAGTCTGGACACATGGTCAAAAATGGATATTTTCAAGAAATGAAACAAATGAAATTTTCAACATTTTATTTAATTGAAATATTAACAAATAACATCTTTGATATGATTTCCATCATTTGTGATACAAAGGTTGATGCGCTTTGCAAGATTCACGTGTCGTCAATTTTGGCACACTCTATGCATTCCATCAAGTGTGCTGCATCTGTAATTTTCATTGAGAACACCTTCTCCTTTAGCATACCGCAGAAAAAGAAGTCAAGGGGGCTAAGGTCTGTTAATATTTCAAAATATGCATTTTCCTATGTTTCCAGACTTTAGGGACACCCTATAGAAGAATGCAAGCTGCAACGAACAGCCAGTAGGTCAGTTTGACTGAATCAATGAGAAAAATATAAGTGTGGAAGAATAGGTTGAAATAACATTGTGAAGGGCTTCAAATACCAGGCTGAGTTTGTATTTTAACCTAGAGGAATGAAAAGAATTGAGATTTCTGAATGGGGTCATACTCGTTTTAAGAAAATTATTTTTGGTGGCTGTGTGGCAGGGAGTCAGGAAGACCAATTAAGGGGCAACATGGAAGTGATGGAGGATTGAACCAGCTTAGCTAAAAAGGAGAAAGACAGAAGCAATGTTGTAGAAGCAGTCAATGAGACTATTTAGATTAAAGGAGAAGGATAAGGAAGAAGGAACATAAGTTTCTGGAAGACAGGGACTGTCTCAATTTTGTTTCTCCAGCATTTACTATATAGTACCTAGTACATGTTAAGTGCTTGATAAATGCTTTTTCATTTATTCAGGAAACTGAATTGTTGTTTCTAACCTGAGTGGTACCTTCAACAAAAAGTTGGTTTGCAAGGGCGGATTTAAAGCAAATACTGAGTTAATTTGAACATGCTGAGCTTGAGGTGTTGATGGTTTACCACCCAAGTAGGCAAAGAACCAGAAACCAGAAGTGTCACGTGAGCCAGGGGAAGATTCTCCTCTGGGAAGAAAAAGTTAACAATACTGAAAACTATAACAAGATATGGATATAGCATTTTCAATACAGTTTTGGGATTGGAGGCAAATTTCAAAGGATTGAGAAGTCCTTATGAGCCTATGATTATAGAAGACTTTTTCTAGGAGTTAGTCTGAGAAAGGGACAAGAGAAAATAGGCTAAAATAGAATGGGAGAGTTAAAGGAAGGTTTGTAGACGGGACAGACCTGGAAATATTTGCAGGCATCAGAGAAAGAACCAATTTGCAAAAAAAGATTAATGACAAGATGAGACAATTCTGGAAAGCAATTTGAAACTATGTCCCAAAACTTACTAAACTGTATATACCCTTTGACCTAATGATACTCACTACACCTATATTCCAAAGATATCAAAGAAAGAGAAAAAACAACAGCTCTAAATGCAAAAATATGTATAGCAGTTTTTTTGGTGATAGTTAAGAAATGGAAACTAAGGGGGTGGGGGGACCCCAACAAGTGGGGAAATGGCTGAACAAATTACAGCATATGAATCTAACAGAATATTAGTAGTCTAAGAAATGATGAAAGGGATGGTTTCAGAGAGACCTAAGACTTATTAACTGATGCAGAACGAACCAAAAAAAAAAACGTATACAACTTTAAAAGACTAAGATACAATGACCAAACAAGAGGCCAAAGGGCTGATAAAGCTTGCTACCCACCTATTGACGGCTATATAATGTACCCAAGATGCAGAATAAAACATACATTTTGGTCATAGTCAATACAGGAATCTGTTTTGCTTCACTATGTGTACTTGTTACAAGGGTTTAGTTTTGCTTTCTTCCCCAATTAGGTGAGACAAAAGGGGGAAGGGAGATAGGAATAGGGCGGCAAAGAAACAAAAAAGGAAACAAAGGTCATTGAAACATTGTTTTAAATGCAAGGAAGAATTGCAAGAACATTAAAACAATCTAGACAGAATGCTGTGGAATTATCATGCCCAAAATTAAGACCCCGAAAAGATGTGAGAGTACGCTACCCTTTCCTCTTTTCAGGGGTGAGAAATTATGAGCTAGAGATATTGTATACACTATCAGACATGTTTGTGTTGGTTAGCTTCCATGATCTGTTCCTCCCCACCCCCGCCTTTATTTGTTACTCTACAGGACATCTCTTAGGGAGGGGAAGGAAAGATCTTGCACATTAGAAGTGTATCTTACATAAAACAAACAATATCAATAAACATTTTTGAGTGTAAAAACTAAACTGCAAGGAGAACAGGTCAGAAAGAATCATAACAAGTAGACAGCTTTGAAAGTTAGACGCTGAATTCATTATATACTTAAAAGCAAGCTGTAATATAAGAGATCTGCTGTTTCATGTAAATCTTGTTATATATGAAAATGTTCAATTTGTTTTGGTGTTTATTAAGCTCAGAACTTTTTTAATAGAGAAAAAAAGCACAAGATGAGACAAGAATGGGAATGATTAAGGAGTTAAATTCCTCAAGGAGATGGGAAGAGATCAGATCAAAGATTTTACATGGAAATTTTTGGAAATTACATGAAAAATTTTTCAAGGAAAAGAGTTACCTCTTCCTCAGAAAGTAAACCAAAGAAGGAAAACAATATAAAAAGTTTTGAAAGAGGGAGGGGGAAACAGAAAACTCAGTGCTTGACCTTGGTTTTCTCGGGAAGGTAGGAAAAAAACTATTTTACTGAAGAGAGTCATACAAAAAAATATAAGGATTCAGGTAAAGGAGAGAAGATTTGAAACAACTGCAGCAAGGAGGAGGAATGGAGTGTGGTCCAGAATTAAGCACAAAAGAAAAAAAAAGGGTTGTAGTAAGGTTGAGATCAGGTAACAAATTTGAAGGCTTCTTCCAGGGCTATTTACCAAGAAAGAAGTAGGAGCTGAGGAAACTGGTGGTGTTATATTGACTGGGAAATGACTAGACAAAGTGCATGCAGCACATGGATGTAGTATAATATTAGTTATATGAAAAGGTAAAATATGAAGAAATTAGAGAACAGGAGGAACAAGCATTTAGTAAATGCCTACTATGTCAAACAACGTGCTAATTAAACCCCTTTACACAACATTATCTCATTTGATCTTAACAATAACCCCTGAAGATAGGTGTTATTATTATCCCTATTTATAGCCTATCAGTTGAGGAAACTGAGGCAGGCAAACATGAAATGACTGGCCCAGGGTCACACAGGAAGTCATCTGAGGCTACATTTCAACTCAGATCTTTGTGACTCTAGGTCTAGCACTCTATTTGCATGCCACCTAGCAGCCACTATATGAACTGATGCAGAGTCAAGTAAGCAAAACCAGGAAAAAATATATTTACTACAACAATTATAACAAAATAATATCAAGTTGAATGCTATGTAATTATAATAGCCAAAAAAGAAGCTTGACCCTGGAGAAGAGCTGTAAAGCTATACCACCATCACCACCGCCTTTCCTTTCTGTGTAGAAGTCTCTAAGAATTAAATACTGCATGTCAGATTCACTCGATGCATTTATAGATTGGTTATACTGAACTTCTTTGTTACACTCAGTAGAGCAGTGAAGAGAAAAATATCAAGTAAATGGGACATTAAAAAAAAGACTTCAAAAAGGTTGTAAAAGAAGGTAGATAATGTAGGTTGTCAAATGTACCACCTCTAATATAAAAACTATGAAATTCTACTTCCTTTACAAATGCCTATTCCTCTGACTCTCTCTCATACAAACTAAATCTGCTCTTCACTTCCTTGTCATATTTCAATTTTCTCAATACATTTCATTCACTTATATTTCAATATCTAAGCCCTGATCTCACAATCTGCCATTTCCATGGTTCATTTATAGTAGATGACCCAACCTTCAACTTTGCTGGGCAGACGAAGACCATATAATTTCAACTCCTTCAGCACCTTTCCTCTATCCCTCAAACTTTCTTGGCACCAGCACTTTCTTTAGGTCTCCTGGGTAACAAAAATACTCAAAGCCAATCCTCAACCTTAGTTCCCAGAAATCAATCTCTCCCACCTCCTCTAAGACCTTGCTACAGAAATCAATCCCACCTCTCCTTCTTTCCCTTGTCAACTTATCCTGTCTTCCCAGTAGCATGTTCAGGTGTTTCCAAACCTAAAAATCTCTTAACGTGAACCTTCTATTCTACCTAGCTCTCAAACCATCGCTTCCTCGTCCCCCCCCCAATTATTAATAAAGTTTATACCCAATGACTCTACTTTCTAACCATCCACTCTCTTTCTTCAGTCCTTTCTAGTAGACTTCTCATCCAGTCCCATTCCATTGAAACTGCTGCCACCAAAAGACCTGTCAAATATGACAGCCACATCGCCCTACAGTTCTGACTACTCCCCTCCCTAGACTTCAGAAATGCCACTCTCTCCCCTTTAACCACTCATACTTGTTTTCTTTACTGACTATTCACTCACTTTCCAGCCAAATAATTTGAGTATTCCCAAAGAGCATCTTTTCTCTAGATTCACACCCATGGTAGTTTCACTTTCTCAGCTTCCAATAGCACCTTTATGCCTATGATTTCCAAAGCCTCTCTTCTAAACTCTCCAACTGTATCTCCAATCACTGTTAAAACATCTCTATCTGCTATCAGGCTACTTCTACTTGATTATCCTATCACCTCAAGCTCAAGAGTGTACAAAAACTAAGCTATTTTTATATTTTCCCCTGCTACTACTCTTGATTTCACTATTTCTGTCTGTGCCACTAATGTTCATATTTGACTTCATTTTCATCTCCCAAACATAACTGATTTGTACATCCAGTGAATTCTACCTATACGACAAGCCCCATCTCCTCTCTTATTTCTACTGATAACACCCCTAGTAATGACGCTCACTACCAACCTTTAGGACTAGTAGAATGTTTAATACACCTACCCTCCTCTATGGCTAGAAAAGGTGACTCAAGAAGCTAAAATGAAACGAGAGAGCACAAATGTTATACTGTTACTTGTGATACAGAAAAAGTACCAGAGGAGACCTTTTCTTTCAAAGAATAAGAAGGTAAAAATGTATGAAAGGACTAAGATCTGTATCAGTGGAAGGAATTCCAACACCAGTCACTTCCTTGTCTATTAAATGATAAGCTTCTAGAAAGCTGGGACTATGCCTCCCTTACCAGTTCCTGCCCCTCACACTCAGCCTGGAGCCCAGCCCCCAGTGTGAAGCAAACACTTGCTTAATTAGAGTCCTTAATAACCCAACCAAATGAACTCCCACTTCTTCAAACTGGCACAGGTAAATGGAGGTTTTCAAAGGAATAAAAACATAAGATCATGCCCTCCAGTATCTAAGGATTAATATGATCTATTTTTACTCACCAACACTCAATGTAGCCACACTATTTCTGGAAGACCCCTAATCTTTCTTAAGCTTGTTATTCCACTTATCTTTCAACACTGAATACCAGAGCTGATATCTGCAGTAAATTTTATTGCTTTTATATTTTATCGAATGCCAACCAGTTAAGTTACATGTTTTTCACTATACCAATTAGTCTCTAGCTCCCCTTTTTCAGAAAGTCTTTGGCAAAAGTGCCACCCTTCAGTAGACCTATCTGACTCAGTTAATTCAGAACTCATACCCACATAGGAAAAACTGAAGCTGATAGCTGTGATAGGTATTAGCTTACTTGTATTCATTCCATTTTATGTATATTCTATGATCTTGTTAGGTTTCTAAAATACATCATAATCTCAGCCCACTTTCCATGCCTAAAAAACTGCTTAATCTACAAACATCCTATTGCTGTTTGATATACTCTGAGGCACGTTTCCAATAAACTATAGGTCTGCCCTATGCTACCCATTCTCACCCAACTCCTTGCAAACCTAAAAATGTCATAAAAATGTTGAATTGCTGGGGCAGCTAGGTGGCACAGTGAGAAGAGAACTGGCCCTGGAGTCTGGAGGACCTGAGTTCAAATCCGACCTCAGACACTCAACATACTTACTAGCTGTGTGACCTTGGGCAAGTCACTTAATCCCAGTTGCCCTGCCTTTCACCCTTGCAAAAAAGAAAAAAAAAGATTGATTTCTTGGGATGAAGGATCATAGAGCTAGACAGAGCAAGATGAGGCCTCAGAAGTCATTTACTCTAACTGCTCTTTTTTAGAGATGAAGCCCAGGTAGGTTAAGCAACTTGTCCAAGGTCAAGCAAGGAGCACTTCCTGCAGAGAAATCTGAGAACATTTTTGGGTGAGCATCTTCAATAATAGGGAGAGAATGAAATAAGCAAGAAAATCCGCATCAGGATTGAGCAGAAGAGCTGTGGGCTGAGAGGGCAGAACATCTGAGGCCTAACCCTAACATGGCTGCTCAATGAGTGATGTGAGCCTTTCTGAACCTGGGTGTCATGGCTTGTAAAAAGAGGAGGCAGAAATGATCGTTTTAATCACTCATTAGAATGTACAAAACACTTTCTAAGCTGCATTCTGAAGTCCCTTCTAGTTCTAACAATCTATGCACATGATAAAGAAAGTTAACCCAGTCCAAATCCACAAGACCAAAAACTTCTGCAGAGATTCACTCCATTTGAAAGACCCCTACAAAGAAGCCCATCTCCCCATAGTCAAAGCCTCTCTTCTTGGGTCTAGAAATATTCTTAGAATATTCTTATTCTTTTGTTAAAAACGACCTCCTCTCATTTTTATAGCACTTTAAAGCTGTACATGTAGTCATTTTAAGATCTGTAAAGCATTTTCTTTACAACCTCAATGCCATGCATAAACCCAGTTGGCTCCACTATTTCAGCCTTTCAACCCAAGAACACAAGGATTCCAAGTAGCTTTATAAAAAGACGACATTATGCTAAAGTTTTAGAATAACCTAAAGTTTCCTCTCATGATACTGGGGCATACCTTCTATTCTTACAATACTCAACTACCTTTAAAAATAATAATATGGGAAAAATGTCTACCCTCTCAGGATATATCCCCGATTAGCAAACAAGCATTTATTAACACCTACTACATTGGCCAGGCATAGTAATGTGGCATACAACAGGCAATAAGGATTTGATACAAAAGTGAAACAGTTCCCATCCTTGAAGAGTTTTTTCTTGTAGGGGAATACAGCATGTTCACTGATAAGCAAATAAAAAGATTTTGTATACACACACATATATATATGTGTATACAAAAGAAAAAGATGATTGATTAAGAGAAACACTAACAACTTGGGGAAAGCCTTTTGAAGATGGTACTTGAGGAGCTAGGCCTTGATGGGAACTAAAGGATTCCCAGAGGTAGAAGTGAAGAGGAAGGGCACTGCAGATATGTGGGGCGGCCTATGCAAAAGCACCTTGGAGAACTGGAACATCCCACACAGAGAATAACAAACAGCCCAGTTTGGCTGCAGCACTGAGTGCAAGGAACGGAGGGCCTAAAAATGGCCATAAAGAGTAGCAGAAGGTGCACTAGTTAGGGAACCAGGAGACCTAAGTTTAAGAGTTCAAGTCCCGACTTGCCTTTGCTAAATGTTTAACTACAGATGAGTCCTATGTATGTTTCCTCAAAAGTTAAACGGTAAATTCTATCTGCACTACCAACTTCACAGGGTCATTGTGAGGAGGGCCCTTCGTAAATCTTAAAGCACTACACAATTTTGTTATCTAGCATGGTTACTTTTAACCTATCTAGTCCTCAACTTTGTACCCCTTTCTTAGTCAACTGTTTAACTGGACCCAGAGGTTCTCTGTACCAATTAAAAAATCTACATGCCTCCAAAGGAAGGAAGCCTAGCATCTACTTTCGATTTCAGAATTCTCTGTGGGATGTGGTCAGTTGCTACCCAAATTCTTGCTGACCTCATGTGCAACCTACAAACCAAGAATCTATTAAAAAAATTCTTAGGGATGGTTCTCTAGGAGGAAGAAAAAATTAAGAGTGATTTAAAATATATATATGTGTGTGTGTGTACATACATATATATTCACTTCTCAGTGTTACTTATCCTTTTCTGCTTAATTCTCCTTCATATAATTTAAATATGCCTATTCTTCTGTCACATAGCTTAAATCTACCTATTTCTGCCCTCAGTCACATATGGCCTCAATAGACCTAATAATGAATCACCTATACAAAGTACACAATTGTACATATCCATGCACACTCTTCCTTAAAGGAATGTAACAGGAAAGAGGCTCCATTGCTTAGTTTATAGGCAGGTGAATAAAGGGAACACTCAGTCAGCCAAGTGACTATGGAATGAATGCTCAAGTTCGGGAAGGGAGCTTTAGGTCACTGTGGGCAGTATAGGTCAAAGAGAATTATCTCTTTAATTGGAAAGGGGAATTCAGGAAGCTACATTACAAAGGCCTTTTGTGCTGGGTACCAACTAGGTCAGTTTTTTAGATTTTGGCTTTGTAGCTTCAGCCCAACTTAATTGGTAAATAGTTGTTTTGACTGAAGGTCTTGTGCCTATCACTTGACTGACTGCCTTTGGGGGTAAACGTCCAGTTGTGAGTACCATACTTTAAGAATCACAATGAAAGGGGCAGCTAGGTGGCGCATTGAGAAGAGCACAGGCCCTGGAGTCAGGAGAACCTGAGTTCAAATCTGGCCTCAGACACTTAACACTTACTGTGGCCTTGGGCAAATCACTTAATCCCAATTGCCCTACCTTCCCCCTCCAAAAAAAAACCCAAAAAACTAAAAAATATTAAAAAGAATCACAATGAAAATCATGGGTGGTTGGGAAGTTGGCACATTCCTCACCTCTTCTTGAAACTCCTAGGTCCTTTCAAGGCTCAGCTCAAGTGCCATCTCCTTTGTGAAGCGTTTCCTAAATTCCTCCAGTGACTTTGTTTTCTGGTTTTTTTCTTTGGTTATTTTATTTTTTAGTGACAGGCTGGCATAACCTGCTTTCCGATTCTATGAGTCTATGACTGAAAAGGAAGATATGGTTTGGGTTGGTTAGTAGTAAAGTTTCTTCTGGTTAGAAATCCCAGGATCTATACTCCTATAGTCCAAGAATTTGCAAATTAATAAAGGAATAAGACAGACGAAAAATCAAGGAAAGACTATCAAAATGTGCAACCATGTAGGTCAACGTGGGGAGAGATCAAGGCAAACAAGGAAATCTGGGAGACACAACGAAGGACTTAAAACCTCAGGGAGATCTGGAAGTGTATATACTATTTGGACCTACAGGGATGGGAGGTAAGAAAACTTGAAAAACCAAAGAAATAGAGGAGGGAATGCATAAGACATAAATTCAAAATATTGAACAAAGTACCTAGAACATAGCAAATGCCAAATAAATATCTATTCATTGAGAGAATGATGTAATTAACATGTTTGGGCTTTTTACTGAGTGGAGAAGGTAAACAAGCAAACATGGATTAGTCTAAATCTCAATAACTTAACACTAAGCATATGGTTTATACATTTTTTTTTTCCTGCCATTAATCCACTATATATGTCATTCCTTCTCCTTGGAACACCTACTCCTTTTCTCTCTTCTGTGGGACCATGTTACTTTAAATCCTGCTCCTTTAAATCCTCATTCCTTCTTACTCTCGTTACCAAGGTAACTCTTTTCACAGCCCTATTATTAGGGGTACTTAAATCCCTATTACTGTATTTGGTTATGTAATGTCATCAAGTGTATCACGTGCGTAATGGATGCTGTGTGAATTCTTTCTTCACAAGCATTTTGCATTTGCCAGATTTTTAAAAACACTATACCATACTGAAGGGCAGTCTTTCCTTTTCAACTCCATGTTATCTACAGTAGCGCTCTCTCTCCAAGTGAATGAAATGGGTAATCATTAAAGTGATTGTTAAATCTGGCTCCTCTATTTGGAATTACATACTTTAGATTATTTGTAAATATACATTCTAAAATGGAAAACAAAAACCTACATGGAACATCAAAAATCTATAACCACCAAAGATTTTAAATAAAATAGTTCGTCATATCAAAACGATGTTATGAAGGCATCCAGAGAAGAGAACTACAGAGATCCGGGCAATTTCTGGCTATTATAATATGCCACAAAAATTATTTAACCCATTTTTTAAGTCATAAAAGGATTCTCCTCCATAGGCATCGAGTTTCAATAGCTAATGGAAGGTTTAATCAGGTTTTTAAAACACTTTTTAATTTAATTTCTTCTCAGTCTCCAAGATGTACACTGAAAAATTTTCATACTATATTCTCCTTTTGTTATTATAATTATTATATCTTCCCTTTCCTAATACAGACACAGCTTATTTACCCATACTTCCCACAATGACCTCAAGCTACACTGCCAAACAAAAGCCTCCATCCTTCAGCCACTTTGCTGCCTATTTACCTCTTCCCTAGTCAATCTTTTTTATCTACCAACCATACAAGGCAACTCCTCCTTTATGTTGTATTTGTGAGGACTCTGTGTGCACATGCCAACAGGCATATTTTACCAAGGAGGTGGTTCATTATTGGAAGATATGAAATGGGCAGAGCTGAGATAAGAGCATAAGTGTACCTGTCAGTGGCTATGTGTACATTAAGTACTTCAACTTTTAGACCATTATCCTGGCTAATTGTTTTAATTAACTGGTCTTATTTGATTGTTTTTAATGTATAAAAATCTGTCTCCTCTTGTATTCAGGGTCCAGTGCCAAAGCTGAGGAAGGCTACTGGTTCCAATTTGTCAGACAATTGGCAATTTGTTGGGCAATTGCAATGTATCACTTAGTAATTCAAAATACTCGGAAGCTAGAATCTTTGTTTTATCAGTCATTTCATCTTCCATCCATCCTAGTTGCCAGAAACTGTACAAAGCACTGGGTACAGAGAGAAAAAAATGAAAATAGTCCCCACACTTAAGAACCTTACATTCAAATGGGGGATAAAACATGTACATAAATAGGTACTAAAGATTAGAAAAGGCAACCTTAAAAAGACAGGAGCAGCTAGGGGAAACTGGGAAAGCTCTCCCTCAGAAAGTGGCATCTGATTTGAGTCTGGAAGGAAGCCAGTACTCTAAGAGTTGGAAGGGGAAGACAGTGAACTCTACTCCAAGATCAGGGACAGTGAAAAGGAAGGAACTGGGGAAAATGACAGTGTTGTAAGTATGAGGAATAGGAAGTAAGCCAATATGGCTGGACCATAGAGTGAGCAGAGGGTGGAAAAGTTTAAGAAAGCAAGAAAGATAGGAAGGGAGCCAGCTGTGAAGAACCTGAAATTCCAAAATTTATATTTGATCTCAAGGAGCCAAAGATTTATTGAGTAGGGAGATGATACAATCAGGCCTACATTTTAGGAAAATCATTCTGGCAACTATGTAGAGAACAGATTGAAGGCGCACAGTAATCAATCAGGAAGCTATAGGAACAGTCCAGGAAGGAGGTAATGAGGAGCCTTAACTAAGGTAAAGGCTATGCAAGTAGAGACAATGACACATAGGGGAGAGATACTGTAGAAATAAAAATGACAAGACTTGGCAGCTGTCTGTGACATGCGTGATAAGTGATAGACTAATAAGAAGAATCTGGGATCACAGTGAGGTTACAAATTGGGTTACTGAAGAAAAGTAGTAACCTCAGCAGTAATGGAGAAGTTTGAAAGAAGGGTGGGTTTAGCCAGAAGCAAAGTGAGTTGTGTCTGAGATGCCTATAAGACATTCAATTAAAAATATCCAATAGACAGGTTATGATGTGAGACATACTTAGAAGAGTAAATTCAGAAGCAAGCAACAGGTGCCTGAGATGGGTATACACATATAATATATATAAACTGCTTTGCAAACCTTAAACTACTATTTCAAGTTTTACATAATTGCACATATATAACCTATATCTGACTACTTACTGTCTCAGGGAGGAAAGAGGGGAGGGATAGAATTTGGAATTCAAAACTTTAAATAAAAATGTTTTTTAAAAAGGACTACTTAAATGCTTGCTATCACCATCATATTATAAGTCTGGAGTTAGACATCACCTGTTTATAGAGATGATAACTGAACCAACGGGAACTGATAAAATTACCGAGTAAGAACATACAGAAGAGAGCCCATGACAGAACTTAGGAGAACATCTGTAGTGTTGAGGAAGGGGTGATTATGGGCAAAAATGCAGCAATGGAGACTGAGAAGGATTAGACAGACAAGTAGAGGAAAACCAATAGAGCAATGTCACAAAAACCCAGAAAAGAAAGAATATCTAGGAGGATTGTTCAATTGTTCAAAAGAGTCAAATGCAGTAAAATGGTCAAGAAGGATGAGAATAGAAGAAAGGCCATTAGATCTGTAAATCAGGAGATCTCTGCTACCTCTGAAGACAGCAGTTTCAGTTGAGTCATGAGACTGGAGACAGAAAAGAAAGGAAGCAGGTGTTGAGTGTAGCTAGTTTTCTCAATAAGTTTATCAGAGAAGAGTAAGAGAGGTATATAACTAGCTAGAGACGGTAGCAGGATTTACTGAGGGTTTCTTAAGGACCGAGGAGACTTAGAAATGTTTGTAAGGAGCAGAGAAGCAATTAGCAGATAGCAACCATTCCTTGAAAATGGGAGAGGGTGGTATGGAATGATAGTGAGGGAAATCTGCAAGAGACTATGGGGGGGGGGGGGGCAGAGCCAAGATGGCAGCTGGAAAGCGGGGACTTGCATGAGCTCCAGGCCAGGTCCCTCCAAAAACCTATAAAAAATGGCTCTGAACAAATTCTAGAACTGCGGAACACACAAAATAGCAGAGGAAAGCAGGGATCCAGCCCAGGACAGCCTGGATGTTCACTGGATGAGGTCTATCGCACATGGAACGTAGGGAAGCAGAGCCCAGCGTTGGCGGGTTCAGGACCAACCAGACTAGGAGCCGGGCAGAACAAGCCCTAGCTCCCTGAATCAGTGAGCTGTGGAAGTTACCAGACTTCTCAACCCACAAACACCAAAGACAACAGAGAAGGTTAGTGGGAAAAGCTGCAGGGGACAGAGTGAAAAGAGTTTGCAGTTCAGCCGGGGTGGGGGGATGGGGGGGGTGGGAA
>CM053622.1:744002035-744023219 GCA_028646595.1 Phalanger gymnotis
TACAAGCAGCCAGAAAGAAACAATTTGAGTATTGTGGAAACACAATCAGAATAACCCAAGATCTAGCAGCTTCTACACTAAGAGATCGAAGGGCTTGGAATTCGATATTCCGGAGGTCAATGGAGCTAGGATTAAAACCAAGAATCACCTACCCAGCAAAACTGAGTATCATGCTCCAAGGCAAAATATGGACTTTCAAGCTTTCTCAGTGAAAAGACCAGAGCTGAATAGAAAATTTGACTTTCAAACACAAGAATCAAGAGGAGCATGGAAAGGTAAACAAGAAAGAGAAATCATAAGGGACTTACTAAAGTTGAACTGTTTTGTTTACATTCCTATATGGAAAGATGATGTATATGATTCATGAGACCTCAGTATCACAGCAGCTGAAAGGAATATGCATATATGTGTGTGTATATATATATATATGTATACACACACACACATATGTGTGTCAATGTATGTATATGTAGGTGTGTATATATGTATATACATATGTGTGTAGAGGTGTGTATACATATGCATGTGTGTATGTATGTATATACGCACACAGAGGGCACAGGGTGAGTTGAATATGAAGGGATGATATCTAAAAAAATAAAATCAAATTAAGGGATAAGGTATAAGAGAGGAATATATTGAGAGAGGGAGAAAGGGAGAGATAGAATGGGGTAAATTATCTCACATAAAAGTGGCAAGAAAAAGCAGTTCTGTAGGAAGGGAAGAGCGGGCAGGTGAGGAGGAATGAGTAAATCTTGCTCACATCGGATTTGACCTGAGGAAGAAATACTATACCCACTCAATTGGGTATCTTACCCCACAGGAAAGAAGGAGGAAGAAGATAAAAAAGGGGGGATGATAGAGGAGAGCAGACAGGGAGAGGAGGTAATTAAAAACAAACACTTTCAAAAAGGGACAGAGTCAAGGGAGAAAATTCAATAAAGGGGGATAGGTTAGGAAGGAGCAAAACATAGTTAATTTTTCACAACATGAGTATTGTGGAAGGGTTTTACATAATGATACACATGTGGCCTATGTTGAATTGCTTGCCTTCTTAGGGTGGTTAGTGGGGAGAATTTGGAACTCCAAGTTTTAAAAACACACTCAAAAACAAAAAAAAAAAGTTTTTGCATGCAACTAGGAAATAAGATACACAGGCAATGGGGCATAGAAATTTATCTTGCCCTACAAGAGAAGAAGGGAAAGGGGGATGGGAGGGGAGTGAGGTGACAGAAAGGAGGGCTGACTGGGGAATGGGACAACCAGAATATACGCCATCTTGGAGTGGGGGGGAGGGTAGAAATGGGGAGAAAATTTGTAATTCAAACTCCTGTGAAAATCAATGCTGAAAACTAAATAAATTAAATTTTTAAAAAAAGAGACTACGGAAAGGGATGGAATCATGAATATATATATATATATATATATATATATATATATATATTTGACTGTAGCAAGGTGAAAGGCTTGATCTTTAGAGTCTAGATTGAAGGTGGAAATAGTAATTATTTCAGGGACAGGTTGGACAGAAAAAAAGGAGGGGAAGAGAAGAGGAAGAAGAGAGAGATTGGAAAAAATGACATTTTTTTTTGGTGAAGTATGAAGCAAGATGTTCAACTGAAAAGGGTCAAGGGAAGAGGTTGCTGTGGGAAGTGTGAGGTGAATAGAAGAATATGTTCTGGAAGCCAAGACAATAGAGTAGCAGGAAGCTGCATAGTAAGCGCCATCCCCCAAACGCCACCACTCCTCCAAACAGATCTAGAAAATGCACCAGACAGAATCCTGATGGGGAAATCCACGAAAAAGTCACAGTGAGTCTCTTCTGGGTCAGTCTGGCATAGGGAAACAGAGAGAGAGGTCATCAAGGTCTGGCCCAGAGGCGCTCCGGGATCCAAGGAGAAGTTGTACATCAGGGCAAGAAGAGATCCCAAAACTATACCAGGGCCCAGAGGCGCTCCGGGATCCAAGGAGAAGCTGTACATCAGGGCAAGAAGAGATCCCAAAACTATACCAGGGAATGAATGATACCTGGTAGCTGTGTCGCCCATTACCCAACTCTAGGTCACAGATCCAAGGAAGACCTGCACCCAGAGGGTGGCATTCAGGACAAGGAGCAGTAGTAGGCTCTAGATGTGTACAGAGAAGAGTAAGTTCAGAAGCAAGCAACAGTGACACGGTGTGGCTCGGATGCCAGGAGGAGAAAGGGGCTCAGTTCCAGCTTCTAGCCTAATCTGGAGCCTACAAAGGAATAACTAGGTCAGGAATTGCACACCAAAAGGAAGCCTGCAATTTTATCACTCTGAACCAAAGGATTCACAGCTGACTGATAAGTGACCGAGTCCAGCCAACCGTCTGTGGTTACTCAAACCAGAACTTAGGTCATGAACTTGTAGAACTCAGACCAGGGGATTGGTATTCAGACTTTGCTCTAGATAAGGGCTGTCCAACTTTAGGTATCTTAGAGCCACATTCATCAAGAACAGGTGAAAGCATGAAGCCATAAAAGCAAACACAAAACAACAAAGGGACAACACAACAATATAAAGGCAGGTGCATATTGATTAGTCTGCATCATACAGACAGAATACATCCCACAGATGGATTAAAAATTCCATGCAATGTTCCATCCGGAATACTGCTTAAAAACACCAAAGAAAATTAACACTAACAAGATTATTTATTAGTGATGGAATTAAAAAATCTAGTACACATTCCATGCAAATTATTATTTTATTTTTTCGCTCATGAAAACTAATGCCCATAGGCAAGTCCCATAAAAATTGCACTGCGGACATCCCAGCCCACAAGCCATATTTTGGACAGCCCTTCTCTAGATTCAACCACTTTGAGAGCACTGAAAACTTGTAGGGCCCCAACCTGAGGTTTCCCTGAGATCCTGGAATAACCCAATACTCCAAAACCTCCAAGAAAGCCAGGAACAGAACCAGTCTAATTTTCCCACCGAAAGTACTCAGAGCCTGCCCTTAATATCAAGTCTGACATCAGGAAGAAGTCTGGAGGAATGAGGGAAAAAGAAAAGAAAAGAATAGAATCCTACCATAAAAAGTAGGGGCAGGGATAATCAAGACACAAACCCAGAAGACGACGATTCCAAAACATCTAAAAGTAAAGCACATCTACAAAATGCAGCCCCAGCATAGAGTCAACTAGAATTCCTGGAAGAGATGAAGAATTGTTTTTTATTTGAAAAAAAATGTATGAATAAATGAAATGAGAGTGCCTGAAGAAAAAAAAATGGGCAAGAAATGAGAGCTATAGGAGAAAGGATTGGAAGGGAATTAACAGCCTGGCACAAGAGGTACAAAATCTTGCCCAAGCAACAAACTCCCTGAAAATGAAAAATGACCAAATAGAAGCCAATGACTCCATAAGACAAGAAGATATAATGTTTGTCCTTTGTTCTCAAAGAGGACCAAGACATTTCGGAGGTGATGCCATGACATGCAAATGAACTGGATTTAAGAGAGGGAAGGCTGGGAAGAGTCACCAGCTTCACTTTCTCCTCTGGGTCCAGTGGGTTGATACAGATCAGGATGACTGGAGATGGCCCTGGACCTTGGCCTTTTTAAATTAAGGTCTTTAACAAGTCTCAGTCTGACTGAGACAGTGACCATTCAGTGATTAAGGCTAGGTAAGAAAGGAGGCAGAGAATGGCCTCTTTACCTAGTTAAAAAACAAAAACAGACAAAAAAAACCCAACCAATCTGGAAGGGGAAGACCCTCAGGGTTTTGGCCAAAACAGAAACAATTGCTACTCATACTCACTCTAAGCCACTGGGCCCAACCAATCACCAAGGGGGAATTGGCCTAGGACCTATTGCTCGTCAAACTTTAAGCAGAGCACCCATAGATGTTTTTTTTGTTTTCTTTTTTTTGGTCTTAAAGACCAGCCTTAACCCCCAAATCACTCTGGTCCCAAACCAAGCCCTACTTGTTTGGGCTGTTTGGGCCCTGACTGACTCAGAATGAATGCAAATAACAACTGTTTACATTTTGGCCAAAAACCCAGGGGTCTTCCCTTCCTTGATTTTTTTTAAGGGGCCATTCTTTGCCTCATTTTCTTAAGCCTTAATCACTGAGTGGACACTGCCTCAGTCAAACTGAGACCTGTTAAAGCCCTTAGCTTGAAAAGGCCAAGGTCACCCACTGCATCCAGGGCCATTTTCTGTGTCCCTATCCATAGCTGGCCACTGGACCCACATGACCCCATATAAAGTGATACTTACTGGTGACTCTGCATGGCCCTCCCTCACTTAAATCTGGTTCATTTGCATGTCATGGCATTACCTCCCTGATGTTAAGGTGCTCTTCAAAAAGACAAAGAGCAATTGTTAGCCAATCAAAGAGAACCAGAGTGATTTGGGTTTAAGGCCTGGTCCTTTAGAAAAGTTTAGAGATCAAAATTTATATTCCTTTGGGTAGAGCACATGCAAGTAAGGGTATGATATGATACCCTAAGTGGATAGAGAAAAGAAAAGATACATTAAAACAAAGTCAAAAGACTAAAAATATAGAAGAGAACTCAAGGTATTTTGCAGCAAAAAATAACAGACCTGGAAATTGGATGGAGAAAAAATTTAAAGTTAATGCACTACCTTAAAGCCATAGGGTAGGGGTGAGGGTGGGAGAAAGAATCTAGACAGGTTTCAAGAAATCTTAAAACAAAACCAAACATAACTGCCCAGATCCCTTAGAACCAAAGGGCAAAACAGAAATAGAAAATTCATGCTAGCTACCTCCTCCAAAAGAAATTCCTAGGAATGTTATAAAAAATTCAAGTATTGAGTAGCCACAATCAGACTCACACATGATTTAGAATCCACATGTAAAGGAGCAGAGACAGCTGATACAGTATTCCAGAAGGCAAAGAATATATAAAAACAACCAAGAATAACTTACCCAAAAAACAGCTTAATCCTTTTTTTTTGGGCCCTGGAGGGATGGGGGGTGGGGGTGGGGTGGGCAGGAATGGACCTTTAATGAAACAGGGCTTCCAAGCATTCTTGATTAAAAGAATAGTTTCACAGAAACTATTAAATTCCAATGCAGGATTTAAGAGAAATATAAAAGGTAAACACAAATAAACAATCACAAGGGACTAAACAAAGATAAACAACTCACTTCAAATATGGGGAGAAGATATATATTTATGTCCACTCTATCCCTACCATCATCTGAGATCACAAAAGGAGTCAAATTAGACAAGGCCTGGGAGTGGTTCTATTATGTCTTGATTTCAAAAATGGAAAAAAAGAGGGGAAGCGGAATACATTGAGGGGGATGTGTGTAACAAAAATTATCCCACATAATCAGGATGAGACAGCCACACAAACAAGCATGGGGGGTGGGGGGGAGTGGTTGACCCTGAAACCTCACTCTTCTGGTCCAAGGAAGGGGGAAGGAAAGAAGGATTTATTAGTGACTGATATTTGCCAGACAAATATTGCATTTTATCTTCAAAACAACCTTAAGAGATAGGTGCTATTATTATCCCCATTTTACTGTTACAGAAACTGAGGCAGTCAGGTATGTGCCCAAGGCCACAATTTGAACTTGAGCCTTCCTGACTCCATGCTTAGCGTTCTATGCACTGCTGTCTAGGAGCCTAGCTGCCTCAGAAACAAAGAATACACACATACATACACACACACACACACACACTTGAGGACAGAACTACATTTGGTACAGAAGTAGAAAGAAACATCAGCAAATTAAAAGGGCAGGTAGATTAAGGGAGGAATTGTGATTGTTCCTAAGCAAAATAAATTCAACTAGAGATGTACAAAAACATTTACATCTTTCCGAGGTGAAAAAGAGTGGGAATCTAAGAGGGTGCCCATAAATTGGTGAACAGCTGACGAAGTTGTGTGATGGAATAAATACAAATGTGCCAAAATAAATGATGAAAAGGATGGTTTCAGAGAAATTTGGAAAGATTTATATGAACTGATGAAGAGTGAAGTGAACAGAATCAGGAGAACAATTACTACAATGACAACAATATGGTAAAGATGCTCAATTCCAAAAGAATTAGGGCATAGGATCCATATAATAACCAACCATAATTCTCAAAGATTAATGATGAAAAATGCTGTCTACCCCCTGAGAGGTACAGAACTCAGAATGAAACAAATATAATTTTTGGACATGGCCAACGCAGAAATTTCTTCCATGTTTGTGAGCGTGGTTTTGTTTTCTTTTGTTAATTGGGAGGAAGGGAATTGTAGTTTTTGCAAATGTGTGTGTATGTATGTATAATTTTTAAATTATCAATATTCAGTGGGATAGGGGATCAATTAGGAAGGAGTAGGGAGTGGCGGTGCTGCAGTAAAGGCTCATTTGAGATTGGATAATAGTTACCTAATAGACCCAGTTAGCATAGTGACTTTGTGACTTCCTCCAGTTTCATTCAGCAGCACATGGTTAGAAGTGAAGAAGGCTGATGATCCCAGTAACCCAAGGTTGTGGTTTGGTAAGCATAAACAAACATTAAGCAATTACTACGTACCAGACTCAGTGCTAAGCTCTAGAGAATCGAAGAAAGGCAAAAACATAGGCTCTGACCTCAGAGAAATCACAAGCTAAAGGGGGAGACAACATGCAAATACCTGTGCACATACAATTGTATACCAGAGTGAGCTGGCAGCACAGTGGATAGATTGCTAGAAATGGACACAAGACCCTACTTCAAATTCGGCCTCAGATCCTTATCAGCCATATGACCCTGGGTAAGTCACAACTTCTGTTTGCCCATTTCCTCAAATGTAAAATGGGGATGATGATAGTACCTACCTCCCAGGGTTGTAGTGAAGATCAAATGAATATCCAGCACAGTGCCTGGCACATAGTCGGTGCTGTAGAAATGCTAATTCCCCTTCCTACAAGAGTAAATGGAAGGTAATCTCAGAAGGATGGCATTAGCAGAGAGAGAACAGAACAGACATCCTGGGGAAATGGACTGTCATAGGCAAGCACTGGCAAAAAGGCCAATGTAGACAGATCATAGAGTACATGGAGCAACCCCCAGTACATATATTCTTTTATTATAGAAAATATTATTATCCTCTCGTCCCCTTAGATTTAAACTTTAAAATGGATCACCTTTGTATTCTACTATAAACCCTTCAAATGTCAGGAGAGGTGGCTCTTCATAAAACCCCACTTAACTACCCTAGGAGCTGGGTCTTCTAATGGTATGCCAGGCTCTCTATAAGACATCACTTGGTACAAGGGTTGTAAATTCACAATTAAGAACAATTGTGTGTGTGTGTATTCCACAATCATTTTGGCAGTCAGTAGTGTTAGCATTAACTCTGCCATATGCAAAAGTACAGTTTATTTACATTCCAGAGAAGATAGAATGTCCACTTTTTAACTGACATTTTAAGCTTTTACCAGTTCTCTTCTATTCCCCAAATACTGTTTCCATTTCTGCTTTGTCATCTAAACATAAGCAAAGTGACAAAGTGACTCATTCAAGGCCAGAATAAACTTTAATTCAATTTTATAGACTCTCAAATGAAAGGCCCAAAGGAATAACTATCCAACTGTTTAGGTTCTATTAAATTAAAATTTAAAAAATTAAATTAGAGAAGCACCATATTGCCTTCTTTTCAGGGTTTATTGGCTTTGAAAAACCTAGTATCTTAATTCAATAAACAAGCCCTTACACTCCCACAAAACACACCAATAAATACATAAACAAATTTAAACAATCAGACAGCACAATCAATATGAGCAAAGTTATTCAGCAGTCCCATGAAAATTCCCTTGAGATTCAATGACAGACTACCCACACTGCAAGTCTATTGCTCCTTCTTTCTCCCTTAAAGTTAGCTTCTTTCTGCAAAGAAAATGCAAACTCTCACAGGTAAATCAGGAATCTCTACTACAACAGAGTACTATGCATTAATTTTGTTTACGTAAAAACTGTTTAATTCAATATAACCAAAGTCATCCATCTCACACCTCCTAATGCTCTCCATAGATCTAACAGGTAAACTATTCCTTGCTCTCTTGATTTGTTTATGGTATCACCTTTTATGTCTAAATCATGTACAATACAGTACTATGAATACTGTAGCAGAGAAGAGCCAATATTCCTTAGTATGTCTCCCAGAGTGGAGTAAACAAAAAATTACTCTGACATTTGTTTTCTAAATTTCATCCTCATTTCCTGTTTTCTATTCCCAGTTTACATTTAATCATTTAGCAATTCTATCTCCCAAAAAAAATGTGCTTCTATTTTTCCCAATTAGCCATAGTAGTTTTACATATCAAACCTGGAATAATAGAATGTCAAAACTGCAAAAGGAGCTTAAAGATAACATATAGTACGACTTCCCTATTTTACTGAGATGGAAAAGGAGACCTGAAGAGAAGTGAATTATCCAAAAATCAGAGCCTGATCCCCAGAATACCAAACTACAACTTTTCCCACTACAATTAAGCAAATTCAGGTGATTGTCTGCAGTTTTATTGACCCCTCCCCTTACCCCCATGTATCTCAATGTTCTTCATTAAATGCTAAGCTACCTGAAATGCAGTTCTAAACCTGGTTTTAAAACTAGATGGGGATACAACTAGGCCTGGGGAGACCATTTACTGCCATACTAGACATACATATACTACATGGCTTGGCACATAATAAGCAACAGGCACTCACTCATTCATTCATATGAAACTGAAATGTCTCCCTGAGATCTTCAACATCTGAAGCATGCTTATCTCTGTCTACAAATGGCTACATGGAGCTCTAACACCAGAAGCAAAACCTCAATAAGGGCAGATTGGGAGAGTTCCACCAGGATAAATGCAGTGTACAGTAAAGTGTCCTGGACTGGGAAGCAAATCACCTCAGTTCTAGTCTTGGCTCTAACACTGACTCACCTAGTGAAGGCCACTAATCTGGGCCCTCATCTCCTGAAGGGGCAAAATGAAGAGTTTGGACTTTAATAATTTCCTCTTCACCTTTAAGAATCTATGAGTCTTAAAAAAAAAAATCTATGAGTCTAAAGTTCCTCCCCTAGCTCTGAACTGTGTTTGTTAAAGGCCAAGTTAGGTAAAGGCAAAGTTAAAGGCCAACTTGCCTTTAAATCAGAAGTAGAAAACAGGAAACCAGGATAGCAAGAAAGGTACCTAATAAGTACTCCAAAGCTATTAACACAAGAAGGAGCAGCCCAGTCAACTGATTCTCCTGCCCCCGTATGATAATGTTATTTTGAAATTAACATTTTTATCCTGCCATATCTATTTTCTTTGCTTCCTAGTTCGGAAAAAAAAATGTACTTAGTTAACTGATTCAGCTTGGTACTTCTAAGTATTCTTAAATTCTGGTCCTAATGTTACAAAAACAATCAGGTCTCTGAGAAAGGAAAGAACCTCTTATAAATTTCTGATGTTAACTTCCCACGTGAAGCAGCATCTCAACTTCATTTTTTCCTAGAAATTAAAAGAAGCACCACCAGACTGTCCACGACAGGATGTTTGGGTCCTAAGTCTTAAACTCTTTAAATTCCCTTTCAGGACTGGGCATGAAACCAGACACAGCAGGTACCGAATCAGTATTTGTAAAGTAAAAGGATAAAAATTCAGAAGACTTAGTTCAGTCTACTTTCCCTTCACTGCCCTCCATCCCAGAAGAACCTAGGTCGCTAATCCCCAATTCCAACCTAAGATCTTTACCGAGGAAACCCTTGGTATCGAAAATTATACCACAATCAAAGAGATCAGTACCATAAAAGATGTCCAATTTCACCCCCAACAAACCCATTAAAAGCGCTCTCTCTCTCTCTCTGGTCCTTAGATTCCACACCTTAGACCCTGGACTCCGGAACCTCGGGAAACCCTACGTCCACGTCCCGAAACCTGGATACTCCTGGGCGCGGGCCACACACACCAATCCCCAAACCCTCTCCCTCGAGGCAGCCCCAGCTCCTCCCCCATGCCGAGACACTGGGTCGCGGGGTCAGAGGGTCGTGGGCCCCGCCCCCGTAGTACGGACCGAGGGGAGCGCGCGGCCTCGTCTCTCAAGGAAGGGGCGGCCCTGAGCTCAGCTCGGCCCCACTGCCGTCCTTGTCTCGGAGCCACGTATCCGGCCGGCCACCGTCGCCGCTTCCTTACCGAAGGGCTGCGTTCTCCCGTACGAAGGGACTAAAAATCGTCCTCCTCCCGCCGCCGCTCGGAACGCGCGCGGCCGCCACGAAACCGCCGCCGCCCCCGCCGCCGCCCGGGCCGCTCTGCGCGCGGTGTCCGACTGCGTCACACGCCGGTTGTCGTCATAAGCGCGCCGCGAGCGCTTCTTTCTCGCTGCGCTTGCATTGGCCGTCGTGGCCGCCACTCGACGGTGGCCCCGATGCTCATTGGCTAAGGTGTCGTTTGAAACCGAACGTGGATCGAACTTTGAGGATGGGGGCGGGGTAAGGGCGAAAGAAATGAGGGTGAAGGGAGATGGGGAAGAGATGGGGGTGGGGGGGAAGGAAACGGGCTGGGGAGGGGGAAAGAAGAGGGGGAATAGCGAGTGAAGGATTGAGGAAGGGAGGGAGTAGTCCCGCCCTCCTCATTCACCACATTACGATTGGCTGGGAATGCACTGTTGCGTCACAGAAGGGAACCTAGAACCAGAGCTGGGAGGGGGCGGAAAAATCATGTCGCCTTCAGGCCCCGCCTTGTTGCATTCTTAGATTGGGTTGGCGGAAGGAGCCAGCGCAGTCGCTCCTTCGACCAATCAGAAGGAAGAACACATCGGATGGCATGGCAACTCAGCCTTTGGTGCGGGGACTTCTGGGAAAGTTCTTCGTATCTGCTAAGTCCTGCAAGTTTCAATTCCCCACGATTTTCTAGGCTGTTACCATGTGCGTTGCCTAGGACAATCTACTAGCCCCGCCTCACCGAGGCGTGGGGATGGGAAGATCCCAGGATACCGTGTGGGGGCCAGTTCCTTGCTCTTTACATCTTTCCTTCCCCTTTCCTCTCTGCCCCTACCACCACAGATCCCTATTCCATACAGTGTCCAGAATTAGCAGCCTCTTTCCTTGGCAAAAACCCATCGGCTCTCCCGCGAATACTTCTCCCCGCCTCCCCGCCTAGGATCATGAAGGAATCAAGAAAGCGAACGAGGAGAAGCCTCTCACCCCCGGGGTTCCCCCACTCCTTTTCAATACATGCCTCCCCACGACACACTCCAGTGCTGCTGTAACTGAAAAAAGTCCCCCTGAACTTCCCCCTCCCCCATCACTCAAACACTTCAATCAGACTCAGAGGACAGATGTGACGCACACCCCATGTGGACAAACATTAAGGGTTTACTAAGTGCCAAGCGCATACTCTCTTGAATATCTGATCAAGCCGCAGGAATGTATGAAGGCATCTTGGAAAATGAGAAGACTTTGAGCCCCCAACCCATCCTCCCCAAGACAACCCTAAACTAGTGTATTTCTCACTCCATCCCATTCACACATAGTGCAATTTGTTCATTCAATAGTAATAGCTCACATGTACCTAATGCTTTAAGATTTGCGAAGTCCTTTTGCAAAATATACTTTATCTCATTTTGGCCTTGGGAGAATCCTGTGAGGTAAGTACTGTTATTCCCACTATACAGATATGGAAACTAAGGCTCACAGAGTTGTGACTTGCCCAGCTAGTAATTATCTGAAGTGAGAATAGAACTTAGGTCTTCCTGAATCCAAATCTAGGACTGTGTTTGCAACATTCAAGAATTATTTATTAGGTATGGGAAGACAAAATCAGGTCTAGGAGGGAGTTAAGACTTCAAACAGATAACTGTAATGTTAATTACATGATAAATGAATTAGAGAACTACAAAACAAAATGGCATGTAAAGTCTGCTGAGGAATCAGGTTAATCAAGGAAGGTCTTGGAAGAGGTGGCATTAGGTTTTGGGGGGTAGGTAAGAATTAAATAAAGAGGGGAAGGCAGAGCATGCCAGGTATAAAGAACAAGGAGAGAGCATAGTGCGTGTTTGCAAAACAGTCATCCAGGATGACAGGAACATAAAAATTAATATGAGATCAAGCTAGAAAAGTATGGTCACACCAAGTTATGTACGAATTTGGACTTGAGAGGCAATATGTAGCCAATGGGCATATTTGAGTAGAGACATGACAACCAGATTTCTATATAAGAATTGTTATTCTGGAAATGATATGGAGGAGAATGTTCAATAAATTGTCCTAGAGGGTGGCAATGGGGACCAGTACTGGAATAGTGACAAAAGAAATAAAGAAAAGGGAGTCAGTTTAAGAAACGTGCAGATGGAATCAACAGGACTTGATAATAATTAGATTTGGAGAGAGGGAGGGAGTCAAGACTTGGAATTTCATTGGGATAGGAAATTTAGCCAGTTAGGAATCTGCCTTTACCAGTGTAGATCTGGAAATTGTTCTACAACTTAGATATAGTCTTAGAGAGCTGCTCGGGGCACTGAGAGGTTAAATAACTTTGCACGGCCACACAGCCAATTTGTGTCAAAGGCTAGGCTTGAATTTAAGTGTTCCTGATGCTACTGTGGGCTCTGTATCCATAATACTGTGCTGCCTATCTAACTAATTGGATGTGAGAGGTAAAAGGGAGGGAAGAATCAAAGTTAACACAAAAGTTTTGAAAATGGGAAACTGAATGAATATCAAGAGGAATGAATGAATGAATGAATGAACAAAAAAAAAACATTGGTTAGAGCTTTTGTTAAAGTGCCAAGCATTTTGGTTAGCACTAGGGTACAAATACAAAAGCAATGCTAGTCCTCAAGGAGCTTACAATCCAATAGAAGAAACTACAGAGGGTGATAGCCAGGCTGGAACACTTTGGTCCAGAAAGATGGTGAGTGGGGAGTAGACTGACATGCCCCAAACAACATTGGCAGAACAGATTTAATCATGGTCCTTCTTTATAGAATAGGAATTGCTGGTGGGAGGGAGTAAAGCGAATCATGGCTGGGGCTTTCCTGGAATTCAGGAGATACAGTCACCAATTAAGAGAGCAGACTTCAAAGCATAAGTTCCACCAGACATGGTCTCATGTGTTGGGCCTTTAGGTGATCTGAAAGGAGGGAATGAAGTGAAAGCTGGCAAGGGTTTTCCTAGAATAGGGGGAGTTTAAAAAAGATTGTGCTCAATTTGGAGCAGGTTGGATTTGAAGTGTAGATGGGACATCTAGGTAGAATAGTCTGGAGAGGAACTGGAATGCTATTCTGGAGTTCAGAAGAAAAGCTACAACTGGAGCTCTGTATACTCGATAGTCATCTGCATAGAGGTAGAAGTGGAATCTGTGAGAGTAAATGAGATGGCTAAGACAGATAACTGGTAATATAGCATTTACATAAGGGTTTAAGGTATATTTGCAAAGTGCCCATCTTCATGACAATCATGGGGATTAGGTGGTATTATAATCCCTATTTTACCATGAGAAATTGGAGGCAGACAGAAGTCAAAGGACTTTCCCAGGGTCACATAGCTAGAAAATGTCCAAGGTCAGATATGAGTCTTCCTGACTTCAGGTCCCATACTCTAAAGATTCTTAGCTTAAATAGTATAGAGAAGGCACTCAAAGATAGACACAAAGGGAACACCTACATTAAAGGGTTAGGAAAAGAAGGAGGAACCAACAGAGAAAAACTTAGAAAAATAGGAGAATCAGGAGAATGTGAAGTCAGTGAAACCAAGAGAGGAGAAAGTATTCAATAGGAGGATGTGGTCAGTGATGTCAGAAGTAAGAGATCAAGGAAAATAAAATCTGAAAATAAAAATCACTGGGTTTGGCATTTAGAAGGCAAAAATCATAAGATTTTAGAATTGAAAGTGGTTTTTAGAGACCATCTGCTCTCTCATCTCTCCCTCCTGGTTTTCCTGACTTCCTTCAAGACTAGTTCAAATCCCAGTCTTCATTCTGAGATTACCTTCCATTTATACTGTATTTGTCATATTATATATATGTATATATAATATATATACACACATATTTACATACATATCTTTTATATACATATTTACATGCATACATCTACATATTTAGACATTTTTTCTCCCATTAGAGTATGAACTCCTTGAAGGCAGAATTAGTTTTTTCCTCCTTTCTCTATATCCCCAGGGTTTATAAATGCTTTGCTTCTTAACCTGACAGACTGAGTGAAGGGAGAAATGTGTTAGGATAGGTTAGATGCCAAAGAGAAAAGGGATGACTGCCTCATTTCCTCTTATAGCTTCAGGAAGAAGACAAAAGGGTTGCTATTACAATAAATGAGTTAGCCTTGAAGTATTCTTATTAGTATTATTATGGAACCATTAAGATGTCCTGAATGGCCCCCTGGCCTACATTAAGACAAAGCCAGAACACCTGGAACCTGCTGAAGGGAAATGAAATGTTTCCTGGGCTCTAGGTTAGGGAGACTGAATCGAGGGAATAAATTTTTGTGGATTAGGGAAAGTAGTTTCCTGGAGGGAATATTCTACAGACAGCTGAGTCTCAGATTACTATAGTTGATTCTGTCTCCCTTTTGAGGGTTGGTTCCTGCATTCCCAGGGCTAAGTTAAGGTGTAAGGCGCCCTCTCCTGGACCTAAACTCTTTGGCACCAGAAATGGCTAGGAGGGACTTGTGGCTCAAAGCCCTCCCTATGCCTGGGCACACAGAAATTAGTTCATATTTATTTTGTCTATATATAGGATCTACTTAGATATATCCAAGCCGTTTCCCCCAAGAGAAGGCATGCTCCTAGAAGTCAGTGACTTTGATTTTGGTCTTTGTATTCTCAGCATTTAACACGGGATTTTGCACATAACGGCTGCTTAATAAATACTTATTGATGAATTGGTAGATATCCTATTCCTCTACTACCAGTGGTGTTCCCATACCCCTTTCCCTAAGTATCAAGGTTTCCGATCTCTCCTGGGGGATAAGGAGCCAGGTGTCCTGATTTCTGCTCTGAGAAAAGAGACTGGATTCCTGGTCTCTGCAGTGGGGAACACGGACAGAGGTTCCCAACCATCTTCAGAGGAATTAGGGGCGCTCTCGGTTTTTGCTGGAAGGGCAAGGGCCAGATTGCTGATTTCTGCCCTCCGGGGCTCGGAGTCTGCCCAGGTCTTCCTCTGGCGCGGGAGAAGGAGCTACCGTGGCAGACCTGAGGAAGAGAAGTTTGGGCTGCATAGTGGGTTTAGGGTCACAGAGAGGTGGGTAGGAGAGCAATAGGGGAAATGGGAGTTTTGAAGAAGTGGGAAGGGAGAGAGGGGGCGCATAGCCAGGTCTTGCCCCCCCTTCGTCCCCAGGATCTACAGGGTGAGTGGAGAGGGATTTGGGGCAAGGAGCAGAGGGAAGGGGGCCCTAAGGGCAGGGGTTCCAGTCGCCAATCCCTTCCCCAGCTCTGGCTCCGCCTCCCGACGCCGCCTCTCCGGTCCGGCTCCCGGGCCTGCGCGGGCGCGGCCTTGTCGCCTCCGGACCCCGGCCGTCCGGCCGCCCCGGGGTAAGTGGCCGCGGCCTTGGGGGAAGGAAGCAAGGTGGGCCTCCAGCTGCCTGGACCAGGAAGGAGAGGGTACGCGGGTTCAGTCCGGGCCCTTGGAGGGCGCAGACACGCGTGGTCTTGCTTCCGACTCCCAACCCCGACATTGCCCGTGGGCGTCCCCCGCCTTCCCCCTCCCCTCCCCTCTCCTCCCCGCCTGGCACCTCGGCCCCTCCCCCGGGATCCGCATGGCCCTAAGCCCTTAAGCGTCTGGATTCTATTTAATATCCCAGCCCACTCTTTGAGGGAGCCGACTGTGGGGGTAGGCAGCCCTCCTGCGCCACACTTGTGGTGCCCACCTATCCTTGGAACCACGCGTGTCCCAAGCCCGAGGGCGCCTCCTACTCCCTCCTGCTCCCTACTGAGGGCTGTGTCTTTCTCTCCGTCCCCGCACCCCCGCCCCTTTCAATTTCCCGTTTGCACTGCCTCGGAAGCTAGGTGACCTGGCCGAAGGATGATGAACCTTTAACCACCTAAGGCAGGAAACGCCCTGAGGTGTATATTCCGAGAGGACCCGAGTTACAGCCCTTTCCTACCACTCCCAGAGTAGCTGTGACTTTGGGAGAATCTCTTCCACTTTCTGAGCCTCAGTTTCCTCATTTAGAAGAATCGATCCCTTCTGGGCCTCCCATATTGGCCTGTTCGGAGGCACAGAGGAAATAAGCGATGGGTAATCGACTGGTATCTTCTAGTCTCTGTGTGTAAATAAAGACATATTATTATTATGAAGGTTGCTTGGAAAAGGGAAAGAGACCTGATCTGAGGGGCAGGAGATTTGGATTTGGATACTAGTCCAAGCTTAGTGATTTACTAGCTGTATGACCCTTGAACTAACTTAGTTAACTCATCTGTAAAATGGAAACAATAATCTTTCCGTTCCCAATCTTACAAGATTTTGAGTGGAAAGTACTATAATTGGTAAATAGTAATAGTATTGCAAAGAGCCTCACCTTCTATGGGAAAATCTCATGGAATCTCTAAAAGTCAAATGGTCTCTTTTGATAATAATAAAGTTTCCTGTCAATGGAAGTATTCGAGTGGAGTCGGTGGGGGGAGGGTGTTGGATGATCATTTGTCCAGCCTGTTGCAGGAGTTTTCTGTTATAGTGTGGGTTGGATGGCCTTTATGGTCCCTACCAAAACTGATGTTCAGTGATTCTGTAATTTTTTTTTTTAAACTTCCACAAACCTTGATTAAGATCTGTAATTGGCTCCTTGGGCTTATCTTGATTTCATTAGATGGCCACACCCGGCACAACTAGGACCAATGAGGGAAAGTTATAGGACAAGAGATTTCAGTTTGAAGTAAGAGAAAACTTTCTAACAATTAAAATTTGCCCCACAAAGGAACAGGCTGCCTTGAGAGGAAATGAACTTTACCTTAACTAGAGCTTCTAAGCAGATAAATGAAAGACTTCTTTGATAGGGAGGGAGTTTGGAGTAGATGTCTTCTGAGGTCCCTTTCATCTCTGAGAGTTTAGTTCAGGGAAGATTTACTGAGTGATTGCTTTGTAGGAGGCGCTGTGCTGAGGATAGGAAGATCAAAAAAAAAAAACCCAAACCCCAAAACCAATAGGCCCCGCCCTAAATAAAGCTTACGATCTACTTGGAAAAAGCAACAGATATAAATAAGTATATAAAAAGTGATTAGTCCCCCAAGGACTAACAACTGGGGAATCAAGGAAGGCCACTTGTAGGATGATTCTTGAGATTTCTAAGCCTTCTCATGATCTTCAGGAGCACAATGGACTCTGTGGGTCATTTTGCCAACCTCCCTTTTCCAGTGAGGAGCGGGTGGGGTAAAAATAGTCCTGGATTTATAGCTCTTGTATCAATTGATTGTGGGGGGGGGGGAAGGGTTAGAGTGGGAGGTTGGAGATAGACATCAGAGTCTCAAATGAAAAGCTGAGGAGACTTTTTTTCTGTGGCCATGGGAAGTCGTGGGTGCTTCCTGAGCAAGGATCAGAGTTACCCAATGGGAAAGTGACTGGCCCCTTGAGTGAGGGAGATGGAGGAGGAGTTACTGGAAATAAAGAAGCCAATTAGAAGCCTATGGCAGGAATCTAGCCAGAAGAGACCTAGTCCTGGTCTTGGTGGGAGCCATGGGGACACGGGAAGAAATATACAAGGCAGCATGTTACAAAGGAAAAGGCATGGAATTTAGAGATAGAAGACATAGAGTCCAACCCTTGAATTTTGCTAATGGGGAAATGGAGGCTGAATGCTAAATGACATGCCCCTGGGTCACATGAATGTAGTAAATTTTTGAAGCAGGATTTGAATTCACATCTTCCTGAATCCAAGTCCAGTGCTGAGTCTTTGGTATCATTTTGCTATGTGTGTCTCTTTCCCTCTGTCTCAGATTTTCTATGTCTGTGTTTTTCTGTTCTTCTACTCCTCTGTTTCCATTCATCTCTCTACCTGTGAGTCTCTTTTCCTATCCATTCCTCTCTCCCTTTTCACATTCTCTTTGTGTCTGACTTTTTTGGCCTAGAGAGGAGAGACTAGACAAAGGATTACTCATTTGGCCTGTAGGAGAAGAGGCTCCCAGAGCCGTTTACTACCCCCTTTCTTAGTGGCTGTCTGTCTGGCCTCAAAATTGCATTCACTTCATCCACCCAACCCTGTTCAGAGCAACCCAGGTCAACCAGTCTGTCCAGATCCCTTTTGTGTGCCTAACACTATTCCTGATGAGACTGGGGGGGGGGGGCGGTGAGGGAAATAGGAGGAGGGATGGTCTCCCTCTCCCCCAAGCCTCTAGTCATTAGGAGGGAAACACAGCCCCTGCTGGAGAGTTCTAGTTTGAGAGGGAAACAAGCCAACTTCCCCCCACCCTGAAGCCCCACCCTCCATGGGCTCTGGAACATGACAGATTCTGGGGAAACAATTCTATGAAAGCCTCTCACCAGTTTGGGAGTAAACCTAATTTTGCAGAGTCTTTCAAACGGGTGCCACGTGAATCAGGAGTTGCTGCCTCTGCCCTGATGCTGAAAGTGCGCTGCTGCCTGTCTGCTGGAGCCCCAGAATCCTGACCTCCCTGGGGAGTGGCTCTCTCAGCACCCATGTAGGTAAAACAGGCCTGGTGAGAGACCAAGCCAAGTAAGATGGGCCAGCCTAATTTCTCTCTTTGCCCCACCCCAAAACAACTCAGGAACAGGATAGAAGGTCCATGCCTGGGCTGGCCTGTGTGGGCTTCAGTCTTAGAGTCAGTGCTGAAATCTATGATCTCTCTCAAGGAAGGAAGGTGTTCTGGCTTCCAACAGAGCCTGGTGGTTTGGGATTAGAGTCATGTGAAGTAGTTCCAGAAGAATTCAGTTCTGACCAGCTGAGATCAGCAGACTAACCCCTCTGGTTGTTCTATGGACAGAGTGGGCTGGATTGGGTCGGGTTGAGGGAGAGCAGGCTTAGGGGTGGTGGATTCTAGGACTGCATTAAAAATTGTCTCATGGAATCCTGGGGAGATCATTAGAGGGAAAAAGGAAGCTGACAAGTCCTGCCCTGGTCAAGGCTAACCCTCACCAGAAGGTCTGGGAAAGGCCTAGGATCCCAAGACATAGAATCAAGCCCGTTCCCTCTCTAACTTTCCGCTTCCCACTGTCCAGAGGGATCAGGTCATCTAGCTTATTCCCAGACCCTGATATGACCAATCCCCCATTCATTCTAGCTTTCTCCAGGAGTCTCCAAATTCCCATTTCTTGAAGAGATCCTAGCCTGTATAGCCCATCTTTGGACCCGTATATACATGTTCCCCCAGTAGACTCATCTTTTACCACAGGCCTGCACTTTGAAACTCTCATGTCTATCTGTCCAAATCCTCCTTTCTTACTTTAAGGTCCCACTCAAGGCCCATTTCTTCCAGGAAACTCTCATCTTTCTCTGAACACCTAATACAACTCTCTGTCTACCTTTCATTTAATAATTAGCACATACTGTCTCCTGGGGTTTAGCTGCCCACATATAAGTCTGGTCTCACCAAGCAGCCTGGGGTGGGGTACACCTAATTACACACCCCTATCTCAGCAGCCCAAAAGAAGTGTTCAATACAGTAAAACTTGTTTCTGCCTCTGAACTTAGGCCCCTGGGCGAGATTCCATGAGAAAATTCTTAATGACACAGAATGAGACCAGAAAGTCAGATTGGGACCTGATCTGAGCTAGAGTTCTGAGCTTGTCCACCCTTAATCTCTGATGAGAGACTGGCAAGGAATAGACCTGCTTATGTCTTAGTACCAGGGACTTTACAGATAGTAAGATTTACAGCTGGAAATGACCTTATAAATCATTTAGTCCAGGGGTCCGTGAACTTATAGTTGGTTTCCTTTATTATCCTACATATTTTATTTAGTGCATTTAAAAACATGATTCTGAGAAGGAGTCTTTAGGTTTTATCCAACTTTGAGGGGTTCTATGACACAAAAAAGGTTAAAAACTTCCGAAATTTAGTCTAACACACTCATTTTCCTTAGGTTTTTATCAGATTTTGAAGGGTTCTGTGACACACAAAGAGGTTTAAAACCTCTGAGATCTAGTCTAACATGCTCATTTTCCAGATAGAAAAACAGGCTTAAAGAGTAGACCTGATTTGTAAATGGTCATGTTACAAGTCAGGGTCATAGCTAGAACTTTTAAGCCCAAGTGTTTTTAATAGAACTTTTTAATAGAACTTTTAAGCCCAAGTGTTTTGACTTCTAGTCCAAAACATTTTCCACTGCTTTGTCCAGACCTAACCTGTCCTTGGGCCTCTTCTAACTCTTCTACCTCAGCCATTGCCTAGTTGAATAACTCTGGACAAATCTTTCACCCGTTCAGTCCTTGGTTCTCTGAAGTATAGGTTCATTGACCTGTAAGGGCCTTTACAGCTCTGAGATTCTAGGTCTATGCCTCTGTGTTATTCTCTAAAGGAGAAAAGCCCCAGCCTGGGCCTCTAATGCCCCTGCTTCTTTCCCTCCCTGCAGGTCCAACAGAATGTACCAGGTCCCGCTGCCTCTGGAGCGGGATGGAACCCTGTTCCGGCTGCGCTTCACTGCTGTGGCTATGGCTACTGTCTCCTGCCCCCTGTTGGCCTTTCTCTTCTGTGTCATTTGGTCCCTGTTCTTCCACTTCACGGAGACCACATCCACCCACTGTGGGGTAGGCTGGTGATGGGGAGGTGGGACTGGGTCTTGTGTTGGGGCCTGGGAAAGGCAAGTAGCAGATGGGAGGCAGAGGGTGGGTCCTTTGGCCTCTGAGAAGAAAGGTATAGAAATTCAGATCTCAGAGAAGGCCACTAGCTTTCCTGGGAAATCTGGAAAAAAGTGGAAAAGAGGTTTTTTTTTAAGTGTTATTGATAATTTTTTTAAATATCACCATCACTTCACTTTCTTCCTCAATAGAGTCCTCCCTTGTAACATATAACCTAAGCAAGCCAGACAAATCATCTCATTGGTCATGTCATGCTTTCTTCATCACTCCTAGGCTGTTACCTCTCTGCTGAATGCTGAAGGGCAAGCTTCACTCCTAGTCCTTTAAAGTCATGATTGGTCACCACCTTGAGCAGAGTTCTGAAGTCTTTCAGTATAAATGCTATTTTTGTGATCATTGTGTAAATTATTTTCCTGGCTCTACTTATTTCGCTCTGCATCAATTCATAGAAGTGATTCTTTCCATATTTATCCAG
>CM053622.1:744023719-744050612 GCA_028646595.1 Phalanger gymnotis
GTTACCTCTCTGCTGAATGCTGAAGGGCAAGCTTCACTCCTAGTCCTTTAAAGTCATGATTGGTCACCACCTTGAGCAGAGTTCTGAAGTCTTTCAGTATAAATGCTATTTTTGTGATCATTGTGTAAATTATTTTCCTGGCTCTACTTATTTCGCTCTGCATCAATTCATAGAAGTGATTCTTTCCATATTTATCCAGGCTTTTCATATTTGTCATTTGTACAATAATATTGTATCACATCCATATTCCACAGATTGTTCAGCTTTTTACCAATGGATGGGCACTCATGTTGTTTCTTTGCTACTACAAAAAGTGCTGCTGTAAATATGGGAACCTTCCCTTGGTATTTGACTCCTTGGGTATATGCCTAAGAGTGGTGTTGCAGGGATACAACAACATGTAGAGTTTAAGTTTTAGTACAATTTCAAATTGTTTTCTAGAATGGTTGGGCCGATTCATAGTTGTATCAATAGTACAACAGTGCATCTCTCTTTTCATGACTCTTCGAACAGCTGTCCTTTTCCTTTTTTGTCATTTTTGCTGTCATGATAGAAATTAAGGTAAACTGATACAATAAAGTTCAAAGCTTGTTCCCTTTATTAGTAAGGCTGGCATTTACCAATAAAAGAAGGCAATGGTTCCTCAGTAGCCAAAGACCCCGAGTTAGGGACAATAGGATAGTGATTAATAAGATGACAGAGCAAATATTAAGTAACATAGGTATGTCTTTTTCTGATTGGTTAGACATTTTAATGAAGAGGTGGGATAAGTGTCATCTCAGCTCCTCCCATTAGTCACTGGGAGATGAGATCAGTTCTCAGGTCATGGAAATTGCTACAACAGTTTAGATTGTTGAGATTAACCTCTAGTCAAGTTTGTCCTGAACATGGGCCATGGGTGAAGTTATAGAGGTGGAAGTACAAGTCACAAGAATAGAATTGTGCCCTAAATGATTTGAGTTTACCAGAATCACAAGAATAGACTTGTGGCCCACGTGACCTGAGGTTACCTGAGTACACTTTCAGGGGTAAGGGATTTAACCCACACAGGGAAGGCGAATAGTAAATCTGTGCTGACATGATTAAGTCTTAACAAATAGAATTAAACTAAGTTTTCAATTTCATGGTTCTCCACTTTGATTCTTGGGAAGCTATGCTTCCAATGAATGACTTAGCCTGATTAAAGTTACAAATCAAAGTATAGTAAAAGTCATATATGTCTATCACTTCAAAATGTTTGCTAAAGCTGAAGTAATGATTAGAGAAGCAAAAATACTATGAATAATAAATTTGAATCATCATGCACCACTATGAGTTTCTTAGGAATCAGTTTATCAAAGCTAAAAGGCAATTATGAAGCCCAGGGCTGAGAGCCCCATGACATGGCACAGGCCCCCTAGTTTGGGCTAGTATCTCTGCTTATGCTTATCTATAACCCCAATATATGGGAATAGGGACTAAAGAAATATTATCCCAGGTATTCTACTTTAAAGGGACTAATTTGAGAGAGGATGGCTCCCAAACCATCAGGCTTCATCCTATAACAATCTACCCCTTAGTCTTTGAGACAATCTATGACTGAGGCATTGACAAACTCCATCAGGGTTAATCTCTTCTGATAAGTAGGCCTTACAGAGACAGTGGCTCCTGGGGAAAGAAGGAAAGAGAAGGGTGGATGTTATGTTTCCTTATTAGTAACCCATTCTCAATGTCTATTAGCATATCATATCTTAGGGTTCAGTTGTCTCATGCAGTTGTCTGATTTCTGAAAATATCTCTTAAGCATTCTGGAATAGGCCTATCCTCAGAGTGGCTCTGAAGGTAGGAGCTTCTCCTACAAGATCTGCTTCTCTGGTTCAGCTTATTTGCAGTTTCCTAGACATTTCTGCCATAATCTTTTGCAAAATAAATCTGAATACCATTTGGTATACACTCCTAAATTTGGTATTCCAATAACCAACTCAAGCATCAGGAACCATAATTCACCCAAAACTTCAGAGATCTTAAGTTTTCATATCTCACCTATTGTTACCTAAACCTTGTACCTCACGTGGACATTGCTATCAGTAGGCTAAAGGGAGACTCTTAAAAAGAAATCCATGAGGGTCTGACTTGTAAGATGAGCCCTTACCAAAGTAGACATGTAAGCTTGGATATATAAAAGGAAAACCATCAGTTATACTACTTATAACTGCCTGGTGATATGTTAGCAAATTATTATGCTGTTGAAAAATAAAAAAACTAAACATTTTAAAATGTCACAGAAGGAAAGGCTCTAAAACTCTTTAAATTAAGGTTTTGTTTTTGTTTTTGTTTTTCAAGAGCTAGAAGAGTTCTCTTTTTTTCTTAGCTACATATAAACAAAAATTTTTAACATTCATTTTTAAAAATTTTGAGTTCCAAATTCTCCCCCTCCTTTCTTTTCCTCCTCCCTAAATTAAACTTTAAAAATAAATCTTTCCACTCCATTCAATTTTGAAAAGTTTTACATCACATCTTTATCTAAATGTAATTCCCATTTAAGTGGATATTATCACCATATCAGCTTGAAAGGAAGAGATATTTCAAAAAATTACTGTCATAAATGAACACACAATTCTTAAGGGGTGACAGGCTGAAAAATGTTTATTTAGTAGGTTGGAATATGGAATTGATATTACCTACTGACATCTTGGTGTTTTTAATATGAGCCCACAATAACTCAGATGCCTTAGTGTTTTACCTTCTATAACATAGAAATTTGCTATAAAAGGAAAAAGGAGGGACATATTCCCCTAGATCTGTTTGAATCCAGGCAAGAGTCATATTTAAGAGCCAGTCATGCAACAAAGTTTTACAGGATTCACAGAGTAGCAAAACCAGGCTCAGAAATGATCAGGTGGAAAAATTTCATGTCCAGAGAGGAAATACCACAATAGGAAGCTGAGACAAGAGGATCCTGCCTTTATTTTTGCAAGGTTGTAGTCTCAAGGGGCATAAGGGGTGTTCAGAGAGGACTAGCACCTCTGGTGTTGGGGTTTGCCAAGTCCTTTTCAAGGTTTCTCCTTCACCTGTGGTCTCCAGCTGCCACCCAGCTCTCATCTGTGGCTCCAAGAAGCTATAGCATGCACAGTAGCCACACCCTAATAAAAACCGTTTTGGCAAATGAACTAAACCAGGTTGAGGGCAGCCAACAGGCCTCTCAGTGAGTTATGAAGGATGTCTGTCCCAAGCATGCGAAGACTTCTCCCAGTAGAATAGGTGGATGAGAACGGTTTGTTTCAACAGCCATGAAAGTGGGGGAAACGGGCTGTAGAGCACTTAGAGCTGGTCAGACATTGAAGACTACAAGGTCATCCCTTGGATACTGAGCCACTGCTCGTTGTCTTGACTTTTGTACTGCCACTGGACTTCTGTGAGTGGAAGAAAGAGTGAGGCTAACAACTTTATGCAACTCTGCCTCACTTAAGTCCAGTTCATGTTGAAGTCAAGACATCACCCCATGATGTCATAGGACAAACAACAACACTCAGGCACAGACATCCACCCGTGGGAGTCCTGAAACTGTATTCCTTTTGAGCAACACTAACATTTCCTTTGGGAAAGTGGACTATTGGCTTCACAGCGATTTAGACAATTAGTCGAATTAAAGTGGCATGATATTTAACCTCAAATAGCAAAATGTCAGTGATCGTAGCACAAGATGAGGATGTTACTGGTTACCTTTGTTTTCATAATCACAAATCATCATAAAGTCACTTTTGTACTCTGAACAAACTTGTGAGTTCTCCCCAAGCTTCTCAGAAAACCAGTGCAACATTTTAGGTCTAGGGTACACTTGGTAACTGTTTATTATTATTTATTTTATGTTTCAATTTCAATCACACCAAAGTTTCTTATATCTAAAATTCTAATTAAGGTTAAAATGTACTTCTCAGAAATGAGCTAGAAGCAGGAAGGATACTAACTGCTTTCTCTGTGTTCTTTCATCAGAATTTCTCCCACATTTACTAATGAGATCAAGAGCCTTAAATGTCAAGTGTCTTAAGCAACTTCTTCCACATATTAGCAAAGTTTACTCTGTAGCTTTTAATCTTAGAACATTTACTTAGTATACTAAGAAGTTAAAGGTTTCATGACTGTGAGGGCTTTTGTTGTTGTTCAGTAGTGTCTGATTCTCTGTGACCCCAATTGGGGTTTTCTTGGCAAGGATACTGGAATAATTTGCTCTTTCCTTCTACAATTCATTTTTACAATGAGGAATGGAGGCAAACAGGGTCACAAAATTAGTAAGTGTCTGAGGCTGGATTTGAACTCATAAAGATGAGTCTTCCTGACTTCAGGTCCAGTGCTCTATCCATTGTGTCACCTAGCTGTCCCATCTTAGGGCAGTGCTATATGATTTGAGAGATATGAATTGACTTGCTCCTCTTTGTAACTTCTATATAGATCCATGATTTTATGGGTACAGGGAACCTTAAAATATATTGTTATCATTCCCAACCAAAATTAAATTACCACACTGTAACCTGTGTGTGGGACTAGTTTTTGAAATCTTAGACGTACTAAAGTTTTGCCCTGTTGCCCATATGTTGCAAGACTCCAGCACTATTTTTCAAACTTAATCACTTTATTTTTTTTTTATTTTTAGTTTGCAACACACGGTTCTACATAATTTTGACCTCCAGATTTTCCTCCCTCCCTCCCCCTTCCCTCCCCAAGAAGGCATGGAATCCTATATAACATCCATGTATAACTTGGCATTGAATTAATTTACACACTAGTCAAGTTGTGGAGAATTATGACCAATGGAATGAATCATGAGAAAGAAGAAACAGAACAAAAAAAAAAAAAACAAAAAAACACAGCCCAACAACAAATACAAAAGAGAGAAAAAAAGGGGGGGGGAAGGCAAGCATGAAGTGTGCCTCGATCTGCATTCATATTTCATATTCTTTCTCTGAGCACTCTCCCTTGTAAGTCCTTTGGAGCTGTCTCTGCATATTGTGTTGCTGAGAAGAGCAAAGTCTGTCAGGGTTAGTCATCACAGAATCAATATATCTGTGATTGTGTATAATCAAACTTAATCACTTTAAACCAGGGGAGGGGAACCTGTGGCCTCAAGGTCACATGTGGCCCTCTAGGTCTTCAAGTGTGGCCCTTTGACCAAATACAAACTTCACAGAAAACCCCTTAATAAAAGGATCTGTTCTGTAAAACGTGGACTCAATCAAAAGGCCACACCCAAGGACCTAGAATGCCACATGTGGCCTTGAGGCTGAAAGTTCACCACCCTTTAGCGGGGCTGGTAAGATCTTAGGACTTTGCATTTCATAGATAAGGACATCTTAAGATTTTTGCTTTATCATATTATATTTATTATTATATAAATTTATCAGATTATTACCATTATCTCTTCCATTTATAAATAACTAGTTTTCAAACATTTTTACATATTTTTTTAAACAATTGAATCTATAACCCAAGAGAATTCAGATAAAAAGAGAAATTATTTTTCTAACAATATTTCTAATACAATGATTTACCAGATTTATGTTAGGCACTGTGTTAAGCATTTCGCAGTCATTTGGTCCTCCCAACAACCTTAGGGGTTAGGTGCTATTTTTATCCACTTTACAGATTGATAAACTATGATAAATAGAGGTGAAAGAACGTGCTTAAGGTCAGACAACCAGTATGTGTCGCAATGCCAAATAGCCATTGCAGTTTGTATTAAGTTCTAATTTACCACAATTACCCTAATAGAACACATCTCACCTTTAATTAGTTTTAAGTTAAACTTTAACAAGTTAAATCATCTCTGGTTTTACAATCACAAATAATGCCATTCAAAATCTCAACTTATTCAGGGCCATTAGATACTATCATTTTTAAATCTAAAGCCGCTTGTTATCGATTTTGTTTATTTTCAGAGATTCCTGCTGGCATTTTTCACATTCCTATAAACCTTTTCTTTATTCTATTTAAAACACTCAAAGAGCTGAATCTATTCCTTTGTGTTTTTAATGTAGCTTCACTGCATGCCTTAAGAGGGTGGCCTCACTTCACCCAGTGGCATTTGCCATTTTCTACAGTATTAACCTTGGGAAGGATTTTTTCTTTTTCTTTCTTTCTTTCTTTCTTTCTTTCTTTCTTTCTTTCTTTCTTTCTTTCTTTCTTTCTTTCTTTCTTTCTTTCTTTCCTTCTTTCCGTCTTTCTTTCTTTTCTTTTTCTTTCTTTCTTTTTTTTTTTTAACAACAGGGCAACTAGGTGACACAGTGAATAGAGTGCTGGTCCTTGCATCAGAGAGGCATGGGTTCAAATTTGGCCTTAGACACTTACTAGCCAATTAATCCTAAGCAAATCACGGAACCCCATTTACCTTAATTTTCTATCAGTAAAATGAGCTGGAGAAAGAAATGGCAAATCACTCCAGTATCTTTGCCAAGAAAACCCCAAAAGGGGTCAGAGTCAGACATGACTGAAACAACTGAACACCAACAAGTGTCTGTCTAAAATTGCTAACAGGAAAAGCTTTCTTAATTCTCTTCTATTTAATTTCCTAATAATATCCTAGATCATCAGTAGAACTAATTTTCCTGAACTTTTCCTTTGCAATTTCAATACTTATCAATTAATTATTTTTAAAATTAATCTCTTGTTCAATAAGATTCAGTGTCAACTAGCTCATGTAGTTAATAAAACAAAATTGTGCTTAGATGGTATACTGGCCTTTACGAGTTTAAGGAAAATTAGAAAATCAACAATAAGTTTAAAGTGCTATTACAACAGACAGTGCTGCAGAGGCTAACATTGCATACTAACTTTTAAAACAGGCTTACCCCTTTTGGCCTAACATTCAGTTCCTTCCATGTGTAAGTAACCTATTTTATTCAAATAAATATTGAAAATATTCATTGTGATTTCAGCAATATGTTAAGTTTACTGATGACTAGAAAAGGCACTACTGTTTGAGTAAAGCACTTAGTGTAACTTCTTTTTAATTCCCTAGTTGTCCTTATTACATTTAAAAACACATAATTTTAAAATAACTTTGCCTTCATCTGTATAAATAAAAACTCTGTATTTTAAACATCTCTATCTTTAGGTCTTTGTCTCGGTTTACTTAAATAATTAAGTTCATAAAACATTTTTGCAAATTGAAGTTTACTTACTTTTAAGTTAGTCAGTCACAAGTCTTTCTCTTTTTGTGGAGGCAGTTCTTAAGACCAAGAATTGCCCACTGTTTCAGGAGCCTTTCGCACCTGTGTCTTTTTAATGATACTTGTAAACAGGGTCAGTTTCCCCTTTTCTCTTCCCTCTTTAAACAATAAGCTCGTCACTCCCTGGGGAAAGACCAAGTAAAAGTCGATCCACTTTTCACTTTTCAGAATCTAGATAAAGTATCTGTAGATTCAATATTTCCATCTTTCCTTTAAATACCCAGTTAAATATTTAATAAGGTTTTTTTCTTTTTCAAATTATGTTAATATTTGGTAATTTCCAAATCAAAGAGAGTTGCATTTTTCCATTCCTAACAATATTCTTATATAGTGTTTTTACAATAATAACATATTTTTAAATATTAATTTTTGACATTTTAAATTGATTGCATTTGAGGCCAATATAGAGAAATCTTGATCATATTATACTTTAAAGACAAAAACTTATTTTTGCAGTTTCTAAACATATTACCCTGATGTCAAATGTTGGGTGGCAACATGAAAATTAAGCTCAACAGCAATAATCTATATTTAATATTCCCTAGGGCTAGTTTTATTTTAAAGGTTATCTTTATTCTTCAAATCCTTCTTTGTGTGATACCTGTTCCACAAATATACCCACCTCTTCTTTTGTGCAATTCTTAGCAACATGACTTTCTTTCAGACAGTAGAAACATCTAGCCTGGGCCCTAGGCTTAGATCTTTCTTTTTCTTTGTCTTTCTTCCCTCATAGTCATACTGGGCTGTATCTTTTAACTCATCAATTCCCTTCTCATGCCACCCTGAGCAATTCTTTTTTAAAAATGCTTTGTAAGTTCTACTTGAAACAGGCCAACAAAAGCTAAATTAATAATTTAGGTGTCATGTGGATCAATTGAATATTGTTATTTAAAAAACAGCAGTTAGAAGTATCTTCTGAAAATTGAAAAATATTCCAGATTCTGGGATGGATAGCACAAGTAGCCATAATCTACAAAATTTAGTTTCAGAACCCAATTAAGGATGGATTTATAATTCCTTACATTTGAAATAAATTTTTACTTAAGCTTAATATTTCTTTACTCACCCCAAGTCTCTCCTCGATTTGAATACTCTTCTCCTTTTGTGATGAAGAAGAAAATTCAAATTGTAAACTGTCTTTGAAATCTTACCGAAACTGACTTCCTTTTTTTTTTTTGCTAGTGGTTTGACACTTTTAAAACTAAAGTGGAAAAACCTCCCACTCTCAAACAATAAAAGTAATTTGTATACAATTTTCTTCTAAAACTCTACAGTTTTGAGCTGCCTCAAAGATACAACATTCACAAACACAATCAGTTCATGGCCAGTTTATGTTTAAGATTGATTATGTTCTATACTTATGCATATGCTTATTTTTCGAGCTCCCAAGAAAAGTTAATTTATTCTATCCCAACACAGAAATACAAAAAGATACAGACACAGAAGTACCTCTTGACAAGAGTTTTCCTCTTTAACTCTCACTAAAAATGAAAGTTAAGTCCTTGCTAGCAGAGAAATAAAGCACTCCCCTTTCTAGACTCTGTGCCTAGCAACTTCTTCAAAAGAAAGTGACAAAAAATTTTGCAGTAATTGGGATTCCCCTTTATGTCCAATTGAGGAATTGTGGTAGGCAATTAGAAACACCCAATAGAAGCTAGTTGATAGTGCATTTAAAACTCTTTAGACTTCTGTTTCCACCAGCTCTCACTAAAGAGCCTACAGACGCACCAACTCTTTCTAAGGAGCGTACAGATTCCACCTACTCTTCCTGTAAAGGAAGAACCTACATAGTCCCCCAGCTCTTCCTATAAAGAGCCTACAGTACCTTGGCTTAGAAGTTGGGTGAGACCCAAGGGGGAATCTGTACCTGGGGTGGCTCTATGTGAAAGATATCCCTCAATAGAAATCTACTGGAGCTTTATAGGGAGTCTTTGAGGGGCTTGTCTTGGATTCAGGATTCCTCACTTGGATCCTTTCATTGTTGCCAACTGTCATGATAGAAATTAAGGTAAACTGAGGCAACAAAGTTCCAGACATGTTCCCTTTATTGGTAGGCCTGGCATTTACCATTAAGAGGGGTCAGTGGGTCCTCAGTTGCCAAAGACCCTGACTTAGGGATGATAGGATTTTCTACAGTGGAGGCTGAATTTAAATTCAGGTGCTCTAGACTCTTAGCAGGCACTCTATCTACTATATCACTTAGATGCCCCTACCTGACCATACTTGCATGGGTAAGGGATTTAAAATCACAGAGGGAAGGAGAAGAGTAGACTTATGCTGACTTAATTAAGTTTATACAAATGGAATTAAATAAATAAAATAGAATTAAAATCAAATTGCCAATCTAATGAGCTGAAACAGCTAAGTGGCACCATAGTGCATAGAGTGCCAGACCTGGAGTCAGGAAGACTGAATTCAAATCTAACTTCAGACACTCACTAGCTGTGTAACTCTGGGCAAGTCACTTAATCCTTTTTGCCTTGGTTTCCTCATCTGTAAAATGAGTTGGAGAAGGACATGGCAAACCGCTCCATTATCTTTGCCAAGAAAACCCCAAATGGGTTTACAAAGGGTCAGACATGACTGAAAATGACTGAACAACAACAACTTAATGGGTGTGATGTGAAAAATCAGAGTTGTTCTGATTTGTTCTTTTCATATTAGTGATTTAGAGCATTCTTTCATATGGCTTTTATTATTATCCACCTACTCATCATTTCTTATAACACAATAGTATTCCATTACACTCATATACCACAACTTGTTCAGCCATTCCCCAATTGATGGGCATCCCCTCAATTTCCAATTCTTTGCCACCACAAAAAGAGCTGCTATAAATATTTTTATACATGTGCGTCCTTTTCCCTTTTTAAATAAAACATTTATTAAGCACCTAGCATGTGCAGAGCCCTGTGTTTAGCACTGAGGATATAAAAATAGATACAAAATAGACCTTGCCATCAAGGAGAGTACAATGTAAGATGGAACCATACATAACTATGATACAGTAGAGAGGGGGTAAAAGTTCAAAGCAGAGGTACAAGTGAAACAATAGCTAGGTTGGGGAAGACCTTAAAAGCCAGGCAGAGGATTTTGCTTTTTACTCGGGAGGCAATATGGAGCTACTGCAGATTTTTGAGCAAAGGAATAACATGACCAGATCTGTGCCTAAAGATTAGTCTGGCAAGGACAAGGGATGATAGATGGACAGCTAGAGTGCTCAACTGGCAGCCTTATGGTGTTGGGGAAAAGCATCGAAGAGCTCCAGTGAGTTGGGTAGATCCCTTGCCGCCAAGCTATGGGAGGAGTTGGACAAAAGATGGACTGGCTGAGCAGGTATAGACAGGACATGATCATCATTGGAGGCAAACAAGTAAACCAAGTAATTTGCAGAACCATTTCAATATCTGAGTCTTGCAGTGGTGTGAAGAATGGATTAAATAGATGGAGAGGGTTTAAAAAATGCTGTGGAGAGAATATCTTTTTAGGTTTGGGGTAGACAAAATGCCCTTTGAGGTTTCTTCCATTATAAAGATTCTGCGAGTCTTTCTGGGTAAGTAAAGGGAGAAACACAAAACAAGGCCCTTGTGGTGGAACTGGAAATAGAAGGAGGTATTGTTCTTTCTCAGTGTGGAGCTCCATTCCCACCCCAATCCGTTTCTATTGAACCACAGGTTCCCACACTCTTAGTGAAGGAGATGCTGTCTCACCTCCCAAGTGAAGTTCAGTTCCTTTCATTCATTCAACAATTTGGTCATCAGATATTTATTAAAAATGTCTTTTGTATGCAGAAAATTGTGCTAGGCTTTAGGAAAAAAAATACAGAATTAGATAAAACATGACCCTGGGCCCCATGGAACTCATTAGGGAATCACTCTCTGTATTTCCCCACATCAAAGTGGCTTGGCATGGATTCAGTCTTTCCAGATCTATTCCCAAAGTGAGGACCACTTGCTGGGAGAGCAGCGATACAAAGACCTGATAGAGATACCCTAAGTTCCAAGATGTGGAAGGAAAGAGTCAAACTATAGAAATGGGTGGAGAATGTGTCCTCAGGTTAACCTAGTGTGCCAGATAGGGAGCCTCAAGAGTAAGGGGCTCTTCTTAGATATTCTCAGATGATGTAATGTCTTGGGTGGCATGTATTTGTGACCAGAGTTTGGTTTATTTGGGGGCCAACATCTGGTCTCACTTAGGGTCTGGAGTCAGGGTTAAGATTCAATCTGTGCCTTTGTAGGTTCTGTGCTTCTAGATTCAGTCAGTGTCAGATGAGGGTGATACTTGGGAGAGATCTGTCCCAGGGGGTAGGAGGTGTGGCTATCAGATGGGACAGAGGCCAGTTTCCTGGAGTAGGTGGGCAGAACCACGGCCATGGCAAGAGAAGGATTGGCTAGATGGTAGCCTGTAGGGTGGGCAGGGGAAGGAGGACCCCAGAACCCAAGTCCCGCCCCAACCTAGCCTCATTGTGAATCCAGGAATCAGTGTTTGAGCCCAGTCTCTACTCTGCCAGGTGCAAAGTGTGAGTAACCTCTCTCCTGGAAATCAAGGGGATCCCACAATCAGCACTATTTCTCTGTTAGTTTGGTTTCCTGGGGCTGGGGGCATCTTCTCAAGGTTGGGGCTCCAGCTTCCACGCTGGATCTGGAGCCCATCAGATGCTATTCGAAGGGAAACTGTGCTTCCCACCCCTAGCAGAGAGTAGAGCCCTGGGTTAAAAGTCAGGTTTCTAGTGTCAGTTCTGCCCCTGGACTCACTGTGTGGCCTTGGATAGTCCCTTTCCTTTCCTGGGCCTTCACTTTACCGCTCTCTAAAATGAGAAGATTCTACTGGATAGTCCCCAAGGTCCACTTCAGCCATGTTCTGTGCTTTTATGATTTGAGGGATAGGGGATCAAGGCTAATTTCATCCATATTCAAGGGCTGGGCAGCAGTAAGTTGCTAATGCTAGCCCTTGTGCCTACAAAAAGCAAGAGAGCCCAGGCTAAGAGAGGATGCATCCTGTACCTCTCTTACCTAATCCACAGAAAGCTTGGCAAGAGGGAGAACTGAGACTCAGAGAGGTAGAAGGCCAGGCCCTGGGGCCCTGGCATCCAGCCCAGGTAGCAACTTGGGTGGAATAAGAGCTGCTGGGCCATAGCTGAGATCTGGCTGTGCCTGAGGATGGGATGGGACAGTGGGGGCGGTTCCTTTGATGCTTCTTCCCCAGCTGCTCTCCCAGGCCACTCCATGGTCACTCTTGGGTACTGAGCAGGAATGTGGTTAAACCAGATTAGATGAGAAGTACCTGAGACCCCCTCTCCCCTACACTAGCATGATCTAAGGGAAGGAACCTTGGGTTAGAGTGGGATCCAAGTTCCTGCTCTTCCATTAGCCCATTTGGGCAAGTTTTTCCCCAGTTTTTGAGTCTCAGTTACCTTCTCTCTAGGATCAGGAGTTGGATCTGATCATCTAAGGCCTCTTCTAGCTCCTAGGTCTATTCCGTATTCTCGTTGTCTTTGTCTTTTTTTTTTTTGTCTCTTTTTCTCTCATATACCTCTCCAGTCTTTTTCTGTTTCTATTTCTGTCTTTTTCTCTATTGTTCTTTTTCTTTGTCGGTCAATAAGTATATGTATCTCTCTCAATCTTTTCCTCATTGTATCTCTGTCCATTTCTGTTTTTCTCTTTCTCTTGACTTCTGGCTCTCTCCCAATACTCTGTAAGAGTCAGGTTTCCTTGAGTCCTAATCTCAGTAGTCCCACAGGCCCTGGTGTCTCCTCCTTCCTCATGTCCCCTCAGGCCCCCTCAGGATGCTCCCCATGGCTTCTCAGCCCCTGGACCCTGAAGGAACTGTGTTTCGAATGCGCTTCACCTCTCTGGCCTATTGGGTCATCACCTTCCCCGTCTTCGGCTTCTTCTTCTGCATCCTCTGGTCACTCTTATTCCACTTTGAATACACAGTGGCTACTGACTGTGGGGTAAGTGCTGGGGCCAGTGGAGTGGGGGTAGGTGGAAATGTTCTACCAGAAAGAGGGAACTAGATAGAGCTACTAGAGAGGATGAGAGAGCTCTAGCTACTTAAGAGACACAAAAGGAAAGAAGAAGAAACGGAGAGAGGCAGGTACAAGGATTCTCTGCCCTTCTGCCTCTGCCTTGGGCCCAAGCCTGCCCTGCCTCTGGTCAATTCATACCCAGATGGGGATGTCACTCTTTTGGGGATATAGATACTTGTTGCAGAGAAGCCTGATCTGAGAGCCAATAGACTGGGTTCTAGTCCTAGTATCTGACTTACTTTGTGACTTTGGTCAAATGCCTTCTCCCCTTCTGGTCCCCTCCTCTATAAAAAGGTGATTAACTCAGTCATCTCTGCTGTGTCTTTGAGCTCTAGTATTTCTTTGTTCTATAGTCTCTTAAAATTCAGTGATTGAATTTGATAAACATTTACTAGGTGCTTATTCTGTGCAAGGCCTACTCAGCAGGTGCAGTGATTAAAACCAGCATAGTCCCTGCCTTTAAGGTTTTATAGTTTGCAAGGGCCTCCTACACAAATAGCTCTCTGGGCTTTTTCCTGGTTAGATGACCTCTGTAGTATTCTACTCAGTTCTCGATCCATGTTTTAGGAAAAACATTGACAAGCTAGAGCATACTCACAGGAATGCAAACAGCATAGGAAGGAGGCTAGAGGGACTTCACCTAGGATATTTTTTTTGGGCTAGGCAGTTGGGGTTAAGTGACTTGTCCAGGGTCAAACAGCTAGTAAATGTCAAGTGTCTGAGGCTGGATATGAACTCACATCCTCCTGACTCCAGGGCTGGTGCTCTATCCACTGTGCCTCCTAGCTGCCCCACTTAGGATATTTTCAATTGAAGGAATCAGGAGTGTTTAACCTGGGGAAGAGAAGATTTGTGGGGCAAGACGTGATCACTGTCTTCTGTTATTTGAAGGACTGTCATATAGAAGAAGAATTAGATTTGTTCTGTTTTTCCCCAAAGGGTAGAACAGCAGGGGAAGCAGTGGAGGAAATGGGTAGAGAAACAGGCTTGTTGTAAGGAAAAACTTCCTAACAGAGCTGACTCAAAATGAAATGGACAACTCCAGGGTGAGGAGGTCCCAGACACTAAGGGAAGTTCCAGGGTGAGGCCTGATGTTAAAGTCTAAAAAGTCAGCAGTACAGTCAGGAAGGGAAACTGATGCAGGATAGACCAGGGGTGGGGAACCTGCAGCCTCAAGACCACCTGTGGCCCTCGAGGTCCTTGGGTGCAGCCTTTTGATTGAGTCCAAGTTTTACAGAACAAATCCTTTGTTCTGTGAAGTTTGGATTCAGTCAAAGGACCACAATTGAGGACCTAGAGGGCCACAGGTGGCCTTGAGGCTGCAGGTTCCCCACCCCTAGGATAAACTATATGGATTTTTCTGTGATTCTCAAAGGTCAATGGAACCTGATCCCCATAACCTTCTTTCCCTTTCTTCTGCTACTATATCTGGGATATCTCAATTTCCCATTTTTCTTTTCTGCCTGCAGTTGTGCTGTGTGTCTTCTCTAGGGTTTATTCACAAGGATCAAGACAATATCCAGATTCAGAAATAGTAACTTAAGGGATAGTCATTAGATAGGCATATAGAAGAAATGTGCCCAGTCACAGATAGTAAGTTATCTCAATTTTCTCTGCTATTCTTTTGAACTAAGGTTTCTCTAGTCTTATCTTTGCTTGGGATCCTCTCTAAGCCTGAGTTTCTAACTCCAAGCTGGTCCCAGATAGGAATAAATTTTCTGCACCAGAATATCCCTCAAGTGGTTAGGGCTTTACCCAAATGAGCACACAGGATCAAGTTCATTGGCCCATTTTACAGTCTCTGTTTCACTCTCAGTCCATCAGCCCTTTCCTTCACCACGGAGAAACTTCCCATCACTTAAAAATATACTGTAGGATCCCTTCTGAAGTCTACAGCAAAGTATTCCATGTGATACGGGAAATTTGAAAAGAGGAGAGATCACTTCTAGGTGATGGAATTGGGAAGGATATCATGGAGGTGACGGTGTCTGATTTGGGCCTTGAAGGAAGAGAAGTCGTTCTGAAGATAGATGAGGAAGGAACACATTCCAGTCATGAGGGCTAGTTTGCACAAATGTACTGAGATAGGTGAGGGATCAGGGAATAGCTAGTAGTCCAGTTTAGATGAATTATATAGTATGTGAAGGGAATTAATATTTTATAAGGCTGGAAAAGTAGGTTGGGGCCAGATTGTGAAGGGCATGCCAACTTTACTTGGTACACAATGGGGAGCCCTTGCAAGGTTTTGAATTGAGGAGGAACATGGTCAGACCTAGAGACATGCGGCAACTAGGTATAATAGTGGCTAGAGCATTGGACTTGATGTCAGGAAGTCCTGAATTCAAATCTTGCCTCAGATACTTGTAAGGTGTATGACCCTGGGATAGTCACTTAACCTTTATTTGCCTCAGTTTCCTCAACTATAAAATGAGGGTAATAATAGCGCTTTCCTCCCAGGATTGTTGTGAGGATCTAATGAGCTATATCTTTAAAAGGCTTCACAAACTTTAAAGCAGCATACAAATGCTAGCTATTGCTGTTATTGCTTCCTAATTGTTATAACTTCCTTCATCTGTGCATTAGGAAGATTAGTCAAGCAGTATTTAAAGGATATATTGGAGAGGGAGACATTGGAGGATAATGCAGTGGTCTACGGGAGAGAGGATTATCTATAAGGCCCTTTCTAGCTCTGCCTTCCCAGGCAAGGATCTAAGCTCTAAGAGAAGAGGCACAAGTGACAGAATTTTAGGCTGATGGAGAAGAGATTCTTGAACTGGGGTAGGGGAGTGGGAACACGGAGATCTTTGGCAAAGGGATCTCTCCCCTCACTTCCCCTAACCAAATTTTTCCCCTCTTCTGAACAAGTCTATGCTTTCAGTACCTTATAGTTGTTCAGCCATTCAGTTGTGTCCAGCTCTTCATGATTCCATAGGGATTTTCTTGGCAGACACTGAAGTGGTTTGCCATATCTGTCTCAGGTGGTTTGAGTTTTGTTAGAACTCTCCACTATGACCTGTCTGTCTTGGGTAACCCTGCACAGCATAGCTTATTGTTCCATAGCTTATTGCCCATCTGCCATGAGAAGGCAGTGGTCTGGGGTGGGGTGGGTTTCAATACTTAGTTCCTTCTTATGTCAAAAATGTGTTCTGAAGCCTTCCTCCTCCTGTGCGAACCCCATTCAAATAACACTGTGACAAAGACAGAAGGAGGAAGAGACTGAGGCCTTTTCCTTCCCTTTTTCTCCTGAGCCCCTAGTCTGGTTGGGAAGATGAAACTTTCATACAGAGGTAGTGTGGTCCCTAAAAGCTTCAGGAGCTCTGAGGAGGAAGGGATCCTCGAGGGCTGGGGGGGGGGCGGGGCATTTAATGTTCTAAGAAGAGGTGGGAAAAGCTCTGGGTCTTAAAGGGAAGTTATGAAGGTGGAGGCTTTCTAAGCTCTAAGTAGAGGGATAGATAGGAAACTTGCAGGTTATATTTGTAGGGTCAGTGAGTTGTCCAGTTTAGCTAAAGAAGGAAGGCAAATGAAGTGGGTGTGGGAGGTTGAGGCAGTACTCTGTAGTCCCCAAATGCCAGGCTGAGGAATGTGGACTCTCCTATAGGCTACGGAGAGCCAGGACAGGTTCTTGATCAGGGCAGAGATATGATCAGATCTAGGCTATGGAAAGATGACTCTGGCTTCCTGCAGAGAGAGAATAATGGGAAGAAAAAGGCTGCAGTGATATGGATAAAAGGGCTTATGGTCTCAGGTGGGGTTTGTGTGGATAGAGAAGAGAGGAAATGGACAGGGAGATTTGGAAAGGGAGAAGGGACAGGTCCTGGGGACTCACTATGTGTTAGGATTGGGAAGGAGAATGATCTTTAAGGTTCCTTTCAACTCTTGGTTTAACTCTTCAACTTTAAGTTCTGTGGTGACTATGAGTCTAAGAACTCCAAAGATACTTAATGCTTTAAAATAAAAGAATGAATAATGGTAGAATTTCAGGGATAATATTGGTAGGGGGAGAGGCAGGAAGAGAGGGGAGTGGAAGGATCTTTTTAACCAGAAGGTGCTCTCTATTCTCTATTTTACCAATCTCATTGTTAACTTAAAGATCTCAATTTAAGGTTGCAAAAGACAGTGTTGGGGTATTTACAGGGGGAGCCATACGGAGAGGGTGAGAGAAAGATGACTTCAATATGTAGTCTATACCTAGTAAAGCAGCTCGATACAACTGAGACAGTACTGGCTCTTGAATCAGAGGTACTGGGTCCAGATCTCACCTCATTCAAGTTCTACCTCTGTGACCTTGGACACATTCATGTGAGGGCCTGAGTTCCGCTATAACATGATAGGGTAAAACTAGATACCTTCTGAGGCCCCTTACAGCTCTAGATCTATGACCCTATACATTGAATTGTACAAGTACCAACTCTACGTAGAACACTGGGTTACATGGGGCAGTGGATGGGGTTGGATTTTAGTAACAAAATTTAGCTAAAACATGGTCTATGCCTTTGGGAACTCACAGTGTGGTAGGGGACAAGACACAAACAAAGCAAGGCACACTAATATGTGATAGGTAGATCACAGAGATAATAAGAAAAAATGGAATCCCAAGAAAAAATCATTATGGTTGAAGGATCATGGGAAACTTCTTGGAAAAATTGGCATTTTGAGGTAAGAATTCAAAATGATTCCCCTTTTCTCTCTAGCTGAGAGTCCTTCTATATCACTTCTCATTCTCTCTTCCTTTGCCTCTGGAGAAGAGATTGCTAAGAATAATCTTTCTACTTGTATCATTGATCCCATCCCCTCTGGTCTTCTCTGGCAACTTGCCTCTTCCATCATTTCCTCTCTCACTCATATTCATTTTTCTTTATCCACTAGCACTTTCTTTACCACTTAAACCATGTCTAAGTCTTCCTCATCCTTTTTAAAAAAAGCTTCCCTTGACTCGACCTTGTCTTCAAATTCTTATCATCCCATATGGCTTCTCCCTTTCACAGCCAAATTTCTTGAGAGTATTGTTTACACCCTTGTTATCTTATTTTCCACTCACTTCACAGACCTTTGCCATCAGGCCTATAACTCCCCCGTGAACTGCTCTTCAGAGGTTACTAACAATTTCTTAATTGCTAAATCCAATGTTATTTTTTCATACTTCATCCTCTTTAACATCTCTAGAGTTTTGATACTGTTGACTACCCGCTCCTCTTCCTGGCTCTTCTTTCCTTGCTTCCCTCACATTGTCTTCTTCAGGGACTCCAGCTACCTCTCTGACTGAGCACTCTAAGTCTCCCTTGGTGGATCATCTTCCTTCTCCCACCACTAAGTGTGAGTGTATTCGAAGGTTTTGTACTGGGCTTTCCTCTTTCTCTGTACCCTCTCATGGGTTTGGTTAGCATCTCTATACAGAAGACTCCCAGATCTCTATATACAGTCCTGTTCTCTGTCCTGCACGCTACTCCCACATCACTGTCAGCCTGCTAACAATTCTATTGGGGCATTCCATCAACATCTCAAATTTAATGTTTGAAAAAACACCCAACTCATTATTGTCCTCTAAATCTGTCCTCCTTTCAAACTTCCCTTTTTCAGTTATAGGTATTATCTTTCTTCCAAATTACTTAGGTTCTTACTCAAGGAATCTTCCTTGACTCCTTCATCCCCTATATCCTATCAGTTGCCAAGTCTTGTTAAGTTCCCCTCCATAACATTTCTTGCATCTGTGATATTTCTTGTATGAGAGACAGTGTGGCATACTGGATAGAACTTCAGATCTGAAGTTAACATGACTGACATTCAAAAACCTGTTGTTGTTACTTACTGTCTGTGTGACTAGACAAATCACTGAGCCTCGGTTTCATCATCTGTAAAATAGGAGTACCTGTATCCATGGGATCTGTCTCAGAGGGTTTTGTAAGGACCAAATGAGATTAATTCATATAGAAATGGCAGTTATTTTTATCAGTGCCCTTCTCACCATTCACATGATCGCTATGCTAGTTCAGGCCCTTATCACCTCTTGCCTGAAATATTGCGTTAACTCCTAACTGGCCTCCCTGTTTTTAGTCTCTTCCTTCTTTAGTTATTTTCCACACTGCTGTCAAATGAACATTTCTAAAATATAGGTTTGACCATGTTGCTCCCCTGCTCAAAAATTTCCACTGCCTCCTTTTTGTCTTTTACACTCAGCCTGGCAGTTAGGGACCTTGACAACTTGTCTCTTGACTCCCTTTTCCGTCTTATTTTACATTGCTCTCATCATCTGTCTCTGTGACTTTGCGTGGGTTGTCCTCCCAGACTCGGAGGGCACTCTGTTCCCACTTCTGTGCTTTCAAACCTCCTTCAAGACCCAGATCTTGTGTCACCTTACACTGGAATGCCTTTCCTAATTCCCTCTACCCTGTCCTGTTGATAACGTTCTCCTTTTTTCAAATTATTTTATCGTTATGGATTCTGTAGGTCTTAGCACAGTGCCTGGCATATAGTAGTTGCTTAATAAATGTTGATTAAGTCTGTGTTATATCCCATGAGGAGAGTGTAAGCTCTTTGAAGGCAGGGAGTTTTCAGATTTTAACTCCATTCTTCCAGTATCCAGAATAGTCCCTTGCACATTTTTGAAGGGGACCATATCTGTGCTTTCATCCTTGTGGGGAATTTGCAATGACAAAGCTTCATCTCTTGATTTGCAACTTATAAAAAATTTCCTCAACCTCCAAGGGACTAAGTAACTTCCCTAAGGTCATACAGCCACTATGGGAGATTCGGACCCAGGTCATCCTGACTCTGAGGCTAGCTCTCTATTTACTCTAACATGGACACCTGACTTGCACAGAGTAAGCATGTGATAAATGTGTGTTGAATTGAATTGAAATGAAAGCAAAATGGGGTAGAGAGGCCATTCTAGGCCTAGGATATAATGTGAACAAAGACAGAGAGGCAAGAGAGCCTTCTTAGGGAGACTGAGATGAATCCATTTTGGCCTGAACACAGAATACAGCAAGGAGATTGATAGAAAATGATACTGGAAAGCTAGATATGTCAGGTCTCCTTCTCCCTGTGGCTCCATCTGGAGGCCTGGGAATTGATGGTAATAATAATTTATCTATTTCTAGCACTGTAAGATTTACAAAAAGAGCTTTTCTCACAACAACTCTGGATGTAGGTAATGTATTATAATCCTCTGTAGCTGAGGTTCTGATGACTCATCAAGGCTGTGTGTCTGATTTGGGGTAGGGGAAGGAATAGACATAGAGCCCTCCCTTATTGAGCTCTTGGCCTGGCTGGGAGATAGCCGTACATTTGGTGAGAGAGGAGGGATTATTCTGAGAACAGCACAGAGTGCTTGAGAACCATGTGGTTCTTACTGGCAGGGTTGCTTGAGGTATCATCCTGGGCTAGGGTGATCAGGGAAGGCTGCATAAAGGAGGTGGGCCTTGAAGGACACTAGTAGTGATGATAGTAATAAAACATTCTTAAATTTCTGTGGCTCATTGATATGCTTGGGTGAACGTAGGCAACAGTTTTGTCTGTGATGGTGCTCTGGTGATAACAATTACGGCAAGGATAATAGTGCCATTTTGGACATCGATTAGTTGTGTGGCTGTGAGCAAATTAAACCTGTTCCCTGAGCCTCTGTTTCTTCATCTGTGAAATAGGGGAAATAATCCTTATATTAGCTACCTATCTCATAGGATTGTTGTAAGGAAAATACTCTGTAAGCCTTCAGCTTGTTGTAACATAGAGTGGCCGTGTTTGCACACTTTCCCTGGAGGCTGAGCCATCCTGGGGACCCCTCCAAGGCCTGGCCCACTCCACCCCATCCCTCTTTGCCTTAGGTGCCCAATTACCTTCCATCGGTGAGTTCAGCTATTGGTGGGGAAGTGCCCCAGCGGTACGTCTGGCGTTTCTGCATCGGCCTGCACTCTGCCCCCCGCTTCCTGGTGGCCTTTGTCTACTGGAACTACTACAGGAGCTGCCCTTCACCCTGCTTTGGCTATGACCAGCTCTGCCTCCTCAACTTGGGTCTCAACCTCCTGGAGAATGTGGCCCTGCTTCTGCTCACCTATGTCTCCTCCTCAGAGGACTTCAGTATGTGGCCTAAGCCTGGCTTTGGGAGTCCCCATTCTGAGGGGGAGACATGGCATCTGTCCTCATGGAGCCCCCAGGCTGAGGAGAAAAAGTTACCCCTTCCCTCAGGGAGTGACAGTCTTAAGGGGGAGACACAGCTCCTATGTTCAGGGCGCCTGAGCCTGAGGGGTCCAGACTTGGAGGCCTGGGATAAGATGGGGACCCCCATGGGGAGGGTCCTCGGGTTGTAGGGGAGTGGGACAAGCTCATTAATCCTTCCTTCTCCAGCCATCCATGAGAATGCCTTCATCGTGTTCATTGCGGCAGCTCTGGGCCACATGCTGCTAACCTGTATCTTGTGGCGTCTGACGAAGAAACACACAGTAAGTTTGGAGGTAAACATCACTGCTCTCTTTTCTTGGCTTGGGGGCTTGAGAACTGTGTTTGGGCAGAATAAGGGGGTGGGATGACAGAACTCAGGATTGGGAGGGTGGCATATAGAGGACCAAAGGGCACGGGATGGGAACCCTCAGAGGGAACAGGAGAGCCTGTATCAGGAGAATCTGGATCCAGACTGGGGTCTGGGTACTGAGGGCATGGGGAGAAGGAGGACAAATCAGGAACCAGAGCTATCAGGAGTCAAAGACTTAGGTAAGGGTTCTTGCTGGGGTTGGGAGGGGGAATATAGAACCCTGAGAAATGTGTGAGATGGAGTTACAAGGAACGAAAGAACTTGGGAGGATTTGCCAGAAGGTATTTCTGCTTGGGAGTGTCTGGAGTTTCCTAGGCACATGTTTTCTTCAGCCTTATTGAAGGTTTTCTAGCTGTCTTCTGGCATTTCTCTCTTTGTCTAAAGCCATTTCTGTCTCAATATATCTCAGTCTCTCTGGCCATCTTTTAAGCATTACGTCATCTTTCTGAGATTCAGTAACCTCATGTATAAATTCTTAAACCAGGTACAACCTCATATGGTTGTGGTAAATGATTTGTCAGTCAGAGAAAACATGACCATTAAGGAAATGTGCATTCTGATCATCACCATCCTCTTTGGCTATTACAGTTAAGATCTCTGGCTTTCAATGTATCTTCCACTGCTTCTGACCATTTCTGTGGTTCTCAGGCTGCCTCTCTCTGGCTCTCCCTTTGCCTCTTGGGCTAGATCCCTCACAGAATCAGCATCCTGGCTATTCACCTCTGTCTCTCAGGTGTGCTTCTCCCACTCTTAAAATCCTTTGTCTAGTCTGAGGGTCCAGGTGGGATGTGGACACCAGGGGGCAGTGTGTCCCTGGCCAGAGCCTTCTGGGTGGGAGCAGATCGGCTCCAGGCCAGATTGGGGAAAGGATAATGTGGGGGTGAAGGCACCGAAGCCCCTGCCAGAGACAGAAACTTTCTTCTCTGCCCCGCCCTGCCCCCCCCGCCCAATCCCCACTGCCCCAGTTCTGCAGAATGTAATTGCAGAATGGCAGTCAGGTGTTCTCTTGTGCCCTCAAGCAATAAGACTTTCTCCAACTCTTCCACTGCACTAGTCTTCCCCTGGATGTGAAGGAGGCAAGTGGTCCTAGTGTCTGGGATGGAACAAACCTCACATTGCTTGAACCAAAGACTCCAGGAATGAGGATGGGGGAAGGGTGTGGGATGGAGAGATGGAGACTAGAGGGATGAAGGGATGGGAAGATGGGTGGGGTTAGACATATGGAGATGAGGAGTGGAGATAAAAAATGGGCAACAGAGAAATGGAATGATGAGGACATGGGAAATGGAGAGATTGGAAGATGGGAGATTGGGGAAATGGGGCACCGGGAAATATAGAGATGAAGGCAGGGTGAAGAACTAAATGACTGTAGGACTTGAGGCCCTGGAAGCCACAGGGTTGGCCTTCACGTTTGAATGACAGGAAGGAGTTGGTTGGGTGCAGGCGGGTGATGGGGGGAGGGGGATGTGGCTGCTCTAACGGCTCCTCTACCCCCTCTCTTTCCCCTGTGGTTTCCTCCTTCCCCAGTAACTGCAGAGGAGGAAGTCCTAGTGGCAGTGGCTCTGGGTGGCTTAAAAGGTTGGGGCAGCCAGAGTAGAGGAGGGTCCATTCAGACTAAGGCCTGGGCTGGTAGATGGCTCGATTTCTGTGGGTTCTCTGGAAGAGAAGGCTCTTATGAGGCAAGGGAAAAGCAACAGATTTATATCCTGCATGGTTCTCCATCCTTACCCTCAAAACATCCACTAAGAATGCCTATGCCTCCTTGTACTGAATGCCTGCTGTGGTCAGGTACCTTTGCTCTGGGCAGTGGGGGAGAAACAATCTTGCCTTTGGGGGATCCCCTTCCCCATTGGAGGACCCTCCAAGTAACCAGTTATTTATTTATCCCTCAGGAACGTAAGTCCTACAGCTGGAAACAACGACTTTTTATTGTCAACTTTGTCTCTTTCTTTATGGCCCTAGCTGTCTACTTCCGACACAACATGTACTGTGAGCCAGGAGGTGAGGTTGGGGCCTGGCCCAGGGTTGTTTCTGCTGGTGCAACGGGCAAGGGACCTGTCTGGTCTCTCTTCAAGGGACAGTCTGGATCAGAAGAGTGGTGGGACCACTGTGGGGGCATTGGTCTCTAGTGGTAGCCTTTGATAGAGGGTGTATTGATGCATCTTAGTGATTGTTGCACTGTGTGGTGGAAAGAGCCCTGGAATTGAATTAGGACTGGGTCTCTTTGGGGATCTTAGACAAACCACTACTCAGCACCTCAGTTTCCTCTTCCATAAAATAAGGAGATTAGATTAGAATGTTCGTTTAAGGTCCTTTTCAGCCCTAACTCTTAAGTTCTCATGTTGGTCTCCCAGGCTACACTGAGGTGGATCATAGGCAGGGCTCTCTGGGCCACTTTGTTCACTTCCCTTCCTTCTCCCTACTCTCAGTGTACACCATCTTTGCGGTCCTTGAGTACACCGTGGTTCTGACTAACATGGGCTTCCACATGACTGCCTGTTGGGACTTCGGGAACAAAGAGGTGTTTATTACCTCCCCGACAGAAGATAAAAGATTCTGAGCCAGGCTGGACCATGTTGAAGAAAACCCAGCCTGATTAGAAGGGTGCAGAGGGGACAGAGAATGCACTCCCTGCCCTATCCCCCAGATTCACCCACCCCAGAACCTGGTGGAGAAAATATAGAACTCTAGCCCCCAGCCTGTTCTGTGTCATCTCTCTGCTGGGCCCTGGGTGGAGGGAGGGAGGAAAAAGGGGGGGGCTAGAAGGGTGAGCCAAGAGATACCTCAGTCCCTTGCCCCAGGCTCCTCCCCTCTGTTCTCCCAACCTCTGCTCCCATGTTCCAGCTTCCAGGACAGCTTCAGGTCTGGAGCCTAGGCAACTTTGGGATATAGCAGACCAGCTCACTGGGATTAGATGTAAGGAGGCCATGGATGGAGGAGAACAGGTACCCAACCAAATGACACATAATCAGCACTGAAAAATCTCCCCTTGTACCATCACTGCAACATGAAGTGCTGGACTGCTACCTGCTAAGCCTATTATGCCCCTTCCCCAAATGGTGACTTTTTCCCTTTTGAATTGCCCTTGGCAGTGGATCTAGGACTGGAAGTCAGTTTACCTGGGTTCTAGTTACTGCTGTAACTAGTAACTAGTTACTTTCTCTGTTAAGTAATAGGTTTGGATTACATGACCTCTAAGGCCCCTCCCCTGGCTCCATTTTGAGGGTTGGCGATGTCACAGTATGGTTTGCCTCAAGTGGGGCCATACTTCCTGAGTGTCACCAGATTATTTTCATGGTCTTTATTTCCCCTGTAGAACTTGTCCCAGATATTCAGAATTTCTTTTCTCTGCCCAGTCCAAATCTTTATAGACTGGCATTTATGATGAACAGTAGATGGACAGATATATCCAGCCCAGAGTTTGCTGGGCTACTTTAGCTCATCACTGTCAATCTTCTACTCATCCTAATTCTGGCCCATTAATTTCCATTCCCAAGGACTCCTCTCCACCCCCACTTCAAATCTCTCCCCCTCCAAATTTCATCTGTTCTGTACAATCACTTTCCCCCTCCCTAAGGGGCACTGTGGTTGTACATTTAAGAAAAACTTTTTTTTATTTTTGCCAATGCCCTACCTAGGCCAGGATCATGTATCCTGGAAACACTGAAGGTTGGGGAATGCCCCTTGTTTTCAGTGAAAAAACTGAGTCTTGTGACAGATACCTAGTGCCCATAGGTATAATTGGAAGCATTAGCATGGCAGGATTCCAGGGAACTAGACCTTCCTTCTAGAGTGAATTAGGCCCCCAATTAAAGTGGCATCAAGTATTCTATGTTCTAAGGTCTTTATTTTAGCTACACTATGTACCTTTGCTCTGGTAGAGGATTGAGCCAGGCGACCTGAGTTTTAACCAACTAAATGACCTCAGGCAAGTCTTAGCCCCTTTGGGTGGCTCAGTTTACCTCTTTGTAAAATAAAGGGCACTGGACAAGATGGTCTTCAGTTCTGTTAGCCTCCACTCTCTAGCTCCCTGTTCTTTTAAGATTAGTTGTCAATTTGTTGCCAATATTGTTGTGGTTATTTTCTTGCCTTCTGGAAGTTTTCCTCATTTAGCTCCAAACTATTATCATCGATCCCCCTTCAGGCCAGGAATGCACAGGCATTCAACGTCTTGGGTCAATGACAAGATTAACAACTCTTTGGATATTTACAGGTAGCCTGGACCCGGTGCTCAAGATCCTTGGCACTGGGGAATTTGAAGAGTTCTTATGCTTCAAATTCTACATATTGGAAGGAAGACTACCCCTGAACAAGAAGAAATAAAAGAAACAGGGGACATTCAGGGTGGCGGAAGGCTGGATGTCCTAGGAAGGGGTAAAGCTCAAAACAGAAGCCTCTCTCTACCTCCGGCCATTCTTAAGAAGTGCTCTACACAGCTGGGTATGGCTGCACCTGCCCTACTGTTAAGGAAATGGTGGTTGGGGCTAGGAATGGAAATTAATGACAATAGAGGCTCTTCTGTGGACCTACACCCTTGTTAAAAATAGCTTCTAGTTCCCAAGGAATCCCACCCTACCATTCCTCAACCAGTGCTACCACACACCCAAATGAGTGTCCTCTCCAACCTCCCACCTCTCCAGTGTCCCTAACTTCTCCCTGCTCACCTTCCCTCCCCCCACTACAAAGGGAAGAGCTGGGTCTTGAACACAAAGAGATTTTATTAATGCACACAGGGGGAGGGTTGAGGGGGCTGGTGGGATAGGACAAATCCTCCTATCCCTTCCAGACCCCCAGAGCATATGGGCAAAGTCTGTTGGTAGGTTTGTAAATGGGGGATTGGGAGGCAGCTGGCTCTCCTTGCCCCTTCCTCAGATGGGCAGGTGCTGGCTGGCTCCCTTTCTTCTCAGGATCCTGTGCTCCTGTCCTGGCAAGAGGGGTGGGGTGTGTCCTGAGCATGGTAGCCAGGCTGGAGCAGGGATGGGCAGAGAGTGGGTTGGGTCTCTAGTGCCCTAGACCTAGGGAAGCTCAGAAAAACCCCTGAGGGTCAGCCCACGGAAGCTCATTGAAAACTGATGGGGTGGGAGAGCTGGAAAAGGCCCTCCCTACAAACAGGCCTCCTGCCACAACAAGACTTCTTCA
>CM053622.1:744051112-744082259 GCA_028646595.1 Phalanger gymnotis
GGAAAGGGGTCTCAGGAAGATGGAGAAACAGATGACAAGCCCCAGGACAGGGCCGGCAGGGGTAGGAAGGGGGGATCTGTCCCCTCCCGAGGTTGGGGAGTCACAAGAGGAAACAGGAGCGGCCTCGCTTGAGTGGTGTTGGATTGAGCACGGCCCGGACAGCCTCAGCGAACACTTCTTTGACGCCATCCTGCTGCAGCGCAGAGCACTCGAGGTAGCGAACGGCATGGATCTGCTTGCTCAGGGCTACGCCCTGTTGAGGCGTGATGGGTGCCTGGCCCTGCTCCTTCAGCCGCCTTACGGCATCTGGCTGGGCCCGCAGGTCCTTCTTGGTGCCCACAAGCAGGATGGGCACATCAGGGCAGTGGTGACAAACCTCTGGGTACCACTTGTGCCGCACATTCTCATAGGAAGGTGGGCTGGCAATGGAGAAGCAGATGACAAAGACATTGGTCTGGGGATAGGACAAGGTGCGTAGCCGGTCATATTCTTCCTGGCCTGCTGTGTCCCACAGGTTCAGATTGACTGTGCGCCCATCCACAGTGCTTTGGGCGCTGTAGTTGTCGAACACCGTTGGGATGTACTCCTTAGGGAAGGCATTGGTAGTATAGCAAATGAGAAGGCACGTCTTGCCCACTGCCCCGTCGCCCACCACCACACACTTGATGCTCTGCATCGTGGCGGCTGCGGCGGGTGCAGCTGTGGCCTTCCTTGCCTGTTCCAGCCAGAGCCCCCACAGTGGCAGCCAATGTTTCAACCTGCATACAAGAGACAAAGGAAAAGAAAGAGAGACCTGCCATCAGGATGGGAGGGTAGCATGGTAGCCAGGCTGGAGCAGGGAGGGGTTTGGACAGGTTCTGCAGCTGGAAGGAACCCTAAAATTCATTTAGTCCAACCCCCTGACTTTACAGAAGGGTAAACTGAGACAGAGGAATGAACTTGCCTAAGGTCAGTATGAGAAGTACCTGAAGTAGAATTGAAAGCCAGGCCCTCTGATTCCAAATCCAGTTTGCAAGAGCATTGTTACATCCTGCTATCATCCTACATACCATACTCCCCCACTAGACGACCATAGAGTCCTAAGCACTGCCCCCTTCACCCCCTGTGGTAACTGAGCATGGGCTGGAGAAGGGAACAGAGGATGTAGGATTGAAAGGGACTTTGGAGACCATCCAGTCTAATCCCCATCCTTCCCCAACATCTTTAAAATGAGAAAATTGAAGTCTAAAGATGGGGGAAGTGATTTTACCAAAGTACCAAGATCTACGCTTTCAATCCAGACCCTCTGACTCTAAATTCAGTGCTTCTGCCATACTATCATTATGAAGAACTCCCCTCTCCTGTCTCCTCCCCTCATTTCTTGGGGAGACAGAGGGGAAGAAAGAGAGAAGAATGATCATCAAGTGAGAAGGGATGTTGCTGAAATCCTGAACCTCCCTCTACCTATGATCCTAACTCTTCCCCCAAACATCCATGACAACCTATAGAAGTAGGCAAGGTCATGTGGGGAAGTGTTGGGGATATCCATCCCTACATAATGATGATGATGACAGCCCAAGCACTGTGCTCAGCACTTTACAATTATCATCTCCTTTGAGCCTCATAACAACCCTGAGAGGTAGGTGCTATTATTACCCCCATTTTACAGATGAGGAAACTGAGGCAATCAGCAGTCACATGGCCAGTAAGTGTCCAAGGACAGATTTGAATTCAAGTCTTCCTGACTCTAGACCCAGCACTCTATCCACTGTGCCACCTAGCTCCCCTTATATCTTAAGATTTCCAGGTTCCCAACACCCTCGAAGAGCCCATTTCCCATTGTACTAATAATCAGGACAGAAAGAGAAGTGGTTATAATCATAGTATCTCTGACCTGAGAAGCACTTCAGAGAGTATTAACTCCCACCTACTCTTGATCCGAAACTACAACATTTCCAACAAGTCGTCATCTAGCCTCTCCTGGATAATGGAGGGAGACATGGAAGGTGGAAGATAATGAATCTAGACCCTCCACACGCTCTTGGATGTCCTAGGGTCCAAAGATTCCAGATGGCCCCCATTATGGAAATCATCAAAAGTAGACAAGTAAGAGATGGGATCACATTGGGATCATAGATCACAGATTCAAAGATAGAAGGGTACCTTAGAGGTGCTTTCTAATTTTACAAATAAGGAAACTGAATTTAAGTGACTAGCCCAAAGTCACATAGTAAATGATGGATCCAGAATTTGCACCCAGGTCCTCTGATTCCAAATCCAGCATTTTTTTCCACTGTTTACACTGTCTCCAATAAGACATCCTTGCATATACTCTGGTATATTCCACTTAAGGTCACAGCACCTCTAAAGATCTTGAACACTTCAGCTTACCTTGAAAACCTTCAAAAGGAGAAAGAGACACATACTTAGGTTTTTAGGTACTGGGGTTGGAGGGTGGGATAATATAGTAAAGTAGAATGAATACTGAATTTGGAGTTAAAGTACCTATTTTCAAATCTCACCTTTGTCACTACCTGAGCAACCTTGTAGAAGTCACTTCCTTAATCTGGGCCTCAGTATCCTCCTTTGTACACTGAGGAGACTGAATCTGATCACCTGCAAGGTCTCTTCTAGCTCTAAATCCCATGGAAACATACACATGAACACACACTGGATATTACCAGCAAAGTGCAAATAGACAGAGATACATACACAGTTGGAGATATAAAAGCTTTGAGAGCATGGGAGAAGAGAACCCAAAAAAGCTAGCAAGACTGTTATCACTACACGTATGCACACAACTCTGTGTTGCGCTCTCTCTCGCTCTCTCTCTCTCACACACACACACACACACACTCCTCTTGGGTACTCAGCTCCCTGGCTTCCCGTTATAGCAAACTATAGAAAGGAATAGTCATTCATTCAACAAGCAACTATTATGTGAAGAAAATCTCCCCCCACCCACCCCCTTCCTGGGAACTATCATTGGAAATGAATTCCGAGGGAAGTAACTAAAGAGGTCACAGATAGGTGAGAGCTGTGGTACTAGAACCCTTAACCCCCAGGGCTTACACAGGGTGCCAGGGATTAACAGGATTACATTCATACTCCAGTATATCCAGAAGAAATGATTGAGTCCTGAAGAGAACCACAGATTCTCGAAAGGGAGAAGGAAACTCAAGGCAACCTGCCTAACCCATAAGTAAGCAGGAATCTCCTCTATGACAGCTCCAACAAGGGGGCACTAGCCTCCATTTGAACATCTCCAGTGATGGGAAATGTTTCTCACCCAAGGCAGTCCATTCCACTCATTGACAGCTCTAATAGTTAGGAAGATTTTCCTTGCATCAAACCTAAATCTGCCTCTCTATACCTCCCCTCCTTTGCCATCTGGGGCCAAGCAGAAATCAAATCTTTTTTCCACATACTAGTCTTCTAAAATATTCTGAAGACAACTATCATCTCCTCACTTGCCCAAGTCTTCTCTTCTCCAGATTAAATATCCCCAGTTTCTCTAAATGATCTTCCTATAACATGTTCTCTAGTCCTCTCAGTAATCTGGCCACCCTTTCTGGGTACACTCGAGCCTATCCATGTTTCTTCTATAATGAATTCTCCATATGCAACTTGATTAGGGCACACATTGTGGGATTATTATCACTTATGGTGTGGAAGCTATACCTAAGATTGTTAGCTCAGGTCTCCCTAAGGTCTGGCCACTCCTGGGCGTCTCTGTCCTCAGGCCAGAAAGACCTCAGATCTTCCCATAGTACAGCTTTGCTATTGCCAGCATGTATCTCCTCCTTCCCCTAACCTGGATGCAAATAACTTTGGCTCCAACCTAGCCTTGGAGTCTACATTGCACTCATCAAGAAATTCCCCCACATACACCCTTGCATTCCTGGAGTCTGCAGCTCAGTTATTTATACTTCCTCAACCCTGGGGACCACCCTCCACCAGTCATTTCCTGGAACAGCCACAGGCCGACTCCTTACTTCCTCTCCCCCCAAGCACTAATCTAGTAACACGGGCAGGGCCCGTGTCAGGACATATTCAATACCTAAAACTCAGTATTCTAATCCACAGCCTAGAGCTAAGAAGTCCCACCTCCAGATCCAACACATCCCATTAGGTTGTATCCCCCAGGGGCATAATCTAAAGCTGGAAACTTGTATCCAGAAAGTCCTACCCAGTCCGTTAAAGACCAATTCAAGTGCTAGCTATCTCCTCCAGGAAGCCTTCTGTTTCCCCACAGCTGCACTGACTTTCCCAATTTTACACAGCACTCAGTACCTCTGTAACATACTGGTAATCTTCTCCTCCTACTGACTCAGCTGCGTGAGGGCAAGAATCAATTCTTATCTAGTGTACACTCACGGCTGTGCATATAGCAGGCACTTATTAAGTGGAAGGAATGAAGGTCCTGATTCCAGATCCCAGAGCTTCCCAATAGTGATGTTATTACTGAGTAACCACCAAAGAGTCTCCATAGGGAACCCAAGAAAGGTGTTCATGTAAGCAAGAATATGGATAGCCTCTCGCCATATATTTGAATTCTGAATGCTCCAGACATATTGATAAATGCGCCCCAGAGAGTCCTATTCCCTCATCATGACAATCATTAGATGGGCTGTTTCCTTAAAGCATACTGGATGTGTAGTCAGAAGACCTGGGTTCAAAATCTTGACTCTGCCACTCCATCTTTTTGGGCCTAGGTTTCCTTCCCTGGAAAATGAATCAGACTAAATACTTCTAAAGTTCCTTTTAATGCTAAATTCTGTGACACAGAGTGATTCCTGAAATACATATCCTAGAGCCCCGAGGTTGTGGCTAAGTAGCAGACTCTGATAATAACACTCCCTTACATAGGACAGGTGCCTATACCTTTACAGAGTCCTTTGAAATCCTTATTACCCAATGTGGAACTTTATAGTTACCTAGAGGCAGCGTGGTGGCATAGTGGAGTTCTGGGCCTACAGTTAGGAAGAACTGTGTTCAAATCAAGCCTCAGATACTTACTAGTTGTGTGACCCTGGGGAAGTCACTTAACATCTCAGTTTCTTTAATTGTAAAAAGGGGGTAATAATAGCACCTAGCTCCCAGGGCTATTGTGAGCACAGTGCCTGGAAAACAGTCAGAGCTTAATAAATGCTTGTTTTCTTCCTTCATGGTAAACACACAGTCATTATTTGCTGAATTGAATCACCCACCTCATATCTTTCAAAATTTCTCTTGCTCAATCATCCCCTCCTCTCTATTTCTATGGTCATTACTCAAAGGCCTTAACCTCTATGTCCTAGACAGCAGCTTCCTCATTAATGTCTCAACTCCAGGGAAGGCAGCAAAGTACCCCTGAACGAACGGCAGGGTTAGAGTCAGAGGAGCTGGGCTCGTCTTGCCTCTGTGTGATCTCGGGCAAATCATTTAAATCTCTGTGGGCCTCAGTTTCCTCACCTATAAAATAAGAGAGCTGAACTAGATGACTTCTGAGATCCTTTCCAGCTCTAAATCTATAATCCTGTGACCTCGTTCATGGTGACACAGTCTCTGCCCCCCGCCTTTTTCTACAGTCACCATAGCCCAGATCTGACCGTGTCCTGCTCAAGAATTTGTCAAAGCTCTCCACTGCCTTCAAGAAGGTCCAGATACCTCAACCTGACATTCAAGGTTCTCCCCATCCTTCAAGTCCTGACTCTTGGAAGAAGCTTTCTCAGACTAATCCAAGCCAACCTTTTTGAACTGCCAGAGATCATGCAGATCATGCCAGCTAGTTCAGGACCTCCTCACCTCTCCCCAGGACGACTGCAATAGCCTCCTACTCTCCCCCATCCTCCACATAGCTGCCAAATTAATATTCCCGAACCTCAGGTCTCACCATCACCCGGGTCACATAGCTCTAGGGTCTTGCTAAAATGTAAATTCCTCTCTTTTGCTTGCAGAGCTCTTCACAGTTTGAATGCAGCTCACTTTGCAGGCCTATTGTACAGGACTTTCTTCCACGAAGGCCACGGCCCATCCAAACTGTCCCTGATTGCTATTCCTCATATGCCACATTCCATCTCCTGACTCTCAGTCTTTGCAGAAGCTTGTCTCCCATGCCTGGAATGCACTCCCTCCTCACCTCTGCCTGAAAGAATCCGTAGATTCCTTTGAAGCTCAGCCTAAATGCCACCTCCTGCAGAAAGCCTTTCCTGTTGTCCCCAGCTGCTACTGCTGCCCCACCTCCCAGAAATTACATTGTATGTATTTTGTACTTTATTTTCTATGTGCATGCTGTTTTTCCCAAGAGAAAGTAACCTTCTTAAGGGCAGAAACTGTTTCATTTTCCCCTTTGCCTAGCAAAGTTCTTTGACTGACTTCCTTTTCCTTTCCATGACAGCAAAGGCCCTTCTTTACAATACTAACATTTTGCCAATCTCTCTATATGGAAAGAAAGACATCACTGCCTCTAGTAAGCAAAAAATGAGTATTATAGAGAGCACAGTGGCTAAAGGGACAGGGAGGCAAGAGAGAGGGGAGCAGGGCAAGAGCAGGCTGAAACCCAGCAACCGATGAGGGAGTCCAAGAAAGGAAGAAGGAAAAGATATCAAGGAATGGCACCCTAGGAAAAGATGAACTGCTAGCATGGCAAAGGATGACAGGTGGACAGCCAGAGCGCTCCCTCTACTGGCACCATCTTGGGGTCAGGAAAAAAGCAAGGAAGGCCTCTGGCAGCTCAGGAGGGTCCCCTCTGGTGAACTTTTGGGAGGACACAGAAAACGCAAAAATGGACTAGTTACAATTTGTATCACTTGAGGGGGCTCCTGAATCATTGAAGTACATCTCCAGTGTGTGCCAGAATGCCTGGCACATGGAACTTAATAAATGCTTGTTGAACTAAGGAATAAATGAATATATTGAGGTGAATATTTTAGGGTATAGTGGACAGATCCCTAGATTCCTAATCACGATTTGAACCTGGGTGTGACCCTGACCTCTGCAACTGTGCATCCTTGGGGAAGTCATCTAACTTCTCCATGCTTTTCAGTTTCCTCAGTGGAGATCCTCACATCCACAGTGGCTGCCTTGCAAAGGAGAGCACTTTGCAAACCAGAGAGCACTAGAGCCATTAGTTATTGCAATATTCTCCTGTTCTCTGATTTCAGGTGTGTCTCATCTGGCTGGGTCACCTGGAAACTCCCCGAGGGCAGGGTCTGGTTATCTCCCTCTTGGTTCCACGTGGCATGGCGAAGTGGGATGGTATAGTCCTGGGCATATAAGAGATCTCAGTACAAATATGGGGAATCATGGGTTCTGTTCCACCCCAAGGGGAAAAGACAGATATCTGTTCTACCTGGTCCAGGCTAAGGAGTTTCTTTCTCTAGGTCTCTTGGACCTGGTGGAAACCCCTATGGAGAAGTTGTGAGGACTAAGGAGAGAATCCAACCAAAATGGGGGGGAGGGGGAGCCAGTAATCAGGGACCCAGTTAGGTCCTAAACATCTTAGTCCATCCCATTCCCTTTTGTAGTTAGCTTCCCCTCTGAGACCAATACCAGAAGGGAAAAGAGTGGGTATTGGTATCTTCATCCTCACCCTCACCCCCCTCCATGGTCACAATTAAAAAGCACTTTGAGGGTTGCAAAGAGATTTACAAGTATCTTATTTGATCCTCACAACAACCCCAGGAGGTAGGTGCTGTTATCCCCATTTTACAGATGAAGAAACTGAGGCAGGCAGAGGTTAGTGACTTACTCAGGATCACAAAGATAGTAAATATCTGAAGCTGGAGTTGAACTCTGGTCTATGACTCTGGGCAGCTAGATGGCGAAGTGAATAAGAGTTCCAGGCCTGAAGTCAGGAAGACTCATTTTCTTAAGTTCAAATCTGGCCTCAGAAACTTACTAGCTGTGTGACCCTAGGTAAGGCACTTAACCCTGTTTGCCTCAGTTCCACATGTGTAAAATGAGTTGGAGAAGGGAATGGCAAACCACTCCAAGATCTTTGCCAAGAAAACCCCAAATGGGGTCACAAAGAGTCAGACATGACTGAAACGACTGAACAACAACTCCCTGACTCCAGGTCCAGCTCGCTACTGAACCACATAACTGCCAATATAAGGTGATCTCTAAAGGCCATCAGATTCCAGCACTAGATTAGAAATGAAAAAAGAACTGACTTCAAATCCTGCCTCACACTTTACTGGCTGTGTGACATGGAACAAGTTGTTTGCCTCAGTTTCCCCATCTGTAAAATAGCACCTACCTCACAGGGTCATTGGGAGAATCAAATAAGACATATAATAGCGCTCTGCAAAACTAAATATAAATATTAGGTATTATTAGGAAGCCACTAGCTTGTATTTCCATGAAGCCATTTGCCTGACAATTTGTATGAGTTTTGTGTGTCTTAAGGCTAAAGTCTACATTACTGTCACTACCCCACTGCTTCTAGTTCTGCCCTCTAGGGTCTGCACACTCCCCCTTTTCCCCAATTAGATGGAAAGCTTCCGGAATGTGGTACTTTGGCTTTTCTTTCTCCTTCACAGTATCATGAGGCACCAGCCTTGTTATACTTTAAAGCGCTCATATGTACTTGTTAGGATCACAGGATTTAGGACTTAAGGATCGTCTAATTCTGATGTTCTTAAAAAAGATGGGAATTTAAAAAATATTATACTTTGAAGGACCAGGAAAATTTTTTTCATCAGTTGATTCTCCTGGTCCTACTAATGTCCTGTCGTTAGATTTTAGGGAGTCCATGAACTTGGCTGGGAAAAAAATGCATCTTTATCTTCACTAACTTCTAACTGAAATTTAGCGTTTTGTTCAGTTATTTAAAACCAACTTGATTCTGAGATGGCTAACTAGACTATCAAGGGATCCCTGCCCCCCAAATGTTTAGGAACCCATGATGATGACAATGATGCTGATAGCTAGTACTTATTTAAGACTTTAAGGTTTGCAAAGCATTTCCCATATATTATCACATTTCGTTCTCGCAAAAACTCTGGGAGGTGGGTACTATCATTATCCTCATTTTACAGATTAGGAAACTGAGGTAATCAAAGGTTAACTGAATTGCCCATGGTCACACAGCTAGAGTCTGAGGTAGGATTTGAACTCAACTCTTCCTAACTTCCGGTCCATTATTCTACCCACTGTGCACTTTGCTAGATCCAGTCTAACTTCTTCATTCTATGGATGTGGAAATAGAGGCAAAGAAAAGTGAAGCATCCAAAGTCACAAAGGAAGAAAGGATACCAGGATTCAAACGCAGATCTTTTGATTCTAAACCCACTTTCATTATAATATCACACTGGCTGTTAAATATTAGTTATCTGTGTATATGTCCTCTTCTTTTACTAGACTGTAATCAATCAATGAACAAGCTTTAATTAAACATCTACTATCTGCCAAGCACTGTGCTAGATACTGTTGATACAAAACAAAATGAAATAGCTCCCGTGCTCAAGGAGCTTACATTCTATCTGGGGATATAAAGTATATATAAAATTGGGGCTAGAAATCTGGACAGGGTCCAAGACCTCACTGGTATATTAAGTTTCTGGATGACAAGATTCCTTCTACCAATACAGAATGGTACCTTATCTGCAACTTGTAATCCCATAGAGTTGACTAAAGCATTGAGAGGTTAAGTGATACAAAATGAATATAAAGTAAAATTTTTTGGTGGGGAAGGATATAGTAGGGGAATGGGGAATAGCGAAGAAAACAAACATTTTTAGGAGGTGCTTAATAAACACTTGTTTCCTCCTTAAGTGCCTACTATATGCCAGGCCCTGTGCTAATTATTATCTGATTTGATCCTCACAATTCTGGGGGGCAGATGCTGTTATTAACCCTATTTTACAGATGAGGAAACCAAGGCAGACAGAACATAAATGACTTGCCCAGGGTCACTCAGCTAGTAAGTGTTCAAGATTGTATTTGAACTCACCAGGCCCAGCTTTCTATCCATTATGCCACCCAGCTGCCCATAGGTAGGAATCAGGAAAGGCTGCATATAGATATTGCTTGTCAGCATTTTAAAGGGAATGAGACAAGGGAATGGGACATTTAAAGGGAATGAGACAAGGTGAGAGTTCATTCCAAGCACAGGGGACAGCAAGTGCAAAGGCTAGACAGATAGAAGATGGAGCGTCACATATGAAGAACAGAAAGAAGGCAAGCTCGGCTGGATGATAGAATGTAGGAAGGGGAGTAATCTGTGTCTTATTTAAATTGGCATGTCCACCTCAGTTCGGTATGAACATTGGTATAACATAGGAAGCACTTGCTGAATTGAACTGATGAAGGCCTCTCAAGATGTACCAGACTCCCTCTGCTGAGTCTTCTCAATCCCAAGGAGCATCCAAGTTATAGCTCCCACTGACACTGAAGCTCCCGAGTGCTTGGTGCTGGGAGAGTGGACTACAAAGAGGCAGATTGGGAGAGTGAGCCCAGGTGAGTCCAAGGACTCAACTTCCTCCTTCTGCCTTTGGGTGAAGGTCCAGGCCAGGTCTATGGGGAAGGCTTTCAAAGCACTCTGAGTGTCTGCTCTCCCTGGGGATCTGCCATAGTCCAGTTATCTCAAAATATAACAGAATGGTGAAAGCCATCTCACCGAATGTGGGAGTCAGGAGACCTGGTCTGAGATGTCAGTTCTGACATTTACCATCTGTGTCCTGAAAAGTCACTTCACCTCTGACTCATCTGTAAAATGCTGACAACACTATCCTGATTACAGAGTTATCATGAAGCTTTATTATCCTATAAGCTGTAATCTCTGAAGTGTTATAGGAATATGAGTTGTTCTTATAGTCTGTGACCAACAGTTATCTCTGTCCTTCCCTCCCTCCTTTCAGTCTTTCATGGCTATTTATGTTCCCAGACCTGGAGATGAGCAAACCTAATTCCTGTATATTACAAGGGAAGGAACTTTCCTCAGAGATCAAAGACCACTGGCCCACGGTCACACAGCAAGTCTATAGTAGAGCCAGAATTTGAACCCCGATATTCTGTCACATCCACTTCATGATGCTGCCACTTCTTGACTTCAGTCAATAAACACCACACCTCCTGATATCTTGTTCAGATGCCATGGGAAGAGACCTCCTCTCCCAAGTCACTCTACTCTCTGAGCCTCAGTTTCTTCCTCTGTACAATGAGGGGATTGCACTAAATTGGGCTTCTTAATTTTTTATGTGTCATAGATTCTTTTGGCAACAGTCAGGTGAAGTCTTTAGACTCCTCAGAATGTTTTTAAATGCATAAAATTCACAGGATTACAAAGGAAATAGTCTCTTAGAAAAAGAAAATCTATTTCCTAGATGCTTTGTCTCCTATGATTTCTCTGCCTTTATCTTGCCAGGGGAGCCAACTTTAGGATCCAGAAAGCCTAATGACCAAGACAAGATACAAGAGGGGGGAACTAGTTATCATAAGTTTACAAAATGCTTGATATACATCATGTCATTCAACTGGACCTTTGCCACAACCCTGTGAGGTAGGTGGTGCAAATATCATCATCCACATTTTATAAATTGCTAAAAATGAAGCTATGAAAGATGAAGTGAATTGTCCAAGATCAAACAGCTTGGTCAGGGAAACAGGTGGGCTCAGACTCAACTAACTATACCAGGTGGCATACACTAAATGCCAGTGAGTACTACAAGAAGGAGAGATCACTGTGAGCTGGGCGCTTATTATCTCTATGATCTTGGGCAAATCTCTCCTCTCCAACGCTGACCTCAGTTTCTTGTGAGCTGAAGGAACTACACTAATCTTGGTGAGCTTTAAGACCTCTTCCACTCCAAGTTCTGTGATCCAGTAATAGATTGATTCCCTAGGCATTATTTTGAAAGAACTCTGGATTAGTTTTAAGTTAAAAAAAAAAAGATATTTGGGACAGGCTAGACAAGTGATTGTTAACTCATATTTAGCCACCTGTTTAGAACCAAACTAATTCTCCAGCCTTTAAGGTTCCAGCAACTTGGTCCCAAACTGATGAGAAAGCATACCATCCTCTTCTCATTAAAGAATGGTGTGGAATATAGATTCAGAATGAGGCAGATTTTATTGCAGTCAATATATTTTGCTTTTGGCCATGAGATATTAGAGGACTTTGCTGGAAAGTTAGATAGCAATTAAAAAAAAAGAGGATTAATAAAAAATTTCTTGAAAACCCCCAAACTATCTTTCTAGCCAGGTAGACCTTATTCCTCGGGGTGCCTTTGCAGACATCAGAAACTTTCCCCCTTTCAAGTTTTCTTAGACTTCAAGTTCTAGCTCTTTCTACTCCATAGAACCCTTCCTGCCCACCTTGGCCCAAAGGATCACGGATTTTGAATTGGAAAAGACCTTAGAGGTCCAACTCATTCATTTCATGTGAGGAAATTGGATATGCCTTGCAAAGAGATAGTAAATGAGAGGGGCAGGATTTAAATCCAGGTCTTTTAATTCCAAATCTATCAAATTTTCTACAGCATCTAGTCTTAAGAGTCCATTACAGTGTTTGGTGCAAATATGAATGGGCCAGTACCTCCTCCTTCAAATCCAGACTCTGGCCCCTTACCACTCCAGCCCCCAACAACCCACAGCATGAGGGTCTTAAGAGTCTGTGACAGAAACTAGCTCTTGGCTCTCCTTTATCGTGTCCTGTGACTATTCCCTGTGCATGAGCCTTAAATCCCCAGCCAGGCCGGAATTCCCTTGAGACAGGGGTCTCTTCCTCTTTCCAGCACAGGAAATCTCGGTAAATACAGATGGTTTGTTAGTGAATGGGTTGCTGAAGCTCACCCGCTTCTCTTCATGGGCATCATCATTTCCGGTGTCTACATCCTTAGGGAAAAGAAAATTTGCCCACAAGACTGAGCCCTCCCCTCGACCTAGACTGAAAAGCCAGAACAGAACACCCATTGGCCTCAGTAACCAGTGGGTGTGGCTGAGGCCTGGGGATAGACTTGGGGTGGGGGGGGAACGCGACGATGACATGACCAAGACAGGCTTCCTAGGATGTGCAGATGCTTAATGGCCATCTATCTAGTCATGCCCATATCTGACCAAGAATCTTTTCTACAGATGTTGTCACTTCAAGTGAAAGAACCTCAAGTGAAGGGGAGTGTATTATGTCCTAAAGCCATCCTTGCCACTTTTCAATACCTTCTGTCGTCAGAAAATTAACACCATAGAGACCATGTAGCCTCAGCCCCTCATTTTTTAAAGAAGAAAACAAAGGAAAGGGACTTGCCCAAGGTCACATTGAGTGAGAAGGTCTAACATCTCTTTATTCCTAGATTACTGCTCTCCACTACACCCACACTTTCCCCTTCCCTCCCTGCCTCTGACTCCCAAGCATTAATTTAAAAGCAATATAGCCTGGTGCACAGCTCATGGGAGGGTACCACTGTACTTCCCACCCCATGCCAGGCTACAGCTTTCAGCCAGGGGCAGACTCTCTGGAATCTATTCCACGCCCTGCTCCCCATCTCTGACTTTTGAAACCTGTCTAATGTTCTTGAACATAACGCCAGTAGTGCCTTCACCCTGAAGCCTTCTCTGATCTCCCCTGCTCCCCTTCTATCAAAGAGAAACCAATCTTTCCCCCATAAAATTTCTAGTAGTACTTTGTTTGGTTCTCCTTTGTTCCTATTATACTTTTCCTCCTATCATTCTTCTACGTGGATATGTCTAATCTCTCCAAGGTCCTTGAGGACAGGTTCTATATTTACCTTCATCCTTGCATCCCAAACAAGGACCACATAGTTGGTGCCAAGTGTTTACTGAATTTTTGAATTAAGGGGAGAGGAGGAACCAGAGAAAGGACTGATGATGGGGCCTGACCGTTAGAACAGGGAAGTGTCCCAATAGGGAGTGGCTGGCTGGGCCGTGGGGAGGGGAAGGAAGAAACCTAAAGGGGGAGAAGAGGAAGAACTGGGGAAGAAGGAAGGGGGATAGGCTGGGGAAATCACAAGGGGTGAAAGTACGACCCTGATTTTCCCAGCTTCTCTTCCTGATGTCTCTCAATCAATGAGACCACTCATCATCCTCTCCTGAGTCTGAATCCAACTCCTAATTCTTAAAGTGCAAATATCAAAGCACATATCAACTCCAGTTCCCCATTTTACAGAGGAGGAAATTGGGACCAGAGAGGGGAAGGGAATTGCCCATGATCACGTAACCTGGGACTTGAGCACAGGGTGTCTGATTTCCAAACTAATGCTTTCCCCACTCTACCATACCGATTATTGTCCACTCTGGTTATTGTGTGGAAAGGACTTTAGAGATCAAGTCCAACCCCAGCTTCTTACACAGGAGAAAATAGAGGCCTAGGAGTCCATCTCTGAGCCTTCCATATAAATAATGATGCCTACTGTGCGCAAAGAGCCCTACTAAGACTGGACCTGTGACTTCCTCGGTATATGGATCTCCTCGATGAAAGTCTCTCTTACTAATGCAGGTCAGCACCTTCTCTGCAACAAAAAGTCCTAAGAAAACTGCATAGAATGTTGAGAGGGTAAATGATTTGACCAGTCACACAGTTTTTGTCAGAAATGGGACCTGAACCTGTCTTTCTGGCTTCAAGGTTAGTTCCCTATCCACTAAGCTATACAGTGTCTTGTGAAGGATAAAACAAAGGCAAATAAGACCTAGTCATTCCCAGATCCTGTCTGTTCTCTCTTCCAATGTCTATGCATTCATCCCCTTCTCGCCAAACCTATACCCCCAGTCAGAGCCCAGGCCACAGCTCTTCCCACATTGTTTCACAGCAGCATCCTCCTTACTCTAGTCCAGTCTGTCGCTCTAGCTCTCCTATACACAGTGCCAAAGCTGGGCTGCCCTGTAGCCTAGCTCTGACCTTGACCATGCCCTACTCAAGAACCTACCAGAGATCGCCATGGCTGACTGGAGAAATAAAATTCTAGACACAGAACTAGACTCTAGACACAGAACATAAGAGCTGAAAGGAATCTGAGATTGAAGAGAAAACTGAAGCCATGTCACAAAATTAGCAAGTGTTGTGGCAAATTAGAATTGGAACCTAAGCCTTTGATTCTAAAGCAGGTTCTCTTTTCACTATGTTAAGATATTGGATTTGGGATGGGGGCATGAGGCTCACCCTGAATACTGTAGGATAAAGTATGTGTACTGTGTATGCAGTGAGCCTCTTTGGAAGGAGGTGGTAGGGAGAGAGGAGGGAGATCAGGGAGAGGACCCTGGGCTAAAGGCAAAGGGGACTGTAGGAAGAGTGAGAAGTGGCTACAGCTAGCTGAACATGAGATCTGCCTTAGGAATGGACATACCTCTACCCTTTCCCTGCAAGACACAGGCACATCCAATTACGAGATCAGAAAGCTCTTCCTGTAGTTTTAGGAGGAGGTTCCTTAATGCCTTTGCCATCCACCCCATTCTCCTGTCACTGTGGATCTGGCGGGGAGGGAATTGGGTGCCTGGATCCCAGATTCCAGTAGGGGGTGTAGTCTCAGTGCTAACCAATCACTGATATCAATCTCCCCCCATCACCCCCAATCTCTGATGGGGCAGCCAGACTTTAGGCTGTGGCTAGGGAGGAAATGGAATTGTTGTAGCTCAACTTGGCTGGCAGCCCTCTCCTCCCCAAACCACTGGGGCCCTGAGGGAGGGTGGAAGGGAAGGGGCTAATGCACCCTAGGGTTCGGGCCTACAATAAGAACTGGGGGAACAGACTTTGGGGCCTGGGAGATGGGCCATCAAAGGTTGGGGTGAGGCTCAGTGAAAGCTGAGTGGAAGAAGGGGTTGGGTGGGGCAATGGAGAAGACTCCTTAGGGAATCCTAGGGGTGAGGCTTAGGCTGCCAAAGGATTCTGAGATTCATTGAATGTTAGAGCCAGAATGGGCCTTACTTAGAACAGAATACAAGCTGGAAGGAACCTCACAGATCTTCGTCCAACCTCCTCATTATGCAGAAGAGGAAACCAAGGTCCATCGAAGGCAAGGACTTGCTCAACATTAACCAGTGAGTGAGGCAGTGGCAGCAGCAGAGCCTGGACCTGAGGATCTTGATCTCAGGCCCAGGGCTCTTCCCACTGCGCTTGACTCTCCACTCCTAATGAGAATTTCATATCCAACCGTCAAACAGCACAGAATGGCCGGAAGACCGGTGTCCTCCCCACCCCCTCCACCTCCCAGGGCCACCCGCACCCTCCCCAACAGGAAGGACGAACCCCCACCCCCTCCCATTTCCAAATCAACTCAACCCTGGCCCCAGGCCCCACCTCCAAGGAGGCTGGAGGGGGGTTTCCACAGGGGAAAGTATGTGTCAGGGAGGAAACTCCACTTCTCTTCTTATTCCCTTCCCCCCACAAGCCCCAGGCTCAAACACACATGCACCCCATCTCACATCTCCAGGGTAAAGCCCAGAGGCAAACGTCCCACACCAATCCCAGGGGCTGTGAGCTCCTGTGGACCACTCGGTCTCTCTAAAAAATTAGCTGGCATTTCAATAGCATTTACTATATGCTGGGCACTGTTCGAAGCTCTTTATAAATATTATCTCATTTGATCTTCACAATAACACTAGGAGATAGGTGCTATTATTATCCTCATTTTACAGTTGAGAAACATGAGGAAAACAGGTTAAGTGACTTGCCCAAGGTCACACAGCTAGTATAAGTTTGAACTCAAGGTCTTCCTGACTTCAAGTTTAAAGTTCTATCCACTGAGCTACCTAGCTGCCCTGATCTCAAGGCTCTGCATACAGTAGGTGACTAATAAACAGCTGTTGAATCAAATTTAGTAGCAGCTCATTGGATCCTCACCACAGCCATATGAGGAAGGTAGTTAGTACTATTGTATTATTATCCTCACTCTACAGCTTAGGAAACCGAGGCTCAAAGAGTGGAAATGGCTTTGTCCAATGGCATGTAGTAAATGCCAAAGAGAACGCTCAATGGACCAGAGGTGAACCTCTCATCCACAAGAGGGCAGGCTGGCCAGGGAGGCTCCTTTCATGTTGATCAGGTCAAGAGCTTTGTGGGGGAAGGGCTTGGACAACCTGTGCCTCTAAGGCTTTCTGAGCCCTCCTCCCACCCCATGGCCTGTGTTATGTAGCAGAAAGAGACCTAAGAGCCAGGAGACCTGGGGTTAACATTAGCCAGATGGCCCTGGGACAGTCACCAACCTTTCTGAACCTCAGTTTCCTTACCTGTAAGATGAGGATATTTGCATGGCCCATCAAATGAGATACTGCATAGAAAGTGCTTTGCAAACCTTCAAGTACTATATGGATATTAAACTAGCAATTTTATTAAAATCTTATTTACTTCCCAAGGTTATTGTGGGTAAAGTAGTTTAAATGCTTTAAATTGCTATTGATAAATGAGCTATTAGGCTCATTAAGTACCTCCTGGATGGCTCAGACACTAACCTGCTCTGCCTACAACCCTCATCCCTTAGTGGATAATGCCCACCACTCCCTACCAGGGGGCGAGGGGTGAAAAGTAAGGCAGGAAGGGGAATTCCCTGTGTTGAGGGGAAGACACAGCCTCGACGGGGAGAGCTATTAGCCAGGGGACAGAGCTGGATTAGAAACATTTCTAAGGGGGGATATAGAGCTCTGCATTAGTAGAGAGAATGAGAAGTCTGGAGCTGACAGGGGTTCATCTGGGCAGACTTCCTGGAGAAAGGGAGCCTCCAACAATTGCTCAGTTAACAGTACTGAGAGGGTTCTTAGAGATCATCTAGTTTCCATGATTCTATTTCAACTCCCTCATTTATCACAGGAGGAAATAGAACCAAAGAGGGTAGGGACTCATCTAAAGTCATATAGCAGGCTAGTGACAAGAGACAGGGGTGAAGTCCACTTCTCCTGAGCCCCAGACCAAGGCTTTGTCCACAATGAAGAGGAAGTCTTGTGAGCTACAGTTCTGCTACTTCCTAGAGCTCAAGGTTCAACCATTGCCTTACTTTATCAATAAACATTGATCCCTTCAGGGATTTGACAGGAGAGTAAAGGCTGATAACTGGCAGAACAGAAAGTCTTTGGAAATCAGGACTAGATTAGAGTATAAGCTTTATCTCTAACTAGGTGACCCAGGGCAAGTCACTTCACACTTCCAGGGCTTCAGGGTCCCCTCTGGATAACAAGGGACTCAATTAGAAAGCCCCTTCTAGGTCTAACAATCTGATTTTATAAAGCTATGACTGAGTCTCTAAACTCCTACCAAGCTGTTTCCCATGAGCCAAATAAGCAGTGGGCTAATTACATATAACTCCATCTCCCTCCATCCTACCCTTCCATGAGTGAAGAACCAACCAGTCTCATCCCCCTACTCCTAAAGGCAGCCTCTCTTCCTCTCATCCCCCACAGTTACTCACTGGGACTATGAATTTCTTATAGGACCAGCCACAACTCTCCCCAAAGCCTAAACAACAACTGTAGTTAAGAAGACCTGACTTCCAATCCAGTTGTAAACATTCACTAGCTGTGTGACACTGTTCAAGTCACTTGATCTCTGTCTGCCTCACTTTCCTCAACTCTAAAATGGGGATAATGATAGCACTCGCTTCATAGGGTTGCTGAAGATCAAGTGAGATATTTTTAAACAGAACAGTGCCTGGCAAATAGTAGGTGCTTAATAAATGCTTGTTTCCTTCCTAAGGATGAGACTAGAAAGAATCATAGAAACTAACTCACTTTTCTAAGACTCATTCCAGCTCTCTGAGTCTATAAACAGCCCAGCTGGAGGATAGCTTTTGGTGCAAGGATCTGCTTGGACCTGTGGTTTCAGAGATAAGGACATGTCTGAATCCAGAGCAGAAATGGCATTTACTTTGGAATCAGAGGGCTTGGGTTCAAATCTTGTATCTGGTCCCTACTCTTCTCTGGGCTTCATTTTCCTCCTTTGCCAAAGAAGAAGTTATCGTCTAAGATCCCTTCTACAAGATCCCTGATCCTATGATCTACCAATCAATTTCTAAGCACCTCCCTTTCTCTGCTATTGCCGCCATCTTCATGTGCCCTTTCCTATCTCTTATTTCCCTCTTTCCCTTTTCCTTTCTACTCCTACATAATCCAGACCTCAAAAGTTAGTTTTCTAGGATATGTTTACAAGGGACAAAAAAACTATACAAATTTAGGTCTGACAAACCTGAAGAAGACAATTAGCCTAACAGATAAAGGAAATCTTGACAGTTTCAGACAGTGGAACCTCAGTGTCCTGACCTAATACGTTCCTCAGGCCTAATGTAAGTCTCTGATTTTTCTCAGTCTAGGCTGGGAGCACCTTCCAGTGTCTGGGCCCCTTCATAGCCCTAAATGAGAATGGCATCATTATTACTCTTAGGGATCATAGGACTTGACAGCTAAAAAGGCCTTGGAGAGCACCTGGTCTAGCATTTCTTAACTTTTTGTGTGGGTCATAGATCCTTTTGACAATCTATTGAAGTCTACAGACCCCTTCTCAGAACCACATTTCTAAATGCAAAAATAAAGTACATCAGATTACAAGGGAAACTAAATATACTGAAATAGTTATCAAAATATTTTTAAACCAAATTCATGGATCCCAGGTTAAGAATCTCTGAGTTTAGTCCAACCCCTTATTTTATAGAGGCAGTAAATGAGTTGTCTAGACCACACAGGGAGTGGACAGCAAAGCTAGGATTCGAACCCAGGACTTCTGACCCAAAGTCCAGTCATCTTTACAATTTCTATTCCTGCCTAGTAGCAGTGGATTCAGGGAGCCAAGATGTTCAAGAGGACAGAAAAATTTATAGCAGAGCCCCTTAGCACACAGGCCAGGTACTTGGGAGGGAGGTTATGTGAATTCATCTGCTGATGGTCCTGGGGTGGGAAGCAAGGAGAGGCTGAAGTGGAACCAGATCAGTCTACAGTTTAGACCCCCAGGCACAACTTTCTGAAAGTGGCATGGGCTCTCTGAGAGGGCATTTCCTTTCCTGGAGGAAAGGTTATGCCTTTAGAAAGAGGAAGGACCCTTGGGAACTGGGGTGGGGGTTGGAGGACAGTCCTTAAGAGAGGCAGAAGCATAGGCAAGCTGACCTTTTCAAACTTCAGCTAAGAGGTCACAAGTTCCTATCCTTCATCCTGGGCAAGGGTTGGGCTCAGAGGCATGCCCAAGGAGCCAGTGGAGGAGATAAGATAGAGGCAGAATCCTAAATGCCCTCCCCTTAAGGAATGGTGGAAGTAGCTGCCCAGAGAAGCTAGTTTTGATGGTCAAAGCAAGTGTAGTGGAAACTTGACAGAGCAGAGTGGAATACAGTTAGGTCCTGATTAATGTGAATAACAAATCCTGTGATGTTGTCGAATTATTTGAATTCACACAACACATGTCCTTTGGGCTGGAATCGATTACCACATTTCACACAATTATAATGTCAAATAGTGCAAATCTAAATTTATACAACCACTTCACAGGATTTCTTGTTTGTACTAACTAGGACCCAGCTGCAGTGGAGTCAGAATACCAGCTCTTCTGCTACCTTCCCATTTTTCTGAGGCAAATGACTTCACCTCTCTTTGGTATCAGTTTTCTCCTCAGTAAAATGAAGGGGTTTGGACCCATGATTTCTAAGGATCCTTGAAGATCTAAATGCTAAGATAATAAATGGCTAAAGTCTACCTTTTCTCTCCATTCACTACCCTGACCCCAGGCAATCTCAAAATGCAAGTAAGACTGTGTTCAGACAGGTTACAACCTTCTCCCAGAACCCTGACCCCATTATTATCACAAAACCTTTCCTTAGAGAAACTTAGAAATCTTAAAATGAATACCAGTGATCATGAACAGTGGAAAGAACACTCTGGATTTGGGACCAGGGACCTAGGAAAGCCTGCCCATCTCTGCCACTGGGATGGCTGCTTAATTACAGACAAGCAACTCTGCCTCTCTGTGACTCAGTTTCCTTATCTGTAAAATGGAGCTAACAATATTTGCGAACACTATCTACCTCACAGTCATCAAAGGAAAGCACTCTGTACATCTTAGCTCCTCTTAGAAATGAGGGCTGTTGTTATCATTCCGACTCCTCCCTTCATCTCCAAGCAGAAGGAGGGTCCAGCTAGTTCCTATTCCCCTAAGTGTTTGTGGAAGGACACATATTGTCATATCCCCTGCAGTTTCTCATGCCTGCTCTCAATCCCATAGACTCACAGGAATCCCTTCATTCATGGCTGAAAATCACGACTCGAGCCAACTCCTCCCCAATCACTTCTGTCTAGAGGCAGAAGAAAACCCAATACAGGGGTAAAGCCTCCAAGATGTGGCAGTGCATCTGTCTCAGTATATCTCTAGCTCTTAAGTGTTTTCACGTAGTGAAAGCTTAATGAATGTTTTTTCATTCATTCCTTCATTGCAAGTGAAGATCCCAGCACTCCTTTACCACAATAATGTGGGGGTTGGTGTATGGGTGTATATGGCCTAGGTATATATAGACCTTTTCCAACTTCCCACTCCCCATCTAGCCCACTGTGCTTGCCAGCGAGGATGTACTTGATATCTGCAGCCTGGGAAAGAGGAGAGACCTTTCCCCTATCATATAGTTCTGCACTCCCTAAGTTTGGATTTTCCCTAAAACTCTGTCCTCAATCATCTCTTCTCTCCACTGCCTTGGATTGTACTCAATTCCTGGCACCACTAGGCAGCACAACAGATAGAGTACAGAGCCTGGAGTCAGGAAGACTGCTTCCTGAGTTCAAATCCAGCCTCAGACACTTATGAGTTGTGTGACCCTGGACAAGTCACTTAACCCTATTTTCCTCAGTTTCCTCATCTGTAAAATGAGTTGGAAAAGGAAATGGCAATCCTCTCCAATATCTCTTCCAAGAAAACCCTAATTGGAGTCATGAGGAGTCGGAGACAACTTAAAATGACTGAACAACAACAATTGATAAGTCAAATCCCAGAAGAGGGTGACCAGTATGACTGGAGTATCCACAAGTACCTAGCACCCAAGAGCACATTACTGACTGAAGGAAATAGGGATGTTTAACTTGAAGACCCAGGGTGAGGGGAGGGGAGAGGAAGGGAGGAGGCATTTGAAAGGTGGACAACAAGTTTGAGATTTGTTCAGCTTGTGTCGAGAGGGCAGAATTAGAGGAATGAAGATGAATGGTAGCAGAGAGGCAAATTTTGGTTAGCTTTAAATTAAGCATTATACCTAAGAATTAGATCTGTCCAAAAGTGAAATAGGCTGATTTGGGAAGCACCGAGTCCCATACTTCTACTGTTTGTGGGGACATCCTACATGTTCCCCCTAGCATCTTAAGCTCAGACTGAACTCCTTATTTCCCCACCCCTTCCCCCACTTCTGCAAGCATGTTCTTCCTCCACACTTCCCTATTCTTGTCATCCTCCCAGTCAGCCAGGCTCAGAAACTTCAGAACATCACTGACTCCTCCTTCTTCCTTGACCCTCACATCCAATCAGTCAAGTCTGCCTCAGCAAGGTCTCTCCCATTTGCACCTTCCTCTCTGTCCCCACAGCCCTCAGTGAACCCAAGCCTCATTTCCTCCCTCCAAGACGATTACAGAAGTCTCCTCAATGGCTTCCCCATCACTAGTCCCTTCCCTCCAGTCCCTCCCTGACTTAGGGCCAGAGTCACTGTCCCACAGACCCATTGTGACCACATCTCTCTCCCATTCAGAAACCTGCTTTGGTTCCTGATGACTCACAAGAGAAAGCTAGATTCCTGAGCTTGGCATTGCATTGGGGCCGTTCCAAGGCCTAACCCTCAACAATCTATCTCCTCCGGTTCCCTTAAAAGACCTCTTTCTTCCAATCATACTGAACAATTCCCTGTTACCCAAAGATACAGCTCAAGATCAAATGAGATGTAAAGCAAAGGGTTATGTAAATGTTAGCTTCTATTATCAGCTAGTATGTTCTTCTGCTTAGAGTAACCCTCCCCCAAAGCTGTTTACCCAATTTCTACCCACTCCTTCCAGGTTCAACACAAGTGCCACCTCCTCCATCAAGTCCTCCCCGGTTTCTCTAGCAGAGTATGCATGACCTCTTCCTTCTCTGAACTACTACACCCTGAACTTCTACCATCGCCCCTGCACACTTATCCTATGTGTTTGTGTTTTATCCCTGGCCCAGAGACCCTCTCTAACTTCACACAGATTTCCCCAGAACAAAAATCACCCAGACTCAGGACCCCTACCCCAGCTTCAAATTCTTTTAAACCTTAGTCAATCCTTCTGACTTCACAGGAGTCCAGAAACTGCCCTCAAGAAGCTCCCCGACCAATCTACACACTTATGGCTCCTCCCAACCCCAGAGACCCAACCTCCAGAGCTGGGACCTCTCCCTCAACCTAAAAATCCCTCCTAAATTCTGAGGCTCGGGGAAGCCCTGGATCCAAATACTTTCTCATTCCTCCACCTCTCAGGAGGTTTCCTTTAACCCCGAGTCCCCCTAGTAATCAGACTCCCCTTTCCAATTCATGAGATTCTTCCTTCAATTAGATACCTCCAGTCAAGAGATCCTTTCTCCCAGCCCCTCGACACAGAGAAGGCTTAAATTTGGGACACTCCCCCTTATCCCAGATACCCCACTTAACTCAGACATCCTCCGCATCACAGAGACCCTCCTCAAACTCAGCTCGATCCCTTTTCCCAGCGCAGAAAGCCCTCAACCTCCGGGAGCTCCTCCCTTCCCTAGAGATCTCTCCCGGTGAGCTCCCAGGAGCTCCGAGCCCCCAAACACAGTCTGCCTCGTAGCCCCACCCACCCGGGCCGGGCCGGGCAGACGGGACAGTGCTGGGGGGAGCGCGAGCGCGGCCCCTTCCCCAGCCCCTGCCCCAGCCGCCGCCCAACTTCCAGTCCTCTGGGTCCCAAGGAAAGTTTGCGGGTTGCGATCGCGCGGCCCCTGCCTGTCCCTGCCCGGCCCGGACATGGAGGGGGTTGCTGGGGGCACAGACTCACCTGGTCCTCTCCCTCCCTCCCTGCCCGCGCTGGGGGCGCTGGGGGCGGCAGCGGCAGCAGCGGCTCCGGGACTCGAGAAGGAAGTGAGAGAGCGAGGCCGGAGGAAGTGGGGGGGGCGAGGGCCGGGGCCCGGGCCCGGGCCGGGGGCGGGGGCGGGGGTGGGGCGCGACGAGGAAGTGCCCGGGCCCCGCCCCCACTCCCGCCCTCTGGCCGCTCCTCTAGAGCCTTCCAGTTCCACCCCCTGACCTCTCCGCCTTCCTCAGCCTCGCTCCCGCCCCCACTCCCCTTCCCCCGCCTGCTGTATTCTCTGGCTTTCCCTTTGAACTCTGCCCTTTCCCCTCCAGTCTCCCATTCTCTCCAGCCCCACCTCTGCCCTCTCTCATCTGCCCTTCCCCAGAGCGCCTCTCTCGCCCCGCCCACTTGCTCCGTCCTTTTCCCTCCCTCGACCCTCCCTCTCTCTGCTCCCCCTCCCTTCCCTCTCTCGGTCCTTTTCCTTCTTCCCCAGGCGCTGTCTCTGCCCCATCCCTCTCTTCAAGGCCCTTCCTCGGTCTCATCCCTCTCCCCTAGGTCCCGCCTCTGCTTTTTCTCTCTCCCCCAGGTCTTCCTTCGGTCCCATCCCTTTTCCACCTTCGTCTGTGCTCTCCTTCCCAGCCCTTCTCTCCGGCTTTGGGGCCCCCGCTCCGGTTTTTTACTTTACAGCCCCTCCCTCTCCTCTTCCCAGTGTCCTTTCCCTCCCTCTCTCCTTCAGCCTTTTCTTCTTACCTCTGACAACTGACTCCAGCTTTAAAACCCAGAATTTCTCAGAGTTGGAAGGTCATCTATCTAGTCTATCCAGACCTGACCCCTCCCAGTTCCCTACTTGGAATAGAGACGGGGCAGGCAGAGAGTCCATGGAGACTTCAGGCATTCCTCCCAAATTTCAGAACCCCTGTGCAGGGACTTGGTCAGACTCAGAGTTAGAAAGGACCCATGGTCCAAATCGTACTTCATCGGAGATCCTGCCCCCTACCCAGGTGGTCCTCCAGCCTACATTTTAAGACTTCTCCTGATGGAGAGTGTATCCCTTCTGAAGGCAACACGTTCCACTTTGAAATAGTTCTAACTCAACTTTTTCTTTCCATCAAGCTTAAATCTTCCTTTCTTCAACTTCTACCCACTGATCCACTTCTCTCTGGGGTCCAGCAGAACAAGTCAGACTGATATAGTGGTCTTTCGGATACTGGAAAATAGCAGTCAAGTTCCACCTTCGTCCTCTCTTGTCCTTGCCTGGTATCAGGAGTTGATACCCCAGTTGAATGAACACCTGAAGAATTGTCTTCCTCACTAAGGTTCCTAAAAGGAAAAACTGGTCCCTGGGGACTTCCACCCCTTACCCCTGTCTTCCAAAGAACTGGTCCAGAATGGAAGGACATAAGAAGGATAGAGGTGGAAGTGGGGGGAAATAGGAGAAGCAGGGAGGGGAGCTGGCATTTACATGAAGGAAAAGACACGATCAGCAAAGATGCAGGTCAGAGTTGCCTGCAAGGCCCTAAAAACAGGATGTTACTGTTCCACACCCAGGGGCTACCCCCTTTTCTTTCCCTCTAGCCTCTTCTTCCTGGCTTATGGAGGCAGATGGTGTTAGGGGGTTTTGCCTCAGTTATAGGAGGTGGGGAAGTGTTGGGGAAGGGAAAGACAAAAGTTAAAAGAAGGTCCTAGGGCTGGGTGCTTGTCCACCCTAGCATAAGCCTTGGTTGGGCCCGGAGCATGTCATAGGATTTAGGGTTGTAAGGACCTTTTCTACCTACTCCAGTCTCAACATTTATAAAGAAGGAAAATGAAGTCTAGACAAAGGAAGGGGTTTGCTCAAGGTCATTCAGTTAATGAACCAAAATTTGAGCCCAAGTCTTTTGACTTCAATTCAATCTCAATCCATTGCTTCAAATCCAAATACTGCACTGCCTTTTAAAGATACAGGGGTGAAAAAAAAATCTCACAGAATTGAGATAACATAGGATAATGGGAAGAGGGCTGAATGTGTAAGTAACCAAGAGATTTGGGGTCAAATTCTGGCTCTTTATCTGTGTGACCTAGGCAAGTCACTTCCCTTTTCTGTACCTCAGTTTCATAATCTATAAAATGAGTAGGTTGGATTAGATGATTCCCTAAGGTCTTTTCCAACCCTAAATGTATTATCCTAAGTTATTTCCCTCCTCTGAGACTTAGTTTATTCATCTGTAAAACAAGGAAGAATAGCCTTTGCATAACCCTCCTTATGAAGCTGTTGTGAGCAAATAGTTTTGTAAACTTTAGTAAGTTAATGTGATGGAAGAAGGTATCTCTGATGTTCCTGCTCACTGACCTATCCCCAACATTGCCAGTGCCTACGAGAACGTTCAGACCTTGCCTTTCCTTCTCTTACTATCACTTTGTGAAGGAAAACAGAACTCACATCTAAAACAAGAGCTCATCACTTCATTCACTCCTTGGTTCAAAAATCATCATTACCTAGTGTCCTAGAGAATAACAAACAAACTCTTTCACCTGGCATTCAATGCCCTTTAGAGTCTGTCTCTACTTTTCATCCTTCGCTTTCTACTATTCTGTGCTCCAGGCAAACTGTACAACTCCTGGTGCCCTAGATACATCTTGTGGTAATCTCTGTCCCCTTTGCCTTTGGATACATTTACAACTGGAGGGCCCTTCCCTCCCTACTCTGCTTGTCAGAATCCTTCACCCAGCTCAAATGTCATATCTCTAGTGAAGCAACACCTCTGCATTTGCCTTCTCCATTCCCCATGCTGGAAGTGGTGATAATAATAACTTTCATTTCTCTAGTGCTTTAAGGTTTACAATATGCTTTCTTTTGATCTTTCAGATTAACTTCCTTTCATGTCACTCCCCACCCCCCCAACTCAGAAGGCCAGAAAGGGGAGTTGGCATACCCCTTGTTCCCCATAGTCATTTCCTTTCCCTATACCACTATCATTTAGTAACTTTTTCTCTTTTGAATTCACACCATCTTATTTACATATCACCTTGTGCAGAATATCTTTAACTCTCCCACATTCTTCAACACTGTCAATAGTTAGTTTACTATCTCTGCTCTATTCCAGCACCTGTCTTTAACCTTAGTGACATTAATATTCTCATCAATGACTTGGTCATGTCCTGCTTCTGCAACATACTAACAGAAAAACCTGTCACTTGATCCTTCCATCCCTGCTAACTAGTTCCATAATTCTTCTGCCTTTTGTGACTGAACTCCTTGAAACTGCCATCGACAATTGGTGCTTCCATGCTTTTTCCTCTCACTCTCTTCTTAACCCTTTACACTGTGGCTTCTGGCCTCATCATTCCACTGAAACTGATCTCTCCAAAATTACCAATGATTTCTTACTTACCAAATCTGATGGCCTTTTCTCAATCCTCATTCTTTTTGACCCTTCTGCAGTCTTTGACACTTGATCACCCTCTCCTCCTTGATATTCTCTTCTCTCTAGGTTTTCAGGATACCATGCTCCACCTTTCTGGCTTATCCAGTCTTCTTTGCTGGATCCCTTCCAGACCATGCCCTCTAACCATAGGTATCCCACAGAGTTCTGTCCTGGGTACTCTTCTCTTTTCCCCTGTACTACTTCACTTGGTGATCTCATCTGCTCCCATGGATTTAATTACCACCTTTCTGCTGATTATTCTCAAATCTAACTATCCTACCCTAACCGGTCCCCCTAATCTCAGCTCTCCGACAGCCTTTCAGATATCTTGAACTGAATGTACAGTAGACATCTTAAACTTAACATGTCCCAAACTGAATTCATTATCTTTTCCCTTAAACTCTCTTCTCACATCCTAACTTCGTTATTACTGTTGAGGGTTCCACCTCATCTGGTCACCCAGGCCCTCAACTTATATATCAGCCTTGACTTTGCATTATTTCCCACCTCCCATATCCAATCCATTGCCGAGGCCTATTAATTTTACCTTTTCAACATCTCTCAAATGTGCCCTGTTTTCTCACCATGGTACAGGCACTCACCACCTCACACTTAGACTATTGCTGATGATGGGTCTGCTTGCCTCAAGTCTCTTCCCTACTCTAGTCCATTCTTTATTCAGCCACCAAGGTGATTTTCCTAAAGTGTGAGTCTGACCATCCTACCCCCTCTACTCTATAAACTCCAGTAGCTTCCTATCACCTCCACGATCAAATACAAAATCCTATTTTTGGCATTCAAAGTCCTTCATAACATAGTTCCCTCCTACCTTTCCAGTCTGCTTATACTTTACTCTATGACATGTCTTCTTCAGTCCAGTGACACTGGCCTCCTTACTGTGCATTGAACAAGATGCACCATCTCTTGGCTCTGGGCATTTTCTCTAGTTGTTCCCATGCCTAAAATGCTCTCCTTCCTCATCTCTATCTCCTGGCTTCCCTGGCTTCCTTTATGTCACAACTAAAATTCCATCTTCTACGAGGATCCTTTCCTAACCCCTCTTAATTCTAGTGCCTTCCTTCTGTTAATTATTTCCTATTTAACTTCTGCAAAACTTGTTTGTATATATTTGCTTATTGTCTCCCTCATTAGATGATGAGCTTCTTGAAGGCAGGTACTGTCTTTTGCCTTTTTGTATCTTTGGAGCTTAGTATAGTGCCTGGTACATAGTAGGTACTTAATAAATGTTTATTACTTGATTGACTATATAACCCAGGGCAAGTCACTTAAGTTTTCAGTACTCTAGGCAGTTTTCTTTCTTTTTCATACTATATACCAGAAGGTTTTACCCAAAGGAGAGAAACTGAATAGAAATCATAGAATAAATAACTGTTTGTCCCAAAGATGTATGTAAATCACTAGGGTCACTTACATCAGTCAAAAACATGAGAGCACTTCTGGCCAAGATGCTTCTCCACTAGTCCTGTCATGTCTAGCTACTTCTGTCAGTGGAAAGGGGATGTTTTGTTATTTTCTTGTTTCTTCCTGTCATTCTTTTTTTTTTTTTTGAAAATTTTGATATATTTTTCCAATTACATGTAAAAACAATTTTTAACATTTGTTTTAAAAAAATTTAAGTCCAAATTCTCTCCCTTCTTTCTTCCTTCCCCTCGTCCTTGAGAGGGCAAGAGATTTGATGTGGATTATACATGTGCAGTGATGCAAAAATATTTCCATATTAGCCATGTTGCAAAAGAAAACACAGACCAAAAACAAGAACAACAAGAAAAATAAAGAAAGTAAAAAAAAGTATTCTTTGATCAGCATTCAGATTTCACCCATTCTTTCTCTGGAGGTGGATATCATTTTTCACTGTAAGTCCTTCAGAATGGTCTTGGATCATTGTATTGCTGAGAATAGCTAAGTCATTCCTAGTTGATCATCATACAATGTTACTTTTATTGTGTACAATGTTCTCTTCATTCTGTTCACTTCATTTGCTTTAGTTCATATAAGTCTTCCCAGGTTTTTCTGAAAGCATCTTGCTGGTGATTTCTGATAACACAAATAGTATTCCATCACAATCGAGTACTTCATCTTGTTCAGCCATTCCTCAGCTGATGTCATCCCCTCAATTTCCAATTCTTTGCTACCACAAAAGAGCTGCTGTGAATATTTTTGTCCATTGTAACAACAATGCTACTTGCCGCTACTGTGGCTGTGTAAGACCAATTATACCAGCACACAGGAGGGCTGCTAGCACAGGTTCTTTGATCTGCTTTTCCAAGGAATGCAACTTTAAGGGGTTTACAATCTCATTTTAATTAAACATACATATATAATTCAGTTAGTTTAGGGGAAAAAGTCAGCACCCTGAATTTTAGAGAAAACAAACAAATTACAAGCAGAAATTATATAAACAGAGCAAAATAATACAAATCAGCAGACAGGCTTCTGTCTGTCCAAGACATTACATGCATAGTTACCACAGAGAGAAGCACCAGTATCTGGGTTTTTGAAAGCTGTGGGGCTCCAATGACTACCCAGAGTCTCATCTGGTCAAATCATATGACACTCTTCCAGTGAGTGAGCCCCAAACAAAATGCTAACCTCAGAGTATATATACACTTCTTCAGTGTCAGAGGACATCACAACCATGTGACTCAAACCTATGTGACCTAAGCCTTCCCATGACTTTAGCAGGTCATCAAAGACTCTCAATTCAATCAAAGACTCTTGATTGAAACAAAGGCAAGACTCAAAGGCACTTGATCGCCTTAGTGCTGAAAAGCACTCCAAAACAAAAAAAAACAGAAGTCCCACTTTACTTGCCATTACATTCATATAGATCTTTTTCCTTCTCCCTTTTTTTTTAAATCTTTTTGGAATACAGACCTAGTAATGGTATTACTGGGTCAAAGGATATGTACAGTTTTATAGTCCTTTGAGGACAGTTCCAAATTGCTTTCCAGAATGGTTGGATCAGTTCACAGCTCCACCAACCATTAGTGGTTGGCGTGGGAAAATTAGTCCCAATTTTTCCATGTCTCCTCCAACATTTGTCACTTTCCTTTTCTGTCATATTAACCAATCTTTAATTTGCATTTTTCTAATCAATAGTGATTTAGAGCATTTTTCACATGACTATAGATAGCTTTGATTTCTTCCGAAAACTGCTTGTTCATATCCTTTGACCAGTTCTCCATTGGGAAATGACTTGTATTCTTATAAATTTGACTCTTATATATTTGAGAAATGAAGTCTAGGCAGCTTTCTTTAGACAATACTATTAAGTTATAGGTATTTCTCAAGATATAGAGAAGGTACTGACCTACACTGGTAGAGGGAACTTCCTCATAAAAGAGCTCCTGATCACAGTCTCCTGTCCTTCCACTATTTCATTCTTCCAGGAGTCAGTCTTTGTGTTTTATTCCTGCCTGAAGAGAGATTAGATTTATTCTGATGGGCTCCATAGCGCAGAACAAAACCTGAAATGCTAGATGGAAGTTGCAGAGATGGATTTGGATTAAATATAAAGAATAATTTCTGAATTATTTATAGCTATCCCAAAGTAGAATAGGCAGGTCTATCAAGCAAGATTAGAGGTCTTCAGGCAATGGCCAGATGACTGAGAATTCTTATTCAGGTGTAGGCTATGGTAGGAGATTAGTGGGATTCTTTTTTTCTCACTCTGAATGTCTATCTCCCAGTCCATCAGCTCTGCTCTGGCTTTCCCTCCTTCCTTAATGACTGTAGTCTTAATACTATAATAATCCTTCATAATGAGGCTCTGTTCCCTTCCTTCCTTCCTTCCTTCCTTCCTTCCTTCCTTCCTTCCTTCCTTCCTTCCT
>CM053622.1:744088056-744110525 GCA_028646595.1 Phalanger gymnotis
CTGCTTCCCTCTGCCACTTTGTGGGTTCTGCAGCTCTAGAATTGGTTCAGAGCCATTGTTTTATAGGTTTTTGGAGGAACTTGGTGGGGAGCTCACGCCAGTCACTGCTTCCCAGCCGCCATCTTGGCTCCGCCCCCCTCATCATTTCTTATATAGCACAATAGTATTCCGTTACATTCATATGCCACAACTTGTTTGGCCATTCCCCAATTGGTGGGCCTTGATCCCATTTTCCTTGAAGTATCTGATGACATGGCTGAAAGCATTATGCTAAAAAGCGTGGGAACAAGCCCACAGCTACACTTTACTCCACTGGTGACTGGAAAAGCATGAGAGCATTGTCCTTTATCTAGAACAAGCGTAAACATGCTGTCATGAAACTGTATAGCACTGATGAACTTCTCTAGGCAACCAAATTTTGCCATGATCTTCCATAAGCCCTTGCAACAGACAGCATCAAAGGCCATGGTCAGGTTGATGAATGTTGTGTAAAGACCTCTGTTCTGCTCCTGTCATTTCTCTTGGAGTTGTCAGGCGGCAAATACTGTGTGGACTATTCCTCAGCTCTTTCTGAAGCCGTACTGGCTCTTGGGTAGATGACCATCTTCCATATCAGCCGATTAAGGAGGACTCTGGCAAGAATCTTGCCAGCAGTGACTGAGTGCCAGCTGTTATTGTCACAAGACAACCTGTTTCCTTTTCCTTTATAGAAATGGACAATGGAGGCACACTTGCTGTCCTAGGGGGACAACCTCCTCTTACCATACACCTGGAAGATTTTAATCAGTAAGCTTTTGTATGAGCAGTGGACCTCCAGCCTTGTAGATCTCTGCTGTGATGGAATGAGCATTAGGTACTTTGCCAAACAAGAGGAGCTTAATGGCATTCAATACCTCTTCTTCGGTTGGAAGTTTGGCTGGAGAGAGATTGACTTCAACCTGAGGTATATGGTCAATGGCTTCAGCATTGGTTGATGATAGTCTGTTGAGAACACTATGGAAGTGTTCAGCCTATCTCTCCATGATCAGTGTGGCTCCACCAATGCTGAGTAGTTGAGATACATCAGAGGTCTTTGGTTGACTTCAGGGTATCGTAGAAGCACTTTGGATTGTTGCCATCAGTGTAAAACTGAATCTACTCTGCCTTCTTACTGAGCCAAGAATCTTGCCTCTGAGCTTCTCTTACACTTTACTTTTGATGGAATTCAATGCTATCTTCTTAGAGACTGATGAACTGTCCTTCTGGTAAACCCTGTGGAATAACTATTATTTTTTGTTTAGCAGCTTCCGAATTTCCCTATCATTTTCATCAAACCAATGTTGATGTTTGCAAGTGTTCTGGCCCAGGTGCGCAAATGTGGTACTGTAGACTAAGTTTCTAAAAGCTGCCCTCTCTTTTTTCTGCTCCACTGTTGCTATGTGCTGACTCAGCTCTCCCTCCAGGTCAGCAATAAACTGTTCAGGCAGGGAGAACCTCTCTAATCTGTAGATGTTGAGTCTCCCGACAGTTGGTTTGTATTGGGACTGTCATGTTTGTTGAATGTGAATGTTTAGCTTCGAGAAGATAAGTCTATGGTTGGTTCAGCAGCCTGCGCCTTGTTATCACCTTTGTCACTCTCACATCCTACCTGTCTCTTCTTACAATGACACGGTCTATTAAAAGGCAGTGCTTATTTGGAACTATGCTCAAAGGGCCCTATATCTCTAGTCAACCTTTTTGTGACTCCTTAAACAAAACCTCCTTTCCCCAGGTACCACTCCCCTTTGTATGTTGTTTCTATCATTAGAATGTAAGCTTCATGAGTGCTTTTGTGTTTCTATTTCTGGTGCATAACACAGTGCTGGGCACATAGTAGGCACTTAATGCATGTTTTTAAGTTAAATTGGCTGAAAGTGATCCCTCATTTGCCTTTATTATACTTTGTATTATATGAAACTTACATATTTGTCTTAAACTCCCTATTGGCATAGAGTTCTAGGCTTGGAGTCAGGAGGACCTGAGTTTAGATCTGGCTTTAGACCACTTATTAACTGTATGGCAAATCACTTAACTTCTGTCTGCCTTAGTTTCTTCCCTTGTAAAACGGGGATAATAATGGTACCTATGTTCCAGAATTATTTTTTTGGAGGGGGGAAGGCAGGGCAGTTGGGGTTAAATGACTTGCCCAAGGTCACACAGCTAGTAAGTGTGTCAAGAGTCTGAGGCTAGATTTGAAGTCAGGTCCTCCTGACTCTAGGGCCGACGCTCTACTCACTGTGCCACCTGGCTGCCCCTATGTTCCGGAATTATTGAGGATAAAATAAGATAACTACAGGGGTTCTTTACCTGAAGTCTGTGAATATACTTTAAAAATATTTTGATAACTATATTTCAATATATTTGGCTTCATTTATAATCCTACCTATTTTATTTTATGCTTTTTAAAGCATATTCTGAAAAGAGGTCCACAGAGTTCACCAGACTGCCAAAGGTGGGGTCCATAAAAAAATTGAAAAAAACAAACAAACCCTGCTCTATTAGATTATAAGCCTGTTATAGACAATATATAAGTCATTTTTCCTTATTGTATCCCCTGAATTGAGCCTAGGGCCTTCCACATAGTAGCAGTTTAATTAATGTCTGCTGACTTAAATTTTTTCCAAGAAAGAAAGAAGTGAGGATTAAGTGAGATGATGGATGCAAAAGTGCTAGGTAACTGATCTATATGAGTGAGCTACAATTATTAGAGAAGAAAGAGGTCACTATTAGCCTTAGTAGACAAGGAAGACTTCCTGGATGTGGTGAGACTGGACTTGGTCTTCAAAGCTTGGAAAGGTAGGGATACATACAGAGAAGGGCAAGAAGTTGGGAACCTGGGAAAGGGAGAAAATCCATAGAAGAGAGACACTTAGCAACCTTGTTCATCCAGCAAATACTTATTAAGTAACTATTATGTACAGAGAGTCCTGTGCCAAGTCTTAGAGGGATAGATAAAAAAGATGCTGTGGACACTGTCTTTTGTGGTGGGCTGATGCTGATATCCTAGAACCTTGGAAGTAAATGAAAAATCTACCTTCTCCTTGCCCAGGTCAGTACCTTGTTCCCTGCCTGAAATCCCCGGTTAGAAGACGAGTAGGAAGAAGACAGGGACATAGGACAGCTTTTTCTGTGATCTAGTATGGCTTACTTTGATCCAGAGTTGCCTCAACCTTTAATAGGAAGGATTTGGGTTAGGCCCAAGGGAGCATTTCCTGACCATGACATTGGAAGGGGTGATCAAGGGAAACTGGGAACCATGGTTCTGAGAATGATAGGATTTAGAACTAAAAGGGACCTCACAGACCATCTAATAAAATCTTCTCATTTTAAAGGGTGAGGGAGCTTAGGCCTGGGAAGGTGACTTAGGATCATAGGTTCATAGATTTAGAACTTTAACGGACCCAATAAATCATCTGGTCCAACCCTTTCATATTTTTCTTTTTCAACTAACAAGCATTTACTTTCTCTTTCTTCTAACCTCCCTTTCCAAACTGGAAAACTAAACAAAAGCCTTGTTACAAATATGTGTAGTCAAACAAAACAGATTCTCACATTGGCCATACCCCAAAATGTATGTCGTCTTTTGCATTTTGAGTCCATCACTTCTCTTGTCTGGAGGTGGGCATCATGCATCATTATCAGTTCCGTGGAGTCATGCAAACCCCTCTTTTTACAGATGAGAAAACTGAAGTGCAGACAGGCTAAGTTGCCCAAGGTCGAAACAGTAGGAATTGGCACAGATGATCTGAATTCAGGTCCTCTTACTTCAAATCCAGGGATTATTTGCCTGAACTATGCTGTGTCTCCTGTCTTCTACCCTGAAGCATAAGGGAAGGGCCTTTGCCTGGAGGCAGAGGGATTGGTAAAAAGATAGAAATCTGGTAGAGGCCATAAACTCTTGCCAGGAAGATTAGGCACAAGTTTATTTTGCTTGCCTTTCCTCCTATCTCCAGCTAAACTAAGCTAAGCTGATTATCAATCTGCAGTACCTGTCCAAGACACAAATATTAATTGAAAAGATTCCACGGACTGCCCATCCAACTGTATGTCATAGTCTAACAGTCACCTTAGTCTGGGCTTAATCTTTCTCACATCTTAAAATGAGGATTATTTTACTAGGTGATAGCTAAGGTCCTTTCCAGTTCGAAATCCTGTAATTCTATGAATTCTGTGATTGTTATTGTTCATCCTTCGTTCTCGAAGAGAACCAATGACGTCATGAGGATGTGTTGACTTGCTCGTGAATTGGATTTAAGTGAGGCAGAGCTGTGCAAAGCCTCCTCCAGAATCACTGAAATCTAGTGGCAAGACAAAAGGCAAGATAGCTGGTGATGGTGTAGGATGCAAAATTCTATGACAGAGTAAGGAGTAAGTTGTACATGGAGATACAATAAGGAGATTGCAGACTTCTTTCTTTTTCCAGCTCAGTCACAGCTGCAAGCTGCTGCTTTGGGCACCAGGGGGCACCACATGCACTATTGTTGGAGACTGGAGGCAGTCCTCAGGACGGCTTTGATACTCCCTGCAAATCCTAGGCTTCAATCATTTAATGGATCTCTGATCTCATTTTGGACACTCACTCCACTAGTGCAAATCCTAACCCCTCTCTGAGTTCTATTTTGTGGGATTCTTGTCTCCATCCTCCCTTAAGCCCTCAAAAACTGGAGAGCTTCTTTTAGCTCTTTCAACATCTTGTAGGTTCCTCTGCAGCGCTCAGGTTGTCCATCTGTTATCTCTCTCACTTTTGCTACAGGACTAGAGAATCTCCTTTTCCTGTGTGATTTTCACTATATAGCATGGTGTAGTGGATAAAGAGTGGCCTAGAAGCCAGAAGGATCTGGGTTCAAGTCCTGCCCCTGCCCTGTACTGGCTTATCTGACTCTTGGCAAGTCATTAAACTCTCCGTTTTCTAGGTAAGTCTAAAACTATAAATTGCCAGCCTGTATTCCCAAAGGGAATTTCCTTACCTAGAGCTCTTCATACCATTGAAATTATAGCTCCATTCCTGTTATCACTATGTAACTTCTTGCATAAAAGTCATCATTGCTAATGTGCTGTGGCCTGGCTATATTAAGGACATACACACCCTTGATAGTTGTGACCATAGAGAAAACTTTGTCCGACAATCTTTTGATTATAAACATCAAATGAGATAATACTTGTAAAAGGGTTTTTCAGATCTTAAAGCACTATAGAAAGCTACCTTTTGCTATAATTAACAGCTAGCATTTGTATAATACTTTAAGGGTTGGAAAGTACTTTTCTATTATCTTATATTAAGTAGTTATTATTATCATCATTATTATAATCAAGCAAAGTATAAAGTGGGAAGGTGTGTCCTGGCCAAAGAGGTTCCACAGTCTCATGGTGGATCATTCGTGAAGAGTCCAAATGGAAGAGGGATCTTCTATAGATGGTGCATTTCTACAGCTGTCTTTGTCTTTGGATAACATTGTGACCTTAAAGCCTCAGAATACTAGCGCCTCCTCAGTGAAATCCAAGGATATTCAAAAGAGCTTGGCCTAGCAAACTGCATGAAAAAAAATTTTTTTTAAATGTCTGTTATACAAGATGGTGGCAAGTAGTTAGATAGGCAGTCCACGGTGTTAGTCCCACATCAAAATCTCTGAAAATTCCCTATTGTGGGTAATCCCTAAACTTTAATAATAACAACTTCCATTTCTATAGTATTTTCTTCACAGTAGTTCCGTGATGAAGAGAGTGCATTGTGAGCCCCATTTTGTAGATGAGGAAACTGGATCACAGAGAGCAAAGGGACCTTCCTCAAAGACATAGAGCTAGTAGGAAAGCTGATCTCAATTTCAGCAGAGGAAGCCGGAATTTAAACCTGGCTCTGATGACTCTAAAACCAGTGTACTCTACTAAACCACAACTGCCACGTCTACCATGGTATTTCCGTTTATGTCACGTCCATTAGAATGTAAGCTCCTCAAGGGCAGGAGCTGCTCCAAGTTTGTCTTTGTCTTCCTAGCACCTAAACCAGTGCTTTGAACATAGTGGGAACTTAGTAAATAAATGTTTGTTGAATTGAATGTTATGTCGGTACAGGTCAGCAGTAGAACTGGTTGGAAATCATAACATCCCTTCATATGTGTGAAGTGCTTTATCAGTTTTTCTTTTAACATTTTATAAATAATTTTTATATCATCTGGATTTCCTTTATAACAAAGAATTTTCCTTTTATCAGTTTTCAAAGCATTTTCCCATCCGTTACTTCCTTTGCTCTTTACAATTGCCCAGGAAGGCAGCTCAGGTGTTATCCTCTCGGTTTTACTCTCCTCTCCTTTTACCAGATTGCAAGAGTGAGGGCAGGAAACATGGCTTATCCAAACTCCGTATCTGTCCCAAGCCCCACTTTACTGTAGACAATTGTCTCCAAGTTACTTTATATTTTCTTATCTGTAAGTTACTCAGGAGCCTGGCCAGTTTCATTCTGAGGCAAGTCTTTGCATCACTAGAGTGCTAGTACCAGTGTACGGGGCCTTGCACTGTGTCGGTGTTTAAAAAATTCTCTTTGAAGACATGAATGGGATGTGGTCTCACCGTGGCCACATGCATTCATTAGCAAATTGTTTGGGTCAGGCTGCTATAGAAAGACGTGAAGTGTCTGGCTATGAAGCCTCCATCATTAGAATGTGAGGGCAGAGACTGTTTTTAACTTTCTTCGCCTCCTTAGTGTTTACCTATGTACCCGACAAAATAGTAAGCTCTTAATAAATGCTTATTGACTGACAAAGAGGATCACATCAGAAAAGAGAAAGTGGATGGATGGCTTATAGCAGAATTCAGCCTACTACATCTGGAAAAAAATTAAAAATACACATGGCCTCTCTAATAGGGAGAAGATACTTTTCCCTTTTAGCATTTAGCAATATTTACCCCAGAAAACCTCGATAACAATACTCAAGGGATTCTCTCAACCAGGTTGAGCCCCGTTACAAGCTCGGGCACGTGCCTGGCCCTGAAACCCCTCCATTACTCCACTAGGGGACGCTGGCGCGCAGGCGCTGGTGCGCGAACGAGATGGGATCCGATTGGTTAGGAAGCTCCGACAGTGGGTGGATCCCCGAGGCCGGTAGTGAAGAGGAAGCGTGCTCTCATTGGTTATGGGGTGCGGAGGAGTGGACGAGGCTTTGAGGAACCGGACGGCTGGCGAGCGAGAGCGCGCGGCGGTCGCGCGCTGGGCCGGACCGTTGTCCCCTCTGCCATCTGGGTGGTGGCCTAGACGGTATCTGGAAGGGAGGAAGAGGCCCCAGTCCCGGTCCCATCCTGTCGCATTCAATTTCCTGAGCCCCACCGTGGGGGCGGGGTCAGCGGCTGGAGCAAACTCGGTTTCCCGCCCCACGGCGAGGCGGTTATCGCGGGAGAGCCCATTCACGGGGGGGAGGGGAGGGCTCCCGGGAACGGCTCGTTGTGCGGAGCCGGTGGGAAGGAGATGCTGGGGATAGAGGGACTCCGGAAGAGACCACTGTGCGTGTGTGGTGGTGGCGGTGGTGGGGGCAGAGAGATTTCTGGAGCACCCCCCCGGTAGGGTAAGGACTTAAGGCTTTAGTCCTAGGAAGGCGCGACCCAGAGCCTGGACGGCCGTACAGCCATAGAAACCCAGAGAAGGGCCTGTCCCGCGGAGGCCTGCGATACTGGGGGCTACCCAGGAGGCTGGCCAGAGCAGGGTTATTCAGGGAGAGTGGCCCGGCTGGGCGGTCACGGGGCAGGGTTTGTGCGCTAGTTCGTCTCGGGATAGGCCGGCCTTGCAGGAGGGGCGGGGCTCCAGCTCCTTCCCCTCCGCCCCCTCTCCCCCGCCCGGCCTGCGCTCAAATCCGGGAGGGCTTTGGGATCCGGGAGCTGTTCTGCCCTAGCCTACCGGGTCCGGGGCCAGGCCGGTCGGTGCTGTGCTCAGCGGGGCTGAAGGGGTTGGGGCTGTACAAAAGCCCGGGGCGGACTGCAGCTGAGGCTGCTGCTGCCTTTCCTGGTGGGTGCCAGGCCAGACAGGCGGAGGGTGGGGGTGCTTAGCCCAGTTCTCTGACCAGCCTGCCCCATGGGTCAGTGCGTTCCTTGAGAGGGGGAGCCAAGACCGGCAGTAAGGCTCGAACGCCCTGAACTTTGGGTCGCGTCTCTTCTGGCCAGGAGGGCATCCCGGAGTTTCTTTCGGGGCTAGGGTCCGTCGAGAGCAGTGGTTCCTCTTGCCCCGCATCCTCCAGTCCCCTGGCGCCGCATTCAGCTTGCTAGCGTGTGAACCCCGTGGCCTTCCAGGTGGGGAGGTGGGGGGCGGTTGTTGCGGGCGGCGACGCGGCTGACTCGGCCTCCACAGGCTCTCTCCCTCCTCCCTCCCTCCTTAAACTCTCCGGAAGCGGCAAGTGCTTTGGGAGGGGGGAGGGGGGTAAAGCAGCTGCGAGGAGTTGGAGCGCCCAGGCCGTCGCTGCCGCTCGCTGCGGGCAGAATTAGGCTGACCGAGACGGGGGCCTGGCTCTGGATACCCCCCACCCCCAGCTCGGAGAGCCTGACCTTTCCCGATAGCGGCCGCTGGCAGGACAGACACACTGACAGTGTTCTGGGACTCGAGGGGAAGCTGCGAAGCCCCAGGACTTTGAGGCGTGCCCGGAGCTAGCAGGAGATCTTCTGCGGGCTTGGGGTACGAGGAACCCCAATACTTGACTTTCACCCTCTTGCCCTCTTCCTGCCCAGCTTGGGGTTGTGGAGTTGCCTTGGGAGGCTGAGAGCGGGAGCAGCGGCGTGGGCTGAGGGCCGGGCTAGGCCGAATGCTGAAGGAGAGGTCGTCCAGGCTACCCTTACCGGCCGAGTGGCCTTCAGCCATGGATGTGACCCCCGGCCTGGCAGTCTGGCTCTTATGGGCACTCCTTCTGCACCATGGCCAAGGAGAGAAGCCTCCAGGAACCAGCCCCGAGGAATCAGCTGTGGCAGGTAAGGCACGGGGGCTGAGAAATGGAGGCTGCCGCTGGGTTGGTGGTGGAGGTGTTGGCCTTAAAGTCTATCGCCCGAAATCGTAGAGAAATGACCTTCTCGCCTCTGCTTGTTAGCTACTTTTTCAGAGGCCCAGAAATGCCTAACCTCTGTTAAGAATTCATCTTTTAATGCTCTTCAGAATGCTTTGTGTTTGGTGTTAAAAGGGCTGTCTTTGCCTCAGTGACTCAAGACCCCTTCCCAGTATGTGTTCTCCAGGAAAAATGATTTAGATGAAAGACTAGTAGCTAGGACAGCCATCTGCAATGGGTTTAAGCACTACCAGCTTTGAGGAATAGTCTGCCTTGTGGTTAAAGAAACCAGCTCAGAGAGATCATGTCCATTCTCTCTCTGGAAGGGAGAGAAAGCCCTCTCTTCCTTGACAGCCCGTACAGAGACTGTTCTTAAGTTCTGTGACTTTGTCATGGAAGCAGTTAGCCAACCCTGAGAGCAACCTGAAAGTGAGATTCATGGTGAGGGGGTTAGTGTAAGGAAGAGCTTAGAGCTCCCTCTCACTGCCTTATTTCAATTCTGGATTGTTTATGAATCCTGGTTTTCTTTTCTAGGCTTACAGGTAGAAGTCAGGGAGTAGCACTAATGCTGTTGCAAAGAACATTCATTTAATTTAGTTGATTTTATGGTGAGTTTAACGGAGGTGAAAAAATAGTTGTCCTTCCCTCTTCCCACTTCTACAGGGGTTCTCTTAGACCCATAGCACCAGCTGGCCTGGGACATTCAAATATGTCACTCTGCATAGGCATTGAGCTCCGGAGAGCTGGGAGAGTGCATGGGCTGGGTTTCATGGTGATCTTAGGGTGTTTGGGCCCCCTCTGTTAGCAGCATGAAAAAGGAATATATCTCATGGTTTCATGGGAGCTGCAGAACTGCTGTCGTCATATAGAGGAGTGGGATTTAGAGGCTCTTATTTTGTCCTGTGGTTCTCTGAACTTTTCCTGCTGGAATAGGTTTCAAGACTCTCCCCCAAGAGTAGGAGTGTCTGTGTAGTTTCCATATGGAGTGAACCTTATGAAGAGGGCTTCTCTGATTTGGACAGATAGGCCCTTGAGGTCAGTCCATCCACTTGTAGTTGATGATTGCTTTATAAATAGGCTCTTAATGTATGTAATACCTACCCATTCATGCTACAGACCCCTACTTCTCCATAATGTTGCTCACTCAGGACTGTTGGGTGATCAGTAGCCTTCAGAGATAAGATTGGGAAGTAAGCAAATGGTGAACCATCTAAAACTACCCTCACCTCTCTATGTTAAAGAGTCCCCCCTCCTAGGTGGGTTCTCTGTATTGTAGCAGGGATCAGAGCCTTAAGCTAATGCAGTGCTGTTGGTAGAATTTTAGGCAGAAGCCGGTAGTGTCCCCCTCTCCCCCTTTCTGAGAGGCAGTGGGGTAAGCATTGCTTGAAATTTTATTTTAGAGGCTGCAGCTTATTCTACTAGACTTACAACTAGCCCTGCTAGACCGTAGCCCACCCTACCTACAGGCCTTTTTGTGTTCTTTACATCTTCGTAAATAGACTTTGACCTTTTCTACATCTGAGCCTAGAACTTTGATTTTTGGTCTTAAATTATTGTGAGACTGCCTCCTTCCCCTCCAGCCAGGTTGTTGTAAACTGCAGGTACTAACTATACAGTACTGGGTGCATAGATCACTTGTTCTTTTATATAGCTTTATCTTGGAACTGGGCTCAGGCTGGTAGAATGGAGAAAAATACTAGATTTGGAGTGAGGATACTAGGTTTGAATCCTAGTCCTTATGCTTACTAGCTGTGGGAACATGGACGTCTCATCTAGCTTCTCTGAACTTTTTTGTTTCCTTCTTTATAATTTGTTGTTCAGTCATGTCTGGCTCTTTGTGAACCCATTTGGGGTTTTCTTGGCAAAAATATTGGAGTGGTTTGCCATTTCCTTCTCCAGCTCATTTTAGAGATGAGGGACTGAGGCAAACTGGGTTAAATGACTTGCCCAGGGTTACATAGTAAGTACCTGAGGCCAGATTTGAATTCAGGAAGGTAAGTCTTCTTGACTGCAGGCCTGGCACTCTATCCATTGGGCCACCTAGCTGCTTTTGATTCTCTGCAAAGTGAGGGTAATTAAAACTTGTACTACTTTCTTCATAGAGTTGTGAAAAAAGTACTGTATAAATCTTAAATATACTTCAATAGATGTTATCATAAATGTGAGATCTGGTGGTTATTTATGTGGCATATCTGACTCCAGTTTTTTCCTTGGGAGCAGGGGAGGCAGTTAACTATGTACTACAGGAAAGCTTCCCCAACACCTCTTAATTCCAGTGCCTTTTCTCTGTTAATTATTTCCTGTTTATCCTGTACATAGCTTGCTTTATATATATTTCTTTACATGTCCTCCTCTCCATTAGATTGTAAGCTCTTGGAGGGCAGGGACTGACATTTACACTTTTTATAACCCAACACTTAGCACAGTGCCTAGCATATAGTAGGCCCTAATAAATGTGTATTGATTGATTGATTGAACAGTCACACAAAAGTACTTGGGGGAGGTGCTAATTGCAGAACTGCTTGAAGTAGCTTAGGAGGGAATAGTACTTTAGTTTTTCTTTGCGCTCCTCAGAAGGGAGCAGACTGCACTTCTCAGAGTTCCATGGCAGTTAGGGAATCTGTTTTGGGAATAACTCACTATCTGTTTTGCAATGTTTCTTTCTCTTATTGGACCTACCTTGGGCAGATGAATCTGTGGATGGGGTGACCTTGTATGGCATGTGTGAACTTGGCATGATCTGGAGAAGTTGGTGTTTTCCTGATTAGAATAAGTCTTGGAGACTTTTTGTATGCAGGTGGTGCCATTTGGAGAGGTGACAGTGTGAGGGAACCAGGGATCTCATCCTCTGCCTTGGAAAATGATCTCAGTCCTTATGTTCTCTTTAGCTCTATAAGTCCTGTTTCTCTCATCTGTTAAGAAGGCAAGACTAGGAAGTGACCAGAGATATAGGTTTGCTTTCTCAGTCTTAGACTTTTCCCTTCTAGTTACGTGTGTGTGTTTGAAGATAATGGTTTTTGTAGGATTTAGTAAAAATAAAACCAACCCAACTCTTTTATTTAATAGGCATTTGAGGCACAGAAAGATGTGGCGATGGGTGGGTATAAATGGTGTCCCAGTCCCAGATAAGGCTAACCCTAATAGGTGCACTCAGTTGGATTCTATTCATTTTCTCAATATTTCATTGTGTTTTACTCAGCTAGTCCTGAGCCTGCATTCTTTAAAATTGGTTGCACCCTGGTGCTTTCAGCAGGCCAGGCTCTGGGCTTGCCTGCCTTTTGGGTAGAAAAGTCCAGGTCAGAATGTGACGGGTCAGAGTATTAGTGACCAGGCTTGGGAGATGTGGGGATTAGAGATAGATTGGAGCAGTGGTTCTAATCCCAATTTATAGCCCTCTAGCTTTGAGTTTGATTGAGGCCAAGAGTTGCTGTACATATAGCCTTGTCCAAGACTCTTGAGAAAGGGCCTCTTGGGGAGAAGAACATTATATTTATAGAGCACAATAAAGGCAGTGTGGTATGGTGGGAAGTCAATAAGTTAACTAGCATTTGCTAAGCACCAGACACTGTGCTAAGTGTTGGGGTTACAAAAGAAGGGAAAAAAGAGTCCCTGTTTTTTGTTTTGGCTTTACAGCTTACTATTTGTACAACTTTGGGTAAGTCCTCTCCTTACTTTGGGCCTGTTTTCTCATTTGGAAAATGAGGGATTTGAACTAGATAACCTCTAAAGTCTCTTCTAGTTCTGTGATCCTTTGCCTATGAAATTGTGCTGAAAGGCAGTCTCGGCTCTTACTTTGGGGCCTCAGTGAAGCAAGTTCCTGGCAGCCCAGCCCATTGCTGACGCCTCCAGCACTATAAATGGCTTTGCCATCTTGGGGGCTGTGCTGTTTTTAGCTTTGGGTGGCTCCCGGAACTGGGCTAGGGCCAAGGGTAAGGGCAGGTGGGTAAAGTTGGAGGGAGAGGGGCAGAGCCTGGAGATAGACCAGCCAGCCTGACTAGGCTTGCTTGCTGTTCTTTTGCTGTTATGGTCTACTGATTTAGGCTTTAGCTTAAAGGTTGGTACTTATGAGGAGGTGGCTAGGCACCTAAGCAAACTTGGGGCGTTTAGTTATTTGCTAGCTAGGAAGAGCTTACTACTCTCAGGAAGACTGCTCTAACTATTCCAGCCTTTCTTTATCTTTTATCTTTGAACTCCTACAGCCTTTATGGCAGGGGATGCTAGATGGCAGGTTTATAGAATCATAGATTGGGTGGATATGGAAATAATTTATAAAATGTGAGAAGTTGGATTAATAGGCTTGTTAGACTTCTAGATAAAGAGAATGCTATATAGTCTGCCTAGATTTTTAGTAAGGCATTTGTCAAAATCTGTCATACTGTCCTTGTGGACCAGATGAAGAGAGGTTAGCTAAATGATAGTAAAGTTTCGAAGATTTGAAACTGGTTTAATTAATGCCTTGTTCCAAAACTTAGACACTAAATGGCTTCATATCAACTTAGAGTACTGTCTGTAACAAAGGGCCATGGGATTCTCTGCTTGATCTTGTGTTGTCTAACACTTTTATCACCAACTTGGATAAAGGCAGAGATGACATGCTTGTTGAATTTGTAGACGACAAAAAGCTGTGAGGGACAACTAATATATTAGAAGATAACTAATATCTAAAAGGATTTCGAGAGAAGCTATTATAATGTTGGGCCAAATCTAGTTGAATGAAATTTAATAGGGATAAATGTAAAGCTTTATCCTCAGATTAAAAAAATCTATTCCACAAGTGTTTGGGTGAAGTGTGGTTAGATAGAAGATTATCTGACAAAGGTCTGAGGGCTTCAGTGGAATACAAGTTCATTAAGAGTCAGTGGTATGATACAGCAGTTTAAAAGCTAGTGGGATTTTAGGTTGCTTAAAGACAAACATAGTATAGTGTCTGGGTCCTGCTAGAGAAGTCCTGCTATACTCAGCTGTAGTCAGAAGACAGCTAGAATATTGTGTTTAGTTCTGGGTGCCACAATGATGAACTGAAGAGTGGGCCTGGCCTGTAATTCAGACTAACCTTTGTAATGAGTGCCTTCTGTTTGCTGAGAATGAGGTGCGGTAAGAAAACACGGTCTCAGTTTACAAGGCTCACTCCTGAATTATGGAGTCAAGATGAGTACATGTGAAACACTTAATGACCAAGGTTGTGTATGGGAATGGCTGCTTTATAGAGTAGAATAGTATGAAGTTATGGCATGGAAGCAGAGAAGAGAACCTGGAATAGATGTGGTTTGCAGACTATATCAAAAAAGTGAGATTAGAGAGTGAGCAGGCTGAAGTCATCTGGGAAGGTTTTTCTGGAGGAGATTGGGCTTGAGCCCCAAAGGATGGGTAGTAGGATTTAAATAGAGATTAGAGAGAAGGACATATTAGGCTTGTGGAATTCTTGGGGGATGGGGAACAGTGATGAACCTGACTTGAGCAGGGTCTGCCCTTATCTAGAACCCTGTTGTCCAGACTCTCTTCCATTCCTTCATAATACCTCATATTTATATATATAGTACAGTACTGTTTTCAAAGTCTTTTTGTTTCTATTATCTCATTGACTTCAGAGTAGTCTTCTTTGTTTGAAGTGCTGTCATATGAAAGAAGGATAGGACTTGTTCACCCTCCTATTGGAGGGCAAAACTAGGAATATTGGGTAGAAGTAATAGGGAGGTAGATTTAGGCTTGTTTTAAAGAAAAACTTCCTTAACAGTGAGCTTACTCAGAGTGGAATGGTTGCCCTAGGAGGTAACGAATTCTCCATTACTGGAGATCTTCAAGTGATTACTCAACCTATACTTAGCTGAGATGTTATGGGGGCATTCCTGTCCTGCAAGTAGTAGATTAGATGACCTCTAAGATCTTCTTCAACATTCTGTGTTCTAAGCTCCCTCCAGTCTCAGAGTATAAGCTTCTATTAGGCAAAGTGGCATTTCTATTAGTCGGCATGTTGCTAAGTTTGGCTGCCACGGATGCTTCCTGTGGGAAATGATTCCACAGGAAAGCTAACATATTGGCTTCACTAAATAAATGGAGTTAGGGCCTAAATCTGGTTCTTTATCTTCCCTTAGGCTAACTTTTCTGTCGTCAGGAGAAATACTGTCTTCTTCCCAGTCTAGGAGGGGTTATCTACCCAAGTCATTTTGTATTAGCCTCCCTTTGGGCTCAAAGCCACTGCTTATTTAGATTTTTAACTGTTTTGGGTAATCACAATAATCTCTTCTATTTGTATCTTACCTCCAACTGTTTTCAAAGCATTTTCCTGTTTATTATACATTTGTTCGATTCTCACAACATTGCTGTGAGATTGGTGAGGACAGGTATTGTTTAAAAAATTTTTTTATGTTAACATTTTTATTTCAAGTTTCGAGTTCCAAATTCTGTCCCTTCCTCCCTTCCCTCCTCCCTGAAATGGTAAGCAATGAGACATAGGTTATACATGTGCAATTATGTAAAACATTTTCATATTAGTCATTTTGTACATTTCTAATAAAAGAAAAATAAGAAAGTCTGTATTCAAACAATATCAGCTCTTTCTCTCGAGTCAGATAGTATGCTTCATCAAGTCCTTTGGGATTAGCTTGGATCTTTGTAGTGCTGAGAATTCACAGTTCTTCATCGAACAATATTGCTGTTTCTGTGTACAACGTTCTCCTGGTTCTGTTCACTTCCTTATGCATTAGTTCATATAAATCTTTCCAGGTTTTTCTGAAATCATCCTGCTTGTTGTTTCTTATAGCACAATAATGTGCCATTATAATCACATGCCATAGCTTCTTTAGCCATTCCCCAATTGATGGGCATTCCTTCAATTTCCAATTCTTAGCCACCAGAAAAGCTGCCATAAATATTTTTGTACAAATAGGTCCTTTCCCCTTTTGTTGGATGTCTTTGGGATATAGACCCAGCAATGGTAGTGTTGGATCAAAAGGTACAGCACAGTTTTATAGCCCTTTGGGCATAGTTCCAAATCTTTCTCCAGAATGGTTGGATCACTTCACAACTCTACCAAAGTGCATTAGTGCCCCAGTTTTCCCACATCCCCTTCAACATCCAACATTTTTCTTTTTTGTCATATTAGCAAATATGATAGGTATGATGTGGTAGCTCAGAGTTGTTTTAATTTGCACTTCTCTAATCAGTAGTGATTTAGAGCATTTTTTCGTATGACTATGGATAGCTTTGATTTCTTTGTCTGAAAACTGTCTGTTCATGTCCTTTGACCAGTTATCAATTGGGGAATGACTCGTATTTTTGTATATTTGACTTAGTTCTCAATCTATTTGAGAAATGAGGCCTTTATCAAAGATACTTGTTGTAAAATCCCCTCTCCCCCAGTTTTCTGCTTTCCTTATAATTTTGGTTACATTGGTTTTGTTTGGGCAAAAACTTTTTAATTTTATATAATCTAAATGATCTGCTTTACATTTTGTAATGCTATCTTCTTTGGTCCTAAATTCTTCCCTTATCCAAATCTGACAGATAAACTATTCTATGTTCTTTTAATTTGCTTACGGTATTACCCTTTATGTCAAAATCATAAACCCATTTTGACCTTATGTTGGTATACAGTGTGTGATATTGGTCTATACCTAGTTTCTGCCATACTGCTTTCCAGTTTTCCCAGCAGTTTTTGTTAAACTGAGTTTTTGTTTTAGAAGCTTGGATCTTTGGGTTTATCATATACTATATTACTGTGGTCTTTTACTGTAATGTAATTTGTATCTAATCTATTCCACTGATCCACCAGTCTATTTCTTAATACTAGCTTATTTTGATAACTACTGCTTTATAAAACAGTTTGAGATCTGGTATGGCTATACTACTTCTTTTGCATTTTTTTTTCATTGATTCCCTTGATATCCTTGAACTTTTGTTCTTCCAGATAAATTTTGTTATTTTTTCTAGATCTATAAAATAATTTTTGATAGTTTGATTGGTATGGCATTGAATAAATAGACTTAAGTAGAATTATCATTTTTATTGCATTGGCTTGGCCTTCCCATGAACAATTAATATTTTTCCAGTTGTTTAGATCTGACTTTATTTGTGTGAAAAGTGTTTTGTAATTGTGTTCATATAGTTCCTGGGTTTTTCTTGGCACGTAGACTCCCAAGTATTTTATATTGTCCATAGTTATTTTGAATGGAATTTCTTTCTCTCTCTTGCTGCTGGACTTTATTGGTAATACGTAGAAATGCTGATGGTTTCTGTGGGTTTATTTTGTGTCCTGCAATTTTGCTAAAATTATTAACAATTTCAAGTAGTTTTTTAGGTTGATTCTCTAGTATTTTCTAAGTATAACATCATATCATCTGCAAAGAGTGATAGTTCATTTCCTTATTGACTGTTCTAATTCTTTTAATTTCTTTTTCTTCTCTTATTTTTATAGCTAACATTTGTAGTACAATATTAAACAATAGAGGTGATAATAGGCATCCTTGTTTCATTCCTGATTGTATTGGGAAGGCTTCTAGTTTATCCCCATTATAGGTAATACTTGCTGATAGTTTTAGATAAATATTACTTATTTTAAAATAAGCTCCCTTTATTCCTATGCTCTGTAGTGTTTTTAATAGGAATGGGTGCTGTATTTTGTCAAAAGCTTTTTCTGCATCTATTAAGATAGTCATATGATTTGTTGGTTTTGTTATTGATATAGTCAGTTATGCTGATAGTTTTCCTAATATTGAACCAACCCTGCATTCCTGGTATGAGGCCTACCTGGTCATAATGTATGATCCTTGTGATATATTGCTGTCTCTTTACTAGTATTTTATTTAAATTTTTTGCATCAATATTCATTAGGGAAATTGGTCTATAATTTACTTTATCTTGCTGCTTCCTGGTTTAGTTATCAGTACCATATTTGTGTAAGAGAGGTATTGTTATTCCCAGCTTTACCGATGAGGAAATTTAGGCCAAGAGACTTAGATTGTCTGATTCTGTGCCAACATTCTGAGGATCATGGAGCTTGGAGCTGAAATATATATAGATATATATATATATGAGATTATATAGATAATCTCATCTCACTTTATTTAACAGAGTTCCAGGGAAGGAAGTCAATTTGCTCAAGTTTATATAGGGAGTAAGTACCAGAGCTGGGATTTAAACTTTGGTTCTGCAACTCCATATCATATTTATTTATTTTTCTTCTAAGAAAGATTTCTCTTTTTTTTTTTTTTGCATTTTTAAAAAAAAAATTCTGAGTTCCAAATTATCTGCTTCCCTCTAACTTCTCCCCAACCCACTGAAAAGGCAAGAAATATGATATCAATTATACATGTGATGTCATACAAAACATATTTCCATATTAGCCGTGTTATAAAAAAACAAGAAAATGTTCTTAAAAATTTATTTTTTAACATTTTTTCTCTTTAAATTTTAAGTTTTGAATTCTCTTTCTCCTTTCCATCCCTCTCCACCCACTGAGAAGGCAAAACAATATTATAACAATTATACATGTGAAATCATACAAAACACATTTCCATATTAGCCATATTGTAAAACAAAGCAAAAAAAAAGTGAGAAAATTATACTTCACTTTGCACTCAGAGTTCATTAGTTCTCTCTCTGAGATGGAGAGCATTTCTTTTATCGTGAGTCCTTTGGAATTATCTTGGATCATTGTATTGATGAGAGTAGCCAAGTCTTTCACAATTGATAATCATTACAATATTGCTGTTACTGTGCACAGTGATCTCCCAATTCTTACTTCGTTTTGCATTAGATCATATAGGTTTTGCCATGTTTTTCTGAAACCACCTCCTTCCTTATTTCTTATCGCACAATAGTACTCCGTCATAATCATATGCTACAACTTGTTTAGTCATTCACCAATTAATGAGCATCCCTTCATTTTCCAATTCGTTGCTATCACAAAAAGAGCTGCTATAAAAATTTTTGTATATATAGGTCCTTTACTTTTTTTCTTTGATCTCTTTGAGGTACAGATCTAGCAGTGGTGTTGACTAATCAAAGGGTACGCACAGTTTTATAGCCCTTTGGGCATAGTTTCAGATTATCCTCCAGAATGGTTGGACCAGTTCCCTATTCTATCAACAATTCATTAATGCACCATTTTCCTTCATCCCTTCCAGTATTTGTCTTTTCCAATAGGTGTGAGGTAGTACCTCAGAGTTGTTTTAATTTACCTTTCTCTAATCAGGAGTGATTCAGAGCATTTTTCATGTACCTATAGATAGCTTTGATTTCTTCTTCTGAAAATTGTATTCATATCCCTTGACCATTTATCAGTTGGGGAATGACTCTTGTGTTTATAAATTTGATTCAGTTCTGTATATATTTGAGAAATAAGGCCTTTATCAGAGAAACTTGATGTAAATATTTTTGCTATTACTTTGTTGTTTATAGTACCTTTAAGCAAAATGTAGTTTCCCTTATTATTTCTTTTAATTAGATATATTTTTGCTTTTGTTTTTTCTAGGATCATGCTTGCTACTCTTGCCTTTTTTCACTTCAGCTGAGGCAAAATGGATTCTGCTCTAGCCCTTTATTTTAACTCTGTGTGTGTCTTTCTGTTTTAAGTGTGTCTTTTGCATACAGCATATTGTCGTATTCTGGTTTCTAAGATATTTCACCTTTTTCCTATTTTTTCATTCTTTTGACTTTGTTTTATTGTTTCTTGATGTCTCATGGGGTCATTGGCTTCCACTTTGTTGTAGTTCAGTCATGTCCAACTCTCTGTGACCTCATTTTGGGGTTTCTTGGAAAAGATACTAGAGTGGTTTGCCTTCTCTAGCTCATTTTGCTGATGAGAGACTGAGGCAAACAAGGTTAAGTGAGTTCCCCAGGGTCACAGCTAGTAAGTGTCTGAGGCTAGATTTGAACTCATGAAGATGAGTCTTCTGTATTCCAAACTCAGTGCTCTATCCACTGGGTCAGCTAGCTGCCCTCCAAAATTTCTCTTTGTATTTGTATTTTTTTTTTGAGAGCTTGTGAATTCAAGTGAAAATCCATTGTATGTGCATATGTGTGTATACATATATATTTGTGTCTCTGTATATGTATGTTGTTGTTTAGTCAGTCACGTCTGACTTTTCATAACTTCATTTGCGGTTTTCTTGGCAAAGATGCTGGAGTGATCTGCCATTTCCTTCTCTAGCTCATTTTAGAGATGAGGAACTAAGGCAAACACGTTTAAGCGATTAGCCCAGGGTCACACAACTAGTAAGTATCTGAGGAGCAGTTTGAACTCAGGTCTTCCTGACTCCAAGGCCATCATTTTATCCACTGTACCATCCACTTGCTCAGTTCCAGTTTTTAAGGAATTATTTTCTTCAATAAGCTTTTGTACCTCTTTTTCCATTTGGCCAATTTTGCTTTTTAAGGAGTTCTTCAGGGAATTTGTGTGCCTCTTTTACCATTAAGCCAATTCTGGTTTTCAAATTGTTATTTTCTTCAGTATTTTTTGTACCTTTTAAAAAAAAAAACGAACCTGTTAATTCTGTTTTCATAATTTTCTTGCCTCATTCTCATTTCTTTCTTAATTTTTTTCTCTACCACTCTTATCTTTTTCTTTAACTCTTCCAGGAATTTTTGCTCTCCTTGGGTTCAGCTAACCTTTTTTCCTTTTTTGGAGTCAGGACACTGGAGCCAGCCAATTTGACGTCTTGTCCTAGCACCAGCACTTAACAGCCTGTGTGGGTGTATGCCCTGACCTTGGGGAACTTTACCTGTTTCTTGATGTAGGTTTAGCTTTGACAGGTACCTTCTTCAAACTAGTCTACTCTTATCTTCAGCACTTTAGGCGCAATTCCCTGACCTGTATCTGTGGTCTCATATTTTGTCACTCACATTTCATCTAAAGCTTAAATTTAATATGTTAAGCCATTTCCTAGCAGCACTTTGTTCACTCCATCAGGCCTTACTCTTGGGCCTTATACTTATGGAGGTAAAACTGCCTAGTTTGTGTTAACAGAAGGCCTAGGACCCATTCAGAAGGAAAGCAGAAGTGAATTAGTTGGACAAGATACCCTTTGAGATCCCTTCCAAACGTGTAATTCTGTAATGACCAATATTTACTAAGCATTTGTTGTGTGCCCAGTAGCAGAGCCTTGACTTGAACTCAAGTCATATGATTTTTAGTTCAACACTGCTCTTCTAGATGCTGTAGGGGACACATAGAAGTGTGACATAACTCTGTAGGAGCTCAAACTCTAGCTGGAGAAATAAGATCCAAATATTGTCACCTTTCTAATACCGGTCACGTTTCCTCATTCTAGTACTAAATGATCAGTTAAGGCCAATGAGTGATATAGGAATCCCAAGGAAGAGATGAGCAGTGTAGATCAGGAGTACTGTAGGAATCTTAAGGAAGAAGAGATCATTGTTGCCTGGGATCACCAAGGAAGGTTTGGGGTGAGAGGACCATGAAGATATTTGGTTTTATAGTATTGTTCTTCTGTCCAGTGAGGAGTTACTATGACCCTATGGATGCCTTATGGGTTCATTCTAGATTGGGTGGAGAGTTCTGAAGAGAAGATCCCCAGAGGCAGTGAAGTTGACAAAGCTTTGACTTTGTTGACACAACTTTGGATCTAGCTGGCATCTACCAGGACTATTGCACCATTGTCCTTGTCAGCCTTATTAGGGGTGAAGATTTATTTTCTTTAGAAAGACACTGAAAGTGGGGGGCGGAGCCAAGATGGCGGCTGGAAAACAGGGACTAGCGTGAGCTCCCCACCAAGTCCCTCCAAAAACCTATAAAAAATGGTTCTGAACCAATTCTAGAACTGCAGAACCCATAAAATAGCAGAAGGAAGCAGAGCTCCAGCCCAGGACAGGCTGGATGGTCTCAGGGTAAGGTCTATCCCGCATGGAGCTGACAGCAGAGGGGAGGGGATTAGAGCCCAGCGTGAGCGGCACGGACCAACCAGACCAGGAGCTGGGTGGAGCGTGCCCTAGCTCCCTGAATCAGTGAGCTGTGGTAGTTACCAGACTTCTCAAGCCACAAACACCAGAGACAACAGAGAAGGTTAGTGGGAAAAGCTGCTGGGCACAGGGAGTTTGCGGTTCGACCAAAAACTCAAGGGTCAAGTAAGTTAGCTGGGAACATGGCCAGGCAGCAAAAACGCACCCAGATTCAGTCTCAGACTCTGGAATCTTTCTTTGGTGACAAAGAAGACCAAAACATACAGCCAGAAGAAATCAACAAAGTCAAAGAGCCTACAACAAAAGCTTCCAAGAAAAACATGAACTGGTCTCAGGCCATGGAAGAGCTCAAAAAGGATTTGGAAAAGCAAGTTAGAGAAGTAGAGGAAAAATTGGGAAGAGAAATGAGAAGGATGAGAGAAAACCATGAAAAACAAGTCAATGACTGGCTAAAGGAGACCCAAAAAATACTGAAAAATATACTGAAGAAAACAACACCTTAAAAAATAGACTAACTCAAAT
>CM053622.1:744111025-744153759 GCA_028646595.1 Phalanger gymnotis
TGTGGAAGGGTTATACATAATGATACGCATGTGGCCCATGTTGAATTGCTTGACTTCTTAGGGAGGGTGGGTGGGAAGGGAAGAGGGGAGAGAATTTGGAACTCAAAGTTTTAAGAACAGATGTTCAAAAACAAAAAGTTTTTGCATGCAACTAGAAAATAAGATACACAGGCAATGGGGTGTAGAAATTTATCTTGCCCTACGAGAAAGGAAGGGAAAAGGGGATGGGAGGGGAGTGGGGTGACAGGAGGGAGGGCTGACTGGGGAATAGGGCAACCAGAATATATGCCATATTGGAGTGGGGGGCTGGGTAGAAATGGGGAGAAAATTTGTAATTCAAACTCTTGTGAAAATCAATGCTGAAAACTAAATATATTAAATAAAAAAAAAAGGACACTGAAAGTAAGTGTGCAGCAGCAACCTCTTTGCCCTCGGGGGAAGGGAGAAGAGTTAGAAGAATCTGTCTACCTTTCTGAAAGAGCTCTTTGCTGGCCTGCATTTGCCAGTCTTTCTCTCCCCTGTTCCCTGCTCCAGTCACACTTTTCCTTGAACATGCCAGGCTTGTTACTGCAACTCTGTCTTTGTTCTTCATGTTTCTTCCACCAGGAATTTCCCCCAACACCTTTCACCCATTGAAATCCTACCTGTCCTTTAAAGGTCAGCTCAAGTCTCACTTCTGCTACTCACTTTCACTGACCTTACTTACCTCCTAGGAGCACTAGACTTGAAGTCAGAATCCCTGGGCTCTAGTCATCAGCTCTTCCTCCTATTGGCTCTGTGACAATAGAGAAAAGCCTCCACTCAGCCCAAGGTCCAGACCAAAAAAAGAAGACCTTTTTAACTCAGAATTCCATACTTCTATCAATGGAACCTTGCCATTGTAGTGGCATTATGACTGTGAGAAATTTTGCTTCTGGAAGTTGGTGGGAGGGGTCAGAAACAGTACTAACTCGGAATGGCAAGAGGTAGCAGGAGTAAGGTAATTGACTCATCTCTCACTATGCAGGTTTTCTCCTGAGGCTTGCATTGTGGCTAGGCAGAATGCTAGGTAGGTGGGGCAGTGCTTATTTGCCTAGGAAATTTCTCCTTTCTTTCCATATTAGGAGTATTTCAGCATAAGATGACTAGGCTTTATAATATGAGGATTATATTATCTAGTAATGAATAAAGCACTATTTTGGTAGTCAGAAAATCCGAGTTCTAATTCTCAAGTGTAGTAGCTTTGTGAGCATGGATAAGTCCCTTCACCTTTCTGAACATCAGTTTACTAATCTGTAAAATGGCACAACCTCTCTTATAGAGTTACTGTGGCAGAATCTTTCAGTGACATGATTTTAGTAGCAGTATTATGTACAGGAAAAACTAGAAACAGCTTGAATGTTGAATGAAAGGTGAATGGTGATTTCATGGTACATTAAGGAATACTTTAGTATAGTTATGAATAATTAAGTAGAAACTATATAAAGAAGTCTGGAAATATTTTTGTGAGGTAATGGAAAACAAACCAAAAAATGCCAAAAGGACTAATTATGCACACATACTAATTATGTATGACCATGTGAGAGGAAAAATGAATGAAAATAAATGTACCAATGAAAAATCCTGATGAAGACTTAGAAGGAATAAGTGAAAAATTGTGATGCCTCATGTTTAAATTAATTTAAATTTAAGTAAACCCCCTTACTAAGCAAGTTTGGTTTGTGTTGGATTGGTAGTGAGTCTTTCTTTTCTGGAAGTCTTGTAGTAGATACTAGATGATTACTTATTGGGGATGCTTTGTAAAAAATTCCTGTTCTGGATTACATTAGGTGGTCTTTGTAGGTATCTGGGATTCTTTGTTCTCTAACCTGCCATCAGACTCCTCAGAGTGGCAAGGTACTCTGCCTCTTTGCAGGCAGAGGAGGCATCTGACTTGCAACTGTTGTGGACCTCTCAGCACCCAGATCAAGGCCTTGGAATCATTAGTGCCTACAAGGTCTTTCTTGACTTCAGAATTAGGGGTATTGTTCAGAGTAACTTTCCTTCCAAAATGTTCTCTAATCTAAATGGAGGAAGAGAGCTTTCTAGGGAGGGAGTGTATGAGGGAGGCAAAGGTATAAAAATGTCAGTTGGGCTGTGGGAACACCACACAACTTCCTGCTATCTGGTCAGTGGACAAAGTTTATTGAGTAATGGCACTGTGCCAAGCCCTGCTTGGAGCCCCGCAGTCACCCTGTTACATCTCCTCTCCCTCTCTCCAGCAGGTCCAAGTTTTATAGCTACTGTCTAGTGTCTCTGGGTTATCTCAGCTCTCTCAGAAAGCTCTCAGGCTTCTTGGAGTGCTCAGCACTGCAGTTTGTGAGGTGACAGCCTTATTCTTTGCCAGTTCTTTCCCAATCAGTTTCTAGAATAAGGTGGCTAACTTTAAGTGGGGTTACTGCCTAGGGAGATAGGCACCCTCTAAATGTGTAGCACACATCTTTTTAAAAATTAATTTATTTTTAATTTTCAACATTCGCTTCCGTAAGTTTTAAATTTTCTCCCCCTCCCTTTCCTCTCCCTTCCCCAAGATGGCATGCAATGTGATATAGGCTACATTTCTATTAAACATTTTCACATTAATCATATTGTATAGAAGAATTAGAATGAATGGCAGGAACCGTGAGAAAGAAAAAAACAAACAAGAAAATAGTCTGCTTTGCTTTGCATTCAGACTCCATAGTTCTTTATCTGGATGCAGAAGGCTTTTTTCCATCACGAATCCTTTGGAATTGCTTTAGGTCCTTGCATTGCTGAGAAGAGCTAAGTCTATCAAAATCAGTCATTGCACACTATGGCTGTTACTGTGTACAAAGTTCTCCTGGTTCTGCTCACTTCACTCAGCATCAGTTAATATAAGTCTTTCCAGGTTTTTCTGAAGTCTGCCTGTTCATCATTTCTTATAGCACAATAGTATTCTATTACATTCATATACCACAACTTGTTCAGCCATTCCCCAATTGATGGATCCCCTCAATTTCCAGTTCTTGGCCACCACAAAGAGAGCTGTTATAAATACTTTTGTACATGTGGGTCTTTTTCCCATTTTTATGATCTCTTTGGGATACAGCCCTAGAAGGCACACATACATCTTAAACCCCCTTTTAGAATATGGTGGCCTCACAATCCAGCCCTTCAAGTAGCCATGTGTATATGTACACACATATATACATATATAGATAGACGCAGAGTTTTAGAATTATAGAGTTGGAGGAGATTAAATTTGAGATTAATTAGTCCCATCCATAGCTGAAGCCTAAAGGATAAATAACCAAACACAGGGAGGCTTCTCTTATTTTGTAGAATCTTAGAATGTGTTTCCAAGTTCATGTGGACCTGAAATGGAATCTAGTTCAATTTGTACCTGAACAGAAATCCCCTTTAAAGTGTTTCTGATTAGTGGTCATGTAGCCTTCACTTGAAGACACCCTCCCATACTTTCCTCTTCTTCCCTTCCTCTGTTGTTTGATCATAGGATCATAGATCCTAAAGAATGTCCCTGGAAGGGACCATCGAGACTAGCCTTTTTTTTTTTTTACAGTTGAGGAAACTGAGGAAAAGGGAGTTTTCTTTTAGTAGCTTGCCCAAGATCATATAGGTAGTAAGTGTCAGAGGTAGGACTTTAACCCAGGTCCTCTGACTAGAGTACATGTGCTTTGCATTATACCACATTGCCTCATTTGGCAGCACTTAGATGGAGAAATCACTGCCCATTCCAGTGATGGATAGCTCTAATTCTTTACAAGTTTTACTTTATATTACTCCTTAATCTGCCTTTGTCTTCCTCCCACTGGTCCCACTTTCATTCTCTGGGACTCAGCAGAACAAGTCTAATCTCTAGGTGGCATGGTCAATACTGTACTGGACTTGGAATCAGAAAAACTCAAATTTGAATCTTACCTCAAAAATATACTAACTTTGTGATTCTAGGCATGTAGCTTAACCACTCTCAGCCTCAATTTCTTTATCTATAAGATGAAGATAATAGTCCCTACCTCACAGGGTTGTTGTGGAAATATGATAAAATGTATATCAAGTGCTTTGCCAATTTTAAAGTGCTATATAAATGTTAATTATTTAAGTACTTGAAGAAAGTTATCATATTCCCCTTTAATATTCTTATCCAGGCTTAATATTTCTGTTTCTTTCAACTGACCCTTTGTGACATGATCTCTAGGCCCTTCTCCATTCTGGTTACCCTCTGGACACATTCTTATGCATCAATATCTTTCCTGAAATGTGGTTCCCAGAGCTTGATATAATGCACATATAGGTGTTAGAGCTGGAAGGGACCTTGGAGGTGATCTAGTCTAACTTCCTCATTTTTCAGAAGAAGAAATTGAGTCCTAGAGAATGGAAATGACTGGGCTAACGCCATACCTTGGTAAAATGAGGCAAGACTCTACCCTAGGTGTCCTGATTCCTCGTCTAATGTTTTTCAAGTTTATTATCCTGCTTTCCTAATTTGTAATCAAATGGTGGCATTTGTCTGAATTAATGAAAAGGTCTAAAGTATAGGAGGGATGCAGTGAAAGTTTTTACTTTTAAAACTTTATATATAGTTTCTGAGCCCTAGATCCTATGTACTGTGCTGTGCTGTACTGTGCCCTGGAAGTTGGGGTGGGGCAGGGAATGAATGGACAGTATTCATATTTATTTCAAATCTTGAATGGCTGGCAGAAGAGTTAATGAGGCTTTTCTATATACTCAGAGTTGTAGATACATGCATATATTCAATCTGTGTCAACTAGTGAAAGGAACCTGGAAGAACAGGTTCTGAGGTGAGCCTTGCGGGAAGGGATCGTCTTTGTTCATTATTCCCCACCCTGTTATTTTTTTAATCTTTGTATCTGTTGTACCTAGCACCAGGCCCTGCCCATAGTGCTTAGTAAATGTTTGTTGAATGGTATCCTGTATTAGGTCCATAAATCCAGTGGAAGTCATCATGCCCTTTTAAATTTATTTTTTCTTAAGTTTAAAAAATTTAAAAGTTTTATTGATGCTTTTTAAAAATCTTATTTCTGGAAATTCTACTTCTGATTCCTGTCTCCTTTTCCTTCTCACCTTGAATCCTTTCTTGTAACAAAGAGACATGACGGTCTGACATGGTGGCCTTCTAAGTTAGTACAGAGTATATAGCATCCTGCCCTGGTAGTCTTCTGCCTCTCTGCTGAGAAGGTAGAGGTCTTACCCTCATTATACAACAGAGAAAACTGAGGCTCAGAAAATGAAATGACTTTTCCAAGGTCAAATAACAAGTTTATGACAGAGTTGGGACCTAGGGCTTCTAACTGCCAGTCTAATTTTTTTCCTGTTATATGGAAGTCTATATAGAATGTAATAGAATTCAGCTTTGGGGAAGCTTTTCTTTTAAAATGGTTTTGGATCAGTCACCATAAATTTATTAAGTGTTTACTATGTGCACTGTGCTAAGCCCTGGGAATACAAAGAAGACAAAAGTACAGTTCCTGCCCTCAAGGAGCTTACATTCTTATGGGGGAGACAACATGCAAAAAGTTGTAGATACAAGATATATACAGTATAAGTGGAGGGCAGTTTTAGAGGGAAGGACCTAGCAGTGGTAGGAAACAGGAAAGACCTTCAGAATGTGGGATTTGAATGGAATTGTGAAGGAATCGAGGAGGTGGAGGTGAGGAAGGAGAACATTTTAGATATGGAGGACAGGCATGGAGTCAGGAGATGGAGCATAATGTTTGAGAAACAGCAGGGAGGCCATAATCTGTTGTCTTTCCAGTCTAATTATACTTTGTAAGAAGGCTAGAAAGGAAGGAAGGGACCAGATTGTGAAGGACTTTAAATGTCATATGGAACATTTTATATTGATATTGGAGTTTATTAAGTAGGAGAAATGACATAGTCAGACTTAAACTTTAAGAAAATTATTTTGACAGCTGATTGGAGGGAAGATGGATTGAAGTGGGGAGAGACCTGAGGAAAGGATAACAATTACAGGGCTATTTTAATAGTTCACGTGGGGGTGATGAGGGCCTGTACCAGGGTCGTGACTGTGTGAGCAGACTGTGTGAGCTTAAAATATGACCTTTTCCTTCTCACCTTGAATCCTTTTTTTGTAACAAAGAGACATGACGATCTGACATAGTGGCCTCCTAAGATAGTATAGAGTATATAGCATATTATTAGAAATGCTGTGAATATAAAAATGACAAGACTTGGCAACAGATTGGAAATTTGGGGTGAATATAAGTGAGGTGGCCTTGAAGTTAGGAGCCTGGTTGACTAGGGGAATGGTGGTGCCCTTTATAGAAAGTGAGAAGGGAGAGTTTTCTTAGTGGGAGTAATATAATAACCTTTTGGGCATGGTGAGTTTGAGACATCTATGGAACATCCAGTTCAAGATATCCAAGAGGCAAATGATGTAAGACTGGAACTGAAGAGACAGATGAGAACTGCATATATAGATTTGGGAATCATTTGCATTTAGATGATAATTGAACTTATGGGAGCTAATGGGATCACAAAGTAAGATAAGTATGGGGGGAAAAGAGAAAATGCCCAGAACAAAGCCTTGGGGGAATATGCAGAGTTAATGGGTGTGACTCGAATGGTGATCTAGCAAAGGAGAACGAGAAGGTATGGTCAAACTTGTGGGAGGAGAACCAGGAGAGAACAGTCTCATGAAATCCTAGAGAGGAGAGAGTATCAAGGAGAAGAAGGTGATCAACAGTGTCAAAGAGTACACAGTAGACAAGAAGGATGAAGACTGAGAAAAGCCTATTTGATTTAGTAATTAAGAGATCTCTGGTGACTTTGGAGAGGGAAGTTTGAGTTGAATGATGAGGTCAAAAGCCAGACTTGAGAGGGTTTAGAAATGAGTGAGAGGAGAGGAAGTGGAAGCAGCTATGTAGATGGCTTCCTTTTTTTTTTTTAAATTTAATTTGATATTTTTCAATTAGCAAAAATTATTTTTTCTACTTATCGCCTCCTCTTCCTTTCCTTACCCCCTAAAAACAAATATACATGGTCAAGCAAAATAAATTTCTGCATTGGCTGTGTCCAAAAAAATGTCTCAGTCTGCCCCCTGAGTGCATCATTCTCTGTGAGGAGGTGGGGAGTATGGTGCATCATCAGTCTTCTAGAATCATTGCTCATTTTGTTGATTAGAGTTTCGATAACTTTTTCAAGAAGTTTAGCTACAAAAAGGAGGAAAGATACGGGATAATAACTGTTGGGGATGGTTGGATCAAGTAAGGGTTCTTTATGTTTGGGGGAGAGAGACATGGAAATGATTGTAGGCAGCAGGGCAGAAGCCAATAATAGACATAGTAAGATTGAAGTTTAGTGAGAGTGAGGGTATGATATAGGGGGCATTCTATTCTGTTGGAGAAAATGTAATAGAATAGGATTAAAAGTATATGTGGAGGTGTTTATTTTTGAAAGAAATAGGTACAATCTTCTTGTAAGACTGAAGTGAAGGCGGAAATAGTGAGAAAACATAACTGAAGAGGTCTTGAAAGACTGTGTAGAGGGGGGAGTAGTGGTATTGAGAGAGAGAATGTTTTTCCAGGCTCCCCACATCTCTCAGTAAGATCTCTCCCTTCCCAAGCAGACCTCTGAAATCTTTCTCGCAATAGATGCACACCTGTGGCCTACTTTGCCCTCCTTATCCTTGTTTCCAGATTCTGTGAAGATCACTGGCATCAAGATTCTGAAGAGTGTAGAGGCAGTGACAGAGTAGAAGAGAAGTGGTACTAAACTGAACCTTCTCTGTGATTCATTTGCTGTGAGACCTTGAGTAATTTCATCTCTATAAGCTTAAGTTTCCCCCCTTGTAAAATGGGAATAAGACCTATACTGCCATTGTTGCAAAGTGTTTTGTGGATTGTAGTGAGCTATATAAATGTGAACTATTGATATACTGCTGGGTGTTGATGAAGTCATTGTGGAAGGGAGCTTTGAGGTGTGTACAGTGCTTTCCTTTCTCATCGTTCCAGTTATGTGGGCTGGGTAGGAGTTCTCCTAAGAGAAAGGAAAGCAGGACCTCATGCTAGATTAGGGTGATTAGGGTGGCAGTGTCATCAGTCATCTAGAGTACCCACTGGTATATCAGACAGGAATCCTGAGCTTTTCATATACAGGCTTCTTGATCTCTTTCCCTGTGTCAATCTGCTGCTGCTCCTGGATATGGGCTGCTGAGTAGGGGAGTGAGCTCTTTGGATTTTCTCTGGGGAGCTCTGTTCTGTGTCTCCACTGAGCAGTCTTGAAAATGACTGTTTCTCTTAGTGTCCAGCCAGACACCTGGTAATTGCTTTGACTGTACTGCATGGCTGGACAGGATATGAGACGGCTTTATGGCTACTAAAGTAACAGTTGAAGTCTTTTCAGCTTCTGCCGCCAAGCATTGTCTTTCCATGCCTATCTCCCTGTATTTTATCTCTTGGGCAGCTTTTCTCCTTTCCTTCTTTTCCCTCTTCTTTTTCATTCATATATTCATTCATTCAATAAGCATTTATTAAGTGCCTGCTATTTGCCAGGCACTGTTAAGTGCTAGGGACATAAAAAGACGCAAAAAGAGAGACCCTGTCCTCAAGGAGCTCACAGTCTAATGAAGGAGACAACAGACAAACAAGCATATTCAGGGCAGACTATGTACAGGATAAATAGGAAATAATTAAAAGAGAGAACACACTGCCATTAAGAGGGGTTGGGGAAGGCCTCCTGTAGAAGGTGGGAGTTTAGCTGGGACTTAAAGTAAGCCAGGGAGGTCAGTAATCAGAGCACAGGATGGGGAACATTCCAGGTGTGGGGGGAAAACCAGAGAAGTTGCTTAAAAGGAAGAGAGAGAATGTCTTATTCGTGGAAGAACCAGGAGATCAATGTCACTGAATTGAAAAGTACATGGTAGATACTAAGGTATAAGGAGTCTGGAAAGGTAGGAGGAGGCCAGGTTGTAAAGGATTTCGAATACCAAATGGAAGATTTTGTATTTGATCCTGTAGGTGACAGGTGGCCACTGGAGTTTATTAAGTAGAGGGGGTAATGTGGTTGGACTTAACATTTTGAGGAAATCACTTTGGTGGCTGAATGGAGGCTGGATTGGAGTGGCAAGATACTTGAGGCAGGCCAATCCATCAGCAGACTATTGGAACAATTAAGGCATGATGAAGACTTGTGCTAGAGTAGTGGCAGTGTCAGAGGAGAGAAAGGGTCTTATTTGAGAGATGTTGCCAAGGTGAAATCGACAGGCTTTGGCAACATTTTGGATATGGGAGAGTGAGAGATAGTAAGGAGGCAAGTAAGGAGGCAAGAACTCCTAGGTTGAAGTCCTGAGGAACTAGGACAATGGTGTTGTGCTGCTTTTTACATTAATAAGGATGTTAGGAGGAGAGAGGGAGGGTTTAGGCAAAAAGATAATGAGTTCTGTATTGTACATACTGAGTTTAAGATGTCTACTGGATATCCATTTCAAGATGTCTGAAAAGCCATGTTTTCTCAAGTTCTTTATTTCTCCAATTTTCTTTCTGTAAAGTCTATTTTAGTGCAAAGAACACTCTGGAATCTGGAGCCCTAAATTTGATCAGCTATTAACTGTGCAGCCACAAGCAAGATACTTCATTTTCTTCCCATCTATCAGTTAGGAGAAACACACCAGCCCTCCCTACTTTCACAGTGATATTATAAGCATCAGAAGAGAAAATATATGTGAAAAAGCTTTGGAAAGTATAAAACCTTATTAAAAATAAAAGAGACTCTCGTTATCTCTTTTCTTCTGAGTTTAGTGCTGTTGCTGTTACTAATAGCTCTATTTTCTGTAGCCTCCGAGGTTTACAAGCACTTTCCTTATAATATCCCTATGAGTTAGGTAGCACAGGTATTATCTCCATTTTACCAATGAAGTAAGTTGCCCATGTTTACATTGTAAGTGTGGAGTTATTCCCATTCCAAGTCCAAGTACAATGTCTCCTCTTCCAAGTCTAAGATTCCTTATGTGACTTTCCCAGTTCTTCCCTTCTCTTCCATTAGACCCTCTAGTCCTTTCTATCTCCTTGCTTCTTAGGATGTTTCCTAGTTCTTTGTCTCTCTCCCATACTTGGTAACCTACTTCTTCAATCATGAAGAGAGTGATGAACCAAATTACTAGTAGTATAGCTTGCAGCTCTACTTCTAAGTCCAAACTCAGGAAACCCCGTGGTATGGCTCTGGCCTCCAAGTGATAGCTTGGATGTGGTTAAGCTAAGCCTCACCAGGTAGCACCTTAGGTGCTGGAACTTAGGTTTGCAGCTTCCTTTTATGAGTTCATACAGAGGGGCTTACGTTCTAGGGCCAGATTTTCTCCCCAATGTTGTGATTGACTGACATTTTTTAGGATTCTAGGTTATTAATATACATTGTGAAATATAAGTGTGCTATAAACCAGAGCCTTTGTGAGGCAGCAATGTGCTATACTAGAAAAAAATACTGGCCCTGGATCACAAGGCAGTGAAAGGCACTTCCTGATTGAGGCTTTGCTGTTTACTTGCTTTGTGACCTTGAGCAAGTCACTTCATTTTATTGGAACTTCACAGTAGCTTTTAGAAGGATGTAAACTCCTTGAGATTTTCATATTTGTATCTCCAATGTCATACACAGTGCCTGACATAGTAGGTTCTTGATAAATGCTTCCTAGCAGATTGTAAGTTAAGAAGACCAAATAGTAAACCCATTTTATAGATGAGGAAACTGAGGTCATAGTTGTAATATTTGTAAAGCATTTTTAGCTATAAGAGTTCTATAATTTCTAGCTATTTTAGGGCTAAAATCCTTCTTAATTGTGATCTGCAGATGAGCCTGGATCTTCTAAGGCTATGCCTGTACAAAATAGGTTCTGGCAAATCTTGTCAAGCTCGAAAGACTTTGATTACATGCCCTAGTGTAGGCCATGTGTCTGTTATCTGAGGACTAGCCTGCTCTAAGTCCATCAAGGTTCATCCCCAGAAGTCTGGGTCATATTTTGTTTTTTGGCTTTAGGAACTCATGAAGACTCTGTCTGTTGAAGTATGGTTGTGGTTTGTGCTGTTGGGGGCTTCATTACCAACACTGATGAAGTGTAGGTCCTCTAAATACTGCATATGGCTGCTGTCCTACTCCTCATGGAGGCTCCTCACAGTGCTGCCATTTGGCAACAGGCGAGCCTTTCAGAATCCCAGAGACAGTCAGACTTCTTGGTGAAGACAAGTCACAGGCAGGCTGAACCTCTTCCCTCTTCTTTAATACCTGCCTTCCATTCAGATCCGGGAATTCACACGGATTGATCAGATTCCTCTTTGCCCTCTGAAGTGCTGGATATGCTCTGGCTCACCCTCACTCCCATATCTCCTTTTTCTGCATTTCATGAAGAGCATCAGCCTCTTACGTGCATTCGTCCTTGCACTGCATTTTCTTTATTTCAGTGATTTTTTTTCCAAGACTTGTTCCCAATCCAAATTACAAAATATTATTCCTTCCTTATACTTCAGAGTGGCTTCTTCTGGCTGACATAAACTAGATGATCTCCAAGGTCCCTCTAGTCCTAAATCTTGCATTATATATAGAGAGGCACCTCTAGTGCATCAGTAAGATGCTGCCAAATTCCTTTGGAGAATGGACATGTTCCTACAGTGCATCTGTCACACATCCTTCAGGACCCGAGTAACTTACCTCTTGTCTGACTTTAGAATTACAAGCTAACAGAACAAAAGATGATTATATAGTCTAGCTGTTTTTAGTTTGGAGAGAGAGAACTTTTCAGGTGGAGAGAAGAACTGGCTTCAAGAATCTGAGTGGCAGATTTCAGTTAGCTGTAACAAAAAAAAAATGACCTAACAGTTAATTGTCCAAAAGTATAATGAATTTCCTTGAGAGTTGGTGGGTTTCCCATTACTGGAAGTCTATATATGGAATCTGGATCCTCTGATCAGGGACCTTTCAGCAGGATTCATGTTTAGGTGTGATTTGGACTATATTAGTGTCTAGGGTTTCTTTTGATTCTAAGATTCCATGATTATCTGTGCATGTCAGTTTCTTCATCTGTTAAGTATGGATAATTATACTTTACGATGCCTGCCTCACAGGGTTTTTATGAGGAAGACATTTCATAAACTTGCAGGTACCATGTAAAATTACTCGTTGATATTATTACTTTTAATCAAAATGATAAAATAAAATGATGTTGATGATAATTAGAGTTGTTGTTGGGTCTTGTCGAAGCTACCTCCATGGCATCTCTTGTATCCAACCTCTTCTCTCTAATAATACAGCCACTACCTTCAGGCAGGCTTTCATCACCTCTTGCCTGGTTTATAACCTTCTAATTGACATTCTTCCTTGTTTTCAGTTTCTCTTCACTCTCATCTATCCTGCACATAGCTACAAAAATAATGAAGCGAAAATTTGATCATGTTAATCCCCTCTTTAAGTACTTTCAGTGGCTACCTTTTGTCTTTGGATAAAGCCAGTCCAGCAAAATAAGCATGTATTATTAATAATAGCTAACATTTATGTGGTGCTATGTTCCAAAGCTGTGATAAACACTTTGCAATTACTATCTCATTTGATCCTCCCAACAACCCTGGGAAGACGTTATTTTTATCCCCATTTTACAGAAGAAGAAACCGAAGCAAACAGAGGTTAAATGATCTGTCAAGGGTCATACAGCTAGTGTCTGAGGATAGATTTGAACTCTGGTCTTTCTGAGTATAGGCCCTGGGACAGAGCCTAGGTGCCTAGATGCCTCTATTAAGTACCTACTTTATATTAAGCTCGGCAACACAAGGACTAAAAGGAAAAACAGCGCCTGGCCTCAAGGATTTTACTGGAGTGATACGACACATAGGATAAAAATAAAAATTTTTCATTTTGGTTATTTAAAGTCCTTGATAGTCTGGCCTGAGCCTGCCTTTACAGACTCAATTTCATATTGCTTCTCTTCATACATTCTCCATTCTAGCCAAACTGATTTACTTTCCATTTCTTGAATTTGGCATCTTGTCTTTTATGCAGAAATGCATTCTCTTCTTGCCTCTCCCTACTGAAAAAAAAAAAAAGAAGAGAAACAAAACCAATGTGACAAATATGCATAATCAAACAAAACAAATCCTCCCATTGGTCATGTCCAAATAATGTATTATTCACTCTAAGTCCACCTCTCAGACAGGAGGAAAATAGCATTTTTCTTCTCACCTTTGGAATTGTGGGAGGTTATTTCATCGAATAGAGTTCTTAAATCTTTCCAAATTGTTTTTCTTTACTGTGTTGTTATTGCATAAATTGTTCTCTTTGTTCTCCTCACTTCACTCTGCATTAGTTCTTGTAAGCCTTTCCAGACTTTTTCTGAAACTATCCCCTTTGTTGTTTCTCACAGCACATTAGTATTCCATTATGTTAATACACCATACTTTGTTCAGCCATTCCCCAATTGATGGGCAACGCCTTAGTTTCCAGTTTTTTGCCACCATAGAAAGAGTTGGTATTTTTGTACTTGTGAATACTTTTCCTTTTTCTTTGATCATTTTGGAGTGTATGCCTAGAAGTAGTAACATTGAGTCACAGAGTGTGCACAGTTTAGTAACTTTTTAGGTATATTTCCTCTCTGGGCTTCAGTTTCTTCATTTGTACAATGATATGGTTGGACTGGATGATCTCTGAGCTCCCTCTAAGTCCTAAGATTTTAGGGTTTCTATAGCTGGAGAATAGGCAGTCTACTCACTTGGTGGGAGCTAATGATTTTTAGAAAGGGATAGAGTGTATCCTGTAGACCATTTCTTGTAGGAGAAAATAAGGAGAGGCAGAAACAGTAAACAAACAGCAAAGGTGGTCTGAGTAAGTGATCACAACAGGAAATGGTGAAAAAGAGGTTCCTGGACTCCAGTTATGGGTCTTGGCTATCAAATTAACATAGAGATAAATTTTCACATGCTGAGTATATAAGGAAGGGCCTGGGAAAACTCTGTTCTGTTTCTTAGCAGCTCCTATGGTGGACGAATGTCTTGAACTATTTCTTGTATCCCTTTGGTCTCAGAACCCTAGTGAAGAAGGGGACCTTGTAGGATTCTGTGGTACTTTCTGTTACTGCCCTGGAAGGGACTGGGCTTAAACACTTAAGGTAGCAGGCTTCTCTAGCTTGTGATTGTCCCTTCAGGTCATTTACAGCATATACTCAGTTTGACTCTTGTTCTGGGTCAGTTGAGCATTCCTACGGGAGACTCTGGGGTCAGTGTGTGTATATTGTTAATGAGGTATTTATGAGTTGGCCTTTACTAGTTAAAGCCTGGTTTTTCACTCATGCCTGAGTGATTTCTGAAGGCTAAGTACCTCATTTGCATCATTGCCCTGTAGGGTGGCGAGATTCCTGTCCTTGGAGCCTTTGAAATTTTGCTAGTTTAATTCAATTAAAACAACATTTTTGGTACCTACTGGGTTTGAGGCCCTGTGCTGAGAGCAGGGATGTAGAGCAAGGGTATGGGAATATACAGATGAAAAACTACATAGCCTCTTCCTTAAGAAGCTGTCAGGGAAAATAAAGTCTGTAAACAAATGTCTGTGATACACATTAGAAAAGAATGGCATAGAAGGCGCTAGTACTTTGGTGTATCTAAGGAGGGAAAGACCATTTATAGCTATGAGGGAGCACCAGGGAAGGTGGCATCTGATTTGGCTTTGAGGGAGGGATTTCAATAAGCAGATATTGAGGGGAACAGGAAGTGTCTGTTCCTGGTATGGAAGATCTGAATAAAAGGGATGGAAGTGGCAGTCGGCAGTTCGAAATCTGCAATGAGTTGAAATGCTTACTTAGCACTGAGTATGTGTGTATTGAAGCAAAGGGGCTAGAAGAGACTGCACAACTTGGCGGTAGGTAGGGGCCAAAATTTAAAATAGGCTAAATTTCTTCAGGTTTTTAATAGCTCACTTTCCAAGTAAAGGTATAATTAATGGTTAAACTATTTTGCAAATAAACCATGTTAAAAAAGGAAACTTCAATTAATATCAATTAATTATACTTATTAAGATTTTTATTTATCATGAAATCACATTAATGTTAAAAAATTTACTTTACTGAGCTCACTTTGTTGCTGTTCAGTGCCAGTAATGACTGAAAACACAGTGAAAAGATAGAATTCTCAGTCCTCTTAGACTAGAGACAGACTGATTATGGTTGCTTGCTGTGGGTCATGTGACACATAGGAGAGAGTACAAGGTGGGCAACCTACCTGCCAAGTTACATGACAGGCACAGTAGTGACTAGTGGAAGGTGGGTTAAGCAGGGCACAGACAAAGCATTCATTACATCCTTACTTTCTTTTACTTCTTCATTTCCACAGGTCACCTAAAACCCTGGGGCGGCCTATGGGCCATATGGTGTATAGGCCTGGGCTAGAGGCAAGGGAGGTCTTTTGGAGTAGAAATGTTAAATCCCAGTGCATCCTGAACAAGATTAAAATGCATTTGTGAAATGTTTAGCAAAATAAACAAATACCATGTGATGTAGAAAATATTAACATGTGGGGTTTTTTTAGTCAGCGTGGGGCTTTTGGGGATCTTTTTCTGAGTTTGACACCACTTATTTAGAGCATTCAAGATTTCAGTTGGTTGACTTCATGCAGATTTTTAGTGCACTGATCCAACCCACAAGTTTTTGAGTAAGTGAATTGATTTGTTTGGGACCTTCCCACTTTACTCCTTCCTTGGCTTCATTATTTCATATTCTTGATCGAGCAGCACTTGGATCAACCTTAACTTGGGGAACTGTTGTATTTGAATAATTTCTGGCAAATTTTAGCCATGAGGGAGGATGTCAAATGTTTCCGGATTCAAGTGGCGGAGCATTGGGCAAGGTGGAGTTGGTTAGGGGAATTAGGTTTGGCCCACTTCCTGCCTGGCCATCTTGGGAGGTGTTCTTGGTCTTGTCATGCGGTCTAGCTAGAGTATAATCTTGCTTTTTATCCATGAATGCTTCTGTTGGGGCAGCATATATTATTTATTGGTAGTACCTTGTTTTGAATTCCTCCTCTTATACTGTGGGCAAATCATTTAACTCTCTGAGCTTCAGTTTCCATATCCTTAAAATGGGTAAAATGGGTATAATGCCTCTAGCATTTACCACATAGAGTTTTTATAAAGACCAAATGAGACAATATTTCTAGAGTACTCTATAAAACTTATAAACCTAAAAGTCATATATAAATGTTAGCTATTGTCATTTTTGCCAATAAAGCTAAGCATAGTGGCCAGATAAGTTCTATTGCTAGGCTTTCTGATTTCACCTGAGTTTCATTTCAACCTGTTGGGCCCTTAAAGATACTTGTCTTCGCCACCCTGTTTTTGTGTGTGTGTTGATCTCATGATCCAGAGGAAGATGTAGTTGAATGGCAGAAGCTCCGTTATGATCTATTATGATTCTGTGAATGATAAGCCACGATTCTATCCATATTTTAAGTCTTTCTCTTAATATGGTCTTCTCTGATCATTCCATCCCTCGCTAATTTGTTTTCTCTGAACTTCTACTAAACTTATTTTCAATCAATTTATTAATAATGATCTATGTATTATGTGTCAAGCATTTTATTTAATGGTGGGGGAATACAGAGATGAAAAAAGATAGTCTTTTAACCTTAAGAAATGGAAAATTCTAGTAAAACCATACATTTAGGAATATCCCCAAAAGTCTTAGTGCAGTTTTAAGCTTTAATAACTTTATAAGTATAAATGCTGAAACTTGCAAATACATTATTTGAAAGAAATTTCCTTTACATTTATTTAGTTTTGTGAATTTTGAATAAAAATTTTTTTTAACAAGATGGAGCATTTTGTCATTATGCATTGAGTGTGCAACAATTTGTGGATGACAGTTTCTCAGACCATTGGATCAGAAAAAATCTTGCTTGGCCATCTTGGTCACCTGTTCTGACTCACGTAGATTTTTTTCTTGTGTGGTCATGTCAAAACTGTCATGTATGCATCACAATCTCATTTTTTGGATTGTCTTATGATTGTAATTATAATTTTATTGTAGATGAAATTCTTTCAGTTATTGAGCAGCAGCCGATGAAAGTTTTTATGCAATTTGATAATTGGCTAGCATGATATAAAGCACAAGATGGTAGGTGGAATTTCAATGAGAAACATCAGTATTTTAACATGTTAGATAATAAACCTTTCAGAAAATTTTTTGTAAGTTTGTAGCATTTATACTCCTTAAGTTATCAAAGCTTAAAATTGCACTAAGACTTGTGGGATATATTATATGTGGTTTTCTGTTTTGTTTTGGGTTTTTTGGTTTACCAGGCAAGTCATAAGCCTCTTGAGGAAAGAAACTGCTTCTCTGATACTTTTTCATCCCCTACAGTCCCCGTGCAGGGCTATGTTTATATAGTATATTCAGTTGACTGTTCACATGAGAAGCTGTGCTGTGTGCCATAGAGCAAGTTATTTAACATCTCTGGGTCTCTATTGCATCATAAATATTTCTTCAAAAGATCTGAAATTTCATTGGTGTGGCTGCTCTCTACCAATGCAGATTTTGTTTATTTTGCATTTTTGAACATAGGCTTAATGAGTGGCTGTGGCTAGGAGAATTTATCACCTGGTAACCAGACTTCCAATGATGAAATTCTTCTAGTTTAGCCTTCACCTATTGAAGCCTTTCCATCTTTCACTTTGCTGAGATATCCTTTGAGGAGTGAGAACCTTCTATACTTTGATGAAGTCTTAAGCAGAGGGCGTTATCTACAAAATGGGGATACCTTACCTGCCTGAAGATAGGGGATTTGATCCAGGCATATATCAAGATGCAGCTCAGTGACCTCTGTGAAAGTGTTACTTTGGAATTGCCTCAGATGTCACTATTGGCATCTGGAGGATGGATCTGTATCTCCAGGGCAGCCAGTATTATGACTTCTTGAAAAGACAACCATTTCTTTGAAGTGTTGAAGCATTTCCTCCTTGAGGATGATTGAGAGCAAGATAAGCCCTGGGACTTGGAATCAGGAGATCTCTGACATTAGCTATGTGATAGTTACTTTGGGGAACCTAGGTGATGCAGTAGATAGAGTGCCAGGTTTGGAGTCAGGAAGACCTGAGTTCGAATCTGGCGTCAGATATTTACTGGGTGTGTGACATTGGCCAAGTCACTTAACCCTGTTAGTCTCAGTTTTCAGGGCTGTTGTAAGGATGAATGAGCTAATTTGGAAGTGCTTAGGACAGTGCTCAGCACATATTAAGTGCCATGTAAATGTTAGCTATCATTAATTACTGCTTTATTACACTGGACCTTACTTTATTCATCTGTAAAATGGGCACAATAATCACTTTCCCTTTTAGAGGTGGTTATGAGGAAAGTGCTCTGTAAACCTTATGCAGATATGAGTTAAAGTAGACTTGTGTTTGTTTCATCACTCCTAATTTGACTTAGCTCCAGGAGTCCTGTCACTAGAAGTGTGGCCACCAGGTGATGCATTCTTCTGTCTGTAACCTGATAGAGAAGAGCCCCATCACTGTAATAACTAGGATTCTCAATCCCTTTCTCTCCCTCATTTGTTCCTTGAAGCTTACTTGCTTATGAGAGCAAGTCCCAAAGGTGGACCCCAAATCCTTTGGTGAAATATTCTCCTTTTACTCATCCCCCAGTCCAAGAAGAACCATCCTAGAAGAGACAAACATAATTGTTGTCATTAGGGAGTTGTGTTCATGTAAAAAAAAAAGTTGATGTTTTTCTTGTCAAATTGACCAAAGGAAAGAACCTAGTTTTGGAGTGATATGTTATTATATGTCTTATTAGATATTGTTCCAAAAGTTGCTCCTGACATAGCTATCCCTGCCTTCTCCACAAAAAAAATTAGATAAAAAATCTTGCCTTCAGGCGTTCCATTGCTGGTATGTTCCTGTCTTCTAGTAACTACTCTCTTAGCTAGAGGTCCGAAAAGTTTACAAAGCAGTTTCCAGATGAAACCCCTAGGAGGTAATGTTAAGTGTAAGTCCTTGTTGTTGTTGTTGTTTGTCCTTTATTCTCTAAGAGGACCATGACATCAGGGAGGTGATGTCAAGACATGCAAGTGAATTAGATTTAAGTGAGGGAGTGTTAAGTTCTAGTACAACATAAGCTCCTTGAGAGCAGAAGTCATTTTTTATGTCCTTATATTACCATTTTTTACTATAGTATTATGTACACAGCAGATGGTTAAGATATATAGAGTTGAACAGAGATAGAGCAAGGAATATTATTCCCACTTTCTGGAGGAGATAAACTGAAAGAAGTGGAGTGGCCCCTGGTCACACAGTTGAGTAACACTGGTAACTGCAATGGCACTTGTTCTCCTGATTCTAAGTCCTGGACCTATTTTGTGTGCGTGTTGTATCACCCTGGGAGAGCATAAAGTCCTTGAGCAGGACTGTTTTGTTTTTGTCCTTGTGTCTATATGATCTAAATGCTGAATTGAATTGTGGAATCCCAACTTAAATCTTTTGATTTCTTCTTCTCTTGTGCAGGTGAAGTTGAATAACAAAGAAACAAGTGCTTGCTGTGTATCAAATGTGTGATAGAGAGGGAAAGAGGGGGGAGATATAATCCAGGAGAAACCTCTTCTGATTCAATTATCAGAGAAAACTCTGTAGACTCCTTTGTCTGCTTTCCTCACTTTGCTTCTTGGGTAGGCCTTTGCCTTACCCCTCCAAGATGAGGAAGGAGCCCACTTATTTGAAAGTGGCTTTCTGGCCTAGGATACTAGGCACTGGTTACCTCCTCACCTTTAGAAAGTAATTTCAAGACTCATTTTTTAAAGCCAGCTCCTTACAAACCCTGCCAACTCTTATCTGTCTGTTCAGCAAGGGGGAGCGAAGAGGACAGGTAGAGCAGGAGCATTTATTCCTGTGTGGTCAAGCCCATAGCACAGTGAGCCGGGGATTAACAAGCCCCCTGGGAGCAAAGCTACTTTTAACCTTGGGCTGGGAGGGTGGGTGAAGTTCCTCTTTCTGAGAAACCTGTTTCAGATAGCTTATATTTTCATTTCTGTAGCACTTTGAAGTTTATAAAATGCTTACCCTGTAAGAGCCCTGTGAAGTAGTTAGTGTGAATGTATTATCCCCATTTTATACACGAGGAAACCAAAGCTTGGAATGGGAAAGTGGCTTTTGCAGTATCATCCCTTGCTATGCTATACCTGCATAGTGTCTGAGGATAGGACATAGGCTGTGATGAAAGGAAGTGTGAAATCTTAGTCCTCTTGCCCACGGCAGCTCTCCAATCCTTGCACTTGGATGTGAGGGAAGGGTTGCCTTAGTCACTGGGTGAGGCCCTAAGAAGAGCGGGAATGCCCTGTGAGTGAAAGTGGAAAGTGGTGGAAAAAGAGGGAGCACTGTTCAGGAGCTGGTGTTCTGCTCTGAAATTATAATGGGGTTTTCAGCGAGGGGTTATCTTTGAAACTTTTTTTTAAAATGGAAATACAATTGTAAAACAAAGTCACTCCAACCAGAATGGTAGCATGCATGCTTTAGGTGGAAGGGTTATTATTAGATCATCTAGTCTAACCTATACTTGAGCGGGAATCTGTTTTACAACATTCCCTACAAATTGTCATCTAACTTCCACTTAAAGATGTCCCGTGATGGATGAGGCCAATTGTATGGATTCTTGAATGCCAGGATTGAGGTCTTTTAGTCAATCCACAAGCATTTAGGAAGCATGTTGTGTCAGGCATGGTGCTGAATCCTAGGATACAGATACAAGTAAAAAAAAAGCCAGTCCCTGCCCTCAAGGAGCTTATACTTTCCTGTGGCAGACAGTACATAAAAGGGAGCAGAAAAATGTATCTGTGCATGAGGTACCTGTTCAGGGATAGCAGGGAGAAGAATGCAGCATGGATGGTCAAAGATGACTATGAGATTTTAAGTCTGGGTGACTGGGTGAAAAGAGTCAATAGAAATCAGGAAGTTGGAAGGAGAGGCAAATTTGGGGATGCAGATGATGAGTTCTTCAGATAGAAATGTCCAGAAGGCAGTTAGAAATATAGAACCTGGAGCTCAGAGGAAGATATTAGTGGGAAAATACGTTCATCTTGGATGATGACTCACAGAACCTTGGATTTTGCAAGCTGGAAGGAACCTTACAGAATGATTATCTAGCCCAAGCCACCCATTTTCCAGACGAGGTCTGAGGCCCAGAGTGAGGAAGTCAATTTACCTAAAGTCATGAAGTGAGTTAATGCCATGGCCAGGTTATAGATAGGTTGATCATATATGTAAGATGGCCCAGATTGTGAAGAACTTTGCAGAATTGGCAGAAGAATGGTTACATTGAACATTGATATTTTGTGTATCTTGGGATTTGAAAACAGTCGTCCAGTTTCTTTTGGCTATAGTGAAGTCAGGGCCCACAAACTCTAATATATAAATACTGAATTTTCCAGCTGTCTTAAAAACCTAACCTTTTGTAAGAGTTCATGCTGAGGAGTATATGATTTGTAAAATTTTGGTCTCTATCCCTTAGACTAGTACTGCTTGGGGGGCAGGAGGGTCACTTTATCCCCTCCCAAGAGTAAGGGAAGGATTCAGTCCCCATCCTCTTTCCCTTCCCCCCTTGTTGTAGTGCCAAGGCATTTTTGCAGCACAGATGACTCACTGACTCACCCTTTGAAGGAAGGACGCTCTGTCATCCCTACTCAAATGACATCTTGGGCATTGCAGTGCTGCAAACCAAATATAGGTGGGTGAACCATTTGGCCTCTTTGCTTTCTGGAGAAATCTCTGAGCACTGGAACAGGAGGAGGTGGAGGTTGGGAGTTCTGTAACTAATCAGGCAGGAGTAGATTTGGGTCTTGGGGAGTTTAGGCCTAGGGTAAATCATTATAGGAAGGATATCAGGTCTGGAAGGGATGACAGAGATAAGACATACCACTTATTAGTTGAAGTTCAGAGAAGGCATGAAAGGGATTGAGTTTATTTACTTAACTCATTTCTTAAGAATTATTTCTTATCTTCTATTCTCTGCATATCCAGGGGTATGTCCCATCCCTGCTCTATTCTACTTGGTGGAGGATAAAGAGAAGCATAAGCCAGGACCTCCCCTTCTGGAGCTAATTCTAGCTGAGCATTGAAGGCATATTCATGAGAGTCTAAAAATAGACCAGTGGTATATCAATCTTTGTCAAATGAGAGATAATAGTGAAAATAACTGGTGTTTTGTATTGTATAAATGTTGAATAAATGAACATTGCTAGTTTCCCATCTGTTATCTTATTTGATCCTCCAAATTGTCTTAAGTGATAGTAATGCAAATATTATTATTCCCATTTTACTGACAAGGAAATGGACTTGGACGGAAAGTGCTGTAGAATTGTAGGTTTCATTTGACAAGAAAAGCTTACTAGAGCAGGTGTCCTTTGACCTAGGCCTGGAGTAGATGTCAGTGGCAGGTAGGCCATTCTAGAAAACTTAACGTGCATTTTTTTTAACCAATTTAAATCTTTTATTTACTGACAAATGAGCATTTAGTGAATCAAAAAGTATGAGGAAGGTTCATTTCATGTGAGTCCCCAAATTAGTTTTTGGGTATTTCCTTCTTCTTAGTCATTAAATTTTCAGGTTTAAACATTGTCAGTATAAATGCAAGATAAACACAGTGTGTATCAGAAGAGCTATAAATGTACACTTAATTTTTTATAAAAAGGAGATAATGTAATTGAACAACTGATTAAAGATTTAATCATTGCTACCCAAAGCAGAAATATATTATTATGTGATACTACTTTATCTCTGTAAAGTCACAAATACAACCCCTGCCTTCAGGATAGCTACTTGAGCAAAAATAAAGAAACTATAGTGAAAAGTTTTAGCAATCTTGTTACATAGCAATGGGTCATGTAGCAGTGAATGCTACTGTGCTTTTGATGTTCAATCTTACTCGTTTTGGGGAAGCTAACTCTAATTATAATGAAGTTTTCTTGGGGAGGGCTGTCCCAGGAAGCAGCCATCGTTTATGTCTTAAGGTATATGTGTGTTTTCTTATTGTTGAGTTGTTTTTGGTCATGTGTGACTCTTTGTGACTGTATTTGGGGTTTTCTTGGCAAAGATACTAGAGTAGTTTGCCATTTCCTTCTCCAGATCATTTTACAGATGAGGAAACTGAGGCAAACAGGGTTAAGTGTCACACCTGTGTCTGAGGCCAGATTTGAACTGAGAAAGATGAGTGCCCCTGACCTCAGGCCCTGCACTCTACTGTGCCACTAGCTGGTTGTCTGCGGTCAGTCTTTGATGGTAGTAAGTTTAGATTCTTTCAAGAAAGCAGTGGCTTAAACTTTCAGGCCTGGACCTTTTGTCCTATCCCTCTGGGCAACATCCTATCCCTATCCCTCTTTACCAGCTGTAAGCAACCTGCCTCCTGTCCTCTAGCCTGTATTTGTTCTACCAGGACAGCATGTGTGGCAGCACCATAGAGGTTTCCAACTGTGCTAGGGCTGCTTTGAGCCTGTTTAGTCCCAGAGCATTCTGGCCCTCCTGCCTCCAGAGGGCTACATATACAAGCTTGATTTGCTTTTTTAGTAAAGCCAGGATAAATTGTCCACAAGGTTTATTTTTCATCTGAGGTCTATTTTCAGCCTTAGATCCCAACAAGATGACATGTTGGCAATGGTTTCCTGGAGTCTGTGCCCATGCTGTGAGGATGAAGGACAAGTGTGCCACCTTGTATCTGTGAGGAAGTAGGCAGATTTCCTTTCCACGTATCCCCATTTCCCATGAGGATCTGAGCTTTCATTTGGTCTTCAGAATTTCTATTCTAAGAACCCTCCCTTGATTCTATCAAGAGCAGTGAGGCTTTTCTTTCTTGTTACTTGGTCCTACTAGAGACAGTGATTGTAAATTCTTTTGTAGGAGATTGTCCCTGTCCTATGACATTTGTATTCTTGTAGAGAGTATGTGACTCAGTTATGTATAACTATATTATACAATTATACATGGTTTAGTGCATGAGAGAGGCTCAAAACAAAATGTAAAGTGAGGCCCAGAGAATTACCGAAGGCTGCATGGATGAGGTGGCATTTGAGTTAGATTTCAAGCAAAATTGAGGGAGTCAATAGGATAACAAAAACACGAGGGAGCGAGAACTGGGGAACAGAAAGTAGTCCATTTTGTTGGAGCATACAATACATGTCGGTACTTAATGTGAGATAAAATTGGAAAAGTAAGGTGGTGTCAGGTTGTAGAAGGTCTTGAATGTCAAGCAGGGAGTTTGAGCTTTATTCATTTGACAGTAGAGGACTACTAATTTTTGAGCTAAGGAGTGACATCACCAGATCTTCTTCCCTAGTGTTCTCTGACTTCAAGCAAGATAAGCCTGTGAATGAGAAAAGAGAGACTAGTCCAGGGGTGGGGAACCTGCGTCCTAGAGGCCACATGTGGTGGGGCTAGGAAGGTCTGTTTTTGTAGGATAAACTACTGGTCTATGTTAGGAATAATATTAAAGCAGTAGCTGGTATCAGATAAGGTACTCTGGGATCCTGGACCCTCTTTGATCTTGAACTGAATACTAGTCCCCATGGCCCAGTCCAGAAGTTTCTTTGTAGTTATCTAGGGTGCAAGTTTTACTTTTTTTCCTTCTCTGAACTCTCAGTAGTATCTAAGTACTACAAAGCTTCCTTTGACCCACACTGCTAACTTCTTTCCAGCAGATGCAAAACCAGAGCATTGGGGTATAATTGATAGAGCATAGATCAAGGAATCAGGTGATCCTTGGAACTAATTCTAGTGGTGCCTTCAAGTGGGTGACCTTGGGCAAACCATTTCTTCCTGGACCTCTGTTTCCTTTTCTTTAAACTAGATTGGATTAGATCCCATCATTAGAGATTTTTAAGTGGAGATTGGATGACAAAATGCTCAGAGGTGGTGTTGGGGGAGGAGAATCCTTGCTAAGTTACAGATTGGTCTCTTCTGAAGTCCTCTTTAGCTCTGAGATTCTGTGATTCTTTGATGTCTTTTCCAGGTCTCCTGAGCTATGATTCCATGCCTTGTTGATATCTTAATTGTAGGGAAGATGTAGACTGTTTTATACATGTTTCCCCAGTAGAATGTAAACTCTTTTTAGGTTAGGTACTGTTTCATTTATGATTTTGTCTTCTCAGCACCTGGCACATAGCAGGTGCTTAATAAATGCTTTCTGATTGTTCTCCCTCTTCCAATGGCTCATAGTTGTACATTGGTTCTTATCATTCCTAATGCTACTTTTCTTCCCTAGTGTTTCTCTTAGTTCAGTGATATGGAAATTCGACTAAACCAACAGTTCTTCTTGGCAAGGTACTTAGGAAAACAGAAGCCCAGGCTAGAGTGGAAAGGAGAGGATTAGTTTATGAAATTTTTATTTGACCTCTTAGCCCGAAGGCTTGGGAGTAATTTGCATGGGTACCTTAATGTCACCAGGCCTCATATAGTTATACAGCGCATTGGTCTAAAGCATTCCCAGGAAACTGAGAAATTGGCTGCGCTTTGAAGTCAATGAAGTAATTATAGATCTTTGAAATTTCCAAGTGATGGTACTTTCTGGTTTCCTTTCTCCTCAGCCTTCCTCAGTACATTAATATTTGTGTTTTATCTAATGTCTGACTTGTGGTTGATACAGCTCCTCCTTAGCCTGAGGAGCTGTAATTAATGGCATAGTCCACGCTAAGGAAAAGGACTAAGGGATTGTTGACTCTGACAAATTTTGAATCTGAGCACACAGTCCGTTGGTATTTGTACTTGGTCAGACAAATGCCGTTTTACTTTCCACAGTTGTGGATAGGGAAATGGATTAGATGGTGTTTAATCCGAAGGCAAGGTCTTATCTGTGCCAGACTATTTGACGTGCAGTGTACTTTTGGAAGGGGTCGCATTGAGCCAGTGAAGCTGGCTGAATTTGCCCATTGGTAACCTAAGGACTCCTTTATCCCATCTGCACCTTGCATAGTTGAGAATTCCTGCTGCTTTCTCTGTCTTTCTTTGCCTTCTCTTTCTTCTTTTGGGAGATATGAAGAAAAGACTGGGAGAAGTTAACTGGTCCTGCTGGTAAGTAAGTTAAGAAAGAGTTAAAGAATCCTTCCACCCAATCCCTTATGTGACTTTTACTATTACAGCTTTTTGCCTTTTTTTGGGGGGGGAGGAGTTGAGTGCTATTTCTTCTTAATTCAATTGACATTTATTAAGCACTTATAGGCATAATGAGAAGTTAATGTATAGTAATATATTGAGGACTGGTCCTGAAGCTAGGAAGACTTGGATTCAAATTCTATCTCTGTAACACTAGTGGTACAACTATCAAAAAGTCACTTGATTTCTCAGTTCTTTTGGCAATTCCCTAAGCCCTTAAGTAATAGATGAGTTGGAAATCTACCTTGCTGGTAGATGAGATTTCCATACCAGAATTCTCCACATGGATAACGAATGAGTGAATGAATGAATATATAAATAATGTTTATATAGCACTTTAAAGTTTGCAAAATGCTTTACAGGTATTATTTCATTTTACCCTCATATCACCTCTAAAGAGGCAAGGTGCTATTATTCCCATTTTACAGATGAGAAAACTGAGACAGGCAGCAGTTAAGTGATTTCCCAAGAATCATGCAGCTAGTTAGTATCTGAAGCTGGATTTGAATTAGGTCTTTTTGACTTTGGGCCCAGTGCTCTATCCACTAAGCCACTTAGCTGCCTCACCCGTTTAGATCACTTCTCTCCTCAACCTTCATTCCCTTCTCCTTACCCTTTCCCCTCCACCAAAAGGCAGAGTATATTGCTGGGTACATGGACAGACGTAATTATAATTTATAATATTAGAACAGTAGAAAGATGAAGTTCTACATGAGGCTCAATGGAACAGTTCATTAAGGAGGATGTTGACGTCATATACCTGGAAGCTAGGAGGCTAAACCAGGAAAGATATGAGTGGCTAGGTGGCAGCTAAGACAAAAGGCGGTGTGCTCCAGCCCTGGGTATTTTCAGGGGTTGAGATTAAAGCACATTAAGAGGAAGAAGCCTCAGGTCCATCTGTGAACAGTTTTTCGCTTGGAACATTCTTTTCACTCCATTCTCTGTTGGTCCTTTAGTGAGTGATCACCTTGGCCTGCAGAGTTTGGATTGCTGTGTGCTGGACAGGGCCCTATGAATATAGGGATTGGAGGGGCCATAGGACCATGTTTTTAGTCTCTGGTATTGAAAAAACTCAAGCATTTCCAGATTGAATAAGTTTCCAGGCCCCCAGAATAAGTATTTCAACTTTATGCTATTTTTTTCCTTCTTCTGAACTCCTGTAAATTTACTATATTTGAATCTCTGTCATCCAATGTTTTGTTTTGTCATTAACCATTTAATGTGCCTAAGTCTTAAATTTCCATTTAGATTGTAAATTTGTTGAGAGTAGATGCTTTGTTATTCCTTCTACTTCTATTGTATGATAGGCGCTATGCTAGGCCCTAGGGATGCAAACACAAAAGCAAAAACAGTTCTTGCCCACAACAAGCTTGTATTCTAAAAGGGAAAACAACATGTATACTTATAGACATGTACAAAACACATATAAAGGAAATAAAAGGTAATTTCGAGAGGGATCGAGCAGCTTACTATTTGGGGTGAGCAGAAAAGGCCTCACACAGGAGTTGTGGAATCCTGGGCAAACCATTTAACTTGTCTAGGTCTCTGTTACTTTCTCTGTAAAATGGGAATCAGGTAGTTCCAGAGGTTGAGTTCTGGCTTGGACATTTACTAGATGTGGTTCTGGACAAGGCATTTCACCTCTCTGAGCCTTGGTTTCAACGTCTACAAATCAGGGGTAATAATATTGACATTCCCTACATTAGAGCTCTTTTGAATAAAGTGCTTTGTAAGAAACAGCACTGTCTAGGAATACCTTGGAGATATTGTGGTTTGATTCTCAGACCACCCCAGTAAAGTGATTATCACAATAAAATGAGTTATATGAATTTTTTTTGGTTTCCTAGTGCATATAAAAATTATGTCTGTACTATAATGTAGTCTATTAAGTGTGCAGTAGTATTATGTCTTTAAAAATGTGCACAACTTAATTAAAAATACTTTATTGCTAAAAAATTCTAACCATCATCTGAGCCTTTAGTGAGTCATCTTTTTGCTGGTGGAGGGCCTTGCCTCAGTGTTGATGGTTGCTGACTGATCAGGGTGGTGGTTGCTGAAAGCTGTGGCGATTTCTTAAAAAATAAGACAACAACAGAGTTTGTTGCATCAATTGACTCCTCCTTTCACTTGGACAACTTAGAGCTACTGTAGAGTTATTAATTGGCCTAATTTCAACATTGTGTCTCAGGGAAAGGGTAGGTTGATGGAACACACACATTTATCAATTAAGTTCTATGTCTTATATGGACACAGTTTGTGGTGCCTCAAAACAATTCAAATAAGATCACTGATCACAGATCATTATAACAGATATAATGATAATGAAAACATCTGAAATATTGCAAGGTTCCCAAAATGACACAGAGAAATGATGTGAGCGCATGATGTTGGGAAAACGGCACTGATAGACTTGCTTGATGCAGGGTTGCCACAAATCTTCAGCATATAAAAAACGCAATGCCTGTGAAGTGCAGTAAAATGAGGTCCGCCTGTGTAGTAGGAAGACATTGGATTTAGAATCAGAGTTCTGTTTCTTGCTCTGGTTTTGCTACTTTTGTGACATTATGAGAGTCACTTCCCTTCTCTAAGACTTGGTTCTTTCTGTAAAATGATGGGGTTGGATTAAATAAACTTTACAGTTACTTCCAGCTCTAAATCTGTGATCCTCCATTTCTTTGTAAACCTTAAAGTTCTATTAAAAGGGTAGCAAATATTTCTCTTACTATTATCACCATACCACTTCACCTGCCTAAAGTTAGGGTTAATTAAAAAATGTACCACTAAAAATTCCTTCCAGATTTAAGATCTTTTGCTCCCATCTGGAGAAGGTCAATTTATTTAGTTCAACTTTTTCCTGAACAATAGGCCCTTCTGCCTATGCCATCCGTTACCTGTGGTCATCCAGCCTTGCTTGAAGAGTTCTAGGGATGGATAACCCACTGTCTCCTGAGGTGGCCCATTGCACATTTTTTCAGCTCCTGCCCACTAAGAAGTATTCTACCTACTACTGAGTGCAGGCTGACTCTTCTGCCTTAAGCCTGCCACTTCCCTTTCCTTTCTTCTCCTGGTTGTGACCTCTTTGTCCATGCTGAGTAGATCTAATCCCTCTTTCCCCATGGGCTGAGCACTGGGCCAGGCTATTGATCCCTGAGGTTGCTGGTTGTTGTCTATGCTTCCATCCCAGGGCTCTGAATTGGCTTCCCTGTGCTTTTCTTTCCATTTGATATGGAGGTTTTCCTTGTTTGTACAGCAGGGAATTCAGGCAGTTACTTAGCCATTTGTTCTTTTACTTTTGCCGATTACACTGATCTGTAAATATTCATAAAATCCACCAAAGCCTACCATTCATCCCAGCACTTCTTCTGTTTGAAGGATCTTTTTGTTCTTAGTTCATCTTGGCAACCTAAACAAGATGAATTCTCAAGGTGATTTATAGAACCACACAGTCCTAGAATGCAAAAGCAGGAAGGGACCATAGAGCCTCTAATACAGCCGTTTTTCTCACCCCTAGCCCAACTTTGCCAGTTTTTACAGAGGAGGAAACTGAGGTCTGGGGATGGGAAGAGATATGCTTCAAGTCATTCAACTATTAAGTGGTATGAGGTGAGTCTTGAACCCAGTTCTTCTGACTCCTAGTCCAATGTTCTTTTCATACTACCTCTGGTAGGTATTTCTTGTTTGCAACTTAACTTACAGTATCCACTGTTCTCATCCATATTCTGCTTTTCCTTAGCCAGCAAAAGTCTGCTTCACAGAGTTGTAGACATAAGTTGGGTCCCAAGTGGCCAACCAGGAAATTAAAGGAATGTTGTATAGGAGCTAGTTTAAGAAAGAATAATTGCAGAAGGTTAACAGAGACTTCTAAGCCTCCAGAAATGAGTTGGACAGTCCCTTAGAAGCCGTTTAGTATAATCCAAATCTGAAAAAGAATTGCCTCTGCTGCATTGCCTATAAAATGTCTCGAACATCTGTCAGCAAATTGGTATCCTTCCCCTATGGGCTGGGAGGAATGGTACTGTAAGCAAGAGGTTTCAGGGAGCTTTGAGGTCTCTGAAACTTTCCACTCTTACCCTTTACCAAAAGTATGGGGTGCAGACCACCTCTAGAGCCTGCTGCATACTGTTTGGCCTCTTGAGGACCCTTCAGCTTCCTAAGTCTTGTAAGATTTTCTTGCATGCGAAAGCATAGAGTTGATGTGGTATGGTATGTAAACATAGTGTTTTCTGAACTGTAAAAGGTCTGGCATACAGTTCTTCTAATTGAATTAGCAGAACCAATAAGATTGTTCCTAAAGTATAATGGCAAAAAGGTATCACAGGCTTCCAGGGGTCTATGTCAGATAAATCCTCTAATTTGAGGGTTAACACTCAGTCTATCTGGATTTACTTCACTAGCTGTGGAAGGAAGGTGAGGTAGGGTCTTATAGGTTTCACAAGATTTAGAGATGGAAGAAACATTCTTTTACAGAGGAGGACACTGAGACCTGAGCGAGGAAGTGACTTGCTCAAAGTCACAGAGGTAATAATTAGCAGAGCCATGCTCTCTGACTCCAAATGTATTGCTCTTTGCAGTATACTATTATGTTTCTTCTTTCCCTTAGTTTTCTTTTTTAAAAAAAGTTTTAATGAGCTCCAGTCTGCCTTGTCACTTCCTTCCTACCCCACCATCTTCCCTTCCTCCAGCTGAGAACACAAAAAAACAAAATCTATTACAAATATGTATAGTCGATCAAAATGAACTTTCACGTTAACCATATCAAAAAAAAATTTTTTTTGTCTCATTCTTCATTCTGAGTCTTTCACTTCTCAATCAGGAAGTGGGTGACATGTTTCATTAGTCCTCTGGAATTGTGGTTGGTCATTACACTGTTAAGAATTCAGCACAACAATATTCCATCGCATTTATATGCTATTACTTGTTCACCCATTTGTAATAGCACTTGAAATTTGAAGATCTTTCTCACTCATTAATAGGCCATGTGACCTGCTTACATCACAGGAAGCCTAAGTCATGTGTGGTGAGAGGAGCTTCCTGAGAGGAAAAGAAAGTTATGTCACTGGAAATGTTGAGGGATGGGGGGAAGGGAGAGAGGGAGGGAGGGAGGGGGAAGAGAGAAAAAGAGAGAGAGAGAGGAGAGGGGAGAGGGGAGAGGGAGATAGAGGGAGAGAGGAGAGAGAGCTGTTATGGCTGTTAAAAATGGCTGTTGTGACTGTTAAAGCTGAGGTAACTCAAGTAGACCTCTTATAGCTGAACTGACGGTGACAACCTACTGTGTTTGTTTTTGGGAAGACCACAGCAGAGGGTCAAGGTTTTGGGATGGCATGGCTCCAAGTTGTGGTATTATATATCTAATGCTTCACTGTTGTGATGAATTGGGTAGATGGCTTATGAGATATGGTTCTCTGGTGTCTGAATAAATGGTTTACTTCTACCTTCTGTGTGGAGAATCTTGTATACTTTGCAATACAGAGCCACATAGGCATTTTGACAATTATCATCTGCATTATTATTATTGCCTTACTGGTACACTATTCCTCAATTAGGGCCTCCTCCTAGATTCTCATTCTTTGCCACCTCAGAAAGAGTTGCTTTAAATATTTTTGTATATCCTTAAAGTTTGTTTTTCTTAAGACTAATGCCTCCCTTGGTCTTCCCTTTCTTTAATTCCCCCTTCTCCCTCTCTGGTTTTATTTCCTTATCAAGTGAAATGTATTTCTGTACCCAATTGTGTGTGTGTGTGTTCTTCTTTTGACCAGTTCAGATGAGAGGTTCAAGTATTAGCTACTCCCCACTTCTCCCCACAGCCTCTTCCTTGTTTGTGTAGATGTTTACTAGCTCAGCTGGATTATGTGAGGTAGTTTTCCTTAACCTTCCTTTCCTTCTCCCTGCCTGCCCCTTACTATATTTCTCTTCTCCTCTCTTTCCATTCTTAAGATCATCGAAACATAACAGAACCACTCCCTGACCTTGTCTGATTTGATTCCCTCTCTGATCCCTTATGAAAATAGGGGGCAGGGAGGGGGAAGGAGTTGATGCTGCTCCCTCCCTCTACCCCTCAGATCCATCTGTTGAAATTTCTCCCTTCAGTTCCCAGTGTTCATTGCAAACTCCCTATCACTTTTAAGATGAAATATAAAATCCCCTGTTTGGCATTCAAAGCCTGTTTATAATCTGCCCCCCAACCTTTCCAGTTTTCTTTTACCTTATAAATCTCGCTCCATACATATATTCTGTAATCCAGTGTGCCATTGGCCTCCTTGCTGTTTCTTAAACAAGATACTTCACCTCCTGACTCCAGAATTTTCACCGACTGTTCCTCATGCCTGGAATGCTAGTTGCTTTCAAGTCCTAGCTAAAATTTAACATTCTAGCCTTTCCTGATCCCTTGTAATTCTAGTACTTTGCCTCCATTGATTATCTCCAGTTTAACCTGTATAGTCTTGTTTGTACATAGTTTACATTTTATCTTTCCCCATTAGCCTGTGAGCTCTTGGAGATTAAGGACTGTCTTTTGTCTTTAACTTTGTATCCCTAATGCTCACCACGGTACTGGGCACATGCTTACTGACTGACTGATCCCTCTTCTCAAGAAACTTACAGTCTAATACACAGGAAAAAATATGTAATATAGTTACTTTGATACAGAGATTTCTTTATTTTGTTTTTATATCTTTAGCGCTTAGCATAGTATTAAACTCAACGTTTCCAAAACTAACCTTATTTTCTTTTCTCCCTAAAGATCCCAGCTTCCAAACTTCCCCATTACTGGGAGGATGGGTGCCATCATCCTCCCAGTCTCCCAGGCTTGCAACCTAAGTGTCATCCTCAACTCCTCACTGTTTCTCACTCCCTCATATCCAATCTATTGTGAAGTCTTGTTGATTTCATTTTTAATAAGATCTCTTGAAAACACTGCATTCTTTTGTCTAATGCTGCTACCAACATGGTGCAGGCCTTCATCTCCTCATGCCTGGACTACTACAATAGCCTGCTGGTTGGTCTGCCTGCCACAAGTCTCTCTCCACTCCAGTCCATTCTCTACGAAACAGTAAAAGTGCTTTGCTTAAAGTGCAGCTCTGATGATGTCACTCCTCCCCTCCCCCAACACTAAATTCCAGTGGTTCTGTCACCTTCAGGATCAAATATGAAATCCTCTGGCATTCAAAGCCATTTATAACTTCCTCCCCTTTCCCAAATGTTGCCCCCCTCCTAAATCCCTGAACTCTGATTCATTGACATTGGCCTCCTTGTTGTTCCTTGAACGGTACACTCCCATCTCCCAGATTCTGTGCTTTTTCACTGACTGACCCCCCATGCCTGAGATACCCTTCCTTCCTCATCTTTGTCTTCTGGCTTCCCTGTCTTCAAATCCCAGCTAAAATCCCATCTTCTGCAGGAAGCCTTTCTGAATCCCTCTTCATTTTCTGTCTCTTGATTATTTCATATTCATCGTGTTTATAGTTTGTAAATAGTTGTTTGCTTTGTCGTTTCCCCCATTAGATTTTGAGCTCTTGAGAGCAGGGACTGGCAGTTCCTGGCATGTAGTAGGTGCCATGTAATAAAATTGACTGGCTCATACATAACAGGCATTAAATAAATTTTTCCTGAATAAATAAATGACACATATATGAGTAAATATGATGCAAAATGGAATGTGATATGGGCATGAGGAAGATCCAGATAAAATACTCAGAAATTTGAGAAAGGGAGAGGTCACTTTCAGCAGGGAGGATCGGGTAAGACTCATTATTCCTAGGAAGCGGCCTAGCCACTGGATAGGTGCCCAGGGTGGGGTATGGGCAAAGAGCTTAGAATGTTATCTCATAAGGCTGTTGTAAAGAAAGCATTTTGTAACCCTTAAAGCATTATATGAATTCATGCTATTGTTATTTTAGCACTGTGGTGTAGTGCAAAGAGTACTTGACTGGGAATTAGGATACCTGAGTGTGTGTTCCAGCCCTTCCATTTACTTGTTGTGTGACCTCGATTATCCCTATTTTTATAGGTTAGAGGATAATACTTGAATTATGTAAGTCCTGTGGAAGCTGTTGAACTTGGAGTCAAGAAGGACTTGAGTTTGAATCCTGTCTCCAACACTCATTTGCTCTGTGACTGTTGGCCAGTTATTCTGGCCTCACTTTCTAAACAGGTCCCTTTAGCACCTATTTCATAAAGTTGTTTCAAGGCTTAAATGAAATAAGTCACACCAAGTCACCTAGCATTTATTAAATGCCTGCTGTGTGCCCGCACTGTAAGTGCTGGGGATACAAAAAGTGGTAAAAGACAGTCCCTGTTCTCAAGGAGTTCACAGTCTAATGAGGGAGACATAGGCAAACAACCATACAAACAAAACCTACACGGGTTAAATTGGGAGTAGTCCCGTAGGGGAGGTTCTATGATTAAGGAAGACTAGGAGAGCCTTTTTGCAGAAAGTGGGACTTTAGTTGAGATTTGAAGGATGACAGAGAAGCCAGGAGATGGAAATGAGGAGAGGGAGCATTCCGGGAATGGGGAACAGCCACTGAAAATACTTAGTATTGGGAGAGGGAGTGTCTTTTTTGAAAAGCAGCAGTGGAAACAATGTCACTGGATCACAGAGTATGTGCAGGGAAGGGGAGTGTTAGGTAAAAGAATACTGTAAAGAAGGAAGGGGTCAGGTTGTAAAGGACTTTAAAAACATGTTTTATATAGTTTATTAAATAGGAAGATGATGTGGTTAGACTTAAAGTATAGGAAGATCAATTTGACAATTGGGTGAAGGATTGATTAGGGTGGGGAGACAATTGAGGCAAAGATACCAACCATCAAGCTGCTAAGTAGATCAGGAGTGAGGTGATGAGGGCCTACACTAGAGTGATTTCAGTGTTGGAAGAGAGAAGTATATGTAAGAGATGTTGTGATAATATAAAATGTTATGAGATAACTTAGGTAAAAGAGCTGCTGGTGTTACCATAAAGCAGAAAGTTTTGTAAACCTTAAAGTATTTTCATTGGTTTTGACTGCTGGCTCTCTAACTTTGCTGTCACTGTGACTTCTTCCTTGTCTTATGGAGAAGGCCTGACTTTTGGGCTCAATGAAGTTTTAGTATATCTTTGCTAAGCCCACTCTTTGGTGCTTTCAGTGCTGCTAGGCAGTGGGATCCTGCCTTTATTTAGATCCAAGGCCTGTGGCCTGGACCATGTACTTTGATTCAGATTCTGGTTATCAGGGCCCGTGTATTGTGCATTTATAATACCAAAGTCACCCTTTTTATTTCTGGGTGATAGGTTTGATTTGATTGAATTATGGATCCCAAAGGGAAGAACTACATTGTCTCCCCTTATCTTCCTCTTACTTAGACTTTAGGCCAGCCTATCTGCACCAGAACTTTCTCTCAGAACATTGACCCTAATTAAGAGCATTGCTATCTTGAGCTGGAAGTAGGTGGCAGAAAATACTTTGCTTTCATGTCATTCAGTACTTAAAACCCTGAAGAAGGAGGAATGGCATTTTCTACTTTTGATAGATGGGGCCTCTGAGGTACAAAGAGGGTAATGTGACTTGAATAAACACAAGCATAGCACTTAATGGCACAGCTAAAACTAGATAATTCAACCATGGTTAGAGAGAAGATGGAAGTTAAGTCTGGAAGGGTTCATTGGGGTCAGTATGAATCTGCCTTCTAAATTTGCTATACTTTCTTTTACAGAATTATGGAATCTCAAAGTGGAAGGGATTTTAAAATTCCTCGCCTTCAGCCCTATACCCAGCAGATCTCTTTTGTGGTATCTCTGACAAGTGGTCATTTGGGTTCTACTTGTATACCTATAGTAATAGGGAGCCTACAAATTCACAAGGTGCCTTGTTCAATTGCTGGACATTTCTGATGGTGAGGAAATTCTTCCTTATATTGAGTTGAAATCTATCTTGGTCTCCTTGTAACTCCTCCCTCCTCTTCCACTACCATATCATTTTAGAACAAATCTAATTTCTCTATGATATGGTAGCCCTTCAGATATTTGAAGAAAATTAGCTTCTTTTCTTCTGGCTAAACATTCCCATTTGCTTCAATCAGTTCTTGCATATGATAGTTTAGTGTTACTTCCCATCCTGGTTGCCCATCTTTGAACACGTTCCAGTTTGTCACCATCCCTCTTAAAATTCAGCTTCCAAACAGAGGAGAGTTTTCGTTAGCTCATAAGATAGTAGAACTTCTTTGGTTTTGGACACTGCCTAACTAATGCCTTTTCCTCATGATAGAATGCTCAGGTGCATGAATGTAATAATCAATTTTGCCATGTCCTTGTCTTCCATATCTTTTCTTCTCCAGGCTAAATGACTGCAAACAAAAAAAAAAAAGACTTGTGAGGGACATACTCACTGTCTTTAGCCTATTTGCTTGTCAACTGTTTGTCATTATCACAAAGAACTTAATGGATATGTAGTCTATTTAGTATTGGCATTAGAACAAGAAAGTAGAGATTTTTCATGTTGATTAACCTTTCCCAGGAGCTAGCTGCTTGTAGAAAGCCTCTGGGATTGACATTCCTCTAGCAACCTCAGTGATGTTCCTATAGATATGGGGCAACAAAGGGGTTAGACCAGGCCCCATTTTGGGTGGCAGTATCAGATCAGGCAAAGCACTGGGGATGGAATTGTTGGCAGAATTTGAAAGTGAAAGGAAACTTGTCAGGATTTTTTGCTAATATAGGAATGATTTGTCAGTAAATGAACCTTGCCTCTATAAATGTTGGAAATAGAAAGGCTGGTAGTTGATGGCATAGAATGTTTCAGCTGGAACGTGCCTTAGAAATATAAAGGGATGTACTGACATAAAAAGAATGATGGATGCAGAGTAAGAGGAAACCTGTGTGTGGGTCTAGGTCCCAGAGCAAGGGAGGTGGGGGGTATGGGAGTAGGGGGACCTTAAAGTAGGCCAGGACCACAAGGCTGGTGACAGGAGAGCCAAGAGGGTCTCAAAAGAGTTGGGAAGTGTGGTCATTTAGTCAATATCCCTCCTAAGTAACGATTGATATTGATTCATCAAGAACCTTCACTTTTTACTCTGTTAGAGCACAGAAAGTTCAGGTTTAATGTTTTCTCTTCTCCTTTACTGAAATTTGCTTTTGGGTATATTTTATGGTGGAAGGTACTGTTTTTTGACGTGACTAAACCCTCTTTGACTTCAGTCTCCTGCTTTTGGTACACAGTAGACCTCAGTTGTCTGGTCTGCTAGGTCACAGACAGGATGGTCATTTTTCACAACCCCTTCTCCCTTTTCCCTTGCTTATCTATGCAAGTGGATGCATTTGTCTTCTTGGTAGGGTTACTTGGAAAATGAGGCTCATCCTAGCCTAGTGAAGATTGGGAAAGAGCAAGGATATACTGTTTATTAGGTTTAAGTTTTTGTGTGCCTTAGATCTACATACAAACTGCCCTAGAGACACATAAGCTTTTTTTGGTTGTTGATGTCATTAGCCAGTAGAATTTCCTTTGTGTTATCTTAGTTTCTATGAGTGATGGGCTAGAGTTATTCTTCCAAGCATTTCGTAAATGCTCAGTGTGCCAGAAGGCAGTCAGTTCTGAGCAAGATTGTACAGTGAAGGTAAAAGTTGAACTGTTTCTTGGCTTACATTCCAAGGACTCAATAGCTGTTGGAATGAATAAAGTTTACTGCCCTAGTGCTGATCTCAGGAATGTTTGCTTTTCTGGTTAAAGCTAGGAGCCATGATGTTTGGGTGTGTCTTCAGCAGAGGTATAGCCAACCTCCAAAGCTTAGGTACCCTGAGTGATGCAGAGCTGAGCTCTGGCCTGTGCTGGCAGGACCCACCCCTTCCCAAAGATCCGACATGTCTGCCAAGCAGTGGGATGGGGGCCAGCTCACATCAGTGCCCGTTCTTGGATTTCTGGGGGTCACTTGGAGCCAGCCCCCCCCCCCCACTAGGGACTTTTGGAGAGAGTAAAATTGGGCCTACTGGGCACTGCGCCATCATGGGGCCTGGATAGAGGCCAAAGCTGGAGTTGAGAGCCTGGAGTTTCAAGCCTGCTGTAGTGACTGACCTGTAGAGAGATGTGGCCAGAAACAGCAGTAACATAGTGATTGATTCAGAGCACAGTGGCTTCAGGGCTATGTCACTGAGTGTTGCTCTGTGCTTAACCTAAGGGGGTTAGGTACTGTGAGGGCATATAAGGCTACAAACCTTGGCATTATTTTTGACTGTCCTTTTCTTAATCAACTATATCTAGTCTGTCATCAAGTCCCATTAGAGAATCTTATGCTGTTAGATCTGGAAGAGATTTTAGGAGTCATCTGGTCCAATCTTCTATCCCTGGTTAGAATCTCCTTTATAGTTTCTTTGGGCATTTTAATTTTTTTCCTCTGATTTCTTTTAAATTCTGACTTTTCTACCATTTCCATTGTCAAAATTATTCATTCCTGAATTCCTGGGAGAGTTGTATCCATGATCTGGGTTTCCAGTAACTACTTAGTACATTTAATGTTCTTTATTGCTTTGTATATGTGTTTCACTTCTGCAGCTGGTAGACTAAGAGAATATCAGAGCTGAAAGGGATTAGCTGTTATAAAACATCAGAAATGGAAGGGACATTAGAATAGAAAACAAAGATTGGCAGAGCTTGAAAGGATCTCAGTGATAGGGCATATGCAGGTATAGGTTAGTACCTCTTCTTGCCCCAGCCTAGCTGATTAGCAGGGAGGGGTATAGGGCAGGGCATTTCAGGCACATTTTTTGGATGGAGAGTGTGGTACCCACCCATGGGTTTGTAACCTCTTCTGTCATTCCCTGCCAAGTTGGCTGATTCTCCATTTGCCTTGTTGCCAGAGTGTCAGATGAGGTGAGGAGTTCTGCTTCATGTGGCTGAGGTGTCAGTTTAGTGGTCTGCATTGGTTTCCAAAGTTTGGGAGTGAATGAATGAATCAGCTAGCATTGACCCAGCACTTACTGTATGAAGGGTGCTGGGAAGAGAGAGCTTAATGTAAGAAAGCTCAGGTTCAAGGTCTGGCTGTGACAGTTGCTTTGTGACTTAGGGCAAGATACTTTAGCTCTCTTTGAGCTTCAATTCCATCATCTGATAATGCATATACTATCTACCTTAGGCTTTATGTGAGGATAAATATTTGTTGAACCGAGAATAAAACATTTCAGTATATAGTAGGCTTATTGTATGGGGAAGATGCCTACTGCCAGATCAAGGAAGGAGGACCCTTTCTGTTTTGGGAATTCACAGCAAACCAGGGAGAGAAGTGCATGGCAGTAGTAAATATCATAGAAGTTCAAGGTGAGCTTTTCAGATATAGTGGCAGACCTTTGGACCAGAGGGTTGGAAGTAAAAGAAACAAGTGGCACTAGATTGGGAATCAGGAAATTTGGGTTCCAATTCTAGCTTTTCACATAACTAGTTGTGTGACTAGGCTTGGCCTATTACCTCTTTAATTTTCTATTTCTTTGTCTACTGAATTAAGATAGCGGGCAAGATAATTTTTTTTTGACTTAAGTGGGTGGAATTATGTTAAGGTGGAAGAATTATGCCACTGGAAGCACTGGTCCCAGAGGTTGGTGGGAAAAATAATAGTGCAAAGATTGTTGGAAAGGAGAAGAATTGGATTGGAGCCAGAAGGAAAGGGAGGATACATGCAGGCTTAGGTTTTAATCCAGCAAGGTGATAGATTTAACAAGTTTGTACTGTTCAGTTTTTGATCAGAACAGGGACTTTTGAAAAGATTCCTGGATTCTTTAACATGAGTATGTAACTTGCATGGTTTTTAGTATATGCAATCTTTTCCTTTTATTAATACTTCAATAAAGCCATGATTATGAAAATACTATTTATGCAGTAACTGATGGTCATGACCCTCTCTGAGGTGCACAGTGGTGGTCTTTGGGCAATAAGCCATTTCATTCTATAGTGGAGCTCTTTAAGCCTTTTCAGTTTGGTAGGACCTGCTAGACCTTGTTGCTCCCTTGGCAAAGCCTTTGAGAATCCAGTTACACCTGTCTTTAATGAGACATCACAGGATACTTGTAGAAGACTTTTCCCTTTATTGCTAGTGAAACCTTGAAAAGTTATTTCAGATTGTGTGTAATAGGGAAGGGGAAGGAAGGCATAGAGGGGTAGCAGAGAGTACCAAGGACTTCTGAAGTAGGTCTTGTGGTAGTAAAGGCTATGGGGTAACAATAATAGAAAGCATTGTAGGATTCCCCTTGTGATCCAAGACTTTGGCCTTTCTTGTGGGCTGTCCCTTGACAAGTAGTCCCATTTCTTCCTTTCTGTCTCTAGACTTATGCTTAGGAATATAGCGGGTCCAATATCTTACACTGTATACCAAGATAAGGTCAAAATGGGTACATGATTTAGACATAAAATATCATAAGCAAATTAGGAGAGCAAGGAATAGTTTACCTATCAGATCTGTGGGGAAGGGAACAATTTATGATCAAACAGGAGACAGAGATCATTGTGAAATTCAAAATGGATAATTTTGATTACGTTAAATTAAAAAGTTTTTTGCACAGGCAAAGCCAATGCAACTAAGATTAGAAGGAAAGTAAAAAGCTGGGAAAGTTTTTATTGCCAGTGTTTCTGATAAAGGCCTTGTTTCTAAAATATATAGAGAACTGAGTCAAATTTATAAGAATATAAGTAATTCCCCAATTGATAAATGGTCAGAGGATATGAACAGGTAGTTTTCAGATGAAGCAATTAAAGCTATCTGTAGTTATATGAAAAAGTGCTCTAAATCACTATTGATTATAGAAATGCAAATTAAAACAATTCTGAGGTACCACCTCACACATATCAGATTGGCTAATATGACAAGAGAAAAAGGATAAATATTGTAGAAGATGTGGGAAAATTGGTATACTAATGAATTGTTGATGGAGTTGTGAACTGATTCAATCATTCTGGAGAGCAATTTGGAACTATGCTGAAGGGGCTATAAAACTGTTACCCTTTGATCCAGCAATACCACTTCCAGGTCTGTATCCCAAAGGGATCATAAAAAAGGGGAAAGAACCTATTTACACAAAAGTATTTTATAGCAGCTCTTTTTGAGAATTTGAGCCCATCATTTGGAGAATGGCTGAACCAGTTGTGGTATACGGGTGTAATGGAATACTATTGTTCTATAAGAAATGATGAGCAGTCTGATTATGGAAAAAACATGGAAAGACTTACATGAACTGATGCAGAGTGAGGGGAGCAGAATCAGAAGAACATTGTACACAGTTGCAGCAACATTATGTGATGATCAACTTTGATAGACTTGACTCTTCTCAGCAATACAATGACAATTGTATCCAAAGACAATTCCAAGGGACTTATGATGGAACATGCTATCCACATCCCAGAGAAAGAACTATGGAGTCTGAATGCAGATTGAAGCATACTATTTTCTTTTTTTCTTTTTAAATTTATTTATTTAATATATTTAGTTTTCAGCATTGATTTTCACAAGAGTTTGAATTTCGAATTTTCTCCCCATTTCTACCCACCCCCAACTCCAAGATGGCATATATTCTGGCTGCCCAATTCCCCAGTCAGCCATCCTGTCACCCTACTCCCCTCTCATCCGCCTTTCCCTTCCTTTCTTGTAGGACAAGATAAATTTCTACGCCTCATTGTCTGTGTATCTTATTTTCTAGTTGGATGAAAAAACTTTTTTTTTTGCTTTTGAACATCTGTTTTTAAAACTTTGAGTTCCAAATTCTCTCCCCTCTTCCCTTCCCACCCACCCTCCCTAAGAAGGCAAGCAATTCAACATAGGCCACATGCATATCATTATGTAAAACCCTTCCACAATACTCATGTTGTGAAAGACTAACTATATTTTGCTCCTTTCTAAACTATTTCCCTTTATTGAATTTTTTCCCTTGACCCTGTCCCTTTTTGAAAAGTGTTTGTTTTTGGTTAGCTCCTCCCTCTATCTTCCCTCCCTTCTATCTTCCCCCCTTTTTTATCTTCTTCCTCCTTCCTTCCTGTGGGGTAAGATACCCAAGTGAGTGTGTATGGCATTCCCTCCTCAGGTCAAATCTGATGAGAGCAAGATTCGCTCATTCCCCCTGACCTGCCTCTTCCCTTCCTACAGAACTGCTTTTTCATGCCACTTTTATGCGAGATAATTTACCCCATTCTATCTCTCCCTTTCTCCCTCTCTCAGTATATTCCTCTCTCATCCCTTAATTTGATTTATTTTTTTTTAGATAATATCTTTTCATATTCAACTCACCCTGTGCCCTCTGTCTATATATAAATACACACACCCACACCCACACCCACATATACACACACATACACACATACATATATGCACACACACATACATATATATGCATATTTCCTTCAGCTACCCTAATACTGAGGTCTCATGAATCATACACATCTTCTTTCCATGTAGGAATTTAAAAAAACCAGTTAAACTTTAGTAAGTCCCTTATGATTTCTTTTTCTTGTTTATTTACCTTTTCATGCTTCTCTTGATTCTTGTGTTTGAAAGTCACATTTTCTATTCAGCTCTGGTCTTTTTCACTGAAAAAGCCTCTATTTTGTTGAAAACCCATATTTTGCCTTGGAGCATGATACTCAGTTTTGCTGGGTAGGTGATTCTTGGTTTTAAT
>CM053622.1:744154259-744176033 GCA_028646595.1 Phalanger gymnotis
CCCTGGGGTGGTGGCCAAACTGCAAACTCTTTTCACTCTGTCCCCCTGCAGCTTTTCCCACTAACCTTCTCTGTTGTCTTTGGTGTTTGTGGATTGAGAAGTCTGGTAACTGCCACAGCTCACTGATTCAGGGTGCTTGGGCTTGTTCCGCCTGGCTCCTGGTCTAGTTGGTCCTGCCGCTGCTGGCGCTGGGCTCCGCTCCCCTCCGCTCCGTGCGTGATAGATCATCCAGTGACCATCCAGGCTGTTCTGGGCTGGATCCCTGCTTCCCTGTGCTATTTTGTGGGTTCTGCAGTTCTAGAATTTGTTCAGAGACATTTTTTAAATAGGTTTTTGGAGGGACCCTGCAGGGAGCTCACGCAAAGTCCCTGCTTTCCAGCCGCCATCTGGGCTCCACCTAAAGTAAACTCTTAATAAATGTTTATTGATTGATTGATTTGAGTGAGTGGGGTGGAGTCCTACCTAGGCATCTTCAAGATGCCTAGGTCAACACCATGCAGGAACTTTGACCATGGTATATATCAGAGCACATGAATTGCCCATGGGAGTATTATTATTTCTTGTTGGTGCTAGAGCCAGAAGTTAATGTTCATATAGAATCTGAGTGACTGACTGTCTTGTGAGATGAGTAACTTAGGAGCTCCTGTGGTTGATATGGAGAAGTGAGACCTTTCTAAGATTTCCTGGGTCTCATTGCTTAGGGGGGAGTTTGCTTGTATCCGTATTATTCACCACTCCTGTTATGCATGACTGTTCATGTTGGATCTGCTAACCACTGTTGAGAAGAAAAATTAGGCCTGAGAGATAACATGCTTTCCTTCACCTACGTGTGGTCCTCACTGACCATTGATTCTAGTCCCAGGAATGAGGAGGAGGAAATTCCAGGGATGAATTGCCATTGGCATTCTTAATCAGGAGTTAATGAGGTTAGCATCTGTGGGGCCTGACAGAGTGAAAGAATGAAAATGAACAAACTCTAATCTCAGCTGAAGATTTACTCAGAAATCTTGACTAATAATTTTTGTTACTGATAATGATTACTGTCAAGTCCATTCTGGCTCCAGAGTCCTTGGAAAAAGACTTCCTTAAAAAAGTCATGTGTTATCCTCCTTTCATCTCTTGCTACTCCTTGGTTTACAGAAATAAAAAAAATCCTGGGCTGGAGAGATCAAGAAGTAGTAGAGGGTCTGCTCTGAAGGAGATCCAGAGCCATTACATACCTGTAATTTAAGGTACTAGAAGCCTTTGCTTCTTTCTAGAGGTGCAGAAGTTGGGAAGTCATTACTTTGAGTTTAGTTATCTTTTGGTTGTAACCTAATCCCCACTATCTTGGGATAAGGCTGTGGAGCTAGCATCGAGTTTAAGTCTAACCTTGTTGAGAGACTGGAACACCAGTTATTTACTGACTCCAGTGCCCTGACTGAACTTCCTGCTGACTCTACCTACCACCTACACCCTCTGGCTGTCTTCATATGTTTGGATTGACCAGCAAGGGAAACTGATAGTTGTTTGAATATAGTAACCTAGTGGGGACTTAAGAGATGTTTAATTGAATCTTCATTTCTCTCCTTGTACTATATGGTCTCAAGCTCAATTCTGTTCTTTGGTTCTTTCTAAGAGAAGAAGAGTACCAAAAATGAACCGATAAAAGTCATCCAGAGCAACTTGCCATCCAAAATATCTCTTCTCCAATATCTGTGAGAAGTGCAAGGTGGTGTGGTGTAATGGGAAGGGACTTTGGGTTTGGAATCAGGAGACTTTGCATTGAGTCCTCTCTCTGTCTCTTAGGATGTGTGTTTACAAGGGCCAGTCATTCACTTCTCTGAGCCTTGGTTTTCTCATCATTAATAAAGGGATAATATGAACATTCTACCTCAGAGCAGTATTTGAGGAAAGCACCTGCAGAGTATGGTGCTGTGCTGCACTTAAAAAATTTATTGATAGCTTTTTTTTTTAATATCACTTCTCTCTCTCTCTCTCTCTCTCTCTCTCTCTCCCTCCCTCCCCCTCCCTCCCTCCCTCCCTCCTTCTTCTCTCCCCTCTCCCTTCTCTCCTCTCTCTTTTCTCCTCTCTCCTCGCTTCTTCCAGGAAGCCCTTGTACCAAAGAATAAAAGAGGGGGAAAATTTAGCAAAACTAACCAACATACCACAAAAGTCTGAAATTATACATTACTTCACACCCATAGTCCCCCACCTCTGCAAAGAATTGAGGGAAGAAGATATCCTTTTCTTTTCTGTTCTTTCTTTGGTGCCAAACTCAGTCATTTTTATTTTGTGATTTTCAGTTGTTCTCTGTTTACATTGTTGTTAATCATCATATATGTTATTTTTTCCCCAATTACATGTTAAAACAATTTTTAACATTTTAAAAGGTTTTAAATACCGAATTCTATCCCTCTTTTCCTCCCTTCCCCACTCCCTGAGATGGTAAGCAATCTGATATAGGTTATATATGTGCAATCATAAAAAACATTTCCACATTAGTAATTTTGTACAAGAAGACTTGAAAGAAAGAAAGAAAGAAAGGGAAAAATAGTGTGCTTCAGTCTGTATTCTGGAGGATATTATGTTTCATCATGAGTCCTTTGGGATTGTGCTGAGAATAGCTGAATCATTCACAGTTCTTCATCTTACAATACTGCTGTTACTGTGTACAATGTTCTCTTGGTTGTGCTTACTTCACTTTGTCTCAGTTCATGTAAGTTTTTTTGTGTTCTTCTGAAATCGTCCTGCTTGTCATTTCTTATAGCAGAATAATATTCCATCACAATCATATATCACAACTTGTTCACCCATTCTCCATTTGATAGGCATCCCTTCAATTTCTAATTCTTTGCTACCACATAAAGAGTTGCTACAAATGTTTTTCTTTAAGTAGGTCCTTCCCCTACTCTCTCCCTTTTTTTAAAAATCTCTTTGGGATGTAGATCCAGGAGTGGTATTGCTGGATCAAAGGCTATACACAGTTTGATAGCCTTTTGGGCATAATTCCAAAATGCTCTCCAGAATAGTTGGGTCAGTTCACAACTCTACCAACAGTCAGTGTCCCAGTTTTCCCACATCCTCTCCAACATTTATCATTTTCCTTTTTTAACATATTAGCCAGTCTGATGGTTGTGAGTACCTCAGAGTTGTTTTAGTTTGCATTTCTCTAATCAAGAGTGATTAGAGCATTTCTTCCTGTGAGTATAGATAGCTTTGATTTCTTCATCTGAAAAAAATCTGCCTTCCATATTCTTTCACCATTTATCAATTGGGAATGACTTATATTCTTATAAATTTGACTCAGTTCTCTACATATTTGAGAAATTAAGTCTTTATCACAGACACTAGTTGTAAAAATTGTTTCCCAGATTTCTGTTTTCCTTCTAATCTTGGTTGCATTGGTTTTGTGTAAAACCTTTTTAATTTACTATAATCAAAATTATTTTATATCTTGTAATGCTCTCTTTCTCTTGTTTGATAATAAATTCTTCTCTTCTCCAGAGACCTGACAGGTAAACTAGTCCTTGCTTTTCTAATTTGCTTATGTTATCACCTTTTATGTTGAAATCATATACCTGTTTTGACCTTATCTTGGTATATGATGTAAGGTGTTAGTCTATACCTAGTTTTTGCCATGCCATTTTCCAATTTTCCCAACAGTTTTTTGTCAAATAGTGAATTCTTGCCCCAAAGACTGGGGTCTTTGGGTTTTTATCAGACACATAGATTACTGTGGTCACCTACTGCTGTGAGACTGTTAACTTTGGAAGCGACCTTTGATATCTCATTTTACAGGAAAGAAAATTGGGACCCAGAGAAGAGAAGTAAGGAGGATAAAGTATCTACTTAAGTCTTTTTGATCCCTTTCCCTGACCACTACTGAATTTTTCCTTTGGAGACATTGGCTACGGGTGTGAGATCTCACATAGGTGGGGCAAGTTGTAATGCAGGACTACTTAATTTGAGCTAGAAATGTGATTGGATAGCCAAATAAATCATTGTGTTATAAGGATGCATGAATAGATGTCTGATGCCCAAAGGAAGGTTGACTGGTAATCCTTTTGTGTTCTGTGCTAGCCTGATCACATGGAATATTGTTTCCAATTTTCAGTGATGCATTTTAGGAAGGTGATTAACAAAGCATGATTCCCAGAGAAAGGATGAAAGGAAAGGAAAAGATAAGAAAGAGAAGGAAGGAAGGAAGGAAAGAAGGAAGGAAGGAAGAAAACATTTAATGCCAGGCACTGTGCTAAGCACTTTATAAATTTGTGATAGGGTCACAAGGAATCTATGTTAGATGAGGAAGAATGGGGGGAACATAGGACTATTAGCCTGTTGAGAAAAAGATTCAGAGATTCTTACATAGGGAAGAAAGAGCATACATATTCTACATAGCCCCGAAGGACTGTAATATCAAGCAAAGTGGGACTTTTGCTGTTTTTTTCTTTTGGAGTGCTTCTCAGCACTAAGGCAATCAAGTGCCTTTGATTGAGTCTTGCCTTTGATTGAATCAAGAGTCTTTGATGATATGCTTAAGTCACAAGAAAACCCAGATGTTGGTTCTTCTCTCTCTGGTAACTATGTATGTATTGCTATGGACAGACAGAAGCTCTATCTGCTGATTTGTGTTATTCGTTCTGTTTATATAATTTCTGCTTGTAATTTCTATTTGTGTTTTCTCTGAAGTTCAAGGTGCTGACTTTTCCCCCTGAACTAAGTGAATGATATATGTATATTTAATTAAAGTGAGACTGTAAACCCCTTAAAGTTGCTTTCCTTAGAAAAACAGATCAAAGAACCTGTGCTAGCAGCCCTCCTGTGTGCTAGTGTTATTGGCCTTATACCTCTGCAGCAGCTGCAAGCAGCATTGTTGTTGCAAGGACCAGTAAGGAGAACTTCAGGGAGGAGAATTTCAGTTCAGTATAAAGAAGAACTTCCTAATAATCTGAGCTGCCCTACAATGGAACAGACTGAAATAGAGACCTCTCAGGGGTCTCCAAGCAAATGGTGGATGATTTGCTTTAGGGAGGTCGAAGAGACATTAGACAGTATGACCTGAGAATCCCTTCCAGAACCCCCAACACTCTAGAATTGTCAAGGCCCTTTCAAATGAAAATCCTGTGACTGTTTCATCAGCATTGATTCATGTGGTACCAGACTAGTGGTATGATTTCAGAAGTTTACATTTATTGGCACCTGTTTATCTCCCTTACACTACTGTTTTCCCTGCAAATTATAACAATCATACAACTTTCCACTTGTATTTTTACAAAGAGCATTTGTATGTATTGTTCATGGTCCTTATAAAACTCCTGTGAGATGAATAGGGTATGATCCCAGTTTTAGAAATGAGGATATCCTAGCAGTACCATTACTAGGTCTATATCCCAAAGAGATAAAAAAAGAGGGGAAAATCTCTTTGTATAAAAATATTTATAACAGCTGTTTTTGTGGTGGTTAAGAATTGAAAATTGAGGGGGTGCCCATCAACTGGGGAGTGGCTGAACAAGTTGTGGCATATAATTGTAATGGAATACTATTATTGTGCTATAAGAAATGGTATGCCCAATGATTTCAGAAAAAAACCGGAAAGACTTACATGAACTGACACAAAGTGAAATGAGCAGAACCAGGAGAACATTGTACACTGTAACAGCAATATTGTACAGTGGTGAACTGTGAATGATTTAGCTATTCTCAGAAATACAATGATCCAAGACAATTCCAACTCATGATAACACATGCTGTCCACCTTCAGAGAAAGAACTAATGGAATCTGAATGCAGATTGAAGCATACTATTTTTCATTTTTTTTTCAAAATGAATGTTAAAAATTGTCTTTACATGTTATTGGGGGAAAATAAAATACTAAAAAAAAAAGAAATGAGGATATTGAAACCATGATAGGTTGAATTGCCAGGTCCTCTTATCATATCTTAACTTTGTCCACTTTTGTCTACTTGAAGAAGACTTTCTAAGAGCTCTTAAGAGGGTTAGCAAGGGCCTTAGGCCTCTCTCATAGTATCCTCCTGTTTCAAAGCTGATACTGACATTCACTCTTTGGAGTATGTGGTCTCTATTGTGTTTCCTACAGCTTGAAATGGAGGAAGGGAAGACACATCTGCCCACTAGCATTCTTTTCTTATGACTGATTTCCTTGGGTCCTTTGCAACATTGGTGCCAACAGTGATTCACCAACTTAATGTGTGGGTTTTCTGCAGCTTAGCAGGTTTTTTCCTTAGCTTAAAAAAATGATGAGTTTTGTGTGATTGAAGAATAATAGTTCAGCACTTTCTTTAATATTATAGCAGAAGGTAAGCTGGAATGAAATGGTTCTATCTTTAATAGTAGAACAGAGAATCATGGCATCTCAGAATTGGAAGAGACCTCTGAGGACATCTAGTCCTTTCTGTACTTAAACAGGAGCCTCCTCTGAAGTGTCCTGACATGCTGTAGAAATTTCTATGCTTTAAAATCTCTATATTTTCTATACTTTAAAAGCTCAGTAATGGGGGAAGTTATAGGGAGGCAGCTCTCCATTTGATAAAATGGTTCTCTAATACTCAGACCTGGTTAAAAGTGTAATAGTTTGCCTTGTGGCAGGTAGTGGGTTTCTCATCACTGGAGATTATCAAGCAAAGGCAGGATGACCATTTGTTAGGGATGTCAGAGAGGATTTCTACCCAGGTAAGGGTTGGGCCATTTTCTGCATGAGATCTTTTCTATCATTCCTCCCCCCAACTACTAGTGCCTCCTCCCCAAAATTACTTGTATTAATTTTATATACTTTTATGTATATGTGTTATCTCCCCACACAGAATGTTAGCTCTTTGAGATAGAGACTGTTGATTTATGCCTTTTTGTATACCTAGCACAGTGTCTGGCACATAATAACTACGTAATGGATACCTGTTGTTTGATAACCAGATGCTTAGGTTGTGTGTAACTCTGACATTCTATCAATTGTCTAATTCTCCTAAGTAGATGACTTTTGAAATCTTTGCTGGGCCAGCTCCAGACTTGCCATCAGAGGCTAGGCTGCTGTTGGCAGTTTTGGCTAAGTACTCCTGTCATGGTCTTTTTCTGTTTGGGGGGTGAGGAAATCTACATTCTTTTGCTGCCAAAAATGGCATCTGTGCCCTACTGTGTGTTTCCTCAGCTAAGACCAAGGCCTCTTCTAGAGGTCATTGGTCCTTGCACAAGGGAGTAGAGGTCCTGTTCATACACCTACTTAGGCAGTACTTCATACCAAATATTGCAGGCTGGATTACAATCAGTATTGTAGTAGTCATTATCAGTATCTATTTTTAAAATACATACTCTCGACTTTGTGCTGCAGACAGTTTACATAGTGGGTAGGATCAGTGGTATTAAAATCAAACATTCATCAAATGTGGACTGGATGTCTTTGTTCTACACTGAGGTAAAGATGATTTTTGAAGTATGGTACTTGTTAAGAGTTTACAGTCCCTTTGGTGAGATAAAACTCTATTAAAACCAGTAGTAAATTATACAAGACAACATATATGGAGCTGAGAAAAACTCCAGCAGTCTGATTCTAGTGTCTAGTGTTAGGGTAGTAAAAGTCCTGTTGTATTCTTACCTAGTCAGACCATAACTGGAAGTTTTTTTTTCCATTCCTTTGCAATGTAAGGACATTGAGAAGCTGGAGCTTGTCTAGAGGGGGGCAGTCAAAACGGGGAGGGAATTGGACACTATACTTTTTTAAGATCCACTGAAGGAAACTGGGATGCTTTGTCTGGAAAAGAGAAGACTTGAGAGTGGGCAATTATTCCTGTCTAATAGAATTGTCTTGGCAGTTGTCTTGGTCTTTGTTCTGTTCTCTAGAAGGAAGAATGAGGAACAGTGGGAAGTTATAGGGAAAGTATTTCTTTATTTTAAAATTGAAGTTTAAAAATTAAAAACAGTTTCTGAACTTAACAAATATCAACTGATGTGGGCACTTCCTTATACCTAGTAGAACTGACAGGTTTGTAGATGAAACTGGATTTTTTTTTATCCGTAGCTTTCTTCTCTTTTCAGGCATATAAAAAATTTACAATATTACTTTCAAAGCTGCCCTGCTTATCTGTGCCACCTTCTGCCCTTTCTTCTGCTGTCTTTTGTGCCATTCAAGAGTGTTTTAGTGACTTTTCTTTCTCTTTTTTGCAACCCTAATTCCCTCCTCCCACTCTACATTTTATTCCTTTCCTCTCCAAGTTGAGAAACATAAAAACAAAACCTTTGTAACAAATACACTTAGCCAAACAAGATAAATTCCCACATTGGCTGTATCTTAAAATGTTTATTTCATTCTATAACTTGAGGCCATCAGTTCTTGGTAGGGAAGTGTGTAATATGATTTATTATCAGACTCCTTGAACCACACTTGGTCTTTTAGTTATCAGAGTTCTTATGTCTTTGAAAAATGTTTTTCTTTACAATGTTGTTATCGTGTTGTAATTGTATTTTATTATTCTGGTTCTCACTTCATTCTGCATCAGTTCATACTAGTCTTGCCAGGTTTCTCTGAATCCATTCCTTTAGTTCTTTCTTATGGCACAATAATATTCCCATTCCCTTACATTCATGTATGATTATTTGTTCAGCCAATTGTTGGCCAACCACTTAGTTTCCAGTTCCTTGCCAGCACAAAAAGAGCTGCTATAAATATTTTGCTACATATGGTTTCTCTTTCTTTGATATCTTTGGGTTATAGGCCTAGTAGTGGTATCACTGAGTCAGAAGGTAGGCAACAGTTTAGTAACTTTTAGGCATAATTCCATTCACTTCTCTGTCAAAAGGTGGGTAGCATACTTTATCTAATCAATCCTCTGGAACTGCACTTGGTCATTGCATTGGACAGAGTTCTTAAGTCTTTTAAAGTTTTATTTACAATGCTGTTATTATATGTGAATTGTTTTCCTTGTTCTCCTCACTTCATTCTGTATCAGTTCAACTCTTCCTGGGTTTCTCTGAAATCATTGCTTTCACAATTTCTTACAGCACTATATTATTCCATTACATTTGTATATTGTAATTTGTTCAGTCATTCCTGAGTAGACTGGCAATTCCCTTGGTTACTAATTCTTTTGTACCACATTAAAAAAGTAGCTACTATAGATTTTTTGAATACACGTGGCATCTTTTCCTCTAGTCTCTTTGAAATATAGGCCAAACAATGATATCACTGGGTAAAAGGGAATGAATGTTGAGCGAGTGCTTTTTGAGACATCGCTCCAAATGGCTTTCCAGAATGGCTATACCTGGTGTTCATAGCTTCACCAACAGTGCATCATTGTGCCTATTTTTGAGCAGCTGCTCCAACATTTGTCATTTTCCCTTTTTGTCAACTTTTCCAGTCTAATGGGTGTGAAGTGGAACCTCAGAGTTGTTTTAATTTACATTTCTCTTATTATTTGTGATTTGGAGCATTTTTTCTTTTAATATTACTGATGATAGTTTGAATTTCTTCCTTAGGAAACTGTTCATATCTGTTAACCATCTGTCAATTAGGGAATCACTTCTTATATATCTTGGAAATGAAATCCTTATCAGAGAAACTAGCTGCAAAAATTTTCCCCCCTAGTTCCTGTTTCTCTTTTGATTTTAATTGCATTTTTTTGTTCATACAAAATTTTAAAAGCTTATGCAATCGAAATAGTCCACTTTGTATTCTGGGATCAGTTCTTTCCCTATCCATAGTTGGGAAAAGTACTTCCTTGTTCTGATTTGTTTATGTTGTGACTTTTTATTTCTAAGTCATGTGTCCATTTGGTGCTTCTCTTGTTATATGATGTGAGATGTTCTATACCTTACTTCTGCAGACTGTTTTTCAGTTTTCCTAGAAGTTTTTGTTGAAGACTGAGTCTTACCCCAAGACAGGAAGGAATATTTTAGCTGAAAGTAGGATACAACTTTTAATAGAACTATCCAAAGATTGAAGGAGCTGCTCTCTTAGGTAATGAGTTCCCCATCAGTGAAGGTCCTCAGGCATGTGAAACCTGTGGATGGCTACATATTGGGATCTTGTAGATGCGATTCTTGTTCAGATATGTATTGTTCTTGAGGACTCTTTCAGCTCAGAGATTGCATTTCTAAAATAGTTTCTATAATTCATGTTTATATAGCACTTTCAGCTTTACAATGTGTTTTTTTCATAATGAACTAGTGAGGTGAATATTAAAATGAGGGTATTACAAGCATTATCTCTATTTTACAGAGAAGGAAATGGAGACAAAAAGAATTCAAATGATTTGTCCAGTGTCACCTTGCCAGTGTGTATTAGAAGCTGGACTTGAACTAAGGTGATAGGACTTAGAGTTCAAGTGGACTAGTCTAACATCCTCACTTTAAAAAGGGTGAAACTGATATTTAGAAAGAAATGAAGTGACTTTTCCAAGAACATATGGTAGTTGAACTGGGATCTAGACTCAGTTTGTCTTGACTCTCACTGCAGTCAAGGCTCTTTGCTCTATACTCTGCTGTTTGAGCCTGGTTTTAGGGTTATCAATTAGTGTAGTGCTGTTTCTACTCTTCCTCTAGAACTCACTAAATGGAACTCCCTGTGGGCATAAGAAGTGCTTACTCTGCTTGTGTAGCATACATTAAAAAAAGTTCTTCCTCAGTGCCTAGCTCTGTGCTAACACACAAGTCTCTCATACTAGTTGGAATAGAATTGAAAAAAGGACAGATCCAAAAGTAGAATTAGAATGAAAAAGTGAGTTTATCCTCCAACCTCATCCTGAATTCATGTCTGGAATCAGCCTGCCAAATCACTGGGGAACAGAGAAAGTTGGGCCTAAATCAGAATCCTTCACGTTTTCAAGCATGCAGGCCAGGCGTTCTCTTAATAATAATAATAATAATGATAATAATAATAATAATAATGTTGATGATGATGATGATGATGTTACTAAGTATTTATATGGTGCTTTAAGGTTTGGAAAGTTCTTTACATATATTATTTCATTTGATCCTCGCAGAACACCTCTGAGGTAGGTGCTATTATTAACACCATTTTACAGGCGAAGACACTGATGCTCAGAGGGGTCATGTGACTTCCCCAGGATCACAATAGCTAATAAGTATCCGAGATCAGATTTAAACTCAGGTTTTCCTTACTCTAGGTTCAGCACTCTGTCCACTGCATCACCTACCTCTTTTTTCACTCATATTACACTGTCAGAAATGAACTTCCCATCCCCCAAACTAACGTACATCTGTTAAAGTTTTTCCTGTTGTTGAAGGCCTAACTCAGATTCTGTTTACTCCAGCTATCCTTTTTTGACCACCTTCCTCTAAATTCATAGTTGAATACGTCTTCACTTTCTGTGTATTTGCTCATACCATATTCTTTCTTTTATTATGCTTATTTTTCTATATGTCATCTCTGCTTGATTAGATGAAGAATGTTAGATCCAGAACATTTCTGGAGTAGAAATTTAATACGTGGTTGTTGAATTGAATTGAATGTCCTGTTTTGATGGTTTATTGTAGGCGAAATGTTCTTGTTAAAAAGCAAGGTGTAGTTTGATTCAATAACTTGAGGTTTGCTTTATGTGTACAGAGTTATCCTCTTAATTTACTTGGCAAACATTTATTCAGCAGGGCTGTGCATGCAGTAGTCAGTGTTTAATCAGTGTTTGAACTGTGTGAGCCCACTCCTGTTCAGGAGACTGAGTGAAGCCTAGGGAGGAGAGAACTTTTAGAGTACCTTTGCCAAAATCTCTCAACACATTCAGTCTCTCCTTGATTGGAAGAGAAAAAAGCAGGAAAGAGGAAGGAACAACTAAGCAGGTCGTTCCATTGGAAGAAAGAAAACCACTATTGTAGTAATTAAGGGCAGATCTCTTTGGAGTTCAGCTCAATGTAACACTTCCCTGAATAGGGCAAAGTTCTGTGCCACTTGTGACCTTATATAAGAAAAACCATTGAAAGTTTGTCAGCTGTCAGGATACATGGTTCCTCAGTTCCCAGTCAGCTTTCCCTAAGAATTCCTTTTGGAAGTGGCTCATATGGAGCTAGATATATAAGGATCTTCTTGTCCATGTGGAGGCAGCCATTGTATATGGGTCGCTGGAATGGGGTATAATGCCCACCTCCTTTTGCAAATGCTAGTCTTTGTATAAGGCAAGCAGAACACAGCAGGCCTAGCCCTGGGGCTGGGTGGTTCCATGCCCCTGCTCTCTTGTTAATAGTACTGTGGTCTCTTTTGGGAAAACTTCCAGAGCTGGCTCCCTTTTATGCTGAAGCCCATGAATCTTGGGGCTGGGTGAGTTTGGACCATAGAACCCTGGCTACCAAGTGTCCTAGTATCTCTTAATGATAGTGAGCACTCAAGGCTACCAAGAATATTACAGCTATTTTAACTCAGTATATAAGACCAATTTTGTTACTATTGCATCCCCCTTCCTAGGCAACTTAGCATTTCCCCAACTCTCTCAGTGAAATGGGCAAAAAACCTAGGGGTTTTGACTAGATCTGAGGTCTCTCTTGGCTCTGACATTTTACATTTTATGTTTTAAAGTTTCTCTATGCTCCAAAATCTTTTGTTTTAAAGGATCTTCCTTCCAGCACTGATAGTCTGTTCTAAAGTTCCTCTTGTTCTTAACATTGTATAATTTTTAAGTCTAGGAAAGTCTTAGCAACACAGACTCCTAACATAAAATAACTTTAGAGTTGGAAAGGAACTTCAGGTTATCTACCCTCTATCTCATGCTCTGCTGGGGGTAGGGGATGGGGGGCAGTATATTGGAGTTTGTTTGACAAGGATCTTTATGTAAGCTCATTGAGAGCAGTGGCTATCTCACTTTTGGCTTTATGTCTCCATTAGCCAGCAAGGTATCTTATAGATGGTAGGTGTTTAATAAATATTTGTTGGTTGATTGAAGAAAACCAATGTGGGAAAGCTCTGATTATTAGGTTCTCCAAATCTGCTTCCCTACAATGTTGTCCCTTAGGGCCTATTTCTTTACTCAGGAGTCACACAGAACAAACACATCTGCTTTCCCTGACCCAGAAGACTGCTATCATGTTTTCTCTAAGTTGTTACTTCAGCTCCTCAATTACAACATTATCCACAGTGTTACAGTTACAACTACAGTGTTATCCACAAGTGGTTTAATCAGGATGACGGATGGCAGGGCAGGTTCCCCTTTTGGAGAAGGTGATAAACTACTTTGTATTTATATATTGACTTTTAAAAGTGCTTTCCCATCCCTCTTTTTGATCCACACAAGTCCCATGAGGGTAGACATCTCAAACTGGATGTCCAGCAGACATCTTAAACTCAGTATGTCCAAAACAAAACTCTTTATCTTTCCTCTCCAAACTACGCTCCCCCCCCCCCCCCCCCCCCCCCCCCCCCCCCCCCCCCCCCCGCTTCCCTATTATTGTAAAAGACAACATTGTCCTCTCAGTCCCTTAGGCTCACAACCTTGGAGTCATCCTCTACTTTTCACTGTCTCTCACCTTCCATATCCAACATATCCTTGGTAACAGCCAAGGCCTGTCAATTTTACCTTTGCCACATCTCTTGAATATGCCCCCTTCTCTCCTCTGACACTATCATCACTTTAGTGATGAAGGCGGAGGAGAAACACTCTTCTGTCCGGTATCATTGGCCACAAAACATTCCATCTCTTGGCTCTAGGCATTTTCTCTGGCTATCCCCCATGCTTGGAATGCTGTGTTTCCTCAACCCACCTACTGACTTCCTGGCATTTTTAAAGTCCCAACTAAAATCCCATCTTTTACAGGAAGCCTTTCTTAATCCTGGTGTCTTTTCTCTGTTATTTCCTTTTTATCCTGTATATAACTTGCTTTTTATATATTTGTTTGCACATTGTCTCTCCCATTGGTTTGTAAGTTCCTTGAGGCAGGGACTATGTTTGGCCTCTTTTTGTATCCCCAGGATTTAGCACAGTGCCTGACACATAGTAGGTGCTTTAATAAATGTTTATTGATTGATTAAGGCAGGAAGGCAGGAAGGAAGCAAGCATTTATTAAGTGCTTGCTATATGCCAGGCATTGTGCTAAATCTTTTACAAACATCTCATTTGATCCCGACAATAACCTGGGAGGTAGGTTGTTATTGTCTTCATTTTACAGATGAGGGAAGTGAGGCAGACAAGCTGATTGACTTTCCCAGGGAAAGTAAGGTTAGGGTTATTATCATCCCTTTTTTAATGAGGAAGTAATTAAGGCCAGGGAGAGCTTGTGACTTTCTTGAATTTAGACAGTGAATTAGTGGTAGATCTGATGCTTGCAGCAGTGCCAAATGTGGACATGAACTGTTCAGTCCTGAGATACCTACTGGTAGTCTACTAATTTGCTGGTCCCTACTTGGATCTGGTCAAGGAGACAGATATAGGGCTGAGTATCCTACTTAACGTTTGGTTTCCTTGTTCTGAAGTGGTAAGGGTTGTGACTTACCTCTCCTTCTTCAGTGTTTATACAGGTTCAAGTGAGTATAAGAACAGTAATTCTTCCCTTATAAGTTTCCCTTCCAGTATTGATTTGTTTCTCCATAGACAACTTTCTCCAAGGGAGTCCCAACAAAAAGACCCTTTGGGAGGCTAGATTGACATAGTTCCTGAGACTGACACCCTCAAAAGGTCCCCTTTTTTGTCTTTGAAGAAATGTAAGGACTTGGGAGATTTGGGGTTTAGGGTATCTGATCCCCACACCTCTCCAAGCAAAGGCTTGAATTTGATTTCTTTTCCATTGTGTCCTAAAGAGTTTGAAGCAGCCTTGGAGTTCAGGCATTGCATTCCTTTGCCTTTCCTTTTTCAGAAATCTCCCTGCTTGGTGATGCAGATGTGAAGATATGTGTGCTATGGCTGAGCTGTTTGTGAGGAATGTTTCTCTGAGGACACAGTGTGGTGTCTCATGGCAGCTAGGATTTGGTGGCCATTTTAATGATTGATGGAATAACTTAATTACAGAGATCACAGCTGAGGGAATTGGGGTATGTGCAGGCAGTCCACTGGGACAGCCAGAGAGTGGCTGGTCCTCTCAGCTGCTGTGGGGTTTAACTTCTCTGTTATCTTTCTGACCTAGCAGCAAAAGTGTTGGCGAAGCAAAGAAGAACGCTCTCCTTAGGCAGGAGGATAGCTTTGCCTCTGATTTGCTTTGTGACTGGGTGCATGTCACTTCCCCTCTCTGGGCCTCACTATCTTGATCATGAAATGAGGATAGTAATCCCTGCCCTGCCTACTGGCCTAAATTATTGTGAGAACCATATGAGAGAATGAAGCATTCCTTGAAGGTAAATGGAAAGGATTATTATTTCTTTTCACTGATAGGTTTACACACACTCATCTTTGCTCATCAGAGTCTTCCTATTTTTGGAAGAAAAACAGCTGTTGCAACCAAGCCCTAGAAAATCATTGTGTTTATATACCTTAAAGAAGTTTTCCTCATTTAATATGGCTCAGTAAATTAGTTTGCATAACAGATTTCTATGAAGTGAATTCTCTGTTTGGTCCCAGAGTACATAACTGTGAAGCATCCTAAGGAGGCAAATGAATGCCAGGTTTGGAGCAAGAGGGCCTGGGTTCAAGTCCTGGTTTTGATGTTTATAACTCATGTGACCTTGGGCAAGTCATTTAACTTCCATGAGACTTAGTTTTCTCATCTATAAAATGACGGTGCAAGACATTTTAGATAATTTCTACAAGGCCTTTTCTACCACTAAATTTGTTGTCCTGTGAACCAGAGCTGTCCCACATTGGATCAGGGCTGCCTGAGGAGAAGTAACCACCCTGTCACTTGAGACATTTTAAGTAGAGATGGACTGGCCACGTGTCAGGATGGCTGTAGACGGAATTAATGCTTTTGGGCAGAGGTTGGATTGGCCTGACTGCTGAGGTACCTTTTAGCTTGGAGATTCTAAGATTCTGTATGTTCATTGCTCCCTATAATAAACTACATACCTTTGGGGAGGTCATTTACCAGTGTCAGCCAGCTTGGGATGCAAGGCATTGTAGCCTGTCAATACCTATGTCAGTACTGCCATGCCTGCTGGAAATCCTTGTTGCTGCAGCATGCCTATTAGCTGCTGCTGGTTGGGGCTGGTTGAATTCATGTTTTTAGGGTTGGGATAGGAGGGAGAGAAGCAGGTCTTCAGTATTTTGTTCTATGCTTTTAACCTTTTGTTTGTCCTGTAGTTTACAAAATTACACAATCTCCAGGATGTAAGGGAGGTTGAAGGGCATCCAGTTAAGTTTCCAGATTCCTTTCTTTAACATCTAGTTCTTGCTTGAAAACCCCCCATTGATGGGGTGCTCACTACCTCTTGTAATAGCCCATTCCACTTTGGTGTGGCCCCAGTTATTAAGCTCTTGTTTAATTTGAACAGAAATCTGTCTTTTTGCAATTCCTGCTCATTGTTCTTAGTTCTGGCCTCTCAGGTCAAGCGGAATGATTCTAACTAGGCAATATGGTACCAGAGAGACTAGATCTGGAGTTAGTAGGTCTGAGTTTTGATATTGGCCTTGCCATTTAGTAGCTCTGTGGCAAGTAATTTTTTTTCATTCTGGGCCTCAATTTCCTCATCTGCAAAATGATGTTATTAAATTAGACAATCTCTTCTAACTCTAGATCTCTCCTTGTTCTATATGACCACTATTCATATACTTGAATACAGTTATCATGTTCCTGTAAGTTTAATATTCTGTGTGGGTGTCTATGAAAATGTGTGTTTCATCCTACACTTATAGCCTATCACCCTTCTGTAAAGCCAAGTCCTATAGTCTATAGGCTAAATATCCCCAGTTCCTTCAGCTGATCTTTGCATGGTATATATACTTCGTTAACCAGTCATTTTCCATACATGTTCCTCCCTAAAATGCAATATGCAGTACTAGACATAGTGCTTCACATGAGAGCTGACTAGAGTAGATCATTGTGTTTTTCCTTATAATTAGGTGCCTCCTTGCCAAAATGTGTTCCTCCTTGGGAGTACGGCTGAAAACCACAGGGTTGGCTCAGTTTGGTTGGTGTCATTCTTAGCTATCAGAGCCTTCTTATCACTATCTGGCCTATCAAGCAGTCCAAAGCCAACAAATATTCCCAGTGTAGTCAGCTCATATAACATCACTGGGATCTGACCTTCCCAGCCTGGCTTCCTTTTCCCTGGCATGTCAGTAACAGCTCACAGCTGTGAGTGGAGAGTCATTGTTCCATCTGCCTCTTCACTCTCTTCTCTCTCTTCTGGTGTTTAAGTCTTGGGAAAGGTTGCAGCAGCAGGGGTAGTATTTACTAAGTGCATATTCTGTCTGCATTATGCTGTCTTTGATAGTATGTGTATGGTAAGGGAAAGAACATTGACATGCAAGTCCAAAATTAGGTTCTAGTTCTGACTGTGGAACTGACTAGCTCTGTGTTGTTGGGCAAGTCTTGTCTCTCCTCTGGGTCTCAGTTCCCTCATTTGTAAAGTGTAGCATAGAGGAGAGAAGACCTAGGGGAAATGGAAGCTGTTTTCAGCTCATTTCTGAGTCCCTTTTAGCTCTGTATCCTATGATCTTTTCTGAGGAACTAGACTGTCATGGGGAAGAAGGATAAGACTTACTGACTTTTTCTGCTTGCCTCCAGAGGGCAACTAGAATAAAACAAAGATGAAGCCTTAGGAATTCGGAGAGGTGGGGGAAGGCAAGGGGAGACTGATTTTGCACTAGGTCAGAAAGAAACTTCTTAACTATTAGAGCTGTTCTAAAGTAGAATGGGCTGTCTCAGGAAGTAGGGAGTTACTTATTACTGGAGTTCTTCAAGCAAGAGGCTTCATGATCACTTGGATGTTGTAGAGGGAATTTCTGCTTAGGCATAGGTTGAAATAGATGGCTTCCCAAGGTAATTTTTAACTCTGAGAGTCTCTCATCTGAACTCATTGTTCTCTGATTTTAGTCCTTGCTCCAACATTCACTGATTACGGTTCCCTTCACTTTCACCCTCTGGGGCCTGCTTCCTCTGTGCTGAGAGGGACTCAGGGAATCTCTTCTTTTCAACAAGTAGGGTGGAAGAAGGAAACTAAATATCTTCCTTATGGTCTAGGTGCAGGCAGGACTAGGTAGTTTTCTTCTTACTTTTGGATTCTCAAGTCCCTTCCTGCAGAGAACTAGATCTTCCTCTTTGTTCATGTACTTTTGTGAAGATTTATTCCACAGATGTTAATTGAGCACTGTGCCTCGCCCTGAGTTTAGTGGTAGGATGGTGAGGAGAGAACCACAAATGATTCATTTCAATTGAGCAGATTGACTCTGCTTGTCTCCCAGAGGGCAGAATTAGAAGTAAACAGTAGAAAATCATAAAGAAGCAGATTTTGGCTACTCCCTGGTGTTGGGAGGTCTTTAAGAAAAGATTGGATGACCATTTGTCTAAGAATTTGTGTAAAGATTTTCTATTAAGGTACAGCTTGGACTAATTGTTCTCTGAGGTCTGTCCTTTTCAGTTCTGAGATTTTAGGATATTATGACACATTTAGGCCAGACTTTTGAAAGTATGTTCTCTGTGTTTTAACTTTCAGAGTGTCTGATTCTACGTTGCACCTGAAAACTAGAAATAATGTAGTAGTATTTCAAGGTTCACAAAACGGTTTGTTTACAACAATCCTGTGAAGGAGATGCTGCAATTGCTATTATCCTGTGCTATTTTTGTATACTTGTTTTCCCCATAGAACGTATGCTCCTTGAGGGTTTGATTTTTGTCTGCATAACCCTAGCACCTAACATAGTGCCTAGAAGTGCTTAATAAATGCTTCTGATTGATTTTTGATCCCTATTTTCACAGAAGAACAGACTAAAGCTGACAGTTATATTGATTTTCTTAGAGTGTACTGGGATTTGAACACAAGGATCCTGACTACAGGCAAGCAATAGTAATATTCATGCCTCTTGTTTTGGTCAATGTCTGAGACTGTTAATGAGCCTTTCTCTACATCTCAGGTCTCTATTAGCAATCTTGAAAACTGGAACTGGCCTTGTTTCCTAGTTCATACCATAGCTCCAGCAGAAACTTGTTTGTTATTGGTAGTGTTTCTCCAGCACTGATTGGAAGTGGTGTTGTGTAGTGGAAAGAAGGCCGGGCTTTGAGTCAGGTGGTGTAGCTTTATAACTTACTAGCTGTTTGACCCTGAACGGATTACTTTATTTATTTAGCCTAATTTAACTCTCTTTAAAATGAGCATAATTATGCTTGCACTACTTATTTCACAGAGTTGCTCTGATGGGAAACCTTGAAATTAATGAGAGTATTATAGGAGCCCTAGAGTCTGTGATCCCCTGCTTTTTTTCTTAGTTGTGGTTGTCATTGTTGTTTAGTCTTTTCAGTTGTGTCTGACTCTTTGTGACCTATTTGGGGTTTTCATGGTAAAGATACTGGAATGGTTTGCCATGTCCTTTTCCAGCTCATTTTCCAGATGAGATGGAAGGCAAACCAGAACTAAGTGACTTGTTCAGGTTCACACAGCGAGTAATCTTAGTCTTCCCGACTCCAGGCCTGGCAGTCTGTCCACTGTGCCACCTAGATATAAGACTTTAATGCAAAGAATTTAGGGTAATCTTGCTGTCAGTCTTTTTTTCTTTCTAACTTAAACACTAAAAAAAAAGGGAGCAGTTCTCTACATATAACAGAACACAAAAAGAAAATGCTCTTAAAGCCATGAATCCCCATTTAATGGCTTACTTTTTTAAAAGTGTGTAATAAATTCTACATGTTACTTTCAAAACTGTCTTGCTTATCTGTGCTTTCTTTTGAACTTCCTTCTGTCTTCTGTGCATTTGAAAAATGTTACAATGCATCTCTTTATTTTGTTATTATTATTGCACGAAGACTTGATTGGTCCTTGTTCTTAAGTCTTTCAGGGTTTGCTTTTTTAATGATGTAATTGTCTTTGCATAAATTGTCCTTCTGATTTTGTTCACTTCACTTTGTATATACTTCACTCAATATTCTCCAAAATAGTTGCTTTTGTTATTGTTGGAAATGCAATAATATTCCATCACATTTATATACCACAATTCAGACATTCACAGTTATCTAAGAAGGACACTCCTTTAGAATCTGGTTACTTTTTTTTTTTTTGCTGTTCTTTTCATAATTGCCACTTTGGGATCAGCAAGTTGGTTTTGTTTGCAGCTATTCCTTCCTCATATTACACGTCCCGTCCCGTTCCGTTCCCCCCCCATTCTCAATTATATCCCAAAGTTTGATAGATTTCTGCACCAAACTCGTGTGTGTGTGTTCATTTGTTTAACCTTCCTATATCAGTCTTGGAGGATGATACTCAGCTTTTCAGGGTAACTTATTCTTGTTTGGAAGTCTTTATCTTTAGCCTTGTGGACTGTATTCTAAGATCTCTCATTTTTTAGTATATACTTTCAGGTTTTGTGTGAATCTGACTGTGGATCCTTGTTACTTGAACTGCTTCTTTCTAGATACTTGTAGTTTTTTTTTCCTTTGACATGGAAGCTTTAGATTTTGTCTAAGACATTCTTGACTTTTGAGGTCCCCCCACCCAGGAGGTTAGGTTAGAACAATTCTATCTTTAGTTTCCCCTTATAATAGTTCTAATATAGACAGCTAAGTGGTGTGGTGAATAAAGCAATGGGCCTGGAGTCAGGAAAACCTGAGGACTCATCAGGCCTTAGACACTAACTGTGTGATCCTGGACCAGTCACTTTACCTCTGCCTCAGTTTTCTCAACTGTAAAATGGGAATAATAGAGGTTTATGAGATTTGTAAACGTGTTAGCACAGTGCCTGACACAGAATAGGCACTTAATAAATGCTTATTTCCTTTCCTTCCTTCCAAATAGGTCTGGGGCAGTTTTCATATATGATTTTTTTTGAAACATAATAGCCTGGAATTTTTTTATGTCTTTTAGGGAGTCTAGTGATTCTTAAATTACCTTGACTTTTTTCAAAAGGTCAATTGTTTTTGATATAAAATATCTTACATTTTCTTCTGTTTTTTAATCTTTTGATTTTGTTCTCATATTTCTTGCTGTCTAATGGACTCACTAATTTTTGTTCTAGTTTTCAGGGAGTCTGCTGCCTGAGTAAGGTTTACCTCTTTTTCTTCTATGATATTTATTCTCCTTTCACTTCTCTCCTTAGGAGCTATTATTTAATTTTTTTGTCTCTTGCTTCATTTCTTCTAGGCATTCATGTAATCCTTGTGGAATAATCTACTTTTTCCTTTGAAATCTTCGTTTGCAGTTATTATGGAGTTAGCCTCCATTTAGGGGGGCATCTCTAGAATCATAGTAATTTTGATTCTGCCACTATCTCCTTCACCCATCTTGCATTATGAAGTGGCCTTAATCCTTACCAAGGCCAGTTCCTCCATACGTTCAAGCAATCCCATTCAAGCCTGTCTCCTCCAGCACGTGCTCTCTCTGTGATCCCCACTCTCACTTATTTTTAATCAGTCTACTGGCTCTATCTCTACTGCCTGGAAACATGCCCATGTCTCCCATATCCTGAAAAAGCCCTCACTTGAACAATTTCCATCTCCACTAACTATTGTCCTATATCTTCTCTGCCACTAAACTCTAAAAAGGCCATTTACAATAGGTGCCTCCACTTTCTCTCCTTTCATTTTCTTCTTGACCTCTTATGATGCAGTTTCCAACCTGTAGTAGGAAGGCCGAATTTATGATCTCAAAAAGGATCACATATATATCTGAATGGTTCGAAATCCTTGGGTATATAGAATTCTCTAAGCAGAAGGCATCAAATAATTTATTCAGGGCCCAGAGCAACAAATTAGCAAACCAACCTCCCCATT
>CM053622.1:744176533-744234899 GCA_028646595.1 Phalanger gymnotis
GGTTCCCGAGTTGGCCCCTCTTAAGTCATTAATCCACGCCCACACAGGTTTCACACCTGTTAGAGCTTTGGGCCAGGGCTTAGCATTTAACAGGCGAAAGTACTTTCACGGTAAACAAAAGCCAAACTCCTCAAGGGCACCCGTTAAACTAAGCCCATTTTGCCTTACTGGCACACAACCTTATCATTCCACCAAAACTGCTGGGTCTAAGCGATCTCTTAATTGCCAAATCCAGCGGCCTTTTCTCAATCTTCATTCTGCTTGATCTCTCTGCAGCCTTTGACATTTGATCATCCTTTCCTCCCTGATACTCTTCCTCTCTAAGTTTTTGGGACACTACTCTCTCCTGGTTTTCCTCCTACCTATCTGACTGTTCTTTCTCAGTCTCCTTTGCTGGATCCTTATCCAGATCATGCCCTCTAACTGTAGTTGTGCCTACGGTTCTGTCTTGGGCCCTATTCTCTCCACCCTCTTACACTACTTCATTCGGACAGCTTCCATGGACAGTTTACCAGCTCTGTGCTGATGATTTTCAAATCTACCTATCCTACCCCGATTTTTCTGCTGACCTCTAAGCTCACATTTCCAATTGCCTTTCAGACTTCTCGAACTTCTGGAACCCTCTCCCCCCAACCCCACTCTAGTGTACCCCCTTCATCACTTCATGCCTGGATTATTATAATAGTCTTCTGTTGGGTCTGCCTACTTCAAGTTTCCCCACTCTATTCTATCCTTCATTCAGCCACCAAAATGGTCTTCCTAATGCACAGGTCCAACTATCTAAACCCCCCTTATTCATTAAACTCCAGATGACTCTCCATCACCTCCAGGATCAAATACAAAATGCCCTGTTTGACATTCAAAACCCTTCATAACCTAGCCCCCTTCTACCTTCTCCGTCTTCTTTCATCTTACTCTGATCAGGCTTCTTGGCTTTTCCTTAAATGAGAATACACCATCTCTGAGCTCTGGACATTTTCTTTGGCTGTCCCCCATGCCTGGAAGTGCTTTTCCTCCTCTACCCATGGACTTCCCTTGCTTCCTTTAAGTCCCAACTAAAATATCATCTTTTACAGGAAGAGTTTCCCAACCCTTTTTAACTCTTAATTAATTAACCCTTCTTCATTCTAGTGCCTTCCCTCCTGCTAAATGCTAAATACTTCTTATTCTCTCCTGTATATAGCTTGCTTTGTATCTGTTTGTTTGCTTGTTGCCTCCCCCATTAGTTTGTAATCTTTTTGAAGGCAGGGACTGTCTTTGCCTTTTTTTTTTTTTTTTTTGTATTTCCAGCACTTAGCACAGTGCCTGGAACATAGTAGGTGTTTAACAGATGTTTGCTTAGTAATTCATAGATACTAGCTGGTGTTTATTTTTATTTATTCATCTCTCCTTTAGTTCCTGAATTAGGGTTTTGTTCCTAGAGCCAGGCTCTGCCCTCTGTTTTTGAGTGGTGTGGTTTGTCCTGCTTGGTCTTGCCCTGGGAGCCCTTGATTCCTGTGGTGACTTCCACTTCCATGGGTTAGAGCCATTAGGCCCTTCTGGATCTTAGAGGTTCAAAGCACTGTATTTTCAAAGGCCTTTATTTCGTCTCTGGACAGAATGCTAGGGACTTGAAGCCTTGAACACCTGAGTTGTTCGTGTCTGAGTGCTGCCCTGAAGCTCTGGTCTCCCCCTACACTACTCACAGTCCCTTCCCAAGGTCCCTGCTGTGACTTTAGAAGTACCCTTGGTCTTTCTTGGGGCCTCTCCTTTCTTGCTGCCTCCAGACAGAGAGCTCTGCATGTGACTCATATTTCTGGCCCCTCTCTAGTTGTGGTTGAAAGTTACAGGTTTATTTGCCAGTATTGGTGATAGCTTTGCTGTTGGCCCCTTTTCCCAATGCCCTTGGGTTTCTGAGTGATTTCTTATGCAGTTCTGGATTAGAAGTAATTTACTGTAGTTTCTCATTGGCGTCCTTGATCATTATTCTGTCTTTTGGGAACATCAGGGTTTTGCTGGAGTAGGTATGTGGGAGCTAGGCAGTTTGCTAAAGCCTTTTCTACAGGGGGCTCTGTGCTCCTTACCAGGCTTAGGGCAGTAAATTCAGGTCTCACTGGTCTTGTCCCTCCAGCCTTGTGGAGATTTTTGTGTAGTAAAGCCTGATTTACACTAGCTATATTTTCTGGTAATCTTCACATTGTCTCTTACTCTAGGGAGGGCAGTTGTTACTGTTGTTCGTCCTTCATTCTTGAAGAAGACCAATGATGTAAGGAGGATGATGTCTTGACTTAAAAGTGAATTGGATTTTAGTGAGGCAGAGCTGTGCAAAGTCATCAGCCTCACTCTCTCCTCCAGAGTCATTAGACTCAAGTGGCAAGACAAAGGTCAAGATGACTGGTGAGGGCTCCCAAGTTGGCTGGGTTAAGCATTGGTTTGCCTCCAGACTAGGGATAGATTTTCAGTCAGCCTGAGGTGATTTAATCTTTGAGGGGAGTGGGTGAGTTTAAAGGGTTTCAGCATTATTGATGTAGACACATTCAGATGGCAAAAGCTGTCACTATAAGACATACTGTGTAGTATAGATATCTGTACTGAAATAAAGAAGTCCCCAATTCTGGGGGCTGTACCAGACGGGAACATTCAATTCAGGACCTACAATGTTCCTTGGATCATATTAGGAACTAATTACGAGGAAAGGAAGAGAAGCAGAAGTTTCAGCTCTTGTTTCTAAGGAGCTGTTAATTAGCAGACAAGACTTGTCCCATGAAATTTTTGTAGTGGTTTTGTTGTCATTGAGTTGTTTCAATTATATCTGACTTGTTGTGACCCTATTTGGGGTCTACTGGAGTAGTTTGCCATTTCTTTCTCCAGCTCATTTTACAGATGAAGAAACTGAAGCAAAAAGGGTTAAGTGACTTGCCCAGGATCACACAGCTAGTTAGTGTCTGAGGCTGGATTGGAACTAAGTCTTCCTGACTCCAGGTCTGGTGCTCTGCACCACTTAGCTGCCTTCTTTAGTGTTTTAAGGTTGACCAAATACTTTCTTCATAATCCACCTGTGAAGTGTTATTTATCAGTGTTCTTACAGAGGAGGTTCAGAGAGGTGATGACTCACTAGCCATGTGACTTTGGGCAAATGGCAGATCTGACAGAAAATAGTTGGCAAACCCTGTAAACAGTATGTAGTCACAAAACTTAGTCTTGGTTATCATTGCTCTAACTTGCTGCGTGACCTCGGGTAAGGCTTCCAGCTCTCTGCATCTTAGTTTCCTCATCTGTAGAATGCAGGGGTTTGACTTTGAGCAGCATTTCCTAAACTCATTTGGCTATGGAATACTTTGAGGCCTAAAACTTGAGAGAACCCATAAAATGCTCCTCTGGCATGGGGATAGAGGGCTGATGTTCCCCAGGATAAAGGAGGGGTCAGGGTAATTTGGGGGCAAAATACAAAAAATTGAGCCCATTCAACTACTTAAAAATTGTCACACCGTTAGTGTTTCTGATACATATTAGAATTATAGACTGGGAAGAATACTTGGTTTGGAGTCAGAGCGTAGATTTAAATATGGTCTCTGCTGTCTATTAGCTGTGTGAGCTTAGAAAAATTATTTCGTTTTTTTGAAGCGTCAGTTTCCTCGTTTATAAAATGAGGAAGTTGGACTAGTGGTCACCTTTCAGCTCTAGTTCCTATGACTATTTAAGGTTTTAGAGTGTTAAAGAATACTGACAACAGCTTTTTTATATAACTATTTTACTAGGGTTCCATGATAATCTTATTGTAAGGTTCTATAGTTCCATGGTAACTGGAGCATAGTTATGGGAAACACTGGTTTAAATGATCTGTAAGGTTCCTTTTAATTCTACTGTTTTATGTTTATAAGAATGTATAGTAGTGCAGACCATAAGAAGTATTATTGGCCACAAAAAGGAAAAAAAATAATGGTTAGAATTACAGGTGAAGGCTCCTGGAGTTTGTACATTCTATATGTCCTGGGCCTTAACAGATTGATGGGATCCAGTAGGAAGAAATTTGGGTGTTGACCATGATAGGGCATGGGAAAGTTACAATTTTAACTATCAAAATGTGAAATTGACTGTTTTAGGAAGCAGTTTCCTCATCACTGGAAGCCTTTAACAGAAGCCTTTATAAATCTTCTTGTTGGTGATAGTGTAGAGAGGGTTTCTATTCCTGCCAAATGTTGAACTAGATGCCCTTTAAAGTTCCTTATAATTCTTAGATTTGCCGATTCTAGAGGTAGTAAGTTAATTGTTTTGCCCGGAATACTAAAACTGGAAAGGAAGGTAGGAATCAGCTTATCATGCCAGGGTAAGGAGTTTGGACTTTATCCTGTAAGGATTAGGGGACCCATTGAAGGATTTTTACCTAGAGAGTGATACTGATGAAAGGAGTGTTTTCGGAATGTTAATCTGGCTCCAGGATCAGTGCTCTTTCCATTAAACCACATTGCTTCTCCTTATAGATTCTGTGTAGGCTCTTAATACCTGGGTAACTGATAACTAAAATATTTTACCTATATCTTTGGTAAAATAAGTCCCACAATGTAACCCCCCCCCCCTCCTTGTTTCAGACTTCCAGTATGGCTGTGTTCCCTGAAGTATCAGAGGATCATAGATTTAGAGATAGGAAGTATCTTACAGGTCATCTAGACCAACCTTCTTACTTTTGTTTTAGAGATAGCAGACTGAGGCCCAGGGAGTTTGTTCTTGGCTCAAGATCTTACAGGTGCTAAGTAGAGCCAAGTTTCAAAGCCAGGTTCTCAGACTCCAAACCCAGTGTTCTTTTCTCCTCCCCCAGGTAGGAAAAAAAATACTTTTTAGTCTGGCATTTGAGGTCCTCCATAATCTGGCTCCAGGCTGCGTCTTAGGCCTCATTTTATACTTTGTTCCCCAATTTCCTCCTGTTCTCTCTGTGACTACGTGAATATAGGTCTGTACTTAGAACTGACTCTTTTCTCTCCTGTCTCTGACTTTTGATACCACTCTTCCTTCAAGGCCTACTTTAAGTGCCACCATTTCCACAATGCCTTCCCTGAGCCTTACTTCTTGTGTCTCTTGGACCCTTTTGTTTGACATGTCTTACTCAGGTATTTTCCAACTTCTGTAAATGACTCAGCTTCTTTGAATTTATTTTTCAGTTATATTATACATAGTAGGCTTTTATAAATGTCGGATTGAATTGAACAACTCTTAAGTCTTTGAGGCATTTTTTCTCCAAACATTATCTCTACATGTCCCCTATGTTTTAGAACCACTTCCTTCCAATTGCTCTTCTTCCATGACAGGCAAGGGCAGGTGGCTTGAATCCCAGAAACTGAAAAGCACTGTGGTGTATTAGTGGTGGTGGGGCTTCCATAAACTGCTGCACCCTACCAGTACAGCTGGCTCTGTATGAGAGAGATGAGAATGTGCCCCAATGGAAAGGGGAGTAGTCATTAGCCCAAGCAGCATATATGTTGTTTACCTTTTCTTGGCATTCCATCTCCTATCTCTGTGCCTCTGGACAGGCTCATCCCAATGTCTGGATTGCTCTTTCTCCTTACCTCAACTTCTTGGAACTTTCCTCCGTATAAGAATGTAAGCTTCTTGTGAGAAAGGATTGTTTCTTTTTACTTGTATCTACAACAGCACTTGGCATATAGTAAGCACTTAATGATCATTGATGGATTCTAGCCCCTTCTAAGGTCTAGCTCAAGAGGCCATTCCTGATTCTCTTAGGTATTATTGATTCTCTCTCTCCTCTCCATGTCACCATTCATTTTATGTAAACTATACTTAAATTCTTTAAATATGTTGTAGCCCCCTATAGAATGTAAGGTCTTTGAGGGTAGGAACTGTTTCATTTTTATTCCCATTGCCTAGCACAATGCCTGCCATGGATTAGGCACTCATAAAATGCTCCTTGATTGGCAAAGTGAGATCAGTTTCCAGCTTAGGCTAGCCAGAGGTGGGGAGGAATTTCTTGGCAGATGGTCAGATTTCCTCAGCTCATTCTCTCTTTCTTTTTATATCTGTTCCCAGAGGTTTCTTCCTGTCTTCTCTGGAACTGATGAGACTTTAGTTAGTTATGCTTTCCAAGCCTAGAGCCTGGAAGGAAGATGATCCTGGGGAGCATTGTTTGTCAGAGGCACCACAGTGTATTGGAAGGAGTACCGGATTTAGAATCAGAAGTACTGGATTTGTAGCTCACCTCTGAAATTTATCAGCTTTGTGATGGTGTTGGCCAACTCTTGTCTCAGTTTCCTAATTTGTAAAATGGGGATGAGGTATTGCCTGCCTCATAGAATTGTTGTGGGGAAAGGACATTGTAAACCCTAAAGGATTATTAATTCAAGTTGTTAACATGTGAGTATGTATTGTGGACTGAAGGGGAAGGCATCATGGTCCAGGTTTAGTTTCCCTTCTTTTTGGATTTCTACCCCTGCTGTCCTGCCCCAGCAGCACTGGAAAGGACTCTAGGGGTCATTAATCCAACCCTCTCCTTTGTAACTTGCTCAAGGTCTCAAAGATAATAAGTAGCAGAGGCAGGATTTGAATTCAGGTTATTTGACTCCAGATCCAGTCTTCCTTCCATTGTTCCACATTGGCTTCTAGAAATTGGGCTAGAACATTCTTCCGGCTCCTGAGAATAAAATCTATACTCCTTAACCTGACATTTGAGGCCCTTTAAGACCTGGCCTTGTATTCCACTACTCTCCCCTTGTCAGGTTGTTCCACTTCATGGCCTCCGTACATATCATGGTGGTTTTTGCTTTGCTCACACTATTAACTTTCCTCTGGAAATCTCGCCTTGCTTCTCTTCTCTCCTCCCCCACATCCACTGTGTAAGAAGAGTCTTGTTTTCCCACTCTAAGGTCCAGCCCAAGTGTTACCTGTTTTTCTTCTTCCTCTGTATACCCTTGATGTTCTGCATGTACCTAATAATAACCCTTCAATTAGGCAACAAATTAATATTTATCACATTATACCATATGTTATAGTTTTTTATGCAGTGCTAACTTTTACTAGACATAAGCTCTTTGGGAACAGGAAACAGTCTTATCATGACTTCATGTGAAAGAAGGATTGTATTTGTCCTGTTTGGCAGAACAAGCAGTGAGTGGAAGTTTCAAAGAGGCAGAATTCTTGTGGATATAAAGAAAAATTCCCTTATAACGAGCTGCTTCAAAAAGTGAGCTTCTTCTCACTGTAGGTATTGAAGCAGAGGCTTGAATATGTTGGAGGCATTGTAGAAATTAATCTGTTCAGGTATTGATTGGACTAGATAACCTTGAGGATCCTTCCAACTCTAACATTATTTGATTCTGTGTTCCCTACTCAAAAACCTTCATTGGTTCCCAAGTACCTATTGACCAAAATATGCTCTTGGTCTTGATGTTCAAGACTGTCTACTATCTGGCTCTAACCTAATCTTCAAGCCTTATCTGATATCACACTCATTTGCATATCTCTGTTCCAACCAAACTGAACTATTTTCTATTCCTTGTTCTTTTTTTAAAAAATAAGTTTTTATTGATGAATTTTATATAATCATAGTTTTCTTCAATATTTCTTCCTTTCCCACTTCCAGAGACTCACCCCATATGACAAATTGTATTTTTAAAGACAAAAAAAAGAAGATAAAGAAAAAATCAGTACAACTTATCAATGCATTGGAAAAGTCCAAAAACATGTGCAAAGTGCAACTTCTGTGGAGCTCCCACCTTCACCAAGGCCATCCCCTATTCTTGTTCTTCCATCTGCCATCATAGTTCCTTGACTCATTCCAAAAACAGTTTCTCCCATTTCAGACTTTTGAAGTTCTTCTGCTCTTCTAACTTTAGCTTAGATGCCATGAAGAGATAGAACTCTTGATTTATTTCCCTCTCTTGTTTTCCTTTTGGCCCAGGTGAAAGTGGTCTCTCCTTTCTCCCATTTTCTCAGAGCAGTTTTTGTAGACTGCCCCTTTGCACTTGTCACTGTCTTCTGTCATAATTGTTTGTGTACATGTTTTTTCTTCCTCTTATTAGATTGTAAGCCTTAGAGCAGGATTTGTGTGCACATTTTCTTTGTATCCCTAACACCAAGTACAGGAATTTGTATTTATTAAATGTTGGTAGAATGAATTGGCTGGATGACTAGGCTAGTTGAAAGTGATGTCTTGGAGCCCACATGCCAGAGAGGTTATTTGCCATGATTGCACTTGGTCAGAAGACATTGAGTTTCCCTAAATTCCTGTTTCCCTGGAGAGAGCTAAGCTGAGCTGTACGTATGAAGGGCCTGTGCCCTGTGGTGAAATGAGGACGTGCTGTTCTGAGAATATTCTTGCTAATAGGCTACTTCTCAAGAGTGTGCCCCTTGCTGGTCTTTGAGTCCTGTGCCAGGAGCATGCTGGCCAGTACAGACATTTGATTCAGGCCCTGAGCTCTGAAATTTCCCAATTCCAGGGACAGCCAGTTGCTCCCTACCCTAGGATTCAAGAAATGCTCTAAATGAACACCTTAACTGTGCTAGTAGAAAAAGTCAACCTTCAGGAAAGTGCCTAATTTATTTAGACATATTCAATCACCATACAGATATTGAATACCTGAGTTAAAGATAATAACTCATTTCTGTAGCACTTTAAGGTTTACAAAGTATTTTTCCTCCTGACAGCCCTATTTTAGATGGTATAAGCACAAGGGGCACACTCTTGAGAAGTGGTCTGTTAGTAAGAATGTTCCCAGAGCCGCACATTTGTTTTCCTGAAGATTGTGACTTGCCTCAGGTCACATGCCAGTCAGTGTGTGGAAGCTGGGATTCAAACCCAAGATGTATCTAATTGCCAGTCTATTGGTCTTTTCACCATTGTACAAGAGGACAGTGAACTATGTAAGGGGTGATGAGAAAGACTGTCAGGTTTTTAGGTGTTGTGCTGTAGCAGCCTTTTGCATATCTCTACACTAACAATCTGGAGTAGTCGGTATTTCTTCTTACTTAAAATGCCTTTCCCCTCTTTGCCACCTTTTTGAATTGCTTTCCCTGCGCAGCTCAGGTGCTGTGTTTTCTAGAAAGCTTTCCCTAACTATTGTAGCCTATGTCATCAGTCAGGCAGTAAACATTTATTAAGTGCCTGCTGTGTGTCAGGTACTATACTCAGCTCTGGGGATTCAAAGAAAGGCAAAAGACAGTCTGCTTTCAAGGAACTCACAGTTTAATGGAAGAGACAACATGTAAACAACTATGTACATATAAGCTATATACAGGTTAAATAGGAAATAATTGACAGAGGGAAGGCACTGGAATTAAGGGGGGTTGGGAAAGATTTCCTGTAGAAGGTGGGATTTTAGTTGGCTAGGAGGTGGAGATAGAGAGGGAGAGAATTTCAGGCCCAGTGGACAACCAAGGAGAATGCCTAGAGTCTGTAGAAGGAAGCCTCTTGTTTGAAGAATGGCAAGGATTGCAGATTGGAGGGGTGGTGTGGGGACAAAGGTGAAAGAAGACTAGAAAGGTAGATGTGGGGGTTAGGTTATGAAGGGCTTTGAAGGCCAAACAGAGGATTTTATATTTGATCCTATCTGAGGTGATAGGAAGCCACTAGAGGTATTGATTGGGGAGGGGGTGACATGGTCAGACACTGACCCCTTCTTCTCTGACCTTCCACAGACCTCACGGTTTGCATGCCCATTTGGCATTTGGCATTTTACTTGCTGCTTTATACTGCTAATTGTCTTTTCATTATAGGCTTTAGGTAGTAAGTTAAAAGGCAAGAAATTTTGTTTTCTGTATATCCCCCTCCCCAACCCCCACATGACCTAGCACATATACAAGTCTTGCATATTATAGATGCTGGATGTGGATATGTATCTACATCTACATGTACACAGAGGTCTTGCATATTATAGAAGGGTTGGCAGTGTTTGATTTGATGTAGTAATTAAAAAAAACCCCAAAAACTAATCAAACGTTTTTCTCATTTTTCCACAATTCTATAAAATCTTCTAGAGATACAGTAGTGGGGTTATAGCTCCATGTCAGTAATTTCAGATGAGATATTTGTAAAGTGCTTAGCACAGTGCTTGGCACATAGTGGGTGCTCAATAAACGCTTCTTTCTTCTTTCCTCCCAAAATTTCCTATTGAGATGGCCAGCAAGGGTCATGTTGTGGATTTAGAATGTCAGACATGGAAAGGACCTTAAAATATATAATTATAATGGCTCATATTTATCTAGCACTTTAAAATTTGCAAAGCACCTTGCACATCATCTCATTTGATCTTTACAACAACCCTGTGAAGTAGGCGCTATGATTATCCTCATTTAGAAAGTGTGTATGTATCTATATTTGCGTATGTGTGTATAAAGACCTCAGAGATCATGTAGTTTACTCCTATAGTTTATGGTCGGAGACTGAAGCCTAGAGTGGGGACGGAGCACTAGATTTGGAGTCCAAAGACCTGGCTTCGGATTCTGCTGCTGCCACTTACTGCTGTATGACTCTGGGAAAATCACTTCTTAGAATTTCTGCTTCCTCATTTGTAAAATGGGAATAATAATACTTGTATTTCTGACCTCAGAGTTGTCATCAGAATCAAGTGAGATAATATGTGTGAAGTGCTTTGTCACTCATTCTGTCAGTCAGAATTAGGCTGATTCTATCCATGGAATGGATTTTGATGTGTTCCCCCTCCATGCAGGCTTTCATTTCAAGAAGAGGCTAAATGACCATTTGTTGTGGATCTTCTAGAGAGGATTCTTGTTTTCACAACCAGTGAAAATGCCTGTAATCAGGAAATGGAACATCTTATTTGACAAACAGCAAGGAGGGCAGTGACCTTGGATTGTACAACATGCAGGGGTGAGGGGAACTATAAAGTGTAAGAACACCGGAAAGGTAGGAAGGGGCCAAGTTACAGACATCTTTAAATATCAGAGAATTTTATATTTGATCCTGAAAGCAACCAAGAGTCATTGGAATTGATTGAATGGGGAGTGGGGTGACATGGTTAGATTTGTACTTTAGGAAGATGAATTTGTCAGCTGAGTAGAGGATGGACTGGAGTGGGGAGAGCCTTGAGGCAGGCAGACCCACTGGCAGGTCATTGCAGTAGTCCTGAGTAGTCAATGATGGCCTGTAACAGGGTGGAGGCAATGGCAGAAGAGAGAATGGGGTGTGGTGTATATGACAGAACTGGATATAAGGGCTGGTAATGAGAGAGTGTTATGAAAATAGGAAGAGGGGAGGACTTGGTTGGGGGGAGGAGAAAAATAATGAGTTCAGTTTGAGACATGCTGAGCTTAGGATGTCTATGAAACATGCAATTTAGGTTGTTGAAAAGGCAGAGATGTGAGACTGGAGGTCAGGAGAGAGGTAAGGGCTAGACAAATAGATCTCAGATCATCTGAGTAGAGCTGATAATTGAATCCCCTGGGAGCTGATGAGATCACCAAATGATATAGTATAGAGGGAGAAGAGAAGAGGTCTAGGACAGAGCCTAATTTTGTAAACTGCAAAGTGGTACATAAATGATAGTTAATAGCTGTTATTGTCAAAGTCTTATAGTGAGTTAGTGTGAGAGTTAGGTCTAGGACTCTGGTCTCCAGACTCCCCATGCAGTGTATCATTAAGATTTAAACTAATTTACTAATAATAGGTTTCAAGGCCTTCTGTTAATTGCCTCTCTCCCTTCCTCCCACCCCATCTTTAAGTGATTGCCTTTTTCACTCACTGCTCTGAGCCCTGAACACTGTGGCCCACCATCCCCCATGTCTGACTCAGGTGCTTCTCACTGGGTTTGGCCAGCCCAGGTGCCTGCCATCAGTCACTGTGTTTTTTCCTACCCCCTGGTGCAAAGAATCAGAATTTTCAAATACAATAGTCAGGATTGAGAACTGAAGGTGACCTTAGGGATCATCTGGTCTAATTCATTTTAAAGATGAGAAAACCGAGGTGCAGAGAAGTAAAGTAAGTTGTCTAATTCCACATTGCTAGTAAATAGCAAGAGCTGGGTTTTGAACCCAGGTTTTTGGACTCCAAAGTCTCTGTACTGCACTGCCTAAGACCTTTCCTGGGCAATAATTTCTGCTGAATATCAGCAAGAAACTAGAATTCTTAGGAAAAGCTAGGCTTTTAGTACTCAAGTGTGAGCCCATGGTCTGAGGGATTTGATGATAATTCTGATGATGGTTTAATGACAAGCTTTGGTGTTTGAGCTTCCGTTTTAACACAGAAGTGCAGATAATACCAACAAAGCTGCTCCCCAGTCTGCTGCTTCTGGCATTCCTTTGTGCAAATGGAAGCAGTATGTGTATGTGAGAGCCTCCTGGGAGTTAGTAGGAGACCCCTAAGAGTTTATCCAACTTTTGAGGGGTATAGATTGGGGTAAATTTTAGTTGTTTCAGCCTTGCAAAAAGCCATTTGCTCACTAGCCCAGAGTGAATGGTTAGTTTCATTGGATAAATTTGATTCTCTATGGCCCATAGGTTTCCTAACAAGTAGAACTGTATAACCATGGAATTGACTTTGCCGTGTTCCCTTTAATGGAGTTTTTTGTTTCAAGAAAAGGCTAAATAATCACTTGGCATGGATCCTGTAGAGGGGATTCTTATTTGGGTATAGATTGGACCAGAAGCTCTTTGATGTCTCTTCTAATTCTATGATTCTCTGGAGAGAGAAAGGGCCCTAATAAGTCAAGGAAGGTCTGGCAATGGCCATTGAGAGCATCAAAGACAAGGCAATAGTTGGGCCTAGGGGAGGTCCTGGCCAAAAAGATGTCCTCGGGTCCCTGGGTCTTATTATTAATACTTATTTCAAAAGGTCAGGGCCTAATTTTCATACATTGGTTGCCAGTGTTCCACTGATGAGCCCTTCCATAATTAGATTTTTTTGCACCGCAGACACACAGGTTTTCTCTGGGCTGTTCTTTGCTAGGAGCTTAAATTCTCCTTGCAGAATCTTGCAGAGCCTCATCACTTCCACATATTGATGAGGAGATGTTGGAGGAGGCTTAATAATTACCATAGCTTTAAAACAGTAGCACTTTAGGCACTTTCACATTCATTATCTTGGTTGACCTAAACTGGGAGGGGTCGGTATAAATCCCTTTCTTCATCTTCCTTTTTATAGAAGAAGCTAAGATTCTCTGGGACTTGAATCAAACACTTCAGAAGTGCTATTTCCTTTCTACCACTCTGCTTCTAAGGGGAGCTACCTAGGTCCCCTCAAACTGATCTTTACATTTCTCATAAGCTAGGATACTGTGATGCAGAAGATGGATCACACTAAAATTTTCTGTTGCATACCTTTTATCCTCCCCTGCTCCCTCTTGGATTTAGGATAAAATACACACTCCCTTAGCTTGGCATTTAAACCCCTTCATGGCCTGGTTCCAACTTATTTCTAGACTTAATTCACATTACTCCTTCATACAATTGATATTTTAGTCAGACTGGCTTTTTTGCTCTTCCTGCAACTTGGCATTTAATCTCCTGTCTTTGTGCCTTTGCACAAGCTGTGCCTCACCTCATGGATTCCCTCACTCTCTTCAGATCTGGCTCAGAGCTAAACAAAGCCTTTCCTGTTTCCAACAATTGTTAGTGCTCTACTTGTCATGAAATGACTTTGATTTTATTTTATAAAAACTTAATATTTGCTTTTTTATCTATGTAATAGCTAGTGTCTATATAGAATGTTAAGGTTTGCAAAGGGGCTTACATATGTTATCTTAGTAAACCATAAAGGTCTTAAGGTAAGGGCTGTTTTTCATTTTGTCTTTTGTATCTATAGTAGTTAATACAGTAGGCACTTAATATGTTTTGAATGAATGAATAAATTCCCCCATTTGACAGCTTTTTCTTCAGTGAACTTGTTCATTTGCCTTTCAGATTGAGTCCTGTAGAAAGTGAATCAGACTAATGCTGCATAGGGGTCATTTTAGTGACCGGACCTTCAGTCCCCAAGCTGTAGCATGTTTTAGTTTCGTACCTAGGGCAAGTGGGAATGACAGTGCTCTTGCACTTAGGTAAGTGACCAACATAGGAACTAAAAGGCACACATGAAATTGCTTTAGGGTAGTTTATTGTTTAATTGTATGGAGCTGGCTGCAAAAGCAACCTGAGGTCTCTAGAGGACCAGTCATTGCAGACTAGATGAATCAAGAACAGCTTCCTGGAGGAGGAAGAAATTCTCCCAGGACCTACGTTGCATAAGTATAACCATGTGCCTCCCCTGCTCAAAGACAAACGTCATAACCTGGCATCAGTCAGGGTCCAGCATAACTTTCAAATGGAAGTTAGATGATCCCTTGTTGGGTTTGATTCCTGCTCAGGCACAAGTTGGACTAGAAACCCCTGAAGGCCCTTCCAGCTTTGGAATTCTGTGAATCATTACAGCCTAATTTTCTGCTGTTGCTCATGCACTGCATTCTAGTGTAACTGGACTATTAACTGTTTTCCAATCTCATTCTGCCATCTCCTGCCTCCAGCCAATCAAGCAGGTCATTTACTTTGTTTAAAAGGCATTCCTTCCTCATTTCCACCTGTTGAAATCCTTTTACTTCTTTAAAGTTTAGTTCAGGTGCCACCTTCTTTATGAAGCTTTCTTTAATCTCATCTCTGCCTCCTTCCACCCCTCATTGAAATTGATTACCCCCTCCTTATAGTTCTCATAGCACTTTGCTGGTCTCTCTATTTTGCCCCTCTCACATTCTACTTCAGATGAAACTTGCATACATGCTGTATCGCTTTTCATCTTTGTTTCCTCAGCACCAAGTATAAGGCCTTGCACCTATTGCACCTTAGGTAAATGTCTGTTGAGTTGAATCCCAAGAATACCAGCAAGACTGTCCTGAATTTGAGTTTGCCCCAAGAGAGGTAGTGGTAACCACTGGGGGTAGAGGAGAAGTAGGCAAATAAAGGAGTTAAGTAGGAGGCTGGGCATAGAGCTAGAACTCATATCTCCGGCAGAATGGTCGTTTGGTGTGTTACTCCGGCAACTGGCTATTTTCCTTATTTTTCTTATTTCAGACTTAGGAAACTCTGAATATTTCAATATGCAAATGACAGAAAATAAAGATTATATATGGAATTATTAACTTCCCTTATTTACAGTTTGATTTTTAAAATGTTTGTGTAGTACAATAGTAAGAAACTGTCCCACTCATTTGTGTCGCCTTCTGAACTTCCTTCTACATACTTTTAATGTTTCGTTGATGCTTTTTTTTAGTGCCACTCATTACCCACCCACTCTTCCCTGATAATTCATCCCCCTCTCCTCCAAATAAAAGCTCTTCTGTAGAGGACTCAAAGACTAGCATAATGAATCATACATTGGCCATATTTGAAAATGTATGTCTCATTTTCCACCTCTAGCCCATTATCTCTCTAGCATTTTTTCCTGTATATAACCTTGTCTGCATTTAGCTCTGCCACCACAAAAACTCATTCTTCTGACTTCCTTGGACCAGAGGGAACAGAAGGAAGGAAGGTCCTGCTTCCCTGATAATTCTTACTAAGACATATGCTTGTAGAAATAAGCCAAATGGAAACTGGCCACTTGATACCAGGCTCAAGGAGTTATCCTAAATTCAGTTTGAAATGACTCCTTCCCTTTCCTTTTTTTCTTATGAAGGAAAGAGACTTGCTCAGGGTCCCATAATGAAGCTAGTGGCAGAGTTAGACATGGAATACAGGTGTATGCTGGCAAATATCTAACAACCAGATCTTTGGGGACAAAATGTGCCTGTAATACATTTGTAAATTTAATCTGTATTGTTAACATTTTCTCAGTCTTTTCTTAAGTCTAGGTAATCAGCAAAACAATAAATCAAGCCCAGATTTGTAGTTTGCTAATTTTCAAGAGTAAATGCTCACACTGAATATTTAACGATTGGCTTTCTGAGCAGTTATTATCTTGTCCAAGCACATTCTTGATATGGGATATCATTCTAGGGCTTCATGACAATGGCCTCTTTCTTTCCCTCTGACAGAATTCTGCAGGATTGACAAGCCCTTGTGCCACAATGAGGATGAGCAGCTCAGCTTTGAGGCCGTCCGAAACATCCACAAGCAGATGGATGATGATGCCAACGGGAACGTGGATGTGGAGGAGAGTGATGAGGTGACAAATCCCCACCCTTTCCTCTCTTCCTTTGTCATGTCTTCTTGCTCTTCTTCTTTCTTCCAGCTTTCCTCCTTTGCCTTTGCCTTATGTGTGAGGCCTAGCTCTGAAGACAAGAGGGGGTGCAGGATGTCTCCTGTTGAGGAGCAGCCAGGCTGCTCCTGGGTGGAGTGGGGGTGGCACCAGCCTATCTGGGCATTATGATGGCATACAGCCTTGTGAGTTCTCACTAGTAGCTCAGGGGTGGGTGGGCCTGGGAGTGATAAGAGGTTGATAGTTGCTACTGCTGAGCATGGTATCTCTGTAGCCCAGGATTGCCATCTCTGTTTTGGTTAGTCCATTGTGCTGACCAGATCATTCATTTCTGGGCTACTCCAAAGCACTTAATCTTGACCAGTTTTTCCCAGAGCCTCTGACCTCTCTGAGAAGGGCAATGAAAAACATTAGCTATACATTGGTCAGCCTGCTGAGTCTAGTCAGTTTGAGCTCATTTGGGCCTGAGGCTGTCATCACTCACTAAACAGACAAGGGCTTAAACCAGTCCTAAGATTTGATAGGACCTTATCGTTTTGTCACAGAAGACAAAAATCTCACACTTGAAAAATTAATGGATTATGTAATATGAATTCGTTTAGTGCCAAATGAGTGGTACAGTCTATGAGGCAGAATTCTGAGAGTTTAAAGGAAGAAAAAATCCTCCTGCAAATAATTTCTTTAATGGTGTTTCTGCCATGCTTATTCCCATATTAACATGAAGTTCTGATCTGCATGAGGGTTTGAACCCATACATGGGTGAGCCATCAGATGATAGGGCGTAGAATACTGGTTCCTGTTGTTACATTTCCATTCCCTAATCAAAATGAGGAGACTGGAACCTGAGACTAACTCATGTACTGAACATGTGAAAATATGGAGGATGGGATATGATGGGTAACTTCCAGTGTCTGAAGGGCTGTACTGAGGACACATGGAACAGACTTGTTCTGTGTGGCCCCAAAGGGAAGAACTAGGAGGATGGAGGCAAGGAAATGGATCATAGCCAAAGAAAATTAAGAATGATCAAGAATGTTATTTAGTCCAACCTCTTCATTTTACAGATAAGGAAACTGAGGCCTAGAGAGAGCTCTGTTAAAGAACTTGCTTAAGTAGGTAGCGAGATGGGATTTGAACCCAGGTCCTCTGACTGCAAATCCAGCACATTTTCCACTGTACTACACTTTCTCATAAGGAAGTGAATTGCCCAAGGTTATACAGAGAGAGCAGAGCTGGAATTTAAACCAACTCATTTATTCATATATTTAATGAGCAGATATTTACTAAATATCTTTTGCATGCAGAGCTGGGGGAAATACAAAATTTAGGCATTCTTGACCTGATGCAGCTTACAATTTCATGATCTTCTGACTCCAAATCCAATGCTTTCTCTCCTGTTCTCTGATGACTCAGGAAGGCAGATTCTGCCTCAACATAAGGGAAGACTTGTCAGAACAATCTGACAGTGGCTGTCTTAGTAGGGCGAGGTCATCTCCCATCACTGGAGGTCTTCAGAAAAATGTTTATTTTATTATAAACTTGATAGTGGTCAACAAAAACAAATAGTCATATGCAAAGTAAGGGATACAATCTTACGTAAAACTCATCGAGCTTCACAAGGAAGAACTAAATGAATGAACAAACAAGCAAAGAAGATGCTTTTGTTCTGCCTCCTTCCTGTTGTATGTGATGTTCTGGTATCTCTTACTTCTTCTCTCCTTCCTTTTTCTTATTTTCCTTTATTGCCTTTCTTCCTCCTCCTCTTCCTCACTTAGTAGGTAGTTATAGTTGGTGTGAATATAGTTCTGATCTGCTGATTTCACTTTGTAACACTTCATGTAGATCTTTCCATATTTCCTTGTATGCTTCATGTCTTTTTAAAAAACAACACCATAGTATTCTATTACATTAATATACCATAATTTATTTGGCAGTTTTCTAACCGTTGGGAGTATATATTGTTCACAAATTTTTTTTTTATTGCAGAGTACAGATAGACTCCTCCCCCCCCCCTTTTATTATGTTTTTGAGATAAAATCCTGTTAAGGGAATTTTGAGGTCACAAGATGTATAGTCAACTTTGAGCTCATTACTGATTGCCATATTGCCTTTCAAAATATTTTCACCGATCTATAATCACGCCAAAAATGTAATAGAGTACTTATTTCATCACAACTCTGCATATCTGAGGTGCTATCTTTCTAATGAGGATGACTGGAAATAATACCTTAAAGCCCAGATTATCGCATTCTCTCCAGCTTTGCCTATGATTCTTGCAGATATTATCCAGTAGCTTGTTCCTTCAGGCCATGATGGGCTACATTGTAGAAGTCCTATCTGTGCATAGTGGGAGGCCAGCTAGCCAGAGTGAGGTGGGGAGCCTAATCTGGCTGTGGCCAGAAGTCAGGACACTGGGCTCTGGGGCCCAAGGGACTCTTAAAAACATCTAAGGGGTTTTACCTGAGTTAGGAATGGAGGAGAACGCCCAACAAATGATTAAATTGTTTAGGCAACAAGAATATCATGAACAGCTGTCTAAGCATGTCCTTTGCTGGGCAGAGGAGCGCAAACAAGAAGACGTGATCCCTGCCCTTAATTAAGGAGATGATGGAAGGAGGCACACACCTGAAAAAAATAACCATGTTAGGCTCTATGTGATCTAGCTTAAATAGGCTACCAAGAGACCTAGACATGTTAGAACCATGGGCCAAATCTAATGAAATGAAATAGAATAAGAAAAATGTAAATTCCTTTACTTGATTTCAAAAAACCAACTACACCAGTACAGGCTGGTCTGGTTGGAGAGATAGGAATGTATTGAGGAATTTTAGGTGATGGATTCAGGAAATCTATCTACTTGGTTCTTGAATAGGACAACAATCATGGCGGGGGGGTGTTGAAGTTTTGAAAATTTTGAAAACTTGGAATAGGTATTAGGACACCAGTAAGGATTCTTGAGTTGGGGACTAATATAATGAAAATCTTTGTGATGTTTACTTAGCATTTTCAAGCATCAGTGGCCCTTGAAAGCCAGATTTAAGTCAAACAAATGAATTGCTTATTGTAGAGAGGTGGATTCTTGTTTCAGGTGGCACAAGTATTGGTACAAGGCTTGCCATGTGGTCTTTTTTTAGGAACTGGGCTATCTCGTTGGTGACTTCTCTGTAGCGTTTCACAGTGCTTATTAACTCCTACTGTATACCCTGGTTTCCCAGCTTCTGAGACATTGTACTCTCCTGGTTCTCTTTCTACCTCTCAATTCTATTTTTTTTTCCTGCAGACTCTTTATATTCTTTTTGACCCTTTTAATGTAGGTTTGTTCCTCTCATCATTTTCCCTCTCTCTGTAAATACCTCGCTGTTGGCGACTTGTCATTCATTGCAAGGATTTCAACCACTACCTCTGTGAAGCTGACTCCCGAACTTAGAGCTGACCTCTGAGCTCCAGCTGCCAACAGAGTACTGCTTTGTATACACAATGTGCCCAGTAATAACATTCCTATAGCACTTTATGATTTGTAATAATAATAATAATAATGATGATGATGATAGTTAATACTGACATAGTACTTCCTGTGTGCCAGGCACTGTGCTTTAGTGTGTTTACAAAACACTTTCATCACACCTGTCCTGTGAAGGAGGCAGTACAACTTTAATTTTTCCCATTTGACGGGTGAACAAATTGAGATTCAGTGAGCTAGGTAAAATAAGTTGTCCAAGCCTGCACAGCTGGTGTCAGAGCCAGGACTAGCAGTGAGCTGAATGAACAGATAACCCAAAGGCTGGGGCAGGAAGTGGTTACAAGTGTCTGTATGGGGGTGTGACTTTTTTAGATGTTTTTACTGCCCCCTCCTCTTCTTTTTTCCACTTTGTGCTGCATCTTGATGTCAGTGAAGGGAGGAAGAAAATGTTCTCTTTAGAAGAATGTTACCACAAAGAAAAAGCTTGTCAGCTCAGACTGTTCAAAAATCATACAAAAGCTGCTACCTTCTCTTGCCTGCGCCTGCCGGGAGCTGTTCTTTTCCAGCAGTGTCTATCTCTCCATGGCTCCAGCTACTCTGCCTTCCTATCCCCCCCCACCCCAACTGCCGGCTGTCTTTGTGGCTCCCAAGGCTTATGGCTTTTGAGAGAAGAAGCTTGATTCATTGGGGCTGATGGCAAAATTGTGCTTCTTTCTTGCCAATCTAAACAAATGAGAGCAGGCCTGCAGACTAAATGGGCTTTACCAAGAGGCCACATAGTTAATGGTGAAGATACTTGATAGTGTTGAGAGCCTATAGTTTGATGGAAATCATAAGAACCTTCAAGATTCCTCTAATGTAGAGAAGACTATTGCCTAGTCCTTGGGTTCAGCTTCAGATAATACCATGTGGTTGGTGGGTGATATCTCATTTGTCTTGCCCCATTAGAGGAATAAAGTATGTGACACAGTTCCAAAATAACTGGGGCTTACCTTCAATAAACCTTACTTTGTTTTAACCATTTTTGGAGGAATTCAGTAGCCACTAGTGGACCCTAAGCAGTGGAGCCAAACACTAGGCTTTTTGAGTCCACTTACTCTTTATAGTTTTGTTTTGATTTGTTTTTTGGCTCCTTCCTTATGATAGAATCTTAGAACTGTAAGGACCCTCCAGGAATATCTATTCTAAACCTATACCTGAAGCATGAATTTTCTGTCTCTTTAAAAGGGGGCATTTTAGTCTCAGATTAAAAACCTCCAGTGAAAAGAAAATCACTAATGCTCGAGGCACTCTTTTCCACTTTAGGTCTGATTGTTTGAAAGTTCCTTCTTATTTTGGGCTGAAATCTTCTTTCCTGTAGCTTTTGCCCATTGCTTCTCATTTTGCTATCTGGGGCCAGGCAGAATAAACCTAATTCTTTCCCCCATTTTGTCTTGTTTAGGTACAGGTAGAACCAAGTTCTTCCCTTCCTTTGAACTTTTCTGGAATATATTATGTACTGTATTTTTAAATAGTCATATTCTGTCTTGCATTTTGTATGACTTGTTTCTTTATGTTTGTAATTCTTGTTTCCCCAAATAGATTGTAAGTTCCTCAAGTGCAGGGACCTTGCACTCATAGTGCAATATTAAGAACACTAAATTTGGAGTCAGAGGACCTGGGTTCTTTTCCTAGCTCTGCTATTTGTTACCTATGTGTAAGTCAGTTCCCCACCCCCACTTCGGTTTCTTCATTCAACAAATTTATTAAATGCCTAATGTGTGCTGGGCAGCCTGGTGTAATGGATAGAAAATGGGCCTTCGACTCAGGAAGACCTGGGTTTAAGTTTTAGCTCTGACACATAATGCCTGTGTGATCCTTGGATACTCACTTAACCTCTCAGTTCCCCCAGGCAGCTTTTCTAAGATCATAAATTGCAGAGAAGGTACCCAGCTGCCTTGGCAGAGGAAGTTCCTCAGACCTCACTATACAGACAAAATCACAGGTCCAATACAAAAAAAAATGTGTCAGGTGGTGTTGTAGGTGTTAGTGATATAGTAACCAAAACAAACAGCCCCTGCCTTCAAGGAGGTTACATTCTAATGGAAAGAAACAAATGTACACATTTAAACCGAATTCAAAATATTTACAAAATAAATTTAAAGTGATTTGTAGAGGGAGAGTGCTGATAACTGAGAAAATTAGGAAAGCTCTCTTAGGGGTTTCAACTAATTCACATTTAAGGTCCCTTTATCTCTTAATTTGTGTTTGTATTGCTTGGTACCAAATATCGAAATGAGCACATAATAGAAAGTGTGGTATATAAAGGGCTTTGCAGGCATTAAGAAGATCTAGCTTTGAAATTTTGGATTCTTTAGCAAACCTTTTTTCCTCTATGAGCCTCATGTTTCGTGTTTGTAAAATTAAAGGGTTAGCAGGGAGGTAGATTAGATTATCTTTCAGTTCTGCCCTGGCTTTACCATCCAAGGTGCTCAGTTCGGACTTGTTGGTTGATTTTGTTGTGAGACGGGGCTTTTGGGAGTACATGTATGGCCTCCTCAGAGAACTTGTATTGTAGCAGACTCATTCCTACCATCTGGGATAGATCCTTATCATGTCAATGAATATGCATAGAAGCAAAAATTGAGTGCCAGAGGAATATAGGATAGAAGTAGTAAAGGGAATGTTTTCCTCCCTGGGGTTCTAAAGACTAGTTGCACCCAATATACACATAGACAAATATAGACCCAGAGCATAAACAGAGACAATTCTTACTTACTTGCTGTGCTGACTTTACACAGCAGTCCTTTCCTCCCAGTAAGAGGCTGGCTTCCTCCTGTAATTGAGCTGCCTTTCTTAACCATTGTGATCATGTCAGTGATGCTTCAATTCTATGGCTGTCCAGAGATTGTCCAGAATGTGATCGCTGAAGTTTGATAGAGGAAGCTTTTCCTGTCATTAGCCCTGTCATTAATAGATATGGACCTAGGGCATCCTTCACTTTCCCTAATATCTCATCTATTACAAGGTACATTTACACATAAAATAACTAAGTGTGATGGAAGATCAGTTTTCAGACACTCATTCAATAAATTCAGAAGTATTAAGTGCTTACTATGTATCAGGTGCCATGCTAGACATTGGGGACCCAAAGACAAAAATGAAATAGTTCCTGCCCACAAGGAGTTTGCACATTTAGGGGAAGGGGGAGTAGTGCAGTGGACAACATGTACACACATAAGCAGATACAAATTATACAAAGTAAATCCCAAGGAATTTCAGGTTGGTGGTTGTACTAACATTTCAGGAGGACAGTCAGGAAAGACTTCTTGTAGGAAGTGGTGCTTGAGCTGAACTCACACCAAGAAAAACCTAGATAATGCATTCTGAACTCAAGTCAACCCTCTGGGCCTACCCAGTGTTTTGGATTCTTCAGGAAGCATCATGAGTTAGGACAGAGATTCATAACTTTTTTTATGTCATGTATCCCTTTGGCAATCTAGTGAGGCCTATGGACCCCTTCTCGGAGTATCTCTAAATGCACAAAACAAAAATATATAGGATTACAAAGAAAATCAATTATTGAAATGCAGCTATCAAAATATTTTTGAAAAAATGTTCAGGAATCCCAGATTAAGAACTCCTGGTTTAGTGGAAAGAACACTGGGTCTTGAAATAGAACTAGAGATAAGCCCTGATTCTGCCACTAACTAGCTATGTGATGTGGACCATTGATCTTATTAGACTTCATTTTCCGAGCCAGTTTTCTCCTTTATAAAATGTGAATGATTATCTGCTACCTCACAAGGTTGTTGTGAGGCAAATGCTTGGTAAACCATAAGGCTCTAAAGAAATGTGGGCTATATTATTATTGCCCTTCATTATGATGGCTTATAAAGCATCATGACTAGAAGGAAGCTCTGGGAATCATATCATTCTGCTCATCATTAGATATAAAGATAATGCTAATCCTTATAACTGTCATAATGAAAGACTCTCAGACCCTCATACAGTGAACCGCTTTTAGGCTGGTTTTGCTTAATGGCAGGGCGGTATAAGAAAAGGCACTGGAAAGCACCAATGTAGAGGCCTCAGGGCATTCTTCCTGGGAAGAAGAAAATAGTTTTCCTGTGGGAAATTTTAGAGCCACCCATAAGGTTCTACTTAAATCTTCCATGATGTAGATCCCCTAGAGCCCTTCAGTTGGCAAATTACTGAGGAATTTCAAGGCCCTTTGGGAAGAGAATCATTGGCAAATCCTTGGCTTCCTTGTGGTAGATCCTTTCTAGGTTTTTATCTTAAAGATCAGGAGTAGCACAGTCTACATGGGCCTTCTTTCTCCCTTCTCAGGATTCACTCAGTGCAGTTACCATGTCACTTCCAAAGGAGGCCCCAGGATCCTTCTTGTCAACAGTGAGCAGCTTCCATGAGAGTCGCCATCTTTGGGAATTTACCCTGTAATCCTTGGAGAGGTGGAGCTCAGAGAGGTTATCCCAGGGGTTGAACACTTTTGTGAAGTGGCTTGCCACACCTTCCCGTACCCCCTTATGGGGGCAAGGGTGGGGGTGGTAGCAGATCTCCCCTGAAACGAGGGTGGAAGGATTGGGAACTTTTTGGCAGAAATTGCCCTGGGCCTTAGCTCCTGACCATTCAGGGAGTCTGGATGGGAGTGGCCAACTTGGAGGAGGAGGGAGGTGAGAAACTAAGTTTTCCCTGCCCAACCACATAGCCACATACACCTCTTTCCACAATCTTAACTGCAAAAAATCATCTGATAAACTGCCTTCGGCCTACACACCATAGGCTGCCAACCTCTTCTGTTACATTAATTTTCTTTTATTCTTTTATTCCACAAGTATTTTATAAGTGTCTACTGTGTGCAGAGCACTGTGCTCAGTAACAAGCTAGATAAAAAGTTTTAGTAAGACTGCATTAGTGCCTTTATGGAGTTCCCAATGTAGTAGAAATATAAGACATAAACAGAGAAAAGTATACCTAAAATTTTATGTGATAAATTTATCTGAGAGGCATACAGAGGTGTTATGTGAGACTTGAAAGAGAAGGTAATTACTAAAATGGGTGGAAGAATCTTGGATGGCTTCCCAGAGGAGGTGGCTTTTAAATTTGGCATTAAAGGAATGCAAAGAATTCAACAGGTAAAGAAGGTAAAAGAGGATATTCCAGGCAAAGGGAAGAGTACAAGTAAAGACATGGTGGTGGGATAGCTCTTGGCATGTTTTAGAGGACTGAGGAGACACCAGTTTGGGACATGGAGGGCTGTGATATGAAAGAAATTCAAGTCTTTGGATTAGGTTTTGCAACTCAGTGCATCTTCCCACAAGTCTATGGGACATGTTTAGACAGTGTCTTTTTTAGACTCTGAGCAACAACTTTCCATTCCTTGAATCCTATTTGGAGGTAGAGGGAGAAGAAAGTAACAAAGCTGATAATATTGATAGTTATCTGACTTGTTCTAGGAGTGCCCTGGGAGCCTGTTTCATAGCCCAGCTTTCTCTTACTGCCAAAACAAAGAACGTCAACATTCTTTGCTGACCCTGTAATCCCTAGTTACTTTAAGTATGTTATTGAATTTTGTTAAAATGATCCTGTTGTATTCCACTGAAGTCTCATCACTGTGTGGAGGTAACCTGGGTTCTCAAAGATTGTGCCTATGGAGCAAAGGCTCTGGCAGGTCCTACCAAGTTTTGAATATGTTTCTGTCATCAGAAAACCAGACTAGCTAAGAGTAGAGAGACTGCTCACCAGGAGGCTGGCCACTAGATGATTAAATTTTCTTGACTAATATATATGTCTAGAGGGATTGTAAATAATATTGGTGTAGGGAAACTTACTGATGAAATTATAATCTTTTGAAACTGGAGTTTTGAAGAGAACTTTGTTGGAAAACATAGGACTTGAAAACCAAATGCTGGTCACCAGTCTCTGTTGAATTAACAAGTGAAAAGAAGTATGCTGCTTAAAGGTAGGCAGTATCTTGCGTATACCACTTTCTACTCTTTTTATTTTTTTAAATAGTATTTTATTTTTTCCCCAGTTATATGTCAAGTCTATTTTTATTATTCAGTTTTACAAGATTTTGAGTTCCAAATTTTTCATCCTTCTTGCCCTCCTCTCTTCCAAAAATGGTAGGCAGTTTGATATAGATTATACATGTGCCATCATGTAAAATATATTTCGTATTAGCCATAGTTGTGAAAGAAGAAATAGATCAAAAGAAAAAAAAACATGAAAAAGAAAAAAGTAAGTGAAGCAAATATGCTTCTGTCTGCATTCAGAGTCCTTCAGTTCTTTGTCTGGATGTGGATAGCATTTTCTTTCCTGAGTCCTTTGTACTTGTCTTGGATCATTGCGTTGCTGAGAAGAGCTGAGGCGTTTATAGGTGGTCATCACACAGTGTCACCGATCCTGTGAACAATGTTTTCCTGTTCTGATTATTTAACTTTGCGTCCGTTCGTACAAGTCTTTTCCTCCCCTTTTTAAAATCTTCTGAGGCTCTGGATCTTTTTGTGTGGTAGTAGGTTGGGAGACTGTGTAGCTTTCCTCTTTTCATTCCTTCAACTACACAGTTGTATGGTTGTGAAAAGAATCCTGTTTTTGGAGTTAGAAGACCTGGGTTTAGATTTTTTACTCTGCCACTTACTGGTTGTGTGACCCTGGGTAAATCACTTAACCTCCTAGAGCCTGGTCTTCCACATGTTTAAAATGAGCATAACAATACTTACCTTTTAGGCTTGTTGGGACAATCAAGTAAAATAATGTATATAAAGAATGATATTATAAACATAAGCTCTTACTACCAATTATTAGATTTTAAGGTCCATAAGAGCAGGGATCCATCTTACCTCAATTTTATGCCTTCCTTAGCACTGGGCAATAATAATAACTATCTGATTTAAGTGATGTGATGTGGTCTCATTTGATCCCCATAAAAGCCCTGTGAGGTGGGTACTTTTATCACAAGACTCTATGCACAGGTGCTTAAGAAATGTTTTTTCAACCAAATACCACACAGTATATAACCAGATATTTTGCTTAAGGATCAGCTCCATTTACATAGTGAGGAGAGAGTTTTCATGTTCCACTGAGCTATAGTGGAATTGGAGAAGAAATGCTGGTTCTCTCTTCTGCAGCCCTGGACACCCAGTTGAGCCCTGGGGTGATAATTGGGAGCCAGCCTTCATAACAGAACCCATTGGTGAGATTCTTGGGTGTGCTGAAAGGAGCAGTATTGTGTAGAAATGCTGTCAGACCAGCCTATCATGAAGTTTAGGTAGGACACCAGGCAGACTACTCCTTCTTTCCATCAGTAGAAGTGGGCACAGCTCCCATTCTGCTCCAGTGCCTTTGCCAGATACAGAGGACAAGGAAGCCATTTCCACAGATGGTCCCATGGGTTTCTAGGAAAACCCAGAAAGTTGCTTGTTCTGACAGAAGGGGAGATCCTCGCCCACGAAGCAGATTGTTCCAGGGCTCTTGTTTTTCCTTCCTTCCTTCTGCATCTGTGAATCTTTCATGGCTTATTCAGGGAATGGAAACCCCTTGGTGGCAGGGACAAGCTCCAGTTGCAAGAATATTTTGTAGGAAAGGATGTGTATGTGTGTCTCTGTCTGAGCCATGTATAGCATAATAACAAGCCAAGCTGTGTTGTTTCGATAAGTCAGTTCCCTTCTCTGGACTTTTGTTTCCTTATCTGTAAAATGGCAATAATAGCACCATCTTTTCCACAACTATTTTGGGGATTGAAATGAGCTATTGGTAACAGTACCTTGTCTGTGGAGGAGAAATTGGGAGCAAGCTTAGTTGATACAATTCAGGCAGGCAGTGCTGGGCTGGAGCTGACCCCAGCTTACTTTGTCATTGGTTCTCTAAATCTGTTGCTTGTTTATCTTTGGGTTCAGGAATAGAATGAGCCATGACTCCAAACCAATGTAGATACCCATGAATATCTCACCCCATGTCTTTTCTCTCTTCTTGACAATAACTATGAGAGCAAGAGGTCCGGGACCAAACTTTAAAGATGCCATCCTCCCAACCCAAGCAGTTTCTGTTCATGAACTCTTACCCCATGTCATCTCACCACCAAGTGCAGGAGGATTTAATCCAAGAGTTAACCCTCTTTTTTATTATCTGGCTCTCTTAAATGCATTCATAAAAATGCTAGTGTAATAAGTTGCCACTTACTTTAGCTGTTCATGACAGTGTCCTAAGAGAATAAACTTTGCATTCTTTTCTTCCCCTGAGCCCCATGATACCTGATTTTCCTCTTATACAGATAGCTTAATCCGTATTTCTAAGACTTGGCAATCAGCTGCTACCAAACTCTGAGAGGCATGGATACTGGCCCACCAGATAGCCTGGTTTTGAAAGAGATGACTCCATTGACTTGGCCTGAGCTTGACAATCATCAGTCCTTCACTTAAAGCCAAGAAAGCCTTGAGGGTACCTTGAAAGTTGTAGAAGAGATTCATGTTTCAGTTAGACCCTGAAGGCCCTTCCAACTGAAGAGCCTCTGTGACAACTTGTCCTTTAGGTATCTCTAAAGCTGTCACTTCCCAGGCTCCGTCTCTTGACAAGGTCAAGATAGGAGTTGAAGGATCATAGGGTTCAGAACTGAAAAAGGTATTGATTTCACTTTCAGTGATTTCAGTCGTGTCTGACATTTTGTGACCTCATTTGGGGTATTCTTGGCAAAGATACTGGAATGGTTTGCCATTTCCTTCTCCAACTCATTTTAATGATGAAGAAACTGATGCAAACAGGATTAAGTGACTTGCCTAGGGTCACACAGTAAGTGTCTGAGGCCAGATTTGAAGAGTCTTCCTGACTCTAGGTCCAAGTACTGTATGCACTATGCCACCTAGCTGCCCTGGAAAGGATATTAAGAATCATTTAGTACAGTCTTTTTATTTTAAACATGAGGAAAGTGATAACTGTGCCATATCTGGGATAGAAAATAGCAGAGATAAGATTTGAACCCAGATCTAATGGCTTCATTTCCATTGTCTTTGCCCATACACAACACTGAGTCCACTGTAGGGGACTGAGATCTGAAAATCAAGGCAAGAATTTGGTTCAAGACAAGAAGCAAAGGTCCATCACACAGTTTCTCTGTGCCAGGAATGTCTTCCCTCTTCCTGTTCATGTTCCCAAATCATTTCTGTCCTGGAGGGTCTAGCTTAGGTTCCACCTTCTCCAGAAAGTCTCTTCTACTCACTCTAGTCCTTACAGTTTTCTCCCTTCCTTTGAACTCATATTACATTTAAAGTCTGAATCACATTGTTATCATTTAAATTTTCTCTTTTTGTTTCGCATGTTCAAGTCTTACCTCACCAAGTTGATCTTATGTAAGCTCCTTGAAGGGAAACATTATTTTTTTCCCTTTTCATAATTTCACAACTTCAAAAGTACAAGATAAGATGGGTGTAGCTAGGCAGCAGTTTGAGAGACAAATTAGGAGATTAATGGATTGCAAGCTCAAAATACATCGAAAATATTGATTATAGCAATTAGAAAGTTAATATAGGCACATTAGGAGAGCAGTGGTGACCAGAATACAGTGCTGCTCTCCCCTCAGTAAGAAGGGACATTGGTGGCCATCTAGCCCAACCTGTACCTGGAAAAGAATCTTTATACAACGTATTTGACCAGTGATCACCCAGCCTTTGATTGAAGACCTCGAAGGAAGGTGTCTGCTACCCCTCAGGGTGACCCATTCCATTTTTGGATAGCTCCAATTGGTATTATTTTTTCACTAACATCCAAACCTAAATTTGCTTCTGAGTATCTTCTGTGTATTGCTTCTAATTCTTTTCTCTCGAGCAAGCACAAAGCACTGGGTTAAGCAATGGTGGTACATGAAAGAGCCCTTGCTTTAGGAATGTCACTTTGATAACTGTGTGGAGGAAGGATCAGACCAATTTGGAAGCTGTTGTCATAATCCTGCCTAGACATAAATAGAGAAAAGGGAATGGATGTGAGAGATGTGCTGGAGGTAGAATTGACAAGGCACCAAATGACTAGACATGTGGGGTGAGTGAGAGTGAGGAGTCAAAGATGATAGTGAGGTTTAGGATGGTGGCATCCTTGACAGAAATAGAGAAGTTAGAAAGAAGGCTAGGTTGGGAGAGGTAAATGATGAGTTATAAAGAATTATGAAGATACTGTACAAGTTTCATTTGAAGGTACTGGGGATATTTAGCCTGCTGAAGAAAAGACTTAAAGGGTACCTGATAATTATCTTGAATGATTACAATGGTGGTCATGTGGAAGAAGGATTAGACTTATTTTCTTGGCCCCAGAGGGCAGAACTATGGGTAGAATTTGGTGGGAAACAGATTTAGGGTTGACACAAGGAAACTTTCTTCATTTAATTTTTTTAAAAATTTTTATTTTAATTTTTTTGGAAGGAGGAAGTCAGGGTAATTGGGGTTAAGTGACTTGCCCAAGATCACACAGCTAGTAAATGTGTCAAGTGTCTGAGGCTGGATTTGAAGTCAGATCCTTCTGACTCCAGGGCCAGTGCTCTACTCACTGCACCACCTAGCTGCCCCACAAGGAAACTTTCTTGAAATTAGTACTATATAAAATAAAATAGGCTGATTTAGGAGGCATTAGATTCCTCTTACTAGATATTTTCAAAGTGAAGGGTGGATGGCCACTTGTTAGGGATGTTATAGAAGAGATTCTTGGTTTAGAAAGCCTCAATGGTCCTTTCAGTTCTGTGATTCAGGATAGAGCTGGGCACATAGTAGTTATTTAGGAAATACCTGAATGATAGAAAACTCAGGAAAAAAATCGATCCCTGTCTTCAAATATCTGAAAGGAGAAAAAACAGACTTGTTCTTCAGGCAGACATTCTTTCTGGGCCTAATTAGTGTGATCTATTCCTGTCTAAGAGCCTGGCCTAAATATCTAAATCCCATTTTCTAATAGCATCTTCTTGGTGAGATTTACTATTCACTTCTTAGATCTTCCTTTTTCTTCTGAAGCCTCTTCCTCTAGTCAGTAGCAGTGATGAATATTACTGGTGTCCTGACTTTTTCATTTGCCTGTTTAGACTCCCTCAACAGTGTAAATCTTGAAGCATAGGGTAGATGATCATTTCTGATGAGTGGTAGAAGGGATTCTTGTTCATACATGAGTTAGGGTAATTGACCTACGAAATCCTTTCCAAATATGAGATGCTACAATTCTGTATTCTTCTTGTCCTCAGAAAACAGAATGAGGATGAAGGGTTGGCATTATAAGGAAATAGACTTTGGCTCAATATAAGGTACAACTTCCTAGCATAGAGTTTCCCAAGTAGAGAGTGTGTTCTGTATCTCCGGAGGTGTTCAAGTAGAGGTTGGATGGATACTTGTTGGTGATACTGAGGGGATTCATGCATCAGAAGGGGAATAGACCAGATGATCTCTTAGGCCATGCTAGCCCTGGAGACACAGGGCCCTTTTTCCCGAATACTTCAGCTGAGGCATCGGGTCCATACACAGTCTTAGAGTCTCCTGGGTTTCTTCTGGCAGAGATTACAGAGCACCAAAGAAAACCATGTAGTAATGTGTGATAGCAGGCAGGCCCTGGCAGAGTCAGTGTTTTGCCATCTCCTCTCCAGCCACCTGGAGGAAAGAGTACTGCATATAAGAACTTGGCAGTCCACTTACCCACCTGCTTTCTTACTCTGGCATTTTGAAGAGGCAAGTCTAAAAATAGAAGGGCTTGGGATACAAGAGTTGAATGCTGTTCCTTTTGAATAAACAACTCTCCTGCATCCAGTTGATTCTGCTATTGTCTGTTTTTTGGTGGGGGGTCAGGGCAATTGGGGTTAACTGACTTGCCCAAGATCACACAGCTAGTACATGTGTCAAGTGTCTGAGGCCGGATTTGAACTCAGGTCCTCCTGACTCCAGGGCTGGCACTCTATTTAATTGCCCCTGCTATTGTCTCTAGACATAGAAATTACCCCACCTTGCCGTTTCCCTGGGTAGGGTCCTTGGTGATGTAAGGTTGGAAAGGCAGTATAGTATAATGGTATCACTACTACAATATAATGGTAAGAGTTCTGAGCCCCAGGAACCTGAGTTCAAGTTTTGGATGTGATGCTCATTAGCTGTATGATAATAGGCAAGCAACTTAAGGTCTCTGAGCTTCATTTTCTTTATTTGTAAAATAGGGATGATAAGATCATAAATAAGAGCTGGAAGAGTACTTCGAGATAGTGTAATCCAACCCTTTTATTCTATAGATGAGGAAACTGTGGTCCAGAGAGATCGTAACAGTCCTAAGGTCACACAGCTGGTTAAATAGTAAAACCAAGATTTGAACTTAGGTCTTCCAACACCAAAGCAAAGTTTTTTGGTATATTTTTTGCTTTTGTACCATGCTATCTTTTATTTGTATGTTGTACATTACAAGTCAAAGCTAAGAGGGTTGTTATGGGAAACATACTTGGTAAACATTGCAGTGCTATAGCTACAAATTATTTATATTATCATTAGCCTAAGGGATGTCATGATGACCCCATTGACTAGGAACTTTGGGGATATGAAGCCAAGCTGGGGAGATGTTGGATCACTACTTGCTGGATGGTATAAAAGAGATTCCTCTTCAGGTATGGGTTGACTTCTTATTTCCCTTCTAGCTTTGAAATTATATGATTCTATGACAGTTTGGAACTTCACCAGGAGGTACAGTTGAGGGACCAGGATTACTACCTTCCCTTTGTCTTTGAAATTTATAGTCTCCTTCATGTGAATGGATATGTAGAGTGTGGACTTCCAGGAAAGGTAAATGGGCTAAAATACTCCCTTGTCACTTTTGCTGTCTTTGTTTATTTTTTCAGGAGGGAAAAGTGGTCTTTGTAAGGCAATTCCTTTGGGAAGTTAGGGATAATTTTTACCTCTGAACCCCTAAGTTGCTACCCGAGATGGATTCTTCTCTTTGCTTGCTCTCTTTACCTTTAGGCTAATCTGGAGCTTCCAGTATATATGGCTATCTCTCTGACTTCTCTGGTCAGAGAGTTAGATACCTTTCTCTTATCTGAGACAAAATTGAAGATTATTTGTTTTAAAACTTTACTAAGGAACAGAATCAGGGGAACAATTTATATAATAACAACAATATTATGAAGATAATGAACTTGGAAAAATTTAGAAACTCTGATAAGTACAGTGGAACCAACCACAATTCAAAAAGGATCATGATGAAACTTGTTATCTACCTCCAGAGAGAGAACTGATGAACTCATATGCAGATTGAAGCATATTTTTTGGATGTAGCTAATGTGAGAATTTGTTTTGCATAACTATACATGTTTGTAATAGGTTTTGTTTTGCTTACCTTCTCAATTAGTGGGGGAGGGGGAAGTAGAAGGGAAAGAATTTGGAACTGAAAATAAACTCAAATTGGATTAAAAATAAAATCTTACAGGAAAAATAAAGTAAAAAAAACTTTGTTTAATAAATTAAGGGAAAGGACAAAGCAGAACCACAAGATTGTATATTTAGAGCTGGAAGGGACCTTATATTAAATGGGGTACCAAGTATGGGAATAGCCACTTACTATCTTTGTCATCCCAGGATGAATCTAGCTAGGTTTAGAGAGGCCAATCAGCAGTTGATTTTGGAGTGAGGAATATTTTTTGGCAGGACAACTAACCAAGTCTGTCTTCTGCAGAATAAAGGATTGCTTTCTGCATTGATGGAGGGAATACTCACATAGATTAAATCATAGATCCTGGAAGTATGACCACTATAAAGTAGTCACATTCACGTGGATGTATATGACAACCAGGTCTCACAAAGCTGTCTTATTCCACCCTACCTTTGACCTTTCTCCTAGACCTTTTATTTAGATGCTTAGGGGAAGGGATGGCTAAGGCCAGACATGTCTATCCACTACTGGCGCCCCACACCCTCCCACCCCAGCTCCAAGGATGCTCAGCTAGTTAGCGGGGACCACCTTTGTCTTCATAGTTCTAGAAAGTTTGACGATACAAAGGAGTGAGCACGTTTTTGGTGCTTATTGTCGCTATATCTGGTCCAGAGTTCAGAGATGCTCAGATTTGGGAGAGACATCAGAGGTCATCTCATACAGCTTAATGAAATTCATCATCTGCTTGAAAACTTCCAGACATTGGGAACTATATATTAAAAGTTAGCTATTCTTTTATTATCATTAATCGTTATGGAAATACATTTCAGCCAGTTAGATTCAACCCATTTTAAGTCGTTTTGGGTCTTAATTATTTTGTCCTTTGTATAAAGTGATCCTTACAGCTCTATGTCATCTAAAATATATCTTGTTCCCCTTTTGCAATGAAGGAAAAAAGGACCATTTTCTTCCTGGTTGGCCTGACTTTCTACTCCTAGTCTATCATTGGGACCTTCGAAGATAAACACTATCTCCTGGAACATCCTCAATGCCACTCATCTCTGTAGCCTCTCTGGACTCCTCTGGCATAACTGAGAGTCTAAACTGCATAATTACCACTTAACTAGCTTCTGTCTTGTGTTAGTCTCTGATTTATGATTTTCATAGGATCAGTGTGTACCAGATTGGGAGTTTTCAAAAAATCCAAGGGCTTTTTTCCTCTTCTTTGTATAATTGGACCTCTAGGTAAAGGCTTTTTCATCTATCTGGAACCCAAAGAACTGAATGGATTGCTGAATATTAGCTCTGTCTTAGGGCTCTAGAGAGCAGCATGGCTGTGAGGAGGAAATGCTGGGATCTGAGTGTAATGCTGTTACCTATCCTTGTCAGTCAATTAATAAATATTTATTAAGCACTTAATATGTTTTAGACATTATACTAAGTACTCGTGATACAAAGAAAGGCAAAAGACAACCCCTGCCCTCAAGGGGTTCCCAGTCCAGTGGGGGAGATAACTATGTAAATAACTATGTAAAAACAAGCTATATACAAGATAAATTTGAAATAATAGAAGACACTACAAGTGAGAAGGATTAGGAGAGGTTTTGTAGTTGAGATTTTAGCTGGTGCTTGAAATATGCCAGGAAATGGAGATGAGGAAAGAGAGATTTCCAAGCACAAGAGATTGATTACCAATGAAAATGCCTGGAGTCTGGAGAGGGTCTTGTTTGTGAAACATGAGTATGGAAGGGATATAAAGTATAAGAAGGTTCGAAAGGTAGTGGTGAAGGGAAGGTTATGAAGGGCTTTCAATGGCAAATGGGATCTTATATTATTTGATCCTGGAGCTAACAGGAAGCCACTGGAGTTTATTGAGTAGGGAGTGATGACATGGTCAGTTTTGGCTTTTAGGAAGATTGCTTTGGTAATAGAGGGGAGGTTTGACTGGAATTGGGAGAGACTTGTAGCAGGGAGACCAAGCAGCAAGCTATTGCAGTAATCTAGGTGTGAGGTGATGAGGGCCTGCACCAATGTGATAGTAGTGTCAGAGGACAGAAGGGGACATATTCAAGAAATATTGTCAAGGTAAAATCAACAGGTCTTGGCAACAGATTGGACATGGGAAGTATAAGAGAGTGAAGAGTCAAGGAATACACCTATGTTGCGAGCCTAGGTGATTGGGAGGATAGTTATGTCCTCAGTGGTAACAGGGAAGTTAGGAAGACAAGAAGGTTTGAGGTGAAAAATAATTCAGTTTTAGACATATTGAATTTAAGATGTCTACAGCAAGAGTTTGAGATATCCAGTAGGCAATTGGAGATTAGAGGTCAACAGAGAGGTACTGGATAAGTAGATTTGAGAATTATCAGTATAGAGATGATAATTGAATCCATGAGAGCTGATGAGATCACTTAAGTGAAATAGTGCGAAGGGAGAGAAGGGCTCAGAACAGAGCTCTGTGGAACATCCATCTTTAGTAGATGTGACCTGGATGATCCAGCAAAGAGACTGAGGAGTGGTAAGACAGTTAGAAGGAATGCCGGGAGAGAACAATGTAACAAAAAGCTAGAAAGAAGAAAGTATCAAGGGTGATTGACAGTGGCATGGGCTGTAGGGAAGTCAAAAACGATGAGGATTGAGAAAAAGGCATTAGATTTGGCAATTTAGAGGTTGTTGGTGACTTTGGAGAGAGCAGTTTTGGCTGAATGATGACGTTGGAGGCCAGACCGCAGAGTTAAGAGAGGCAGAGCAAAAGAAGTAGAGGCATTTATTGTAGATGGCCTTCTTAAGGAGTTTAGCCACAAAAGGAGGAGAGATAAGGGATAACAATAGCTAGCAGGACCAAATGAGGGTTTTTTGAGGATGGGGGCGAAACATGGGTATGTTTGTAGGGAGCAGAGAACCAGCCAATAGACAGGAAGAGATTGAAGATAAGTGAGAGAGTAGGGGGATGATAGAGGAGGCAATCTGTTGGAGAAGATGAGATAGAATAGGATCACTTATGTATGTAGACGGATTTGTTTTGGCAAGAAGCGGGTCTACCTTATGTGAGACAGGGATGAAGGTAGAGATAGTGGCAAAAGGCACCTAGAAGATATGAGATGAGGAGACAAAAGGAATCTCTTAGCAAATGGCCTCATTTTTTTTTTCTTCAGTGAAATATGAGCCAAAGTTCTCAGCTGAGAGGGTGGGGGTAGTAGGGAGCTATGGGAAATTTGAGGAGGGATGAAAAAATTTGGAAGGGCCACTGTGGTAAGTGGGATAGTGAGTCAATTTGGAAGGTGTAAAAGGGTTGCCTTGCTGCCTCGAAGGCCCAGATCTGGATAGTAGCAGCTAAACTAGAGCTGTAACTAGAAATTTTGTGCTCTGGGTAAGTCGTACAAAAGACACCTTTAGTTGAAGGAAGAGAGGCAGAAACCCAGGCATTTCAAAAGACTACTGCTATGGAGTCATTCATTGTTAGCAAGGCTGCCTCCAGGGAAAGAAAGTTCATTTCCTGGCAGTTTCCTACTTAACTTAAGTATTTTTGCTAAGTAGGTGTTAAGGTCTGTTGTTTCTTCATTCTTGGTATCCAGAGAAAGCATGATTTTGGGGTAATAGGCATGTAGTGGTAACCCTTACAGCAGATCTGTTTTTGGGGAGAGTTGGAAAGGGTTGAAGCCAGCCTACCCCAGATCCTTAGAGTTTTATGGCAAAGTTAGAGTTAAAAGGCTGCTGAAGGATCATCTAGTCCAGGGGTGGGGAACCTGCGGCCTTGAGGCCACATGTGGCCTTCTAAGTCTCAGTCTTTGACTGAGTCCTAGTTTTACAGAACAAATCCTTTTGTTAAGGGGATTTGTTCTGTGAAGTTTCGAGTCAGTCAAAGGGCTTCACTTGAGGACCTAGAGGACCACATGTGGCCTTGAGGCCACAGGTTCCTTACCTCTAGTTCTAGTCCAACTGTGTTTTATAAGGGAAGAAATTGAAACCCCAGAGGAAAGAAGAATCACAGAGGAAGCCTTTCAGTTCTTATTGTAGTAGAAGCAAAGCTGGCCTAGCATCAGAGCTCACATTTCACAGACTTCTTGACTGTTAGAACTGGAAGGGCCTCATTTTATAGAGGAGGAAATAGGCCCAGAGTTAGTGTCAGAGGAGGGACTTGAAGAACCTAGGTCTCCTAGTACCAGAGTTCTTTCAGCTAGATTACTGTAATGTGATATGAGATAAAAGTAAGGCACAATCTGGGGAACCAGTGCTTCTTTTGTGGGCATCAACCCCTGAATTAGTGACTCAGGATGAATAGCTGAATGGGGAAGGGGTGTCTTCATCCTTTTCTAGAAGTCCTCAGATCCTAAGCTAACTCACAAGGAGGGCAGCCCAGCAGCCTCTTTACTTCATTGCTCCTATCTGCTTTCCTCTGGCTCTGTTGTTGGCCCTTGTTGGCATGTAGGGGGCCATGTCCAGGCTTTTCTTCTTATCTGTAGGCCAAAGCTTGAATTTACCAGACATACTCCCAGTCTTTACTCTCATCTGGGGAACTCTGTAAGCTATTGCAAAGCTGGATTTTTTTGGAGTGTTCCCTTTGTGGGAGGTTCTTGTCAACCTGTCACTATCCTTTGCCCTGCCACAGCAACTACTGCCACTGTCACAAGCTATATGAGTGCCCTTTAAATTTTGCTGCCCCGGTACAAAACTTGGTCTTTCTGCCTTAATTATTGTTACTCTGACTGAAACTTAGTAGTAGGGCCGATAGGCAGCCACTTACAGCACATCATGTTGGAGAGGGGAAAAAGGATACGTTTTACAAATGCACATTTTAAAAATGCCAAACAATCTTGGTTTGTCAGTTTTTGTTTTGTGATAGATCAGGTCACAGAGAGGAGCAATGTATTGTAGCAGAAAGAGCCCTGGGTCTGGAGTCAGGTTTGAATCTTGACCATTTTACTCATGTGATCTTGGGCAAGCCACTCACAACCTCTGGACTCCAGGTGTAAAATAAGGAAGTTGGCAGGGGCTACAGACTGAAGCTTATGAACCCTTTCTCAGAATCATGTTTTTAAATTCATAAAATAAAATAGGATTACAAAGGGAATGAATATTGAAATACAGTTACCAAAATACTTTTTTAAAAAACAAGTTCACAGATCAAATAGCCCTGGGCTAGAGGATTTTCTGGCTCTCCTGACCTCCATAGTAGTCTGCCAGGTGTATTCTAGTGAGGATTCAGAGCCTTAATGGGTCTGGGAGGGAGTGAGGTTTAGATAGTACAGGTTTTTCACCTGGTTGAAGATGCACATGGTTGTTCTGGTTCAGGAGGAAAGGTTTTGGGAGGGATGAGTGGTGGAGACGTACATAGATTTTAAGGGCTTCTAAGCTTCAGGAGAAAAAATAGGAAGGAAGAGTCCTTTCCCATAATGCTATCCTATCCTGTCCTAGTCTCGATTGTGGTTTAAAAGTGGCAGCAATGACCTCAATTAAAGAGCGGAAAACCCAAACCCTCCTGGGAAAGCCCTTCTAATTAGCATTCTATTTCTAATCTTCCATCATCAGTCAAAGGTTAGTGAGCCACCAGTTCCACCCAAGGTAAGGTTTTTCCTTCTGATGACTTGTTAGATTGACTGGAATTGACAGCATTTAGTTCAGGTAACTACTCTCCTATAGGCCTCTTACATGCTTTGCATTTGTCTATAGCTCCTGGCAAGCACCTGCTTCTGGTCGATTATTATATAGCACTGGTCACGAAGACAGATGATTTGAGTTCTGTCTTGAACATTTATTAGCTGTGTGATCACAGGTAAGTCACTCAACCTCTCTGAGCTTCGGTTTCTTCATCTAAACTATGGGTACAATATAGGTAGATCCCAATTAGTACAAATAATGAAGTAGTTTCCTGTATTTAAATTCTCATTTTTGAAGTTATGATTATGTAAAATGTGGTCATGGGTTCCAGCCCAGTGGAAAATGCAGTGCAAATTTGATTAATGTGATCATTTTAGCAGATCTGTTATTATTCTTCATTTCTGCTACATGACCATTGCCTCTCCATTTCTGATCATAAATTTCCTTGATGTATTTTGTGTAACTTTTGCGGATCGATAATAATTGGTAACTTGATAAAATCTAGTTATACCTACCATTGCCTTTTGGGTTACTCATAATTTTGATTCTTAGGAGATTGTGGCCCATGATTCTCAGCCATATATTAATAGAATATTGATGTTAAAAAGATACATTTTTATGTCCAGGAGCATCTTGGAATTATTGAAGGCATTGCAGAATTTCCCAAATATAACCCAGCCTACTTTTTTTCTTCACATGTGATTATGAGTCCAGTTATTTTCTAGCCCCAGTCACTGTCTCAGAACTGTGTGCTGACGGACTAACTCAATTAGCTGCCTATTCCACTGCATGGCATAGATTATCTAGAGATAATTGGGATTCTTTCATCCATTTATTTTTTCTTACATGAATTGTCAGGCCATTTTATTTTGAGTACATCTCATTTGAGAGACTCTGTGATACTCAGAGGTTTGATGCATTTAGCATGATGTCACCTGCAAACATGTGAAAGCCCTCACTCTCTGTCAGGAGCCCTTTCTCCATATGAACGCTGTATTACATAGTCTGTGGCAGTACTAAACGTCTTAGGCGTGCATGTTAAAACTTAACTTGATTTTGATAATTAGAAGATCACTGAACACATTTTTCTTTGGGGCTACAGCTATCAAGGAATCCTGCTTTTGTCTTAACTTATGAATGGGAGCCACCCTAGTTAGAAGAGGCCTGAAGTCTGTACAAAGTTGAATGCTTTAAAAAAAGAAAGTTTTGTTGATGGCTTTTGTTTTTTATATCACAGTCATTTCCCTATTTCCTCCCCATGAGCCCTCTCTCTTAACAAAGAAATTGTTCAACAAAATCTATTGTCACGCTAACTGAATCTGGCAGCATAGATAACATTTCACACCCATACCTCTCCTTACCTCTTTAAGGAGAAGAGGGATATGTTTCATCATCTGTCTTCCAAGACCAAGACCATTACGTTTAATCTGAGCTCAGCTGCCTTTATATTGTTTTTGTTCATTGTGCATATTGTTTTCCTGATTGATTCTACTTTTTCCCATGTGCATTCCTTCATACAGGTCTTCCCATGTTTTTAGAAATCCTTATTGTATTGTTATGCCATGATAATATTCTATTACATTCATATACCACTATTTATTCAACCATTCCTTAATCAGTAGGCACCCGCTTTGGTATTCAGGTTTTTGCTACACACACACACACACACACACACACACACACACACACACACACACTCGCACGTACGCATGCACACACACATGCTGTGAGTTGTTTCAAATGCTTTTTGATAACAAAGGTAACAAGAGGAAATCTTGCACTTTCTACACTTTTCAGTCTATTTTGTACCAATGAAGATAGGGCAAATTGTTTGGAGAAGAAGCCCGTCTGTTTCTCTCTTACCCAGGGTACCTTAAATACATATGTAGAATGCTCTTAGAGATGAAAAAGTAGACATATGGGTTGATGGTGATGACTTCATTACTTTTGGTGGGGAGGGGAGATAGGCAATACATTTTTCTATGAAATTTTAAATAGTTCGTTATATTCTTCTCTTTTAAGACCTTGAGAATTTATCCTTCTCTATGCTTTCAAAATTGTGTTGCTTCTAACATGTATTTCTTTTATGTGTTACTTGATCTGGTTCAGCATTCTTGACATCATCTTTTGAGCACTGTTTTCACTTCCATATATATGTAGATAGATAGATAGATAGATAGATAGATGGATGGAGGCAGCTAGGCGGCTCACTGGATAGAGACCTGGGCCTGAAGTCAGGAAGATCTGGGTTCAAAACTGGCCTCATACCCTCATTAACTGTATGACCCTAGGCAAGTCACTTAACTTCTGTTTGCCTTAATCCATTGGAGAAGGAAATGGCAAACTACTCCAAGTATCTTTGACGATAAAACCCTGTATGGAGCCTAGAGGAGTTGGACATGACAGAATGACTGGACAGTGAACATACATACACATACATATGTAATATTGAGAACTGATGTTTCAGTGTCCAATATGGTAGGTCTATTACTATCATTGAAATGTAGCAATATCTGTTCCATATTTTGCTTATTTGTTTTCCTCCCACTTTCATCTATAAATTTTATTGGGTTGTTTTGGTTTATTAAGGTCTCATACTAAGGTGTTTGTACTCTTTTTCCCCTCCACTTCATTTTGCTCTTTTGTGGGGCTACTGCTCATATTCTTGTAACCTTCCTTCCAAGACGTTTTGTTGTCTATTCTATTGTTGCATTTAGATGTTGTGTCTCCTCACTTGACAAAAAGATGGAATGTTTCCTGAATGAAATGATTTCTGAGGTCTTTTAGCCTCCTTTTTTGATGATTCTTTAACATTAACATTGGCTAAATTATAGGAAATGTTAATAAGCAGGATCATTTGTGTGTGTGCTCATCTCTTTCCCATTTTTAAGTGTGAATAGCTTATTTGAATGGTTCAAATGGTAGCTCTTCAGGTTGCACACATTATCTTCTCATTTCTATCTTCTAAATTAGTCTTAATCTTTTACCTTTAATTAGGTCAGTGTATGACTGTACATTGCATACTTATTTAGATATGCCTCCCCACTTTAATAACTAGTCATTTTCTGTCATTAAGACATAATTTTTGTGACATTTTCGGTGTTCGCCATATTCAGCACCTTCCCCCCGCCCCGCTTTTTAATAGAGTATTTAATATATATATACCCAGCTTCTCAAGAGGGCCATACTACTAGACCATATTTTCCAACAGTTCTTACTTTCTTTCCCTTTGCCCATTCTCACTTTGAAATAATTATTATCAACGTGTCAGTTTGGTTTGGAGTCACTTATTCCCATTCTTTACAGAGTTTGTCTAACTCTTTATGTCCTACAACAGATCTTTATTTCATGGTGGTCTTTTTTGCAAGGAAAGATGACCAAAGATTCTATAAATGATGTTTCTTGTTGGTACACAATTAAAACATTTCTTCTAACATTTGCCTTCCCAGGCGATCTTCTGAACAAGACTTCTATTTAGCTGCAACTTTATGTTTTCTAGTTTCATTAGAAATGTCAATATTGATTCAGTTTCTCTAGCAATAAATTAACTTGTTAGTCATCAGACAGTGGTCTCACATTTATGAATGTGCTAGCAATTATGAAATTATATAAAGGTATGTATAGAGTACTATATCTTTGAAGTTGGGTAGTCCCCATTTATTAAGAGAGTTTAGCTAATGTTACGAGGAACAACAGACTTCCTCTCTATTGTTTCAGAAGCGCCTGTTACTTGACCTGGCCTAGGTTCCTCCTAGCTTGGTGTATGGGGTTTTTAAACCTCCCAGAAAATCGCTTGCATATAATATTTCATAAATCCGTAAAACCTTTGGCTTATAAAAATAACCCGCTACTCTGAAGTCCAGTCCCTAGGAAAATAACTTCTTTCTCATTTTACATTGAGATTTTTATCTATATTCCAGTTTCATAGGCTCAAAGAAGAAAATACACTCACAGTATAATTCGACTGTTATTGCAAAAAATAAAAGATACTACAACATAGTATTGAGATTTCCAACATGGCTATTCTCTCCTCAGATAGGTAGCCCTCTGCATTGAGACTCCAGAGTTCTTTCTCTGGATCTGGATGGCATTTTCCATCATGAGTCTTTTGGAGTTGTCTTAGATCCTTGCATTGCTGAAAAGAGCTAAGTCTATCAAAGTCTGTCATTGCACAGTGTGGCTGTTACTGTGTACAGTGTTCTCCTGGTTCTGCTCATTTCACTCAGCATCAGTACATGTAAGTCTTTCCAGGTTTTTCTGAAGGCTGCCTGCTCATCATTTCTTATATCACAATAGTATTCCATTATATTCATATACCACAACTTGTTCAGCCATTCCCCAATTGATGAACGTCCCCTCAGTTTCCAATTCTTTGCCACCACAAAAAGAGCTGCTATAAATATTTTCTTACATGTGGATGCTTGTTGTGTTTTTATGATATCTTTGGGATATAGACCTAGAAGTGGTATTGCTGGGTCAAAGGGTATCTGTATTTTTTGGGGGGGGCAAGGCAGTTGGGGCTAAGTGACTTGCCCAAGATCACACAGCTAGTCTGAGGCTGGATTTGAACTCAGTTCCTCCTGACTCCAGGGCTGGTGTTCTCCTCATTGTGCCACCTAGCTGCCCTGGGTATGTGTAGTTTTATAGCCCTTTGGACATAGTTCTAAACTGCTCTCCAGAATGGTTGGATCCATTCATAACTCCACCAGCAATGCATTAGTGTTCCAATTTTCCCACATCTCCAACATTTATCGTTTTCCTGTTTTGTCATGTTAGCTAATCAAATAGGTGTGATGTGATACCTCAGAGTTGTTTTGATTTGCATTTCTCTAATTAGTAGTGATATAGAGCATTTTTTTCGTATGACTATAGACAGCTTTAATTTCTTTCTCTGAAAACTACCTATTTATATCCTTTGACCATTTATCAGTTGGGGAATGACTTACATTCTTATAAATTTGACTCAGCTCTCTACATATGTTAGAAATGAGGCCTTTATCAGAGACACTGACTATAAGAAAATTTTCTCAGCTTTCTGCTGCTCTTCTGATTTTAGTTGTATTGGCTTCGTGAAAAACTTTTCAATTTAATGTAATCAAAATCAAACATTTTGCATTTCATAATGCTCTCTATCTCTTATTTGGTCATAAATTCTTCCCTTCTCCATAGATCTGATAGGTAAACTATTCCTTGCTCTCCTAGTTTGCTTGTAGTATCGGTCTTTACATTTAAATCATGTGCCCATTTTGACTTTATCTTGATATAGGGTGTAAGATGTTGGTCTATACCTAGTTTCTGCCATGCTGTTTTCTAGTTTTCCCAGCAGTTTTTGTTAAATAGTGAGTTCTTATCCCAGAAGCTGGAGTCTTTGGATTTATCACATACTAAATTACTATAGTCATTGACTATTGTGCATGACATCTACTTTTGAGTACTTTCTACTCCTCCGGTGTACACAATTCTAGGTGGAACTCAGAGAATATAAGGAAAGATCTGCCATTATAAACATGGGTTTCCTTCAAATGAACTTTTATAGATACTATAAAAACCTTGTAATTATTAACACCCCATACTACTTTTTGTTTTTGGTCATTCTGATCCTATCATTTTTAGAACTAGAAGTTGTGAACACCAGTTAGGACATGGAGGGTCATTTAAAATTTTTTCTTTGTTTCTTAAATTGTCTTACTTTGCCTCTCAGTAGTTAGTGAGGCTGGTCCTTTGATAGCAGGTACAATCTGTCACAAAGAGCATAGGTTTTTTTTTCTCCTAATTGCTTCTCCCCGCCCCCCCCCCCCACTCCCTTTCTAATATATACTCATTCCTTCTGGCTTGAAGGTCATCCCCTCTGGCCTCAGTCCAGGCCACCTGAAGTCCCAGGGGAAAACACATTTTCTGTTAGCAGTTACATTATTGAATGCTGATAGACTTGGGCAAAAAGTTCCTTCTAGTCATCCATTCAGCGTTTCTTTCTAGAATGTATTCACATCACTGTTGTTGGAATGGAGACTCTGTGTGGGGAGTAGCATTTAGAGAAATGTGGATACTATTTGTCTTCAACCTTCTAAGAGCTTTCCACCTAATTAAACTTCATTATTAAGATGCAAGTTGTTTACAATGAAGAGGTGATAGTCCCAATGTACTCTGCTTTGGTCAGACTATGGCTAGAGATTGTTCTCAAGTCACATTGACAAACTAGAACATATCCAGAGGAAGGTAACTAGAGTGGCAGGAGGACTGACCAAAGATAGCGATAATAGGAGGATCAGTTGGAAGAATTGTAGGCGTTTAGCCAAGAGAAGAGAACACTTAGGAGAAAGGAAGAGGGGGAGGGGAATGGCATGTTAGCGCATTTCAAGTATTTATATAACTGTCCTTTGAAAGGATTATATTTGTTTTGCTTGGCCTCAGAGGTCAAAATTAGGAATAACAGAGGAAAATTGTTGTGAGGTGTATTGTCTCAAGGCATGGAAAAACTTTCTAATGTAAGCTATCGAAAAGTAGAATAGGCTGCCTTGGGAGATAGTAGTTAGTTCTTTATTCTGGGATAACAGGGCTTGCACACATACAGAGTTTATGTAACAGTTTAAGACATTGTGTCCTAAATACCAAATAAGTTGTATAAGCAGTAAATGCTGTACGCCTTCGGAGGAACACAGAATCTCAGAATTAGGAGAGACCTCATGCAGGGACATCTAGGCCAATGCCCGGTTTGAGACAGAAATCTTTTTTGTGGTACCCTTAACCAAAATGGTCATCCTGTCCCTGCTTGATTGAATACTTTCAGAGACAGAAAACTACCTCATGAATCAATTTCTTCCATTTTTGAAACAGTTTTAATTGTTAGAAAGTTTATAATGTCATAGAAATTGAATCTAGAAGGATTCTGAGAGGTCATCTAGTTAGTAGCTGTCTAACCACGGGCAAATCACTTAACCTCTTTGAATCTCCATTTCCTCATCTGTAAAATGGGGATAATAATAGAACCTACTTCAGAATTGTGACAAGTAAGAGTGGCGAATGCGAAGTAAAGATAATGATCATAATTGCATGTGAAGTACTGTGCAAACCTATTATTTGACAGAGGAGGACACAGATGCCCACAGAGAAGTGGTTTGCCCATAATCTCCTAGCAAGAGATAGGACAGGTCCCTCTGTTCTCTTTATTCTTACTTCATTGACTGTATTTTGGTGGTTGTTCCTCACCTTATGCCACTTTTCCTTATATTAAGTTGAAATTATTTTGACTTTATGCAGTTGACTAATAAGTCTTTTTATCTAATCCTAATTTTTTTCTTGAGCACTAGTCTTACATCTCTAGGTGCCATCTGGACATCTTCATCATAACGTCTTGCTGGTACCCTAAACTCTATATGTATTAAATAGAATTTATCATATCTTTCCCCGATTCTGCTCCTCCAGGCAAATCCTTTCTTTCTGTTGCTGGTCTGATCATCCTCTCCATAATTCAGTCTCAAAACTTTATAGGCGCCTTTGGCTTTTCCTTCTTTCTCATCTTCCACATCCAATCAATCAGTTTCCATATCTAGTCCTTTCTGTGCATCCTTCTCTCATCTGTCTCATATTGTTCACGTATGCACACAGCTATCACTGCAGTTCAGGCCCCATCACCTTTTGCCTGGCCTGTTATGCCTTTCAATTCATCTTGCTGTGCTTGTTTTCTTCCCTCTCCAATCTATAACTGTTAAAATAATATTTTTAATGCACAGGTCTGATCAGATTATTCCCCCACTCAAAAACCTTCATGATTCCCTTTTGTCTCTAGGATAAATACAAATTCTTTATGCTTGTGTTTAAGGCCTTTTGCAGTCTGTCTTCAGCTTACCTTTTCAGTCTTATTTCACTTTAGTCCCCGGCCAGTTGGACCGTTGTTTTCTGAATCTTGTTTACCCTCACCTCTCTTCATATATTCATGCAGGCTATCTTTTATGTCTGGAATGCATTCCCTCCTTAAGGCTCAGTTCAGGGACCACCTTTCTCCATGAAGCTTTGCTTGATTCCTCTCCCCTTCCCCCCATCCTTAAATTTGTTATGTATTATGCACCATAGTAAGGTTTTTAATTAATCTTTGTTTACTTGAATCAAGCACTGAATCAACATTTTTCTTTTATTGTCCTCATGTTCTCTACCTTATATTGTACTAATATGTTGTAGCCCTCTGGCAGTAGATTCTTCCTTGAAGAGGATGACTTTCTTTTTCATCTTTTTTTTCCCTGGTGTCTAGTTACATAGTGGGTACTTTATAAATATCTGTTGAATTCCTTGACTTGATAAAATCTGTTTTACTTTAACTTTCTGTAAATAATACTATTTCTCATAGAATGTGCCTAATCCTTTTTCCACGTGACAGCCCTTCACATATTTAAAGATAGTGATCATAATCCCCTGCTAAATCCTTTTTTCTCCATGCTAAATATTCCTAGTTGCTTTAACCAGCCCTTCTGTGGTATAGTCTCCAAACAGCTTCCCCTTGCTGTCACCTTTCTTTAGATTCATTCTTGCTTGTGAATGTCCCTCTCTCAGAAGAGGGAGAAATCATTGTGTGACGGATTTTCAAGGAAGGCTCCCTGGAAGAAGAGGCAATTGATTTGGACCCCAGAAGGTTGCAAAGAGCTTGGATGGATAGGGGAGGATGGCATTTGATGTGGAATTAATAGCACGAGCAAATGTGCAAAGGCTAGAATGAGCCTCATGTGAGTAGTAGGCCTAAGTAGCAGAAGGTTAGAGACATTGAGGGATAGAAAGGAATGTAAGGATTTAGAGGACATTGAACACTGTTATTGAGAGCAGCAATTCTCAAAGGGACCCCTGTGTGTCCCCAAGATATTTTCATTGTGTCTATGACATCAAAATACTAATACATTTTAATTTCTAATGCAGTAAACATCTATATAACCCACATAAGCAAAAGACCTTTTTTGGGGGAGGTCTTCGAGTGTTCAGGGCGTGAAAATGCACATATTCCTATGCTTATGCCTTTGAATTTTAGATGAACAAATTCTGTCCTTTTAGAAAACCTTTGGAATACAACTACCTGACAAAGGTGACTTGGCTTGCAGTTTAATTGTGAAGCTCCTAGGGCAGAAGCTCCCCTGAACAGTGACTGACTGGGGTTTGGAGGCAGAGGAGGGAAGGAAAGCTATTTTGATAGGTCTCTCTTTAAGGAAAGCTAAGAGAAAGATCACTTTTCTCTTCCATACACTATGAGCTAAATATACAGAGCAACAGCTGATCCCTACCTCCCTTGGGAAGCTCTGAGCAGCCAAGTGGGAGGACACTGCTGCATACCCCTGTAGGTCACAAGTGTTGTTGGGGGAGGAAGGAGGGAAGCAAGTCAGATAGAGATCAATCTTCTTTATACCTCTAGACTTCTGAGATTCTGAATACGTGAATTGTGATTTTAGTCCCATTCAGTTAAAGTACACGAACATTTATTAGGCCATGGATCTACCATGTACCCTGGCCTAAGTGCCAGCAAAGCAAATACAGGGCATGATACAGTCTCCTTTCAGGGATCATATGATATGATATAGAGAATGCAAGTGCATTTACAACTTGAAACATGTGAGAATAACAGAAATACAAAGGAGAGGGACAAATGAGATGCCATGAGAATTTAGAGTAAAGAGAAATCATTTTAACCTGGAGGTAGGATTAGGGAACACTTGGGGAGTTGACATCTGAGGAGGGCCTTGAAGGAAGAAAAGGATGTGAACAAATTAATCTGGTGATGAGGAGGAAGTCCTTAATATGAGCAAAGACATGGAGGTATGAGAGGGTAGGATGAAGAGGCATTTAGCTTGTCTGGAAGTTAGAATCACTAGAAAGCTTTTTCTGATGACAGTGACCACCTTTTACTGGACATTTTTATAAATCATTTAAAGCTTTTACAACTCTAGGACTCTGTACATTTAGCTAGGTTTATCAACTCTGAAGGTATTTCTGGTAAGGCCATTTCCCAAATTTTGTGGCTAGTAGAGCTTCACCTCCTCTGTCATATTTAATTATTTGACTTTCAAGATTGAGAGTACTTTACATTCGTCTCATTTTATCCTCACAATAACCCTAAGAGAATTATAGTTCAGTTCAATTTAATTCAGCAAGTATTTAACTGAGTTGTATGTGCAAATGTTCATTGAATCTTAGAGTTGGAAGGGACTTTAGAAGATATCTAGTTAAAAATCATATTTGAGCAGTTATCTTCTTTTATACCATTTCTAACAAGTAGTTACATAGTCTCTCATTGAAGACCTCTAGGGATGGGGAATTTATTAAGTCCTGTTTTGACCCATTCTACTTTTGAATAGTTTTGATTATTATAAAATTTTGCATTATTTCAGCTAAAAAACTGCCACCCCTTGGTCTTGAGACAGTTCCCTGGATGGGGTCTGAAGAGGTGGAGTAAAACAGGAATATCACCTCTCTCACCCTGAATAATACACACGTTTTATTTTTTCCCCAATTATATGTTAAAACAATTTTTAATTTTTTTTTAAAGCTTTTGAGTTCCAGATTCTATACCTCCCTCTTTTCCCCTTGCCTCCCCTGACAGTTAACAATCAGATATAGATTATACATAATTCACATCTTGTGATGTAGCCTCATTTTATAAGAGGTTAGATTTAGAGCTAGAAGGACTTTAAAGGCCAGTGAATCCACCCCTTCATTTTGCATGTGGCGGAACCAAGGCGGTTGGTTGTTGTCCTTCATGCTCAAATAGGATCAAAATGGCATCACTGTATCAGGGTGAAAGTACAGTGTGTCCGACTGTGGTTGATCAAACCAATATGAGCTTGGAAGGCTCTACCGTAGGTCAGACAGAGATAGTCTATATGAACATTTAGAGTGGAGATGTCTCTAAATTTGCACATCTCTTGTTTATTTTGAGCTACAGCAATTCTGTAGTAACTCATTTTAGGAGGCTATTGTAATAGTTTAGGTGGGAGATGATAAAGGCCTGACTAGTATGGTAGCTATGTAAGTGGAGAGAAGGAGATAGAATATAATATCATGGAAGTAAAATTGAGAAGATTTAGCAGCTTATTGAATGTAGAGGCTGGGAGAGAGTGAAGATGTGGGGAGAGGGAGAGTGACTTCTAGGGGCAGAGCCAAGATATTAGAGTGCAGGAAGCAGCCAAGCTCTCCCAATATTTCCCTCCAAACAACTTAAAAATAATGTCACAAATTAAATTCTGGAGTGGCAGAACCAACAAAAGGTTGAGGTGAGATATTTTTCAAGCCCAAGACAACTTAGGAGGTTAGAAGGAAAGGTTTGTGACCCTGGGGTAGAGGCTGACCTAGAGCCCGCATGGTGGCAAAACCAGCTGTGGGCCTTGGAGGGACTGACAATAGCAGCAGCAGCAGTTTCAGGAGCTGTCAAGCCAGAGATAGCAAGGGTGTCTGGCATCTGGTCAGAAAGAGATTACAGGGGGCCAGGATCTATTTGGCAACTCCATTGGCCATACCCACTTCCAGGTCACAGTTCCAGGGTGGAGGGGAGCACTTGCAGACACAGGGGAGCAGGGGCCCTGAAGAGCAGTATCACTTTTGGTCCCAAGAGAGCAGGGCCTCTGAGGAGCAGTATCTCTCATAGTCACAAAGGATCAAGGACTCTTCCTGGATAAGAAATAGAGCAAAGAACAGGAGAGCAGTGACTACACCTCTCCCTAGGTCACATTATATTGGAAGCACTGAAAATTTTCAACCCCCAGACTTAAATCTGAACACAGCAAAAACACAGCAAAAAAAGCCTAAAGCTTGGGACAATGTCCTCCATGCTGGGAAGAGTGCTCAACTTTAATGGAAAGTTCAAAGGCAAGAAATAAGCTGAAAAAATGAATAAATGGGAAAAAATAAAAAAATAAATAAAAAGAACCCGACCATAAAACGCTCCTGTGATGACAGGGAAGATCAAGACACAAACTCAGAAGAAGACAACAATGTCAAAACAGCTACAAGCAAAAATTCAAAAAGAAAAAAAAACTGTGAATTGTACACAAGTCCAACAAGAATTCCTGAAAGAGCTAAAAAATAATTTAAAAAAGTCAAATAAGAGGAAAACTTGGAGAAAGAAATGAGAGTCATGCAAGAAAATTATGAAGAGACAACAGTATGGTAAAAGAGGCACAAAAATACTGAAGAAAATAACACCTAAAAAACCAGAATTGGCCAAATTGAAAAATAGGTACAAAGCTTTACTGATGAAAATAACTTCTTAAAAAGCAGAGTTGGCCAGATGGAAAAAGAGATACAAAAGGTCATTGAAGAAAATGATTCTTTAAAAATTAGGATTAAGCAAGTGGAAATTAATGACTCCATGAAACATCAAGAAACCAGTAAAGTCAAAAGAATGAGAAAATAGAAGAAAATTTGAAATATCTCATCAGAAAAACAACTGACCTAGAAAATAGATCAGGGAGAGGTAATTTAAGAATTACTGGACTGCCTAAAAGCTATGATCAAAAAAAAAAAGCTTAGCCATTATAGTTCAAGAAATTATGAAGGAAAATTACCCTGTTATCCTAAAATGAGAGAATAAAACAGAAATTGGAAGAGTCCACTAATTACCTCCTGAAAGAGATCCCAAAATAAAAACTCCCAGGAATATTAGCCAGAGCTCCCAGGTCAAAGAGAAAATACTTCAAGCAGACAGAAGGAAACGAAATATTGGGAAGCCATACTCAGGATCATACAAGATTTAGCAGGTACCATGTTAAAGGAGTGGAGGTCTGAGAATATGATATTCTGGAAGGCAAAGGAGCTAGGATTACAACCAAGAAGAATATACCCAGCAAAACTGAGTATAATCCTTCAGGGGAAGAATTGACATTTAAAATACGTAATTGAATAGAAAATTTGACTTTCAAATACAAGAATCAAGAGAAGCATGAAAAGGTAAACATGAAAGAAATTGTAAGGTTAAATAAAGTTAAACTTTGTATTCCTACATGGGAAGATGATACATCTAACTCCTAAGAACTTTATCATTATTAGGGCAGTTGGAAGGACTCTATATAGACAAAAGGCACAGCAGTGAGTGAGTTGATTATGTTGGGATAATTTAAAAAAATGGATGATGAAAAAGAAGAATGCGTTGGAAGAAGGAGGAAGGGAGAAGAAGAATGGAGAAAATTATTTCACATAAGAGAGGCATGCAAGGAAGAGCTTTTAAAGTGTAGGGAGAAATGGGGGGCAAGGCAATGCTTAAACCTCACTCTAATTTGCATTGGTTCAAAGAAGAAAGAATATATATCTATATATACGTGTGTGTATACACACACACACACACACACACATGCACACACACACTCAATTAAGGATAGAAATCTGTCTTACCCTACAAGGAAGTAGGAGGGGAAGGAGATAAGAGAAAGAGGGTGATTAAAAAGAGGGCACAATAAGGGCAGCAGTGGTGCGAAGCCAAAGAGACTTTTGAGGAGGGACAGGTAAAAAAGAGAGAGAGAGATAAACAAAAGAAAATAGGGTAGAAGGGAATGCATAGTTAGTAATCATAACTATGAATATGAATGGAATGAATTCATCCATAAAACAGAAGCAGACAGCAGAATGGATTAGAAACTAGAATACAACAATATGTTGTATACAAGAAACACACTTGAAACAGAGAGACATGTACAGAGTTAACAGATTCTGTTTCAGAACTTCATTTTATGCTGAAGTAAAAAAGGCAGGGGTAGCAATCATGAACTCAGACAAAGCAAAAGCAAAAAGAGATAATCAGAGAAACTACATCTTGCTAAAAGGCACCATAGACAATGAAGTAATATCAATACTAAACATATATTTCCTCATTAGAAAGCATCCAGATTCTTAAAGGAAAAGTTAAATGAATTACAAGAGGAAATAGAAATAAAATTATACTAGTGGGGGACTTTAGCTTTCCCTTCTTGGGGTTAGATAAATCTGACCATAAAATAAATAAGAAAGAAGCTAAGGAGATGAATAGAATTTTAGAAAAGTTAGATATAAAATAGACTTCTGGAGAAAATTGAATAGGAATAGGAAGGAATGTATCTTTCTCTCAGCCGTACCTGGCACCTTCATAAAAATTCACCATGTATTTGGGCATTAATACCTCACAATCAAATGCAGAAAAGCAAAAATACTAAATGCACCCATTTCAGACCATATTGGAATAGCAGTCATATTCAATAAAGGGCAATTAAAGCATATGGCCAAAAAAAAAAAAATAGAAGGAAAGCAAGAAACGGGGAAAACATTTTTACAGCAAGTTTTTCTGATAAAGGCCTCAAATATATAGGGAACTGAGCCAGATTTATAAAAAATAAGCGCCATTCCCCTACTGATAAATGGTTAAAGGATATGAACAGGCAGTTTTTACAAGAAATCAAAACTATCAATAGTTATGTGAAAAAATGCTGTAAATCACTATTGTTTAGAGAAATGCAAATTAAAACAACTCCGAGATACCACCTCATACCTCACCTATCAGATTGGCTAACATAACAGAAAAAGAAAATGATAAATGCTAGAGGGGATGTGGAAAAATAGGTATACTAATGCACTGTTGGTGGAATTGTGAACTGGTCCAATGTTTTGGAGAACAATTTGCAATTATGACCAAAGGGCTATCAAACTGTATGTACCCTTTGACACATCAAAACCACTACTAGATCTTTATAGAAAGGCAAAGAAAAGAGAAAAGAATCTCTTTGTATAAAAATATTTACAGTGGGGGGGGGCAGAGCCAAGATGGCGGCTGGAAAGCAGGGACTACCGTGAGCTCCCCACCAAGTCTCTCCAAAAACCTATTAAAAAAAAGGCTCTGAACCAATTCTAGAACTGCAGAACCCACAAAGTGGCAGAGGGAAGCAGAGCTCCAGCCCAGGACAGCCTGATTGGTCTCTGGGTAAGGTCTATCCTGCACGGAGCTGGGAGCTGAGGGGAGCGGAGCTGAGCTGAGCAGAGCCCAGCGTGGGCAGCATGGACCAACCAGACCGCGGACCGACCAGACCAGGAGCCGGGCGAAGCGTGCCTTAGTGCCCCGAATTAGTGAGCTGTGGCATTTACCAGACCTCTCAACCCACAAACAGCAAAGACAACAGAGAAGGTTAGTGGGAAAAGCTGCAGGGACGGAGTTTGCGATTCGACTACCGCCCCTGGGGCAGCAGAGGTGGGGCAGCTACAGAACTACAGCTGCAGTTGCTTCTGGCCCCACACCCACTTGGTGGGAGGAATTAAGTGGCTGATCAGAGCAGGAGTAAAGAGCCTGCTGAATGAAGATCTAAGCCCAGTCCAGGTTGGGGGTTCTTGGGGAAGGAGGAGTGCTGGTGTGGTAGCACATCCACCCAAGCGTGGAACATAGAACTCTTTAGTCTATAAGCAGTCATACCTTGCTGAAAAACTGAAGGATCAAGTAAGTTGGCTGGGAACATGACCAGGCGGCGAAAACACACCCAGATTCAGTCTCAGACTCTAGAATCCTTCTTTGGTGACAAAGAAGACCAAAACATACAGTCAGAAGAAGTCAACAAAGTCAAAGAGCCTACAACAATAACCTCCAAGAAAAACATGAACTGGTCTCAGGCCATGGAAGAGCTCAAAAAGGATTTGGAAAAGCAAGTTAGAGAAGTAGAGGAAAAATTGGGAAGAGAAATGAGAAGGATGAGAGAAAACCATGAAAAACAAGTCAATGACTTGCTAAAGGAGACCCAAAAAATACTGAATAAAAAAAGGCCACTGGATTTAGTGATTAAAAGGTCATTTATTGATGGTTTTGGAGAGAACAGTTTGAGTCAAGTGGTAGTGTAAGAAACCAGGCTCCAAAGTTTTGGTACTAAAGGTACTCAGGGGCAGAGATTAATGTTTCTTTCTTTTGTATCTCTAATAGTATCTTTTTTCCCAGTATCCTGACCATCATGGGATCATGGTTGACAGTTAAAATTGTGTTAACTTGAATCGAATCAAGGTGTGTTTGACATATGTAGATGTCTCTCCAATGCTAGTGAGAGAGGGCTAGTTGGATTTGACAGGTTCCTTTTTCACAGAATCAGAATTGAAAAAGACTTCAGTGGGTCACTCCTGGGCATATGTTCCTTTAAGAAAGTCACCTGTCTGTAACTTCTACCAATTAGTCCTAGTTCTGTCCTCTGGGCCCAAGCAGAACAAGTCTGCTCTTTCTTTATTATAACAGCCTTTCCAATACTTGAAGGTATATCATATTCCTTCTTAGATCTTTTCACTAGCCTCAATATATCTAGCTTTTTTAACTGATGCCCCTATGAGATAGCGACTAGTTCCTTTATCATTTATGTATCCTTGCTCACTGTGTCAATCATCTCCTCCCAGAAAACAAGTGTAATAATTTTTGTCACATATAAATAAGTCTTTTTGAGCCCTTCCTCCCAGCCAGAAGCTCATTTTTCCCAAACCTTGATTTTTGAACTCTTGTTAGTGACCTAGTGCTCTTTTCACTGTGTGCTTATTCCAGTTTTGTACCCTGCCATATTGAATTGGAGTTTTGAGAAGAGGCATACATGAAATGATTTGTAAATTATAAAAGGTTATACACATGTAATATTGTAAATAGATTTAATACTTTACCTAGAAGTTAGACTAGATGACTTCTAATAGATCAGCATGGTCTTGAGTAGTCTCAGAAGGTCCATGAAAGAGGTAGGACTTAGTCTGAACCTTGAAGAATGAGTAAAGTTTGGGGTGGGGAAGGAACAAAAACATTCCAAAATGTTCTAACATTCTAAAACAAAGGTGTATATGTAGGTGAGGATGGCCTTGATGTGTGAGGAGAATAGAGAGGACTGGGCAGAAGGTAGTTGTTAAAAAATAGTGAGAAATAAATTTGGATAACCTAGGTCCAGGTTGTAGAGGCCTCGAATGCTAGACATAAGAGTTAGCACTTTCTTTTATGGTCTATGAGGAGCCAACTGACATTGGGGGAAAGGGTGCAGGGAGGGGGACATGGTCAGTACTTGACTTTAGGAAGGCAGCTCTTAGTATGCATGCAGGAGAGGTAGAGGGGGAGTAACCCAAGTTAAGTTTGTTTTTTTAAATGCTAATAAGCAAAATTCCTTAAGTAGAATAGGAAAATAAGTTTCAAACAATGTATTATGGTGGTCAGGTTTTACTTTTTCCCAGCTTTGAGCTCTTCTCCATGGTGCCCAGTCTACTTCTCTAGGAAGTGGGGACTTCTGAAAGGATTAGAGCATGATAATTCTATAATCATAGGTAGATAACGGATTCTTGGCCAGTCTCTCATTAGATCTGGGAAAGTAGAGGGCTTAGCCCAGGTCTCCATGTTTAGTAAGTGGCACAACCAGGATTCTAGCCTAGATCTTCTGATTCTAAATCTGGTGCTTCTTTCACTACATCATGCTGCTTCTTCATTTTTGAAAAAAGCAATGGTCGGAGTATGGGACTGGTTTTGAGGCAGCCCTAAGGAGACCAGCAGCCAGGGGGAATTAGAGATAGTCTGGAATGTAAAGAGTGTTGACAGAGTGCAGTCCCCTCAGCACCTCTACACTGTGCCTCCATTAGTCATTGCCAAGGATATATACTGACAGGGCCTCTCACCTGCCTCCAAGTGCATCCAAACAGTATGTTCATGTGTACTACATGCTTAAGGAAAGTATTTTAGTGCTGATGCTGTGAGTCAGCCTAGAACAGTCAAGCTGTTACCTATCACCTTAGGCAAAAGAGATCTGGCTTCTGGAAGTTCCCCACACTCACTAGGGTTTGCAAGCAGCCCTTTTCTTGTTGAAGCCCTCTTGGAATCTCCTTCTTATTGCCCCTGAACCTGGAAGTGCCTAGAGATTTTTGTTTTTTTTGCTGAAGGTCAGGAACTGTTTATTTCCATGGTGTGCTAGCCATCCGCTCTACCATTCCCAAGGGGAAGTCTTGGCTACCTGCCCTTTTTAGTCCCTGTTCTTTGCTACCTGCAACAGTGATTGAATGATCATTTTTAATGTTCTTCTTGAAAGCAAATTCAGCCAGTCTTAGTTACCTGGGATCAATACAATCTCATTTATGCTCCCATTTGGGGGCTTATGTTGGCCTCAGGTATGGATTTTTCCTTTTAGAGAATTGCAAAACTAGAAAAAAATCTCAGAAGTCTTTCAGTCCAAACTCAACTTGAAGAATGGATCCCATCTGCAACATCCCAAATAAGTGGTCCGAACTGGAAGATCTTTAGGTGATGGATGCTTCCTCTTGAGGCAGCCCATTCCATTTTGGGACAGCTCTTGATTCTTATGAAGGTTTTCTTTTTGGAGAACCAATGATTACTTCTGTAGTTTTATCCATGTGCTTTAGAACAAAAGAGAACAAGTTTAACTCAAATAGTTGAAGATAACAGTTATGTTCCCCTTTAAGTTCACTAGTTCTTTTATATAATATGGATTCCCAGTCACGTTAAGATCCTGGTCACACTCAGGGCAATAACTTGTCAATGTCCACTGTGATATACTGGAAAGACCACTGGATTTGGAGTCAGAGGACCTGGTTTTTAATTCTGGCTCTTAACTACTGCCTGTGTGACCTTGCGTCTAGCTCTAAAAGCTATGATGTGCATAGATGATAGATTTATGATCTCTTTCAAAATGGGATACCTAGGATGGAATGTAATAATCCATTTGTGGGGAGGGTGCTATATTTTCCCTAGGTTCTCCTTACACTACTAGACACAGGTAGGGCCTCAGAACGTGCATTGTTTTCATTTCAGCAAAGCTGTTTTTTTAAAAAAAGCTTTTATTTAGTATTTTATTTTTTCCCAGGTACATATAAAAACAATTTTTAACATTCATTTTTAAAACTTTAAATTCCAAATTCTCTCCCTCCCTGTCTACTCCCCACCCCCATTGAGAAGGCAAGCAATTCCATATAGATTATATGTATATAATCATGCAAAACATACTCATAATAGTCATATTGTGAAAGAAAACCTAGATGAGAAAAATAAGGTTTTAAAAAAAAGTATGTTTCAGTTTGTTTTCAGACACCAACAGCTCTTTCTCTGGGTTTGGATAGCAGTTATCATAAGTCCTTCAGAGTTGTCTTGGATCATTGTATTGCTGAGAATAGCTAAGTCATTCATGACTGATCATCTTACTTTGTACACAGTGCATTTCACTTTTCATCAACTCATGTAAGTCTTTGTAGGTTTTTCTGAGAGCATCCTGCTTATCATTTCTTATAGCACAATAGTATTCCATCGTAATCATATACCACAACTTGTTCAGCCATTCCCCAATTGATGGACATCCTCTCAACTTCTAATTCTTTTTTTTGTCTTTTTTAAAAAAATTTAAAAAATTTTTTATTTTATTTTATTATTTTTTTTATTTTTAGTTTTAGTTCGCAACACACAGTTCTACATAATTTTGAGTTCCAGATTTTCTTCCCTCTCTCCCCACCTCCCTCCCCAAGATGGCATGGAATCCCATATAACTTCCATGTATAACTTGGCATCGAATTAATTTACACACTAGTCAAGTTGTGGAGAAGAATTATGACCAATGGAATGAATCATGAGAAAGAAGAAAGAGAACCAAAAAAAACCCCAGCAAACCACAACCCAACAACAAACACAAAAGGGAGGGGGAAAAAAAGGGGGGGGTAGAAAAAGGCGAGCATGAAGTGTGCCTCGATCTGTATTCATACTTCATAGTTCTTTCTCTGGATGTAGATAGCATTCTCCATCGTGAGTCCTTTGGAGCTGTCTCTGCATATTGTGTTGCTGAGAAGAGCAAAGTCTGTCAGGGTTAGTCATCACAGAATCCATATATCTGTGGTTGTGTATAACGTTCTCCTGGCCCTGCTCC